>JAJSRV010000060.1:0-600000 GCA_021527715.1 Neoseiulus cucumeris | reverse complement strand
CCGCTCCTACGGCAGCTAGTAGGTCCACCGCTCTCGCTCGTTTCCTCCTTGCCTGGTTGACTGGCTGCCTTGTTCGTCGTTTGGTTAGCTGGCTGGCTGGCTGGCTGGCTACTTCTCCTTCCAGCATCCGGATGTTCTCCTATTTAAGGACGCTGCTCACGTTTAAGAAGAAATCTCTGCTTATAAATGTGCTTATCAGTTCGTTCGTTCGTTCTCCCGTCAGCTCGCTCGCCGTCTCGCCAGCATGGAGGTCCGTTTGCCGACCCATCGGAAATCTAAACAGCTACCCAGCGAGTCCGAACGACTGACCGAAAATCCGGCAGTAGGCGAAGACGTCGACAGCAGCAGAGTCGAAAACGCTCAACGCACTAGTGTCCATAGCAACTCCGGAAAGTCAGTCAGCTATCCTGAACTCTCGATGACGATTCGCGACCAGTCGACGAGAGCGGGAAAACGGATGGGCGAGCGGGCGAAACTCTTAGTCGTCGTCTTAGCAGCAGAGCCTAGAGGCTTAGCGCGGAAGATCCTTGTGCAATGAAAATTGCAACTTTGTCAATCTCGGTCCGCCACGCCACTTCAGAGCGCCGCCGGATCGGAGCTTCCAACAAACGGACGTTCATGCGGAGTATCCATTGCGGAGGCTTCCGCAGAATTTAACGGAGCTCCTCCACTGGAAGGGTCATCCACGCTATTCTTCTGCTCGGTGGCTGGATTAGGAATTCTCAATTTGCTCAGATCCCCGGGAACGGGTTGGGGTATGGGGGGGCAGGGGCACTTCCGAACGAACGTCGAACTTCTCCCTCAATGCGAAAGTGCCGCGAACGGAATGAGTGGAGGATCGAGGCTAGAGGAGGAGGAAGGATCGGGATGGGTTGGGTTGGTTCCTTAGTTGCGCTGTGGGAGAATCCTGCATGCAATTTGCATTTGACGGTTGCTGTTCTCCGCTGCAACAGTTTATTGGCCTGGCTGGCTGGCGAGTTCTTTCGGAACCGCGGTCTCTTGCTCATAGGCTCATAGGGACGGAAAACCGACCGACCAACCAAACAACCGTGCAAGCAGGCCGACGCGAGGGAGAAGGATTCGGAGGTAGATGAAAAGGAGGTAGAGAGCAATGTGTACGAAGGCTTGCTCGGCTAGCTGCTCGTCAGTAGTGTAAAACAGCGGAATTGTGGCGGCTTCGTCGGCAGAGGCGGCCGCGGCGATGGTGGTGTTGCCACGTCAGCAGCGAACGCGTAGCGAACTGTGCCGCGGGCTGCCTCGTAAACATGAACGTATGCCTCAGGAATCATCGTAGTCAACACAGCAGTCCTTCGACAGGCTTACGATCGGTGCTCGTAGAGTTGGTTCGTCGGTCGTTCGTTCGTCCATCGGTGGGACGAGGGAACGAAGCAGCGAATGGCTGGACGAGGCAACGCATGGACGAACGGAAGCCAAGAAATAGTGAATGCATGCAAGGCTTTGACTGCGTAGTAGTCAAGCAACAGCAGCAGAACTCCTTGATCCCCTGCTGACCGACCGACCGACCAACCGACCGACCGGCTGCCTCACTGCCTAGATGGCTGTGGGATGGACCTACAAGCAATACTCGCATACTCTCGGCTCGACAGCAAGCTTGCCAGCTTGAGGCCGAGTGAGCAAAGGACCGAACGAGATGAATGTCGGCGACAACGACGACGATGATGGCAGCGGCAGAGGCAGCGACCACCACGGTGACGATGATGACGCCAGCCGGTGGTGGTGACCTCGTCTTCATCTCGCATCTTCCTCTTTTCCCTGTGCTCGTCCTTTGATCTTTATGATGCATCAAGTGCTCCCTTGCTCGCTTCTTCTTTTCCTCCGGCGCGGCTCGGGTCCTTCTTTGCCCGCCTGCTTGGCTATGCTGCGCGACGCGGCAAATCCCTCGCCGTTGATACCTTCCAGTCCATTCGCCGGGATCCGAAGATCCTTCCACATTCATCCGACCGGTGCTCCTTACAGCATTTCCATAACAATCATATCGCACGGTGAGCGAGCACATTACGATGATAAATTCTTCTGCTGCCTTTGGCTGCTCGATTCGAACTTTGCGTTGCCATTGTATCCATCACCATCATCAGCAGCAGCTGATCGTGGTTATCATCGACGTCGGTTGGAAAACTTCGGTGAAAAACATCTACATACTCGTCTTATTCCTCCTTTCGCTGGATATCCGAGATAAACAGCAGCTGTTACGTCATCTTTTCAACGTTGAGTGCGCATTTAACCTAATGCGCCCAAGAACTCTGCTGCTTCAGTTGTGTTCTCGCCGTAGTTGTCGATGTTATTTTGAACTCGGCATGAACGTCGGCAAACGGATGCGCGAAAGAACGAGCAGACACAGGCGCTTGTTGGCAGACAAGCTCCAAGAGGGGGGCGGCAGGCGAGCGGGAAAAGGGGTTGAGCTGTTGTTATGAGTCGTCGCAAAAACCCTCGGATCAAGTGTCGCTTCTGCTGCTCTTTCAAACGGGGATTAAATAGGGCGCAACCAAGTCGGAGGAAACTTTCGTGTGCTCGCTGCTTGCCTGCGTACCGGTCGACCGTCGGGCTGGCAGTATGGTCGCTTTGCCTGCTTGCATGCCCGTTCGGTTGTTGTTGGATGTAGCGCAGTCTCCGTGCCATGCCACTGTCATGGTTGCCTGCTCTGCTCGCGAATGAACGAGCGAGCGAGCAAGCGAGCTGCTTGGATAAATCGCGTCCAAAGGAACTTGGGCTGCCCGAACGTTTCTCATGCTTGTGAAGCTTATCTTCAGATGCCCCCGCCCTACCTTCCCATGCCCAATCCCTGGTTCCTATCCTGCCGTGTGCCGCCGCTCAATACCTTAAGCTTCACGCGCTGTTCTCGTCGCACTTTTTGCCGCAGGCGTTTTTCGTTCCGTTGTTCATCGTCGCTGCTGCTCCTCTTGCAGCGGCGCCGGCGGTGGCTGTGGCGACTTTGCCTGTGACTCTGTTTACTCGAACAAAATATCCCCGTTTTTCCTCTGGAAATAGTGACTACAACACCACCATCGTCCGCGCGCAATCAGACATTCTCCAACTTTGCTCCCGACGAGAGGATCGTTGACGTCTGTTCCTGGCCGCGTGCCGTGCGCTGCGAATGTATGGCGTGGGAGGAAAAAGGAAAGTATTTTTTATTCGATTCGGGGTTAACAATGACTTCATTCAGAGCCCGAGCCCGAGCGTGTGAATACTAGACTCGCGTGATAGGAAGTCAGATTCGGATACAAAAAAACTCTTTCGATCGGCTAGCCGAGGTTGCTACCGCCGCGCCGCCGCTGCATTCTAGCAACCTCAGTCTGTTGAGTCGTTGCATCGCACGATTCAGTGCTCGTATATGTATTTGTTACAAGCGATGAGTTCCTGGAAGCGGTTCGGAAATTCCTGCGATTTCTGGTCATGGTTCTGGTGACATTGCGTCTGCATCTGTTAGTCGAGGGAAACCTATATGAGGATTCAGGAATGTTTTGCTTCCTGAGATCTCATCGACACAACCAGACCGTTTCGCGATTGTTCATTCATACTGTTTCGGAAGGGAGTCGACCAAAAGTTAGAGAAACGTCAGTCGATAATTAAGCTCATGTCCGACAGACTAAACGAGAGTTCATTGCTTAACTTCAAACGATCATATGAGCCAACAACTCGTGCAGTCAAACAGTCGGCCTACCTACAGGCAGCAAGCTAGCTCTTGATAAGCGAGCCAGTCAGCATTGCAGACGAGTGTGCTGTTTGTCCATCTTGATGAAACGAACCATAATTCAGGAGTGGGCATGCCTTTGCGGTCGTAGATGAAAGCAAGATGCATAAATTCAAACGACCGAACAGCCAAACAAACAAGCTCTCATTCAGCAGCAAAGCCACAGAAACGACCCGGGGGCGAACGGAAAAAGCCGCGTCCTACCTTCAGCATCAAAGAGGTCATCGAGCAACTCGCCCGCTTCACTTCTGACCACGAATCTCGAACCGTCCGGTGTGCGCGACTTTTCATGCGAAGATCGCAGTCGACTCGAAGAGAACGAGGCCGCCTCCAAGAAATCAAGACAGCTTCCGCTAAACCGGAGTTCCCGCATGGCGGGAGCACCGTAATTCCGAGACGCGAATATAAACTTTGAGCGACGCTGTGATCTCTGATGATTTGAGCTGAGCCCGCAAACTCGAGCGGCCGTGTTCGGGAACGACCGCTTACCTTAAGTCTCATGCGCCAAGGAGGTCTTGTGGGTGAAAACGTCCGAGTGAGAGATTCTCAATTCGTTTCTTTCCCGCATAGTGCAATGAGGGAATACTTTTCGACTTTCTTCTCCCCTCGACCAACTGACGGCTCAATCAAAAAAGTGCGATTGGATCAGTCCGAATTCTTTCGCCCATACGGAATGGGGAAATCTATTAGCAGAGACCAAAATTCCCGAAGTACCGAGGAAAGTCAAGTAACTACCGGCCTCCCTCGGCGAGCGTACGACTGTTTTCACTCTCAAGCTTTCCTTGCACTGGGGACGATAGAGAAACAAACGGAGGAAAACGAAATGAGAGATTGCTGCTGCCGCAGCAGCAGCAGCAGCACCACCACCAGCGGCCGCAGTAGTAGTAGTTGGTTGGAGGAATCGGGTGAAATTGAGGGGAAAATTGAAAATCTCTTCAACCTTTTTTCTTCTGACCAACGAATGAGGACGACATCCGACCAACGAACCAACCGAGCATCCAACCAGCCGGCCTGCCTGCCTGCCGGCCATCCAACGAAGCAAGCAGCTGCAGACGACCAACCGCCGGACGATTTGAGTTGGCTCCTTCTTTCTCAATCCAATCTTTCTCAAGATTTCCTTTTTTTTCCCTGTTGGCTTGTCCTGGCGGACCGACACAACTTGCTCGGTCCATCCTCACGCTTTGAGCGTTTTCATTCAAGAATTCTCAGCGAATCTCTAACAATGGCTGTGAGGGGCCTCATCGACTCCAGCGTCCGTTTCCATTTTGGTGAGGTTTACGTCGCGAAGTAAACGGTCCTTTGAATTCCTGACCAGACTCCAGCGCGAACTCGTTGCCTCGAATTCTTCCTCGATCTGGAATCCGCTACACCTGTTGTTGCACTACCGGATGCTTTCCTAGAGGTGCTAATGCAATCCACGCAAATGAACTTGTCTGAAGTTGGCAGCGTGCTTTCAGGTGAGTGAAACCGTGTGCACGCAGGGAGCCGGTACGTCGCGTGTACAGAATTCTCGGAGTTCCGAGGGCTGCAAGGTTAGCCGATGCATTAATCATGCCAGTATCCGTTTTTTCCTGGAACCGTTCGCTCACGCTCGCCACGTTCTGCTTGCCGGGTTTTCTAGGAATTCGAGATCTTCCGGCCCTTTTGGTCTCAGCGAGACATGTTGCGCCCTCTGGCGGCTGCGGCACCAACCCAACTACCAGAGACATATCTCGATTAGTGAAGGACGAGGACAGAAAGGAAGGTACGAGAGCTTTCGAGACGTTTCCAGTTATGATGTACGTTGATTGAGAAGCTTTTGTTCTATCACTCCTGAAAGCTTCGATGTCGGGTTTATCATTCGATTGTGAGTTCAATGAAACTCATGAGTCATAACGTTTTTCGTGCATGCAAATTTCCTCCTGTTTCACCCAATCGGATTCTTCATCTCCTCTTGACGGACAACAGATCGATCGATAGCATGATTCTCTTATCTTGAGATCCTCTATTCTTTCCCGGTGTGCGAACGAAGGAAGCAAGGTCTTGGAGGCCGATTTAGGCGGAAGAAAGGTGATGGTCCTTAAAAGAACTCGAAACTCGGCAGCGCGAGTCAGGTTGTAGAGTAGGCGTTTTATTTCAGCCCATACACAGTGGACGATGTCTCGGTAGTGAGCCTGATAGAACTATTAGGGGATTAGCGATAAGCGAGCGGCATTAGAACCGCTATTACCCTAGCAGCAGCAGCAGCAGCGGCAGTAGAAAAAGACGAATACCACTAGGGAGACGACGGCTTGCGGTGCCAGCAGCGGAAAAGACGACGAAGGGAGAAGCAACGGACCAACCACATTAAGGCTTCCATTTGTCGCTGTATATTATGTCGATACTTCGCGCCCCTTAATGCCCCAGGCCGCCGCTCCCACTGAGAGCTCTCTCCATTCAAGCAAGCGGGCGAGCAACCATCCAAACATCCAAGCTACAATCCGTCGTCAACCATGATGGATGATGGTTAGCCGTGAGCACATCTCTCTTTTTCACCTCATTCGTGCATTACGAAACGGCAACGATTCAATAATGCCACCAGTGGCACGACATCCAACAACAGCAAACCTCTGTTTCTCTTCTCTGCACCTCGTCTCGTGTCATTGTTCCTCTCCTTCGTGGCGATCCCTTCCCGTTTTTGCTGCCATCCACGAAGTCTGTGAGCTACGCACGGAGGTTGTGTCCCTTTCATCATTCATATGGACCTTCCAACGTCAAACGATGGAAAACGTTACCGTCAGGAATGCGCAACGAGGATGAATTCTTCGACGAATGAATCCGACACGGGTTCAATTTGGATTCGGTCTCATCTCCCTGTAGGGAACTCAAAACCTCTCCGTGGTTCAGATTTTCCGAGCTTCTGGTGCCAAAGTATCATCAGCTTATCTGAAAGTATAAAACCAGCATGGATTTCAGCGCGACTGCAAGCGAAACGGAAACAGTGGGGGGTGAACAGGGGAAAATCATAATTGTTGTCAGCAACATTGAAGTAGGGCGTTGGAGAAATTTTATTACACAATAAAGCGTTTCTTTCTCTCAAAGTTTCCCCCTTCTTCACTCGCAGAGTGGAACCTCCGTGAAGAAGGTGGATCGTGAAGGGTGGGGGGCTCGCGGGGAGCTTGTGGGGAGAGAAACAGGCAGGCAGGCACGACGTAGCAAGCGTCATAACAATTTTCTTTATTGCCGTAGTTAGAAATGAACATTTTACGGCAGCTCTGCACCCACCTATCCCCTCGCCGTCGTCCTTAGAACACCATCTCTTGCTGGCCCTAACCCCTTTCGTTCCAAGCCCGCTTTTTGGTTGAGCCCCACTCGAAGCCCCTTCTTTGCAAAACTCACTCCTATTTTCCCCTTGTTTCGCGAGCTCACTTCGTTCCCTCTCTGAACCCCACCCGCCCCCTCCCCTTCCTCTTCTGAGTTCGGTCGTGTTGGACCCCATCCGGCCCGCATCGCCATCTTCCTCCTGACGCAGCTCACTCCCTGTCATCTCCTATTCGGCCCACCTCTCCCTACGTTACCGTGCTTTGTTCCACTTGCAAACTCCCCTACTGCCCAACGCGGAAGCCCTCGCTACGGATCTGTGCCCTCTTGCCTCCGCGAATCCCTCTTCGCTCACCTTAAGCACCCTGCCATATCTTCAAACAGACGTAGAGCTTTTCAATGCCTAGAGATGGTTGAGTGGCATGATACCTGAAACTGGATGCAGCCTCTCTGCCACAAACATTTATGATTGAATTACGCAGACAGCGAGAACACATCAGCATTTCATTTTCGTCTCGTACAATCAAATTTGGCTTGCCTGCCTGCCTGCCTGCCTGCCTGCCTGCTGGCTTCCCTGTCTGTCTACCTGCTTGACTGACTGACTGACTGCTTGCCAGCCCATCCGTCCGCCTGCATTCTCTATCCCCTCTCTTGTTCTCGACATGCGATGCAAGGCATCGTAGCAACTGAACCAGCTATCAAAAAGCCAGATGAACGTTCGTCCGCTCCCTCGCTCGCTCCCCGTTCGCTTGCCTGCTCATCCAGTCGGCAAACCGTCCGCTTTGAAGTTTGTTGCAACAGCAGAAGCGAAATCATCTGACCAGCAACGGCAGCGCGGGCTTTTACAACTTCCATTCATTGAGGTTAAAAACAAAAGTTTTTTTTTCTCCCTGTGTTCTCAACCTATCCGCGCTTTCACCGAAAGTTAACTTTCCCGATTCGATCTGTCGTTTCGAGCTCCACAGCGAAGGTTCCTCGGACGAAGCTTCTCCCCCGGCCCATGTCGAGGTGGGGGCAAGGATAGAAGGTTCATTTGGTTCAAAACACAGAACAGGACTGAGATGCGACTTATAATGAGAGGAGGCTATTCCAGGCCGTGTAGCCAGATGCCGTCGAGGGTCAAGAAAAAAAACTCCTTCAACTCCGAGATCAGAGGAAGCCTGGAAGTGGAAATTCGTGGAACGATATTGGAGGAACAGGGCTGAGTGAGGCTGGAATCGGCTGAAATGTTGCTCAATCTGTCGATGAGATCCAATGGGCTGATGTGGAAGAACGATGCTCGATATCGACCGGGCCATGGTTTACTCGCCGACCTACCAACTGAGTAAACCAGGTAGCGAGCTAGAGGCCGGGCAAACCACCCAAACGAGGTGTCATACCTTTAAATGAGAATAGAGTACGACCGTAAGGGCTTTATCGGTAGCTAATGTGGCTCCGCTCGCTTTAGCTTCGACCGTCTTAATGGTCCTCGTCGCTGTAGGAGAATATCATTCTGTTATTGATCCATCCGTTCGCTACTTTGTTCGTTCGCCGTACAGCTAGCTCGCCGGCGGGCTGTACATCTACGAAACACGAGAAAAGAAAAGGACAACCATTCAGAGGCACATTCCGCGCACCAGCTAAAAGCTCCGGTCCGGAAACGAAAATTCTGTAAGAGCTCGAATCATTGGAGTGTAGTAGCCCGTTTCTCCTTTCGATGGACTTTTTTCGAACTGGGAGACCCGAAGTGGGGCGCTTTTACGAGGAACAAGTAGAAGTCTGAGAAATGTGAAATCGGAAGACTCGGAATGTAACAACGTGTAATCCGAAACCGCAACCAGTGACTGCTATTGGCTGTTCTTCGCGAGCAGATAGGTTCGAGAGTCTCCTGAAAAAAAAAAACGAGGACATATCAAGCAATTTTTCTCCGATACTCCGAAGATGAAACAGCGCGGACTGGAACGATGGTAGTTTCCGCCGCAGGACAGAAATGTGTCTTCGCGGCACCGAAGTCAGTTATCTTTGCTCTGTAGCTCTCCATTCTCACGCTGCATTTGACACGAAGCCACGCAAAAAAAGCTCACAAGTTTGTAAGAGGAATCCTCGGGTGATACGCATGCGAGTCAGCAATGAAAAGTTGTTCCGGCACGAATTATCACACGCGGGACTCCCGAAGGACTCTGAGACTCGTCCTGTGATTGAGTTCCTTCGTTCTTCTTCTTCTTCGTGCCCCTCCCCCTCCCCCCTCTACTCATCCGTTTCCTGCTCCTCGCGCGTTCGCCCCCTAGCTGGCTGCGTCGTTTTTCGACGTAAGGAAGTTGTGTCTGCCTCGTATTTCTGCCGGCCGGCAATAAAGTTACTTATCGTCACGTTATCTCGCGTTTCTCGGCCACGACTTTCGGGAAGTTCGTTGCGAAAGGCTTCTCGCGAAACTTCGAACGTCAACAAGCCATAACGCGATTCATAAGTCGGTCTTTGCCGCTAGCTTTCTCAACATTGATTCCAATGTATGGCGCGATACGCACAATCTCAAGTAAAATATGCGTATCTCTGGGTTTCTTCGAGAATAGAAGGAACAGGGAATCGTGGGGGAGACTCCGAGACAATCGAAGTGGACAGCGGAAGAACGTTCATTCAGCAAAGTGTGCTCGAGGTGCATTTTAGATATGGTATCTGAATTCGGAAATCCCGAAGCGCTCCGAGTATCGAGGGCCGACGAGCTACGTGAGATTGTAACAAGCATGCGGTCGAACATGTACGACGACAACGACAACGAAGGAAGGGAGCACGAGACTTTATGAGGAGTATGGCATCTAAAGTTGCCAGCCACAGCCGTTGTGAAGTTAAGAATCGTGCCCTCCAGAGGAAGCGGCACTACCTATGGATCGCCCCTTCGGGAGTAGTTCTCCTCCGGCCGCTTCTCCTTGTTTCATGACTCTCTGATAAACTCTCTTCTCTCTATGTCTCTTCGCGTATCTCGTTCGTACTTTCTCCGTTCCTCTCGGTATATTAACGTTGCGTTTAGCTGCACGCAAGCTCGCAACAGCAACATGTCCTCTTCTTCTAACTCTTGATGAAGACGTCAGCAAGGGAATGAGTAGGGGGAGCGGGGACAGACAAACATCGGGCACGTCCATATGGACAAGCAGACAATCGAAGAAAACAAACGGAGGGACAAATGAAGAAGATGGGCTCCACTGAGGGCTCGGCCCATCATACACTGAACGAGTTATATCGATCAAGGAGCCAGAGGAACTCGGAGTTTTCGTGGCGTCAAGAACTGACTTCCCCAGTTTCGATGGAGAATAATTATTCCCCTCGGTTGAGTGACAAACTTCTCCGTGTGTGATACGTTGTCAACTCTAAGCCGCCGTTTTCCGATTGTCCCGTCATGCCATGTAGCCGTGCCATGGTCGATTTCTTGCGGCAGATGTGATGTGGTACCACATCTACGGCGAGAAAAAAATTGAACACTACTGGCTATGTCATCGATGGAAACTTCTATCAAGTTGGTCGTGGTAACTTTTTCCAATGGAGTCAACGAGGCCGTCGCTCGGCGAACCTCGGAGCGTATTCTCCCTCGTGGGATCGTCGAACACATCCTGTCGGCAATGATTTCAGCCGTTCTCGATTCAAAACGGAAGACACGAAGTTTCCACTCATTCTCGGGGAAAAGCCCCGACTGAGTCACGAGTAAGCTGAGGCTGGATTCCAGTATTCCCTGGAAACTTCTCGCTACCTTCCTTCTTCATTGATGCGATGGCAGGTCATCGCAGAGAAGACTCGAAACGTTGGTCTAACAACCGAAGAGAGAACAGAAAGAAATTCAACACGCGTAACCCTGGAATCGAGGCAGACTCGATTAGTTGAGCTGTACTTCGCGTTCCTAATGGTACCCGATTGCTAATGATTGCACTATGCCCCGAGGTCCTTGAGGTAAGCAGCAAATCGGTAGGCAGGCCAGCGGACAGTACAGGCCACAATGCTTGTTCACCGACGAGTCGGGTAGCCACCAAATGTATAGGCGTCCAGTCCGGTCACTTTCTCATTGTCGAAGCGATGAATTAGAAGCCATTTCGGAGGATCACGTTCTCCTTCCCGATAACGAATCGAGTAGAGAACTGTTCTCCTTAGCGAAGAGGTTACGAACACCATTCGAGGCATCACGCGCTCGAAACGAGACAATGAGTCAGAAATCAGCGGAATGTCAAACCGAGCTTCAGTTCTGCGCAGTGATTCTCGCCCCCCTTCCCCCCACGCGAGTGATTGTCGCCGCGAGTCCTATAGCTCGAGATTGAGAGCCTTGGGCCTTCCTCGGCAAATACTTTTCGATCGGCGTTAACTACCGAGCAATATTTTTCCTTTCCTCAGGTTTCCCACCCAGAGAGTCCTTCCCAACTTCTCTTCTATCCTCATCGGTGCCTCCATCTCCGCTCCCTCATTTTTTCCCTTTTTTTCAGGAACGAAAAAGCTCGCCTTCCTACCTCTAACGCTTCAATAAACTCTTTATGGCCGATCGACCGACCGACCGACGGACGAGAGAACGAACGATCTGACCGAGCGAGCGAGCGAACGAACGATTGAAAGTGAGTGAGTGGCTGGGTGGTTGAGTGGATGGCTGACTAACTCTTTCGGAGTGCGTGCAAAAAGACGAAGACGTGCTCGGCAAGGGATACTCATCAGCAAAGCCTCACTCCACTCCGACACAGATTGTCTCCATCGAGTAATCCGGAGAAGTCTGACGAAGGAGCCTTAGGGGACAAAGCAATGATGTGCGCTCTCGCCGTGCAGTCAGAATTGGGACCGAGGATATGGGAGAAGGAGAGGGACGAAAATTAGGGAACTGAGTGGATCTCAAGAAGGTGTAGCAAAATGAAGCGATGCCTATGGCGATAACAACATTGCGGACGTGAGAGACTTGACGCGGGTCGTGTTCTACCGCTGCTATGAGGACTCGTTGGGACTGATCGAGATTTCCCGAACCCTATGGGAAGGAGACCAGAGCCGAGATTCTCTCCCGCTTTGGCATCAGACGGAAGTTGGAGGAGGAGAATCAGGTTTGACCTTTGATTGCCGTGCCAGAACCTCTAAGTTGACGAAATGTCTGAGCCGAGCAGGTGTGCATGGACAATAGTAGCAGACGTCGTGAGTTTCCGAACGTCGTGTACTCAGGAACGGAAATACGAGACACAGTGAAGTATATCAGTCAGGCAGGGAGGGAGGGAGACTGTCGCTGTCAACAGGAGAGATCTCCTTTTATTCCTCTCCTTCTCTTTCACGAGATAGACTCGAGCTCGGAGTCTGTGGAGTCGATTCGGAACGACCGAGATACATCTATGAAGAGCTTTTGGCGGCGGTCGTTGCTGTGGCTGCTGTTGGGTTTGTGGAAGCGTCATAAACTTGGAACGGACTTCCCCCTACTCTCTACCAGGATCGTTGTCGATGTGGTTGTCGCTGTCGTCGTCGTGTGGCCTGATTCTATATCCAATATGTGCGGGTCGGGCATAAATGTCGTCCCAAGGAAGGAAAGAGAGAGGGAGAGGGAGCTCACAAGGAATCGCTTTACAGGGACCGGGGCTCCCTTGCGGGACAGTGATTCAAGATGGAGACGTGGTTTGGTGCTGAAGAAGGAAAAGGACTACGGCCGCGATGCTGACGACGACGACGACAACGGCCACGACCACCATACCGCCGACTGAAACCATGGAGAAGGCACTGGCACAGGAAGAGGGACTCGTTTCGAACGGATATAAAATAGGTGAAAAATGCCTCTCGTTCTCTCTCTGTGGACGATTCATTTTATGGTTTTGGGTCAACCAGCCATCTGTAAGAAGACGGAGAAGTGTGAGGCAAGCGAACGAACGAACGAGCAGGCAGGCAGGCAAGCGTGCGAGCGAGCACATAGGTCGTCTACAGCGGGAACACAGTACCCGCTCTTTTTGTTTATGGCTTCGGTCGTGGTCGTCGCAGTCGTCGTCGCTGTCCACTGCGTTGAAGAACCTCACGTCGCCGCTTGTGCTGGAGGTAACGTGACGAGAACGATGTCAGCTATCCTCTCTCTGGAACCACGAAATGGCGAAATGTAATTGAAAAGAAAAAATAGAAGAAATAGAGAGCGCGGCTTGGAGATGAAGAAGCGGATGGAAACGCAAAGCCTCAAACTGGAGCATCTTCTGACGTAGCCGAAACGTCCCAAACTGTCAGATCCTTGTCTGGGTTGTTTCTCCTCACATGAACCGTCTCTGTGTTTCGGATCCAATACGTTTTCGGATCTGGTGAGAGCGCTTGAGAATTCTCCATTTCTCACGAGTTGCGCCTTTTGATCCAAGGCTGTAGCGGCCGGATATCATGCATATTTCGACAAGCACCGGCACATGTTTTACAATATCATCTTCGACCCTAACTCATCTGCACAAGGTGGAATTTTAGAAATTATGCGAACATGCCGCCCCTGAACTACTACGTTACTAAGTTACGTTCATCGATCTGGTCTCCGACCACAGGTTCTCGTCGTTCTTCCGGAGAAGTAGGAAAATGAGATGCGCTGTTCAGGACCTCGATTCTTCGATGCTCACTCAGCACCTCTCTCCAAGCAGTCAGCCGTGATCAAGAACATTGGCGACGATTATCATCTCTGAGCAGATCCGATTTTGATCGTCTCCAGTTTGGCGCGATACCGCGTCCAGATCAGTATTTTGTTCGCGACGAAGTGTCCAGTGAAGGAGTGACAGATCGGAGGCCACTCCCCGAATTCATTTTTCGAGCCGACAACAAACCGTGTTATTCCAAGACCACAGCTCATTATCTCCTTGCGACAAATAACTTCACGGAGAGAATTCTTCCACGTTGAGACCAGGAATTCTAAACATGTGCCGGAACGTTCGAGCTCGTTCACTGATGACTACCGACTCTGATGACTCGCATCAGCAGCTTGAGCCACAACAACCACCACCATAGGGTTCTAAATACTGGTTGCCGGTTACGGGTTCTGATAATATTTACGTTGCGCTTTCGAAGAATGAACCATACGCTCCCGCTGAAAAAACATTCAACTAACCAATCGACCGACCGACCGACCGACCGACCGACCGACCGACCGACAGACAGACAGACTGAGTGAACCTTCATGCGAGCCTAACACTTCGCACCTAATTGCATAGCATGTGAATAAATTATCCTTTTTTTTGCTTTTCTCGCCTCCGTTATTTTTGCTCTTCACTGACGCAGACCCGGCAGCCACCCGGTTTCCCGGCTATTCAGTCAGTTAGCCACTCACTCGGCCAGACAGTTGCAAAGCGAGATGAACATGAGCAGACGCGGCGCGCGACACAACCCGGAGAGCAGCAACCAAATTCAAAATCTGTTTGGAACTTTTAATGTCGTGAAGGGAACAGCACCGGAGGGGACTTGAAGTGAATGAATATAGTCGGGCAGTCGGAGGCTGCACCCAAACACAGAAAGAAAGAAAAAAAAGCGTTCATCAATTTGTCGAGTTTGTGAACGGGGGCACAGACCTATCAGAGAGTAGAAAGAGCACAAAACTTTTGCAGCGGGTGCTACAGACTCCTGAGCGCTCTAACCATTCCGCAAGAACGGCATCATTCGAAGCACTTGAGATGAGACACACTCGACTCGACGAAGACAACTTCGTGCCTTCTTGTGCTCTATCAAATCGAAGATTGATCCAATGGGTAACTTCCGAGTTTCAAATTATTCTGAAGAAGAGAATTCCGATCGAAGTTTCTCTCGATTTTGTCGCGTGACAGCGGAGTTCGAGGAGATCCTTTCGAAAAAAAACGCGTGCCGATTGTCAGACAGGAAGGATCAGTCAGAAACCATCGACTTCGTTGTCAAGAAGAAGCCGTCGAGAACGCTATTTTGGAAGCATGCGGGATATAGGAAGAGGGACGATTTGCAGGAAGGAACACAGAAAGGAAGCAAGAGCTCATTTCATTTCAATGGTTTATTACACAAACATAGTCCGTAAACCATTGGATGGTGGGTGCGTTACCTATGCTCATCATCGTATTCGTGCATCCGTTTGATAACCGTGTCGTAAAGCTGTTTTTTGGCGTGTATTGACCACAGGAAATCCATGTGAACGAATCCTGCGTGCGGTAGCAAGACGGCCGTGTTTTTATAGATGTTGTTCTTGAAGAGCTCTGCCACACGTTTGCCGTCTTCCACCGAAATGAAAGCATCGTCTTTGGAGTAGAAAATCAGCATGTCGGCGCTCACCTTGCTCAGGTTATATGACGGTGGGAGAATCTGTCACGGGAGGATAGAGCAAAAAAATGCATTAGATTTAATCTTCGGAAGCGGAGTCGTCATGACAATTCAAAATGAAATCATGTCCCGTAAATATTCGATGGATGCTCGAAACGCTGGCGGAGGAAAAAGCGATGAACGTCAAAGAACGAAAGCTTGCCAAGTCTCGCTGTATCTCATCTCGGAATCCGGTCTGATTCTTGTCTAAAACGGGCGAGCGAGCGAGCGAGCGAGCAAGCGACAAGCATGACGAGTATGACGTTTGCGACGCTCACAACGTCGGAACGACTGAAAACTCACCGATCCGTAGGCACGCAGGTTGCGGGCTGTGTTCTCGTAGTCAAAGTACGCAAACCGCTTTGAGTGGTACATTTGCATGAAATGTTTCAAATCGTTGAAAGACGTCCCAGCGGGAAAATGCGTGGAATACACTGCGAGCCGGCTCTGAAATTCAACACGCTCAGAATATGGGAGCAGCTCGTGTGGATGCCTCGTACTCGTCTACCTAACGCCAGTCCCGCGTCTCCGCCATTGCTCAACGACAAGCGTTGCCACGTCAAACCTTCTGTAACTGACCAAGTTTTGGACGACTTTCGTACATTTCGAAATATTCACCGAACGCTGATGTCGATTGAGAGGCACACTGACGTGAGTTCAGGGATTGTATTATTACGAAGGAATCAATATGGAACAGGGATCGACTCATAGGTGGATCCATCCGAATCTGCATATATTTCAGCGTATGAACTTTGAATAATGAATTGAGTGGAAAAAGATGACGCTAATCCTCTGCACGGCTGGCTCCGGGAAGTCTGTTGATGCTCCTCCATTCAAATGTCCAGAGGATATTTTGACGATCCATTCGAAATTGTGTAATCTCGTAGAATAACACAGGGACGCACAACGCCGCGTACCCTCGCTTCATCACAAGCTCTTTGGTTCGTCCAGTTGTCTTTCGCGTGGCGCAAACTTCCCTATGACGACGTCGCTTTCAAAACAATCTTCCCTCGTCCAACACGGGGATGTATTTACCAGGTGGAGGAGACGAGCATAAAAATCTTCTTCGATACAGTGCCCTTAGTTCCCTCGTGCGTCCATCGTCAGCACCTCACGATGGAGCTCTTCGAATTATTTCCGCTTGTTTTTCTCTGTGGGTCCAAACCCTTCGACGAATCAACCTCGCCCGAACTCCATGCTTGGCGCGTCGCATGCGACTGTTGTCCACGTTGATCATCATCAACAACAACACAAAGGGGAGAGCGCATATTCGGAGTGATGCGACGGTTTGTATACAGATGTGTTTGACCGTATAATGGGATTCGGGCGGTTTCAGATGTAATACAGGTTTTTTTTTCTCTCTTTGTTTGTGTGTATGTATGCGAGCGCGCGTTTGTGTGTGCCGACGAACAATAGAATGTGGCTCAACCTGCAGTAGACCCCTGGCACAGAAACGGAGCTTGCGGGCATGATAGTGTTTGTCTGTTTATTCTGTATGCGCATGTAAGCTGTATGCGCCAAACAGTATTCCATGGCACGCAATGCCAATAAAAATTCTTGCCCAACTTCAAAAAGCAAGCAGAACGGAAAGTTGTGCGACTGTGAATGCACCCTCGAGAGTGTATGCACCCACTCAGAGTCCCGTGGACGAATGCGGCGCGATTGCGAACCATTGTATCAGAGGACTCCGCGGCGCAGTATCAAGCGTGGGAGCCGGGGCTCGAGCCCTAGCACAAAACGGGTATCACGAGGGCCAGAGTCCGAGGAAAGGCCTGCTGGCATGCTAGCTGTGGCGTTATGCGTATTCGTCATTGTCACCGAAGCTCTCCGAGGGCAACGCGAAAATTGGAGTGTGTGGATATGATATACGAGCGATTGAGAGAAGCGAGCGGAGTGAGAGGGAGAACGGCGACAGGTAACGATGACTTTTTCACGTCCAGTCTCCCAGGAAGTCTGTCGCTTCCCGATGTGGAAATTGCCGCTACGGACACGAACATAAATGGGTAAACTCAGAAGGGGTTCTATCTCTTTCTGTTGACGTGAATACATTGCTATGACAGCGCTGTCCGAGGGCTTCCTGTCCCGCCGATGATGCAATCCATTGACCTGACCCGGATGTTTTCCATGCCTTGAGCCGTTCCCCGAGATAGGCTTACGAAACGTCTTATGACACGGAGTAATCGACAATCCCATCGGTTCACAACTAAAAGTGAAATATTCTGTCGATCTACCTTTGCCTTTCAACAAAATCTGTCGCCAGTTTGCTTCCGGTTCGACGTATGCTCGAGGAAAATCATCGGCCGTACCTGACCAATGCAAACGATGACGTTCACTGCAAAAAGTGCACACTGCTTCGGCAAGTCGGCTTCAAAGTCTTGAGAGAGGAAAAACTTTGCCTCTATTTTTTGAGCTGAGCTGCAGCAAAACGAGGTGCCGGGAGGGCCAGGACAGAAAAGAGAAGGTCGGAGAGAAAAATAAAAGGAGGAAGCCAACTCCGCGCCGAAGAGAAGGTAAGTGTGACCAACCTGTCGGGAGCATCTGGCGCCCGAGGTGGTAACGCCGCGCCGCCGTTCTGAGCGAAACTGTAATTACTTCTATGAGTTTTCCCCCGATTCGAGGGAGAAAAATTCCCACTGACAGCGTGGATTCAATGCGTTGCAGTCACTCTCTCGGGACTATAGCCATCGTCACAATTTCCTTTGGAATGGCTCAAGGCTTTTCAACAACGCAGAAACCTGTTACGAACGACCGAAACGAGTCGGCACGTGCGACCAACTAAGAGCCTTCGGAGAACAGCGCGCTGCGTTTCGCGGCTACTCTTCTCGTTTTTGCTCAGGTAGATTGTGTTCTCCATGGACCGCAAATGGAAGAACGTCGACCTCAGCGAAACGTGTAATGCAGTTTTCACCGAGCGCGATCGAACTGTGTCGATGATGAGATTGACGGACTCGGTCTGTTGGACACCGTGCACCTCGACGCGAGTGCTGGAAAGCCATTGGAGTTGATGTGATTCCGAATCTCTCGATGACTCAACCGAAGATAAAAGAGTGATGGATTACTTGGCTTAGGGCTCCCATTGCCAAAAAACATTTCGCTGTCGCTGCAGCCGACGTTATCGTCTCGATTTCTCACAGGACCAGTCGTTTGGAAGCGACCGATGTCACGACGCGGCTATTGTCGATAGGATCTCATCAAATTCGCTGAATTCTCCATCGACAGGAACAGAAATGCTCAGTCTCATCATCGACACCGACTGTGGGGTCGACGACGCGCTCGCGTTGACGGCAGCACTCAGCAATGGAGCCGCCGAAGTCGTAGCGATCACATGCGTTGCGGGAAACACAACTCTCGACAACGTGCTGCTCAACGTATCTAAAGTTTTGCGCGTCTGCCATCGAGACGAAGTGCCTTTCTATCGAGGTTGCGAAAGAGCCCTCTGTCGTGACACTAATTTTCCAAAGGACTACTTCGGTGAGGACGGGCTGGGGAACTGCCCCGCCGAATTCGTCACCGGCCCGGAGCCCCAAAAGGGTCATGCCGCCGATGCGATCGTTGAGATTTGTAAAAAACGCTCCGGCGAAATCACATTGGTGCTGATCGGACCCTCCTCGAACCTCGCGCTTGCGCAACGGCTTGACCCCGACGTAACCTCGTACTTTAAACAGATCATTTGCATGGGTGGCAATCTCAAAGGAGTGGGCAACATCACCGCCGGTGCCGAGTTTAATTTCGCCAGCGATCCCGAGAGTGCTTCTATCGTGTTGCAGGAATCGAAATGTCCTGTCGTTTTGATACCCTGGGAGGCCATTACGAGCAACCGGATCCCTTGGTCCCTCTACAAAGAATTCACTGGTGAGCAGAGTCTGAAGTCTCGATTCCTCGGAGCGATCTGCAAATTCACCGAGAAGTACTACAAAGAAAACGGAGGTTTTATGCTCGGTGACTTTCTAGCTGTCTTAGCAGCGCTGAGTCCTCAAGCTGTTACCAGCAAGACAGAGCACAGGCTGGCTGTCGAATTGAGAGGTGAATACACATCGGGACAGGTTGTGCAAGGTTGGGATGACAGCATTCTGCCCGACGTTAAGAAAGTGACATTTGTCGTAAACGAATTTGATCCCGAACTTGTCAGGTCGTGTGTGCTGAACATGGTCGACGGTCCCAACAGTTGAGCCGAGGCAGAACTCTGGAGACGCTCCTCCTGAACAATTCTCCCTTCGTCGTCTAATAAGCAAAGTTCCTCTTCGTTCTACGTCCTCGGTTACATTGGGAACAAATGCGACGAGAATGAGTGATCCTCAAGATTGAATAAATTTGATTTAATTTTGAAATTGAATGAATTCGGTTCCATGCAGAGACGGTGGCCTGAAAGTGTCTTGAACACGATGTCGGATGAACGCGATGGAGTTAACGGAATTCCTGGAGGTCAGCCGATAAGTGATTTCCTCCTCTTGCTCTCCGATCGCAATGAGGCCTAACATGCGAGTTAACCCGGCCGGCAATTGTCTTCTCGATACGACACTGAGCCATATATAATTGACATTAGTTGTCGGCCGTCGTCTGGATCGTCAGCTGGATGTTGTGTTTGCGTTAATCGACAACGACTGTGGACGGGGTGAGGACGGAACAGGGGTCAATGATGACGACAATCGAAATCATGGCCCGAAAGGGGACTTTTCAGGAACGACAGCAACTCACGGAACACTTTTTGAAGGGCCAAATCACCTGTCAGCGGATCGACCGAACTCTAGACGATGATTGAGAGAATCGCCGTCGAGTCCAATGATCCTCGATTTTGAGTAGAGCTCGGCTCTCTAGAGCTGTGGCTCCATCGTGAATGTTTCCGATCCTCATCCATAGAGGAAGCGAGCATCCCATGTTCTCATAACGGAGCAATCCATGATTTGATTCAATGAGAAACGCGGAGTTTTCGCTCCCCATGAAGTGAAGACCGAGCTTCGAGGAAGAACAATCCCCCAGATCCAGAAAAGTAATGCAAGTTCGAAAAAAGAACTCCTTTAAACGAAGCTCAGACGAGGACGAGCAGATTCTCTGAGAGTTCTCCATCGACCGCGGATTCATCATAGTAAGCCTGACTCACATATCAATGCAAACGCAAATTCGCCAAAAGAGAGCATGACATCAATTACCTCTCTGCGCGCAACACAGCGGTTGGACGTTCGATCGTTGATAAAGATCGCTCCATATCGTTGAGTGACTACGTGTGCTTAAGCTTGAGATGCTTTCACAACTCGACATTTCAGAAACATCAACGAAACGCATTATGTTCTCTATATCTACGATCTTGACCGTCGAGAACAGACGCGGAATCGTCGTCAAAACCGAGGACGATCCCGCAGCTCGTGCATCGTTTTCTGTGACATTTTTTTCCATGGTTCCATCCATGTCGACTTAACGACAATGAGTGTGATTCGAGTCGGGAAATGTATTCTTGAATTCTCGATCGAAGCAAACGCTAATAATGATCCTCCCGTGACGAAGTTCGAAATTGAAGCATCAGCCGCTCGGCTTGATGAGAACAAAATCTTACGACAACGATTTTCGGGCGGCCGGTTTCTGCATGGCCATGATCAAGTTCCGGTTGGATCCTGAGAAAGATCCTCCTCCGCTTCAAGTGTACTTCCCCAATCAGGTTCAGAAAGAGGAGCTGCGAGAAATCCTATTTGTGAGCGCTCGGCTGCGGAGTTACCGTTGTGAGCGAACAGTCCCAACTCAAATCACTTTGCGACGGAAAAAAATAGATTGTCTTACTTGGTCGGTACCGACTGACAGATCGGAATTAGGGATGGCGCAACATCCGATCCTGCTCGTTAATTTCATTTCCATGCCATGAGGGTTGCTTACGATTGGTGAATCGGATCCGAGCTCGGATCATCTCTCAGGCTCGGAAACTTGAGAAATTTGAGATTCAACGAAATGAAGAGAAATATCGCTCCGAAAATCTTGTTTTCCGACTTCGAGAAAGATGAAGACGCGCATTGTAATGTATTCCGGACAAGATGAGGGCTCCAAGGGAAACAAAGCACTTTGTTTTGCAATTTACGTTGCAGCCTGGTTGCTATGCTCGTATCGAGAGATTCCCGACAAAAATATCGTGTTTTCTGCGAAGAATTAACTTCCACGATATTGAGCCGACATGCGCCGAGGTTGCTCACATTGCGAGCATAATGATCTTTTTCTACCAAATTACTCGCGCGCCATAGTTTTTGCTCCGGAGTCACAGCAACGCCAAGGGATCGTTCGTGGAATCCGAGTACGCGGGGCAAAGGTCAAGTCAGATGATTTCTCCCTCCGGAGTATCAGTGGGGAAATAAATTCACAATTTCACTCTTGATCTCAGAGCTACAGGAGGGATAAGTGAATAGATAACGATGAATCGGATAGAGCGTCCTCTCCCATGAGGATCGTCTTCAGGGTGAAAATACCAATTCCAAAGAACTCACATAGCTAAGATCGTGCGGATCTCAGATCGAAAAGACGAGACCCTTCCGAAATCGGGATGAAAGCATGATTGACTCACTTGGTTGTGATTTCCGTTGTTTGAGAGAAGGTTTCCAGATAGGTCGTTGGCAAAAAGGCAGACTCCAGCGGAGCACAAGCTGGGATTTGAAGTAAAGTAGCTTAGGTCCGCGCGGGCATTTGTAAAAACAGGTCTGTTTTCTGTCCAGACGTCCATGGCGTATCTCTGACAAGTTGGAACGATATTAGAACCACTCAAAATTCCGCCGAACCGAATTCCACTCTCTGGGCCAAAATGTTTCGACTTTGAAACGGCCCTCCGGAATGTTGTCGCCTGTCGTACGTTCCGAAACAATGATGTCTGGTCCGGTCCTCACTTTCCCTCCCTCGACAGCTCGACTGCTCTGCGTCTTCGAAATTCTATAGGTCAAAGTTTGTGGCATTCAACGTTCGTTGGCGAGGCATTATTTGATTCCTAGAAGTTTGACGAGAGCTTCGAGAGGAGGTTTCCGACATAACAAATTCAAGGGTTGAGCCGCTTCCCGCATCAGATGCATCCGAACCCTCGGATTCTCCGGATGAATATCTTTACGCGGATCTTGTTCGATCGTCAAGCTCTTCCACGCTAGAGGGAAGAGAGAATTAAAAGATTCGGACTCATGATTAAGAGAGTTTGTGCTTACCACGGCGGGGTTGCTGAATACTTTGATGAGATTCTGTACGAATGGACTCACTCCATTCAGGAAGACTACCGGTGACAGGAGAGTTGCCAAACGGATCTGAAATAGAGACTTCGTCAGTCCTACATGAATCCTTCAACTCTCTCAACTCAGATTTCTTTCAGATCGAGCAATACTTTCACAGAGGCGAAGTCAATAGGTTGCTTCGTTGCAACGGGAAGCCTTTTGTGAGGACGAACGAATAGGACATCGAAATGAGTTTAATACATGTACACAACGATTGAGAAATCACGGCTGTGTTGAAGAAACTTTTTCTGATTGAAATGTGGCACTGATGTCAGAGCTGCGACAGACCGCATTTCGTGGGCCCCTGTTCTAGCGTGTAAACAGACATACTGACCTTTTGATTGTACATCGATTTCGAAGCGAGCATTGCGACCGTAATTGTTGTTCCTCTGGAATGCCCGATGACATGCAGTTTGCTTTGCCCTGTGTTCGCGAGGATATAATCGATGCTGTCGGGCATATCGTACGCAGCCAGTTCGTCCCAGCTGGAGTTCGGTTCAAGAGTCATCAACTTAATTTTCCTCCAGTGAACGTTAGCTCTCATCTCTATTAGGCTCTCATGCAGTTTAACAAAGCAGACTCAGTTGCTCGTGGTTTCGAATTCGATCTCTATTCTATTTTGGACTCGGGAACCTGAGCTACGTCGACTGCATGCGCAGGAGCTTAGGCCATTCTTTTTGCCTTGTTCGGGTTTTTCTCTGAGCGGATGAAGTCCTGCCGCCCGTTCGCTCTGCTTCGCATTACCACCGAGTTTATCGAATTACGCGGACTCCGAGCGGGCACGGGAACTTTTTCAAGCCGTACACAATAAATATTTTGTATATGTTTCAAGTTCCTGTGTCCTAACGAGAAGGTATACAAGGAGCTTCCACCTGGAGAGCCGACGCTGAACAAACAGCCTGCTCCCCACTGGATTCATCGTTGCGTATCATGCCCAGTGGTGAGGTAACTCCTTCAATATTGTGGACGCTTGCTCTGTACATGGTACGTTCTTGTTCGATCCCTTGTGCAATCAGAGACCTCGAGGGATCAGTCCAAGTCAATGACGTAGTTGCACCGTGTCAAAGTTTAGCGAAGATTTGATCGTTCAGAGATGTTTCCAATCTCCGCGTTACAACTTCGTAACGAAATCCAGAAGCTCCCAGTTATGGCATCTGAGCGATTGTTTTAGATTCGGTCAGAGCCCGACTTGAGAGATTGGATATGCCAACGAACTCTCTGCTTCGCCAGGGACTCGTGTCCGGTACAAGGGATGCGAAAAGGCCTGATTTCCTTCACTAGGGCCAAATCAATAACAACGCTGAGGGAAGCCGTACTAAATCAGAGTGATCAGCCGTCATCGGAGATTGAAATAAACTTACGTGTATTCATAGAAGTGCTTCTTGGTCCGCCCGCTTTCGCTACTGTATATGTTGCCTCTAGAGTTCAACATCCAGACATCGTACCCCTCGTCGTGTAAGATGAAGCCTGGAAATCGAAAGACAATTATGCCGGATATTATTCTCGATATTTTCCCGCCTTCCCTTCGCGGCGAAGTCTACATATGTATAGTTTCCGCCGAACTGCCGGAACGATAAGTAGTTCGTTGGGTTGCAAACCGAATTAGTATAACCCCAAGCAATAAGTGCTCGCGATACGAGCGAGTCTGGGCATTGCTGCCTTTGCGAGGCGAATCAGTTCTGATCCGAAAAATAATGGATGGACGAAGCTCCAAGTTCCATCCTTTTGGGAACGGGTATTGCGTCGCCTTTGTGCTGAAATAGAACATTTTGATGGAACGTTCGGGGAAGGCGAAAGGAAAGGGACGGAAAACAGAACTCGGTGAGGTAGTAGCAGCGGCAGCAGCAGCGTGGATTGCGCGATAGGTTTGAGACGCAAGCCGGGGACAGGCTGCCGGGCAGCTCGCTTGCAAAGCAAGCATCCGAGAGGCCGTGAGGGGTTGCAAGCAACTTGCTAATAACCGGAAACAGAAAGAAAGCAATGTTTCCGGCACTGACGTTGAGTGCGCAGCTTGTCGAGTGACATTTGTAAAGGCCCCTTGCCGCTTGCCCGTTCTGTGGGCTCCTCTCAAAACAAAGTTGCCCATCCCGACTGCTTGCTCGCCTGTCCTGCTTGCCGGCCTGCATGCTTTCCTGCAACTGATCATATTAGCCCATCAGACGCCCGGTCGAGCTGCCGTTGGCATACCGGCATCCTCTTTGCCGTGCCTGCTGTCGTTTTCGCCGCTGCTGTTGCTGCGGCCACGGCTGTACAAAAAATTCATGCATCAACTTCGGGGTAGAACAAGTTGTATTGGCCGGAGCGACCCGCTCCATCCTGAATATTCAACCAGTAGCAACAGACCCGGTGGAGGACACGACCAAAAACATACTTTCATCCAATAAAAAAAAAACTCGAGAACATCGCGGCGGCTGGCCGACCACTGACACGGGCTGCTCCGGGAGACGACGAGTAGCCCTCGAGTTGGATTCTGAGAAACGATTTTCCTTCTACTCGTTTCCCGCGATACTCACTCAGACAAGGGTGTTTAGCGAGCTCTTTGAGAGAAACACGAATCGCGATTCGATCTGAACGAGTTACGCACTCAAACATTCCTGCGCCGCTACCAGAAGAATTCCTCGAATCCGGAGTATCTGTCTGAACTTAATTGACATCGAGCGACGCACAAAGTCGGCCGGCGAACGAACGAACGAACGAACAAATCAGATCGTGTTCCCGCTTGTTTCCTCGAATAACGCCGATAATTTGAATTCGAGAGCTCAAAAGTGCCGCTGTTCGATGAATTCCGGCCTTAAAATTGAATGCAGTCGAACATCGAACAAATTCGAAAATGAAGCTGCTCGAGAAAATATCGCTACAACAACAAAGAAGCGCTCACCCAAGCTCTGCGAAGGTAGATTCGCCACGAAGTCGAAAGATGAGCACATGACTCCATGCTGCAGTAGGACGGGTATCGAGCCTGGTTTACCGGGTATTCGATGGATGACGAGAGAGACGTCATCTTTTGTGCGAATTTTGTGAATCTCCGAAGGGTAGCCCTTGTACTTGATGTACGCATCCTGTAATATGAATTCGGTTTTTGTTTCAGAGCTCTTCTATGATGTTGTACAAATATAATATTTGGAAGTTGACTCCGAAGGCCATAGATAGGAAATCGAGCTTGGAACTCACGATTCCTTTGTTGGCGGCGATGGCATCGGGGTCCTTTATCAGCACAGGACCTGTTTTTTGCACAATGCCTTTCGCCAATTCCCAGAATGGATCAGTGATGGTTTTGCCGAAGTTCGTGGCACTCCTGAAAACGAAATCGAAGACATTCTGCGATCCTCTAGTCAAAGGAACGAAGCACAGCAAAGCAATCAACGGGAGGCGCATTGCGCCCATGCGGCGACCTGTGGAGGTGAATTTCGTAGGGGGAGCTCTCGTGTAAAAGCGTTCTCCGATTCTGAAGCTCGAAAACTCGCAGTCTCGGCATCTCGTCAAGTTCGAGGAGGTCTGTTATGTTAGATATAGGTGAACGATGGAACGAAGACGAGGCTTGACCTTCACTCCAGAGTGCGCATGTTTGAGCCTGATAGAATGTCTCGCGAGGGTCGCCAGAATGATTCTCGGCGCAAATCTCTGGGAGCTATCGCATCGGACACGACGTATTCTTCCAGAAAGTGCACGTTCGAAGTTTCCTACTGGTCAGGTACATAACCCGACAATTCTGATTCTTGAGCATCGGCGCAGTGAAACTCTATAGTTCTGTACATTTACACATATTCTCGCTCTCGGACCAGAATCTTTCAAGAGATCCCACTGGCACGGCGAAGCAGGACTCTGAAGCCTAATTTAGGCAAACATCAAGCATTTGGAGTGTTCTCAAGATATATTTGACTGATTCGAGTTTGATGATTCACTGGTCGCTTCAATCTAATCTTACTGATTCGTCTAACCTAATTCTCAATGAGCATCCGGTTTCGGCGCTGTCATCCTTCCCGGGTGCACTTCGTTCGCTAAGAGCTCTCTACTTTCGCTGGAATCCCTAACAGCTCCCGTCCGCTGTCGACTTCATGTTGTTCGCCATTGATTCTAAAGGTCGTCGAGCTTCAAAGCTGGATTCATCAGTCCGCGCGCGCATGTGTTCGGTGGTTCTAAAAACACGTGTTCGAATTTGTCGTACTTCCCTCATTAGTGATGAATGCAAAGGCCCTTAGCCGGGAAGCTGAGTATGCGAGAGGGGCAGAAGCGACCGTCGAGATGATGTACAGATAAGTAGCGCTGGCACGACACGGAGCTCATGGAAGTATCGATACCGAACAACTTTTTGTCGAGATGCCCCGACTCTATTCTGATTTTAAAAGATCAAAAGCGAACGCGGTATTTATTGCTATCGCATCCAGCCAATCAATGCTGAAGTGCATCGATTCCGCGGCTATGTTTCAGAGTGTTTGCGTCGATGAATTTCAGTCGAAGTTCATCTTCATCCGGCGGAAGAGAATCAACACACAAAACACGCTTCAGAATCGGTTCCTCTACCTCTGCAATAGCCCCCGGGCGGTATGTTCCGAAATGAGGCAAGTGGTCGACTCTGTCTAAGGCTATGAGCGTGTCCATAGTCCAGCGCACCTGCTGGGTCAATCTTTATAATCAGAATTGATTTCAGTTCATGTCGCGGCCTTGACGCTGTTAGAGACCGGATTCTACTCGATAAGACCAGCGAGCACGATGACGACAGCGATCATTCCGGAGGACCTCATCATCGCCATAATCATCGGAATCAGAGGCAACAATCATAATAATATTGAGAAACGGTTGCAAGGTCGCTCGATCGCCCGAAGACAAACAGAAACAACGAAGCTGCGGGTGTTATTCATTCACTGGAAGTCAGGCCTGTTCAAACACAATTCGATTCTATTCCCGATATCACTTTCGTCTTCCTCTATTCCGATAGCGGCCTCGCATCTTGTTCTCTCTCGGTTTTCCTCTTTCAAGTTGAGAAGTTACTGCGGACAAGATGCAAGCGATGCCGACTTCTGTCGGTTCGGACTCTCGTATTCACAGGGTGACGATTCGTATTTTCTCCTTCTTTTCGTTCGTGTTCGAGTCAAATGCCTGCAAGCTCCGAGGCCTTGGGGATCCAACACGTTTTACAGTTCACGAAAGCAGCACCAGTAGCATCAGCAGCGGCGGCTGCAACTGCGGCAGAAACGATAGCGAAGGCAGTTGAGCCGGTCGGGGAAAAGACTTGTAAGACTTAAAAGCGTCCCAGAGGTACATCGCTGTCTCTACCTGCTGCTGGAGACGGAACCCCTTGTGCTTGCTCTGTTCCCACCCCTACTAGATGGCTTTCTTACCCGCTCGGCTGAGTGGCTGGTCGACGAGAGGGGGGGGAGGGGAGAGAAGAGAACAGAAAACTGCACAGTACGACTCGAAACACTTTGGGTGGCTGAGAACTGACAACTGGTGCAGCTCTTCACTTCGTCTGCAACCATCGTCGTCACTGTGTTTCTCGTCATCGCGTCCGATCGATGACGACATCAGAAAACTCTAATGGGGCAAGCGTCCAAAGACATCGCATGTTTACATGCCGATCCGAACGGATGATGCTCGAATCGGATAATGGTTCGCACAGGTCTGAATTTGAGAATCAGCCGAGAGTGAACATAAGCCGAAGAGATGGCGGATCTCACAGCAGACAGAAGATGACTCTCCGACTCAATTTCAACAAGTTCAAGGTCAGATCCAATCGATATCCATCGAGCCAGTGCTCGCATAAGCTCGCGAAACGAAGCGTGTCGCTGAATGGCGGTTCGACTTCGAGAAACGATTCACATCCGATTCCGACTTTGAATTCGCTTGAGTGGCACTCACCTGCCGAGCTCCTGTGCAACTTCTAGTGGTGTTAAGTCAGGAACCCACGGACATTCATCTGAAGTCGCTGTTCGAGCCGGTAGCTTACAAAAAGGGCGATCGGCCGGAGGGTCACGCAGGCAGGCAGGCTGATAAAACAGAGTAAAAAACAAGCTTCATACAATGAGAAAAGAACGAAATAAAAAAGCATCGCCCGCACGTCACAGGGAGAGTGAAAGTGTCAAGCCTTCGGCTAAATTAACCTTCCAGACAACCCATTACGAGCAGCAACGCGTCATTCAACACTAGGCCGCCGCCAGCGCTGCACCAGAAAAATATCGGATCGCTGCTCCTTTGGGAATTCGGGACTTTTTGAAGAACACCGTGCTCACAACAAGTTTCGATTGCATTTTTGATTTGTGAGCAGTCCTCCCTTTCCTGAGAATGTGCTCGTGAAACCACAGGCTTCGAATGCTGGTCTCGATCGTTCCGTTATTTGGAATCATCATTCGCTATACATAGAATGATCGAGAAATCTAGAATTTCTGTAAACATCAATATGGACCATTGTTGAATTAGGAGCAAGAGGGAGAACGCGCCCATGCCGCCAATATCTCTCCGTCCAGAAAATGAAAAGAACAGCTGATCAAGCCAAGTGTCGGGTGATATTGCGTGTTACGGTCGAGAGCAAGAGTTCGCGCGGAGAGTCTCCGAGAGCTCGAGTTTCTCAACGAATAATGAACCATTCTCTGTCGACGTTTCAAAAGGATCGTTCGGAGCTCTCTCGCAATTCAGAGTTGTTGTTGTTCAACACCGGAGCGAAAGTTGTCGAACAAGAGCGGGACGAATAACGAGATGCAGGGAAAAACTCTCTTCTTCAACGTGGACGGCGGCGTAGGAATCGTTCCGCTGCCGAATGAGGAAACTCCCATTGTCGAGAAGGCGCGCACTCGTCAAAATGATCACAGCCGGGAATTCCGAGACAGGGAAACGCGATACAGGAAAAGATTGCCACTCGAGCGTTTTTCTCGGAAAAAAAACCGACCGTTTCAAAAAGGAGCCATCAACAGAAAGGAAACTCTTCGAGGTCCTGATGAGGGAGATTCACGGACGAATTCTAAAAAGTGAAAACTTATCCCGAACAGGAGATACACTCGAGCGAGTTCGCCGCGCGAAAACTTTGAACACTCGGTCGTGACGTTACCGGAGAAGTGGGAAAGATGTTTTTACCTCCGATACAAAAAGTGTCTCGCTCCGAGACAACTTCATGCGACTCTCCTTTTGTTGCACCGACTGGCTCATCGGACAACAGAAGGTTTTGGTAACTCGTTACAAAATTTGAAAGTTCCTAAGTGAGCCACCAGAGAGCAAAGTCATCAACAGCCAAGCAGTTTAAGCTTTTAGCAAAAATGAGAATTTTCCTCTCTGCTGCCGCTCCTGCTAGCACTGCCGCCACGGCAGCCGTGGCTGCTGCTGCTGCTGCTGTTTCTGATAGTCCATGTTTGTTTTTGTGATCACGTTACCCCATCAGATTAGTATTATGGAAGGAGCTTTTTAGCGACAATCAGCCGGTCACCCAGAGTCAGCAGAGAGCGAACGCAGAATTTTTCCCAGGGGCGAGCATCAAGCATCGAGCCGAGCTGTTCGTGTCCCGCCGACGAGTTGCAAGCGATAATCTCCCCAAATTATTTCTAGATTACCGAACGCTAATTCGAAAGCAGAGCTCACCTTTGCCCCGATGCTGAGCGAAGAGCACCGAAAGTTTCTGATGAAAGCTCGCTCGCCGAGTCCTGGCAACTTGGAGCTGATTCCGGAATGGACTAACGCATTCATACGGCTCGCGATTCACTCAACTGAAGTAGAGGGCCGGCGCTTGCGGAGTCGCATCCCTCCACGCTCAAGGCGACTTCGGAAAGTATTTTTTCGTCGCGTTTCGCCTCGGTGCTGATCAGGAGAGGTGAAATGAATGAATGAACGAATGTAAGAGAGTAGCAACCGCTCGTACCCTAACGACAACTAGCGCCGCTAGCAACATTGTCTTACCTCAAAGATAAACGCGCTCGTCGTGGCGACGTACAAGCCCGTTCCCGCTATTGAGATGCTATCGAGCGAGAAATCTCTGCCGCGGTGATTCCGTCAATTCGCCAAGACGATACAGGCGCCCCGGGCTTTTTCTCCGAAGAAGAAATGGAATCGTCATTGAATTTCCGACATCCTTGACGAGAACCCATTGGATAACGATCCGATTCGGTTTCTTTAGCTTTTTCCGCTCTTTTTCTCACACTAATTGAGTACCCGATGGAAAAATACTGTGGAAGAGCTCGATCGCAATCGCGACGACCCGAAAGCTAACTCTTGCAGCGGATGTATTTCCAATCAGCAACATTGGAAGCCTCAATAGTTGTATCGATGATGAATTTTTTTCCGTGGCTGGCTCGTTGTTCACGGCTGGCGCACTGAAAGTGAATCTGGAATGGAAGTGAGCTGTCGATGAGAAATTTTCACTTAAGCATTCAGTTCTTCGACGGAACGAATTGAAAAGAGGCGGGAACAGGTTTCACGCTTCACAGACTCCGCATATTCTGTGTCAGAAACAGAGAGTTTGGCGCAGTTGTTGTCGTCAGCTACGCTCTGATCCCTCACGAACGAGGAAAGGTAGAATTTCAATGAAAAAAATTCAGCGACACTCTAACCGCGGTGACGACTTGGAGCATGTTTCAAGGCCGTCTGCGTACCAGGTGGAAGGGCGTTGTCTCCCTGACACCTTCGGCGGAGAATTTATTTTCCAGAACTGGAAAATTCCTGGAAAGGGTCCATCGTCGAACGGGAACGCTTCCAGGAATCAGAAAGCGGTCGAGCAGAGAGTTGGTCGCGCGACTCTTTAGTCAGACAACGAAAGTGGTCGAGCATGCCGGGTTGAGTGAGTGCCGTGCATTCTTTCTTCTCAGCCGAAGTGGAATTCTCTCGTGCGGTCGTCTTTCGTCCTCTCGGCTCTGCGGAGCAAATTATTCTCCATAAGACGACGGAGGCGTCGGTCGCAGCTCCTCTGTTATAGCCGCCAATGGACCGCCAATGAAGCGGGGGCAACATCCTCGTTGGCTCCAGCAGTTAAAAGCCGGATGTATGTCAACTCCTCTGGGGGTTGGGGACGCAGCGGCCACAGAGGCTTCAAGGGCGTAGAGGACAGACACTTTTCAAACTTTTGAAAGTTGTTGATTCTCTTATCCGCCTCGTCAATCCCCCAGAGGAGAACGAACGGGAGCGGCGACCGGGCAACCGACCGCAAGGTGACTGCCGGCGGCATTGCTGCCTTCTCCACTGAGTGAGTGAGTGAGTGAGCCTACCGCCGCTCTTGCCGTCATTGCCGCCGGTCGGAACCGACAACGTTCCTGAAATTCGTCTTTCTTCTTTCTGCCTACCGGTTCGAGATGTTCTGACATCGTTAAGCTTGGATGGATAACTTTGAGTGTGATGGATTAGATTTTGGCAGCACACGGCGACCTCAGCCGAGCAATTTGGCTAACATAGCGCTTCCGCTTCTGGTGCTCTCGTCAAATTTAGCGGGCTCTATCAGCCGGCGCAGAGCGGACATCCGCGCCCCCCAAACTCACATACATATTATACCAACTCTTTGAGCTTGCTAAAATGTAACCAGCCGACCGACCGAGCACTCATGGTTAGTGATGCTGTCTGAAAGCCGGGAGCGACTTCAACGATGACTTTCGACGACTCTCGGCAACGACAAGGGCGACGACAAGGTTCCCACTTGCCAATGTTCGAAACCGCTCCGCCCAATAACAACTTCCAGAGGAGAGGACTCCTTCCCACAGGAGAAGATGAAACGAACCTCACGACTTTGCGCTTTTTGCGACTTCATTACGACTCGTTGCTTCTGCTCCCGGGTCGGAGCTGACAGTGAGTCTAATGAATCCCTGAAGGGGTCAGGCTTGGCCCCTTGACAAGATTTGACCCTTGAACAAATTTGTCACGGCGACCAAGGAGGCAACCACTCTAACGAGACGCCGGCTGAGTCGCGGCTTTCCTCCGCGATCCTATCTCTCGAAGCTTCGTTCGCCAAATTCGACGTTGTCTTCCTCTGTGTCTCCAGCGGTGGATGTCACAAGATCTGAGTTCAGTTCCCTCCTTCTTGTTATGATAGCCTTCACCGGTTCTCTGGACGGATGAGAGAGGTAAATGCTCGTAACAACGATGCAGAAGATCCTTGAACATCCTGGACTCCTGTTCTTTGGATTCCTCGATCGATCGTTTGCGCGTCCTCACGATCGACAAAACTTTTGTCGGGACTGACAAACCCTTGTAGCATCGTGTTGAAGCGAAATTCACGAGGTATGCGGACCTAGACTAATTGACTCGTTTATGCGACGACGAGATGATTGACTGCGCTTCTTGGCGATGCATTTTGCGAAAACATGCTTCCGCAAGCAACTTGTCGTCGGTCGAGGAACTTTTGATTGAGGAGCGTGCCGCGAGGCGACTTGGTTGCCGCAATGTTTTCTCTTTTTCTCCGCTGTTCGCCGTCGAGGGATGCGCCGATCTCCATCTAGAACTACCATTAGTGAGAAGAACGCGAACCTTCCGCTCGAGACGACGGAACCCGCAGCTGGGCATCGGCTTTTGGAGCAGAGCTCGCTCGGAACAGAAAAGGGAGGTCTTGGCTGGCTCTATTAGAGCGAGCGCTGAAGACGACGGGGAGGATTCCGAGGACGCTGACGACGACTACGGGGAACTGAGAGGAAGGCAGAAAACGAACAAGCAAAATGGAGAGAAGGTCGCTTGTCCGATTCATTGCTCCGTCCATCGACTAGTGCGGCCTGAGGCGGCGCGACACTTCATTTTCTTTGTTTCGTTCGTTCGAGTTGGAAAACTTCGATTTTGGCAACTTTTTTTTTCTTCTGTCAAAATGGTGGCGTCGTCAAGACTGCTTCGCCACCAACCAATACCCTTGCTATGTTCCACTCTGTCTACGCAGCACTGCCCCCCCCCTCCCCTTGTTCGATCCCCTTCCCCCTCGGCTCATCCTCTCTCCCTGTCGCTATTATTTCGTCTCTTCTATCCCTTATATTCTTTTTAGCTCGCCTTCAATCGTTGCTCTCTAGTGATGCTTTTACTCCACGACGAGTGCGCGTCTCAAAAATCGCGCAACTCGGGGGCTAAGCTGCTCTCTCGAAAGTCTTTTAGAAGCTGGTTCGTTTTCTTCTTCCTCGTGAGCGGGGGCAGGGGGAATTATAGCCGCTTTCTCTTCATAGTTGTCTCATATAAAAAGGATTTAGGCTTAGCGACGGCCGTCCATCCTCAAACAGCCTAACAGCGTACTACAGTTCCTCGTCTTTTTGAGCCAACAATGATTCGGCGAGCACGACAAAAAAATAATCTCCGGTTGGAGCTCGGCAAATACCTCTTGCATGGTTTTTGGGATTTTTCAAAGATTATGATCGCAGCGAGCACTGCGAAGGCTCGGTACCTGCCGCTCGAACGTATGGTTAGTGCTCGAGGAGGGATCCATGGAGAGCACCCTCACTCACTCAGCATTCTTATACAGCTCGGGCAATGGTGCGTCAAACATCGAATCGACGAGTTCTCCTGAACGCTCCTTCGAGCCTGGCTCCAGCTGATCAGCGTACACCAACGTTCCGCATCCGGAGGGTTCAGAGTCCCAAAGGGGTCGCGAGGCTTTCCTGGATTCCTCGATCGGGAACAATCGCCGCCTTCTCCTCGTACGATTCTTCGTCACAACAGACTTTCTGATCAAATTGAATGTACACGCAGCCTCGAATATCCTGAAGCAGCGGCAGTGGATCGGTTTCACGTCACCGACATCAATTGAAAGCTTCCATTTCATCCTCTCGATTGACCATTCAGTAAACAAAATATGCGAAAACTATTTGGTTCCGAGAAGGGGTTGACGGGAGCATTTGGAATCGTCACTATACGAGGGGGGTTGCTGACCATTGGTGTGGACCGCGGGAGCGTTGGAGACGCGGTACTGCTGAAAATCTCAACAATTCGATGGAATGGAAAGTCATGCTCAGATTATAACTTCGAATCCTGGACTTCTCATGAGTCCTGTGGTTTCGGGAATCGAGTACAACAGCTCCTCGGCAGGAAAGCCGGTGAGCTGTCGCATAAGGAAGCACAGCAGAGTCTTCTAGTGGAATGCCAGCTGCGAATCGATGAAGGCAAGACGTCGACGGATGTTAAGACATCAAGTAATTGCTTCGAATCACTTATTCCCCTTATTATTCCACTTATTCGCCCTCTTCGACGGCTGCTGCAATCTCTGCTTCTGCTGCCATTACCACCACAGCCAAAATCGTCGCCGCTGCTCTCGTGGTCTTCGTCGCCTCGACCGCTATTAGAAAGCGCCAAGCAGGCTGGTTGGCGGCCTGACCGGCGGACGGACGGACATACAGGCAGACTATGCAGCGAAGGGACACCGACCGCAAATTGGTACTGCGAGGTCGTTTTCCGTACCTTATGCCAGTTACGGTCGAGGATGGCCACGACCACCCGCTTACCCGCCTGGCCGAACGGACGGTCGAACGAAGGGGAAGTCGCGGCGTTCAGAAGAGGAAATTACTATCCTCCATGACCGCGACGGCGACAACGACTCTTATTCCCCCAAGTTCTTTCGCGGACTCCTACCATGAAGTCAGTACAGCTCGCTTGGTGGGAATCGACGTTGATTGCATTTATTGACGTGACCTTCTGATCGGGCTCTTTCGCTAACCTCCGTCTTTTAATGTTCCGACCGGAGCCCTAGCGTTTTCGGGGCGAGATTCTCTTTTCCACTCGTTTTCCGTACCGCTTGGAGATTGCTGTTTGCCGATCTGCGAATGTTGACGTCTCCGAATAATCATCACCCGGGATTGGAGAAGTATGTATTCTCTCTCCATGAGGCAAATCAAGCGTAAATAGAGTGCTCCACGGGGACATTGGGTACGAATTTTCTCCGCTGTAGCGAAGGACGACTGGAATATCCGTGCCGTAGCGGTGCCACCGAGCGTTTCCGCAGCGTCACCGAATTTCGAATGGGCTGTCAGTCTGTCAGTGTAGACGACCGACGGTCAGAGAACAAGCCTTGACGCATCCCCTGGGTGGGAGCTTAGCTCTTGGACAGAGAGGCTTCTTGCGTTGGTGCGACAAGCGCTGCTGGGAATCGAGTTGAGATGTTGAGGAAAACGACGGCAGCCAGCATCTCAAGAGAAGGAGGAGGAGGAGAAGCAGAAGCCGAACACTTGCATGAAGTCTTCCGTCCTCCTGCTCTTCTCTTCCTCCGTTCTCGAAGCAGCCGCGACATTGCAAGCGCATTAGTGTTGCGCTTAATTACTCGGCAGCGGTGACTTGTAACGGAAGCGCGGCCAGCTGCTCTGCTGTTGATGGCTTTCAACAAGAGCCGGCCTTTGACGGAGCGTCTCGAGAAGAAAAAGCAGCGACGCAGAATCGGGATCGGAAAAAATGCGGAGTGTACGAACATTTCGCACCGATTCGATCGAGAGCCGCTGTGAAGCAGACAGCGTGAAGATTCGCGACAAAAATGGCGAAACAGACGCCGAGGAACATTCGATGCAGGTGCACATTTTGGCAAATTACCTCGAAGAACGACCGACACGCCTTGAGGACGCCTGTCGCTTTTTTTCAGCTCGACGACGACGGCGGCGGCGGCCGCGAAGATAGCGGCGGCTGACTGTGTCGGCGAGAAATCTCAAGCACCCCTGTTGGTTGCCCGGACTCTCAGCAAGACCCTCCTCGCTCCTGTGTTCGTCCTTCCGTCCGTCCGTCCGTCCCTCTCCTTTCCGCCTGGTCTCGTGCTCTTGGCCGAGAGTCCGACGCTCTTGGTATTGCTGACGCTAAAAATGCTCCAAATCGATCCTCTTCCCCAACGAGTTACTTACTAATCAAAAGGTCATTTAGATACAGAAGGCTTTTTTCCTCCTTGACCGTTGCTACAAAGAGGATCTGTTACGGCGCGGCGTGAGGGGTCGAGGGAGGCGGACCGGGGACGAGCAGGGAGCTCGGGGGACCCGTTCATGAAGATGAGAGGAAGGAGTCGGTAGCAGAAACGACGACAACGACTAGAACAGTGGGAACAACGAGGAAAACGATAGCGTCCAAATGGAGTCCCAACATTAAGCTACTCACGGCTCTCTTGAGACATCTGCAAGACTTCAGGAGACATCGGCGTTCGCCGTCGACTCATTCGGTGCCATCCGATTCGAACGCGGCTCACGATTTCCGTTCATTCTCGGTAATTACGTTGAATCTTCACTCGAATCCCTGCGTAATCTGAATTCGGAATCTGTTGCCACCAAGAATCCAACATTGTGCGAAGCTTCTACGTCGAAATGAAAGTCGATCCGATGTTCAAGCTTGGCGCCAAAGACAGATTTCCGCGAGCACCTGACGTTTCGGCGGAACGTTCTCCCCTGCTCCTGCTCCTCCTCCTCTCCTCGCCGTGACTCGTTCGTCTATTCGTAATCACAGTCGAGCAAACCGACGGACGGCTCCGCTATGAGTGCAGCCGCTGCCAATGTTTTGGACGACAACATCAAGCGCTCCCCGTACTGCAGTAACAGCGCAGCGAGCCGGTTGAGGCGACGACGGACTGCAGCGGCAGCGGCAGCAGCAATAGCTGCACAGCGATTAGCGTGTTCTTGACAGCTCACAAAGTCGCCCACTCCCAATCGAGTGGTTGGTTGAGCTCACTGCTGTTGGTGTTGGAGTCATTTGACCAGCTTGCCTTGCCTGTTCGGTTCCTCACCTCTCGATAGAACGGTTGATGCTTTGCAGTTGCATTGTAACCAACACTAACTGCAACCATGCTGGGCACCGTTCAGACCGTTCTTATTGCGACGGTGGCTGTGCTACTCGTCGCCTTCTGGAGGAAGGTTCGCAGCTACCCGAGAGGTCCTCTGCCGTTCCCCATTTTCGGGAATTTGTGGTCGATGAGGCACTGGCCTCAGAGTTTCTTCAAAATGGGTCCTGAATTGGCGGAAAAATACGGCGACCCATTCACTCTGTGGTTCGGTTGGTTCCCCATAGTCGTCGCTACCAATTTGAGCTCGCTCAAAGAAGCCTCAACGGGAGTCAAGCGCAATCATCTCGGTGGAAGATTGCAACTCAGCGTGGGCACACTGCAGAAAAGAGGCAACGAAGACATCGTTTTCGGCAAGTTTGGACCCGAGTGGGAAGCGCTAAGGAAGGTGAGAAGCGCAAAAAAAATCAGAAAAGATCAAATAAAGCTTCGGGTGCGCTGACAGCTTTCAAGCATATCTGGATTTCGTTTCTGTTTTCAGGTCGCTCAACTTGCCGTGCGGAAGTATTCCGTGAGTGAAGGTCTGGAGAATCTTGTCGTCGAGGTTGTCGATGACATACTCGACCGGAGCAGCCCAGACGAAGCATTCGATCTTGATGCCGAGATGTTGGAGGCTTTGCACAACATAATAGGCCTGTGTGTTTTCGGCCAGAAATACGAGCGGGACAGCGAGGACTTACGCACGATTCGTCGAATCAACGGCGAACTCAGAGGCCTATTGCCTAAAGTGAGAGAGATTTCATTATGTATTCGAAGAAGAACGTTCGATCGATCGATGATAATGAATTTCAGGGCAGAGACAGCACACGGCCCCGATATTTATCGTTTACTCGAATCGACCGCCAACAAATCAAACCTCTTGCAGGTATTCCTCATTGATTTCATGCCACCGCTGCGTCTCATATTCGGACGGTATGAGAATCGCTCGAAAGAACTTTTCGACGAGTTTATCGCTCTCGAAATGCGACTTTACCGGGAGGCTAGAGAGACCTTTGAACCGGGACAGGCGAGTATTAAAATCCGTCTATAGATACGGCTGTTGTTTTTTTCCCGGATAAGTTCTCGAGGGGTCGAGAATGGATTCGATGCGAACGAAGGTCATTCTAAGATATTTTCTATGCATTTGATTTCCGGCGGAATATTCGTTCATTCCATGAGAGCTTCACCAAAATTCTCCCGTGACAGAACCTCGAATCCGGCACCGGGAACAGCCCATTCGAGTTTCCATCGAATCCGCTCGCTTAGCTTGAAAAGCGATGATCGACATGTTTCCGTTTTGCAGATAAGACATTTCACCGACGCTATTGTAGCTGCCAAACTGGAAGCCGAAGAAGACGCGAGAGGAATAGCCGAATATCTCACCGAAGGGAATCTCACGCAAATCGTTTACGACGTGTTCGGAGCTGCCACGCCAACCACGAGTCAAACACTGAAATGGCTGATATGTTACGTTTTCTCCGACGAGAAGGTACGTGCAGCCGTCAAATATCCAAGATTACCGTCGACATTTTTACTCGATTTTCCGTCCATGAGAGTCAAATTTAGCTCACCCAGTCACTGATCGAGTTCTTTTCTCTTTCCGCAGGCTTTGAGGCGGTGTCGAGCGGAGATTGATGCGGAAATCGGCGATCGCCGACCTCGCTCCTCCGACCGGAACGCGTGTTCGTTCATAAACGCGTGCATCTTAGAGATCTTGCGCATCCGGCCCGCTTCGCCATTCTCTCTACCGCATCTGACAACGTGTGACACATCACTCGGCGGAAGACCGATTCCCAAGGACACTGCTGTGCTGTTCAACCTCTACAGTGTGAATCACGATCCAAGCATTTGGGAGGAACCCGAAGCATTCAAACCCGAACGTTTCCTCAACGAGGATGGGGCTCTGCGAAAGGACATGGCCGCACAGATGACAACGTTCGGGGTTGGAGCTCGAGCTTGCATCGGCGAAAAGATGGCAATGGCGGTGATGTTTGTGCTTTTCGCGAGATTCGTTCAGCGAGTTCAATCATTGCGACCTCGAAGCGGTGCGCCGTACGACCTGGAACCGAGAGAATCCGGTTTCAACTGCGAACCCAAGCCTCAACCATTGACTTTAGTGAAAACCACCGACTGAAGGCACACGTGCCAACGTTCCGGTGACAGAGGCTCCGCCTCCGCTTTGATGCATGGTCCCACCTCGATGTATGTATAAATTTTCCAAAGCTAATCTCGCGGAACCGCTTGGAAATCGTTTGTTATAGTTCAAAGTATGGGGACCCGACCGGTGTTTCCGGAATCCGGGAGTGTTCCACTAGAGGAATTCACTTCCCGCAATATTTATTGATGGAGTGGCCCTCGTTGCTGTTCGGTCGTGAGAGGAGAGATTCCGAAGCAGGTCCCATCGTTGTTATCAAATTGCCGCTTCTCGCGGAAGCGTTCTCTTCCAAAGGAACACATTTTTATAATGAGCTAGCGAAATGACTGCTTGAAATAAACAGTTCCGTACGAAGGAGGTTTTGTCCTGTTTTTTTTTTGTTCCTGAATTCGAGATCTGGCGAACACCGTTCCTGAGTTGGATCAAGGAACTGCAGTTGGAGTGAATATTATATGGTGGTAAGCGATCCGTGGTTTAGTCTGTCCAAAATGTTGAATTGAGGATTCCGTCTCTCAGCCAGACTCTTCTAAGAAGATTTACTTCGCACCGAGACCTTTTTCGGAAACTTCAACAGACAGACAGCTCGACGTCCGACATTGCGTCCGAGTGGGAGACGGACGGTTCGTTGTGGTGAAGGCTCCTTCGGCTGCTTACCCTCGTTCGCCGCTCTGCTCGCTGCGTAAGTGTCATGGACGGCGGAGGATATTTGTAGCTCCCGTAGCGGAGCAACAATTGCTTGTGATAAGGAGAGTGAAAGGAGAATAGTAGACGCTGCGCTGCCAGCAAGGGAGAAGCAGAATAGAATGGGGGTCTCTGTTGCTCGATGGGAACTGCCAGGTGGTCTGAACTCGTAGACGTCGCTATAGAGGTGTCCGTCCGTCCGTCCGTCCATCCATCCGGCCGGCCGCTTTCTCCTCTGACGGTCTGTCAGTTGGTCTGTTTGCCTGTTGGTCCACCCGTACGCTCGCCCCCCAGCCGGCCCCCGGTAGGCCTCCGTCAGGCTCCCGTTGAGCTTGCTAGTTCGTCAGATGGGTCGGTCGAGCTAAGGAGCGACACATCCCTTAGAGGAGACATCAGCTTTCCATTAGTGGCTTGCTACCTGGAGGAGCCGGCTGCCCGGTGTTTCTTGAGATGCTACAGTCATATCTAATTGTGCTCGTCAGGCGGACGTCTCGCCTTCGCTGCCCCTCCCCTCGCCTCTCTGGCCCCCTCCTTGCTCGCTCGCTCGGTCGCTCGCCGGTGCCCGTCCTCTGAGTCAATTTCCCCGGCCCCTTTACACCCCTCCCTGTTCGCTATTCTCTTTCCGTCTCCCGGTCCCCGCACCCGCCCCCTCCCCACCTTCCTCGTCCATCTCCCCCGGCGACAAATAAGGGGGACTGGAGATCTCATCACAGCATCGGTCGAGGATCTTGATACTCAGCGATACGCAGCTCTTCTCATATCGGTGATCCATTTGATATGCCATCGTCTTCGTTCGTTTGTCCGTCGTATACATTTGTGGCACCACCAGCAGAAGCATTATTACTTCGTGGGTGGGCAGCGTCTGTACAGCAACATAGCATCCAACCTGTTCCGTTTCCTCAGGGCATTCACTCGCACAATCCATGTGAGGTTCGTTGATTTCCACTGCGGTCCCGGAATGATTTCCACAAGATTTTCAGCTTCTGATCGCAGTGTCGACCTCGAGAGGCTTCCGCCAAGACCATCTATTCTTGAGCAACATTACGGTCCTGTCCCCGTGTGGCCTGAAGTATCGACCAGTCAATGCAACTAGACTTCGATGGAGAGTATGTTGATCGGCGAGCACAATGAGAGATAACGAGAAACAAACTACCGAGTCGGATGAAACATCTGGTTGCCAAAGGTTAGTGCTCATTGATTATTAAAACAGCTAGGCCACACCGGGTCCATAGCATCAAGCATTCGGGATGAGACCGACCGACCAACCGGCCAACAAACCGACCAGCCGTCTGCCAGATCCGAAAGCATCTCTACTTCCACCTCTAGAAGATGGGCTGATCAGAAAAGAAGCAATGCAAGCAAGAAGGCAACTAGGCAGCCAAACTCGCCATCTTGGATATCAGCCTTGGCAGCGGTCGGTCGGTCGGTCGGTCATTCGTTCGCAGTGGTCCCTCCACTAAACCGAACCGGTAATGGGCACAATTTGTGACAATTATGCAGATGCCACCGCAAGGGACAGCAGCTAGTGACAATCGTTGCTGCTGCTTCTGCTGTCGTTGCTGCTGCTGCGGGGGGAGAAGGAAAGGAATGGAAAGGAAAAGGAGCCTCACTCAGCTGCGGCCGCTATCCTTATCCAGGTCCCTAACATTGTTAGGACGTCTGAGCCAATGAACGTGGATACTAGCACCACCACCACTTTTACTTTTACTTCCTTCGCCGCTGCCACGGCTACTGTCGATCAAGCAACCGACTAGCCAAGCGAACAGTCGACTCGTCGACCGCCGATGGTCGAATTAGCTGGACACCTTAATGAGGACTTTCAGGGGAGGAAAGCTGGAATAACAATTACTTTAGTTGCAACAACAGCAAACGGAAGTGGGTAGTAACTTGCTCGCTGAGTATAGAAGCTGTTTCTATTCCAATTTTCTACGCGCGAGTTTGATTTGTTTCCCAACTCTGAACCTATCGCCCATGAACGCCGGCGCCGGCCAACCGAACAGCCGAACATTATAAGCGGCTTGCGCCTCACAATCAAGTGCACACTTGCATCGACTGTGTTGTCGTTGCATCGAGCTTGATCGAGTCTAGTTCTCTGGTACCACGAGACCGATTCTCCAAAGATGGTTTCCATGGTCCCCATCTCTCTCGGACGAATGTCAGAGAAACCTTGCAGTCGGCCATGGCCGCAAAATATCCTCACTCTGTAATATGCGGTCCGGGCTTGTGAGCAACTACCCCTTGAAATAAATGCGTACACTTTCAATGATTGCTCCAGGTCTTCGGATCCGTTAGACTGGAGCTCTCTGCGATTCTGAGCTAATGTTTCTAATCTGTGATATATCACGGGACGATCGGCGATCTCGATCCTGAATCATGACTTTATTATGGGAGTTCTCCTCTCTCTCAGTTCAGGAGATGACGGCCTCATCGACCACGAGAACGCGACATATCATGGCGCCAGCGTCGGACGTCTAGAATTGCATAGAAAGTAAGGCTCTGAAGAACCCCGTGTTTTATTGACTGTAAAGATGCTCTGCGAAGCCCCTGGTGGAAACTGCTGCTCTGGATCACGCCTCGAATTGGGATAGTACGTGATTCTGTTCTGTGTTTTCTTGAGATTCAGACATGAGCAAAACCTGCCAACCTTAAACGAATAGCCCACAGCTCTGCAGGAACAAAATCCATGGGGGATTCCGCTAGCCGTCGGAAAAAAAATCCCCTCAAGTTTCGGCACGAAACCCGTCCGAGAGTTCAGCAGTTGTTATGCACGTTCGCGAGTTCTTTCAGAAAAGTGCATCAAGCACTCAGCTACTAACCCGCTAATCGGATTACGCACCCTGTAATGCTTTTTGAGGCGCTTGACCTCTCCCACAAAGTATTCCTGTATTCACCTACACGCGCCATCATGGATCCTCTCCGAGTCTGAGAAATCCTGGTGTTCAACATATTCCGAGACTCTGAGGCGAAACACACAGATACGTAAGCTGTGTCAGAGGTCAGCTTAAGATGAATTGGTCAGAGTTGTGGTTGTGCATACCGCGTCGCCGAGCAATACTAACACCATGTGATTGTGCGGGCAGCGCGATCTCTCGCCGCAAAGTTTCATAAGCGGTCGACATCGGACTCAAACAGCAAGCGAACGAACGAACGAACGAGCAAGCAAATACCTCAAAAGCCGGAGCAGAGCATTTTATGCTAAATACCTCGAAGCATTTCATATTCTAATTCGTAGTTTACTTTTGGAAAAATTTGCATTTGCGACTGTCACAGAAGCTGTCACAAACTTCCTGACTGCCTGCCTGCCTGCCTGCCTGCCTGCCGGTCGTACCTCAACCAGCCGCCACCTCAGGCGGCCGCCAGCAATCCAGTCAGCCATACACTTTGCTGGCATTGCGGCCCGATGCGCTTTGAGTTGAATAAAAGTCTGCCGATGATTTTCGGGGTGACATATCACACATCTCAAGAACTTCCATCGACTCTGCGTTCGTCGAAATGCATGCAGAGTCGGCGTGGTCGTCCTCCTCCCAGAGCGCTTTCGTCTCTAGTTCATCATCGTCATCATCGTGCTCTATACCATGGATCGCCGGCTTGGAAGGCGATGGCATACGATTTCGTTGTTACCGGTTCTGAATGCCGCAAAACGACGAAGCTTGCGCTCGTTTCTGATAACGGCTCAATGTTGTGCAGTAATTGCATTCATCTCAAGTTACTTTGCAATGAACAGACGCAGTGCGCAAGCCTGCGGGCGTTAGGAGAGGATCCCCGCCCGCATGCGTGAGAGTCTGCGAGAGCGCATTTTCGATCTTGTTTAATGACGTACCACACCGGTACATGGGGTGTCGGTGCGAGAACGAGTGAAATGGAGTTCGAGATCGTCGTATCGGCCGGAATCGACGCAGGGGAGAATTCCGACAAACGAAAAGTTTCGCTGTTTTATTGCCCGCAGCGATGCTGCGTCTCACCTTAACGATGTCGACACTTTTCCGAAGTGGTCATTCGGCGATCAGCGTTCCTTCAAATAACGGCGAATTAACGAGCGAACGAGCGTCGTGGCGCGCGTTCTCCCGTCCTCAGGAGGGAAGATTACCGTGTTGAGCCATTTGTTTCTCCTTCGTGCACGCGAGACAAGAAGTAAAGAAGCGTGATCGAGTGTTAAGGTGGACGCGGCTCGTTCGTTTGCTCTCGCTCCCGAGACCAAGGAGATGGTCGAACGGTTGGCGCGCTCTGTACCTCGTGTACAGAATCGTAAGGACCCATTGCCCTTGTCTCTTGATGGATGTCAGAGCGAAAACGCCATTTCTCAACATTTTCTCCAATTTCCGAGAAATCGAGATGTTCATTTAAGGAGGCCGTGTGAGCTGAGACAAATCCAAGAACTCGTCCAGGAGGCGGCAGAAGTTCACGGTTTCCTGTGTTGCGAGGTTTCTGTGCGAATTCAGCTCGTATCCGACTTCCGAATCGGACGTCGGAACTTTTCGCTGCCTCAGAACCTGTTGGAAACTACATCGTTTGAGTGACGAGCACAGGTGTTGCTCGAGATAGGAGAGATTGCTCGTTTGTTCTAAATAAAATGGTTCCTTGAGGGACAGCCACTTCGGCAGCGAATCGATAAAAATCCCATGAAAAGGATTCAGTTTGGAGATAAGTCGCTGATGGTTATCTCCAAGCAATACTGTTCTCTCTGCACGCTAATCACCTCAACTCGGACACCGAGGTCCTGACAAAGACAACGACGCCCGGGGGTGACTGTGTACCCGGTCAGCCGGCCGGGAGACCGTTCGACTGACTGGAGGAGAAGCGGGTTGGCTCCCGCTTCGCATCCCCATAATACCACTTTCACTTATTGCCTGTTTAATTAACGGCTCCATCGACGTGGTTGCGTGCTGGCCGTAGTCGGCCATCGCCTCTGGCCCTCTAGCCGGTTAGTTGGCTGGCTGGCTGGCCGGTTTCCCAGTTAGCGAGGGCGGCTCGGGAGTTAGTTCCCAGGTTCCCTTGCTGACCATGGATCCTAGCCGGGCTCGTCTATTCCACACGCTGGTGCCAGGTACCCAGCGTGACCGACAAAGGGAATATTTAAATATACTGGCAGCAGGAAAAGGGACGAACGTCGGCGTCAACCGATGGCGAGGACTGATCCGTTTGCAAACAACCCCTCGGGCTCAAGCATCGACGTATTCCAAATCGGAGGTTCGCGAGAGTGGCAGTAGACGCGTCGCACATATTATGCGGTGGTATTGGAAATGGCTCCGTTTGTGCTTGCGCTTCGGCACAGGTCGTCGATGGCAGCGAGGGGTCCTGTCGCTCAATTCATAAACGCGATAATCTCTCCATAATTGACATCAGCTTACATCTTTTACGAGCCAGCGCGCGGCTCTATTCCCAGTTGGAGCGGTGGCAGGAGCAGCAACAGCAATGGAAACGACAACGCGAGACATCCTCAGAATTAGTCGGAACCACTGGGTGCAAATCTGCAATTAGTGTCCAATTGCGCCGGAGACTCCTGATAATCACTCGTTCTGCGCCCTGACTCGACCCGTTCCCCTAGAAAACGCAAGGAGCGAATTTGCATTTTGATGATTTTTGCCCTGGTAACAGTCGCAGCCGATCTCGGCGACTTGGAATGGGGAATGATTCTTCGCAAATGGTTATCGAAGATTCCGTTCCTCCTGCCCGACTCGAACATCGATGTGAATCCTCCTCTTGGAGCCGTCTGTGGTTAGAAACTTGAGATATTCGAACTCCTGACCCCTCATGCGATCGATTCATTCGTCGAGAGCCACGCTTAGTGGCAGCTCGTCGAGAGACATTCGCGTGAGAATCACAGAAAGTGATGTCATCACCTAGCAGTGCGGAAACTCGTTCCGTCGAGAATTCGTCATAACACCGTGGAAGTACATAAATAAATATAAATATAATATATGTGCATGAAAACACTAGGGACCAGCTAAGTGTAGTGTGCTCAAGGTTGCATATACAAAAGTGTGTTGCTTTGGTAAGTTTTCCTGGCGACTGACTATTTCCTGAATATAATTATAATACTTGCACGGCCGGCAGACAGTACATGACGCACGCATCGCGCCTCATCTGTTTGTCGGTCGCTCAAGCAACTCGTCCGTCCGTCCCTTCGTCTGCTGTCAGAACGCGGAGTATGTACATGCAATGGATGGCGTGCCGGTGACTCTTTATTGAGTCGAGATTTGCTTTTCCGGTTGCTTCCACTCTGTCGACATCGTCATCGTTTTTTTCCCTCCGTTCCCCATCATCGTCGCTGACTCAAGACGACGGCTGCTGGCGAATCTGTTCGTTTTATCCGCTGTTGATCCTGGAGGCCAGCATCAACGACAAACCTTCGAGCAATCAATCGCCCATTGTGGTTGGGAATATGAACGATATGCTCAAACTCGAAGGTAACATTCAGTTTCTGTGGTCGAGCTGTTTTTCTCCTCGATGTTCGTACTTTTCCGCGCGTTTGCCTCACGTCCCTCTCCCGGTCTGTTCTGTCTGGTCGGCTGACTCGGAAGAGAGTGTTTTCGTTGCTTTTTTCCGCGGTCGCTGTCGACGTCGTCGCTGCAAAGCCGGGACACCGGAGTCCATCAGGATAATCCTGGCTTAATGAGGAGAATACCGTACGGCTAAACCCACGTGCCACCAACCAGCCAGCCAGCCAGCCAGCCAACTGGAGATACCGGGAGATATTGGACCGAGCCGTTTGCATGCATGCTTGCCAGGAGCTTGCTCGACCACGGTGTCGATGTTGGGTCCTTCGGTCTTAGCAACAGCAACACCACTGGGACCTAACTAGACTAAAAATAAAAAGCCACCAGCGATCACCGACACCACCAGCTTGTCTGGCTCCTGTTCGACTCGTTCTCTCGTTCCCCTTCCTTGTCAATCCGCAACCCAACTAGCCAGCTATCAGTCAGTCACCAGGCCCCCTCCTCTGCCTCCCGACGCTCACCCTGTGTCTCCTATTACTCGGTCTTTTCGCGTCTCCTTCTTCCAACCCCTTCTTCACCTCTCTTCGTTGAGAGGAAGAAACTTACTCCGGGTCGTTCGCTCGGTCGGTCGGTGTATCTGCTCTCCTGTCTAGCATCTGGGTGACAGCTGTGTAAAGGGAGAACGATATTCGCATTGAATACCAACAGAACATCTAATGACATCTCCTGCACATTGCCGTCCTAATTACAACTACCAGCGACTTACTGGCGAACTGACTGAATGACTGTCCGACAGGCGGCAGTTGCATGAAGCTCTAAAGTGACCGATCGACCGACCAACCAAACTAACAACAAACAAAAAGGAATGCTGTTAACCTGTCCGAGTACCGTGTGTTGTTTGCTTCTAGTTCACATGTATTGAGTCATTTTATTGCATCCTTGTACAGCAGACCATCGAATAAGTATCCGCTCTGGAGACCCACTGTCTTCGCTTGCGGAACGACGTTCGCAGAGACATCTTCAACGGCGAGGGCAGCGCCGACGACGGGAAGCTTTGGAGAAAGAAAATAACGAGTGGAAAGATGCAAAGGGTCATATTATGTACAGAGAAGCAGCTTCGCCTGCGGGATTGCTCGCATCAGCTGAGTTCATCCGCTTCCGCACACCGTCTCCCCGCTTATGCTTTAAGCCAGTTCCGCCTTGCGCCATGTTAACAGAGGAATGAGGACAAATGCGGGCGGTGACTGAATGTGAGAACGACATCGCAACAGAGCCCAATGCCTATGCAGTTTGCATGTGTGTGCCTGTACGTGCGTCAAAGCACACGAGGGCGCTTGTATAGAGATCACAGAGTAGAGATAAGGTGTGAGCTTACCATCTGCTATTTGCTCGAAGAGGAAGGAGGACCAGAGACAAAGAGGAAATGATCTTTAGTCGCCAGGTCATTATGTCATGCGGAATAAACGGCGACGGAGAGGAGTTCGGGGGACGATGACCGGCGGGAAGCGCTGAAGGTGAAGGAGGACGTCAGGAGAACGAACGAATACGCAATGTGGACCTACAGTGATCCTCATTGTCCGTCTCGTAAAAGAGGATATCCTCCTTCCCTCGGGCCGAATCGGTACGATACTCAGGAGTGGACAGAAGAATCACGACGCGTAGGGGTTGGGGGGGGGATTCGATGCCGCCACGACGACTCCGACGATGACAACGACTACAGCGACGACGAATACGACCACGGTCCCAAGCAGGAAGCGCTAAATAAGGTCTTGCTATAAAGTAGCTGCTGTTTTGTCTACTTCCCATGACTCTCTCGTCGTTGTTCAGGCAAGCCGATGAAGCAAAGCGAGCCGAGTCGAGAGAAAGAGGAGGCATGCAAGTGAGCCACTAGGCGTCCTGTTCGTAGCAAGCTGTAAACGAACAAACGAATCGGCTCTATTCAAATTTACTCGCCGACTGGCAGGCAGGCGGGCTGGCGGCCTCGCTCGTTCTCCTCGGCTGCTGTCGACTCAGCCGCCCTGGTTGCCGCCCTAGCTGCTGGCGCCGCGGCCACTGCCGTTGTCGTTGGGGGCAAGAACTGAATTGCCACCCGTTTTATAGAGCAATCTGATACAACTTGCAATCTCTGTCTTTTGTGCTCGGACGTCGTTCCTTCTTTTGCACCACAGCCCATAGTGTCTCCGGCTTCTCAACGTAAATCTGTCGGTTTTCGGCAATAGCCCTTTTGTTGGCCCGACAACGGACAGACGAGCGGAGAAACGAACAAAAACGGCTCGGACTCTACCGACCCGACCGCGCACAACATAATACATACTTACATTGTACATGGTCGCTTGCGTGAAACGAAAAGAAAAGACGAGACCATCTCTCTTCGAAGAGCATCCGCTACACTCTTACAGCTCCACGGAACGATATGGACGTCGCAGGAGTTAGCCTGGATCTTTTTCGAGCTGCACTGTTTGCGCAAGACTTGTGTATTGTTGGCGATGCGATCCGTGTCGTGAACCGGAATGCATCTCTTGCAGACGACTCCCATGCAAAGTGCGAGGACAGCATTGCCGGCTAGGTTCTCCCTCAGAAACCGTGTTTTCCGATCAAAGAAATTTGTTTCTCCTACGTCGATCTCTCCGCGACCTGTCAACGACCCTGAAGCTCACATTTTATGGAAGTGAGTTCTCCTGTTCTAAGAATGGAAGCACGGATGATTTCATGTTTGTCTTCTTCGACTAAACTTGCTCCGAGGCACGGGGAGCCCGCTTCCAAATTGAACCGTTCGACGTCGCGACGTCAGCTCGATGGCGAGACTCTCGCATTTTGGAAGAGGGCGTTCTACGACCTTTCGAAATTCCCCGGAGAGTTCTCCTAAGGGTTGTCGGAAACAGTGACTGTGTGCTACATATGTCTCACTGTTTGCCTTGACCAAGCCAGGCGCCACTTGCTCTCAAACAGAAGCCAAGCAGACATCGACAAAGTAGTCGATTATGTCTGAAGGAAATTCGAAGATGGGTACAGAGGAACTGGCATCTTGAAAACGAAGTATTGCGCTATTTGGCAATGGACTCACTGAAGTTCGGATTCTCCATCGCGTCACGAATCGTTTCACCAATCAATGCCCACATTTAATAGAAACCCGAGGAGTTTATAGAAAACTGTTATCATGAGAGGAGGTGTCATCACCGTGGGAATATCACCGTAGCTTTGTGTTTTCTTCCTGAGAGCGCCAATTATCTCACCTCGGTCGCGCGTCCTCGTTGCCTGGAATAAACTCTCACCTTGGGAGCCGTTTCGCGTGTCGTTATCAAAATATTTAGTTTCTAGAACTCATTATCTGAACAGCTCATTAGAGCGAAGCGAGAGCCATATCTTGCTCTCGAAGAAACGGCTCAGCTATGACGGGAATCTTCCGCCAGGTGCGGTCCGTGGTAGAGTTGCATTACGCCAGCGTTTTCCGACCGGGGGTAGCGCAAGAGTTCGAGAACTCCTCATCCGGTTTATTGCAGTTCCAAGATCCACCCGCCGGGTCCCCAAACCGTGAGTTGAACGAATCCATTCCCACGAAATTACATAATTGCGGAGGACCTTTCAAGAGACACTGCTTTGTGTACGAAACACGACTGCTCGCATTGTCAGCTCAAAGCATTGTCAAGAAGATGGAGGGAATTTCAACTCAGAAAATGCCGGCCATCGCAAGTTGCTCTCTTGCAAGGTCCAACGACGCGCTTCTCAGATTCAGGGCACGTTTCAAGAATAAGGCGAACCAGACAGCCAACCAGCGAGCGAGTGAGCGTAGGCCTGGCTATGCAGAAGATAACAGACCAGGTAAGCCTCTCTGGATCCATCCAGACGAGATCCCCCTTAACCACCAGCCATCAGATTTCCTCTCCTAGCTTGGTCCGAACCAGAATCACCGCTCCCGTAACTCTGTCCTCTTCTTCCCCTGTTTACTTCTTCTGACACAACATCCGGCATTCCGGGTCGTTCCGGAAGCGACTCGGAGTCCAAGCCACGATTACGTAGTTCATGGCCACTCAGTTGAACCCTCGTTCAGACTCGTTGTCGAGTACGACTACCCGCTACGAAGGGTACGATAGCGAAATTCCGAATTCAAATGCTGCGAGAGTGACCATCTCGTTGTCTAACTCACTCGCGAGTCTGGCGGTGATTGCAAACGAGTAACAGCACGAAAATATACCGGCTGCGTGCGTGTTGTTCTCGTTGTCGATGTAGCTAGGGGAAGGAAAAAATGAGCGCTGGCAACAAACAACAGGGCATGCCAGGCGGAGGATGGAGCCGTATTGCAACAAATGGCTTATTTTGAACAAATATAAGAAACCAGCTGAAACGTAGGCATCGCTCTCGACGTCCAGGAGCAACAGCGTACTTTCCGTTCCTCGTCTAGCAGCTAGCTCGTTCCGTCGGTTTTCGCTCTCGAATGTATATGAAGGGAATCTAAAGGAGGAGGCTATAAGGAAAATGAGAAGACGAAGAAACAGCCTTCAGCGAGGCATCTGTGCTTTATTCCATTCTGAATGAGCGCAAGCAGGCGGGCGGGCGGGCGGAGGGCGGTCGGTCGGACAAGAAGGACGACGCAGGAAGGATGGAGGCAAGATGGAAGGAACGAGGGAAGGAAGCGAGCGAGCGAGCAAGTGTGTATGCTTCGAGATCATATGGAAATTTGCTGTGATAGGTTATAGTCGAAAGATGGCTGACCACCATGGATGGTCGCAAAGCAAGCAGTCGCTCCCAACACCACCATCGCAGAGAGCAAGCTGTTGATCGTAAAATTATGCTGTCTTCGAGTCTGCGAACGTGTCTGATGTGCTCTCACTTGGAACGTGAAGCAAGACTGAAAAATGATGGTTCCATGCAAATTGTAGTTCATGTCCTCTGCTTCGTTTCATCCCTTCTCTTTTCCTCTAGCTAATGCCGCAGTTGGTCCTCCTTGCTCCTTCTCGGTTGTCGTCGCCGTCGTCAACGCTCTGCTTCTGCACGCATGCATACTTCCCGTGCTCTTGTCCCTCGCTCACGGCTTCAACGGTCTATCGATGACAAGGCGTCAGAAGCGTTCTGCTTGTCTTTCTGCTGGCGGCACACAATCCCATTCTTTCACTCAAACTCTCATGCGTTCGACTTCTCATCCATCCATTCGCTTGCCTGTCCGTGGAACCGACCGACCGGCCGTTCATGCAAAGATCGAGAGGCAGAGAAACGAACAGACATCTTCGGCTGTAAGATACCACTGCTCCCAGCCTCTTGTTATCCTTTGGTTCTCGCTTCTCAACAGCGGCACATCGGCTGCAGCAATGGCAGTCGCATCTCATGGCAACTCAGAACAAAAGGGACTTTGTAACAAAAGGAACGACGCTTCTTTCTCTTCCTTTCCTCACGCCTGAAGATCATTGGGCCGAAACGGAGCTCAGAGAGCTCCGGATGGTATGGAGGAGTTAGCAATAACAATGTATTTGCATTTTCCCAACTTTGTTCCCCTTATTCCTTCTCCCCCGCCCCCATTCTCCCTTGATTCTCTCGCTTCCCTAACAGCAGTAGAACCAGCTTCCTCCACACGCCAACCAGATTGGAAGACCGATGTACTGACTTTTTTCACCCCCTTGCTTCCCGAATCCCAACTCCCCTCCCCCATTCTCCTTCGCTATGACTTCCCTGCATCTCTGCTCGCCGGGGTACCTAGTCTGTTGTATTCTCCTGAGTGTTATCGGAGATTGTTTACGCATAGCCTCCATGAGATATCGTCTGCCTTTATGGGCTACTGCCGTTGCTGCTGCTGCTGCTGCCGCCGCCGCCATCATCATCATCATCCCCTTCTCATCTCCGCGCTGTTGTTCTCCTGCTACTCTTCCTCGTCAGCCTTTTGGACGTTCCCTCCAACATCATTGGCTTCGTTGCGAAGTCTTTGTAGATGGCGGCCGATCGACCAAACGAACAAGCGGCCAGCTCATCGTAGAAGCGATCCATGTAAATAAGCTGTTGCCTTCAAACAGTGAGGGACACCCCGATGACTTCCTCGCTATTTCCTCCGCCGTTGTGGTCTTCGTCAGGTTGTCGACCCAGTCGCAAGTGTGAGGGAGGAGAATGGAAATAGAGAACGAACGGGCTGTTGGCTCACTTCCCTGCCTGGCTGATTAGGCGAGCGCGAGAGAGCGGAAAGAATTGAGACGACTGGACACAGGCAGACGACTGGATGAAGGTGGGTATTTGGGTAGCAGATGGTCACTTCTTAACCACCACCACAAAGGCTTGCTTCTCGCACTTCTCTAAATAGGATGGCTTTGTGAACAATGTGTCGCCTGTCTATTGGTCGGGAATCCGAGGATAGATGAACGGACGCTCGGACGGACGGAGCAGAAGAACAGGCTGCAAGCGACTCTTTCCTCGTTGGTGAGAGAATCCTCCGCTAACACCGTTGCCCGTTGCCAAGTTGCCCGATTTCCCCGCGTCTTCTACGTACCAGCAACAGCGGCAGCCGCGGCGATGTGACGTCAGGAGATATACCACCACTATCATTCTCACCACGACTGCGATTCCAAAACCGAGAGTGGTCTTCTATTTCAAATCGGATGGAACAGAGAAGAATCCAAAACAAATGAAACCGGGAAATAAGAATGAACTCTGATTGAAACCAGTTTCAAAGAGAATTCGCGTATGCATCAAATCCCATTAAGGGAAGTGACTTATAGTCGTCATCAGCCTGGTTTTATTCCTTCGATATCTGCCTTGAGATCGCTCGCGGTCAAGGCTTTCAGCATGCAGATTGGAATTTGCTCGGAGTCTGTCGCAATGTCCGCTCTTAGCAGACAAAAGTCAGCCATTGAGTTGTCAGTGAGAACGTCTTCTCGAGGGGTGTGTTTCACGTTTGTTTGTCAGAGCTTCCTTTTATACACATATCTATACATGAGTTTATACGTGTGTCCGTGTCGCAACGCATGATACAATGGTCGTCCGTCAATGTTTATACTGCATGTCGTCACCGGATGTGATTTCAAAGCCTGGCTATTCACCACCCGAGAGACAAACACACATCCACAGAAGCAAAGACGCACGCAAATATATGGGAACGGAAAAACAAGCCTGACCAGCCAGCGAAACGTAACATTGGGAGCTTTTGGTTGTCTTGCGACGCATCCGGAGGCTCTTTGGTGCCGTGATCTGTGAGAGACGTGGGAAGAGCCAGGTCCTAGGCCTCGACAGGAATTCTCGTGGCAGCATTTGTGGTTGCCAGTGACGCCTAGTTCGGGGTGGCTGTCACTCGGAACCGCCCAGTGTCTTCCACAGCCAACACAGCTCGATATAGAATATCCACACGAATGGATGAGATTCTCTGTTTCGCTGTAGCCTTGGGAATAAGTTTCCATCGTCTTCCCGCTGCCGACGACGCTTCTCGTTTCGCTTCCAGCGTGAGAGAGAGAGAGAGAAACTTCAGCTCTCCGGCGAGGCTGTGAGATAACCCGACGCATGCAATCGTTTCTGTTATGTGATCAGGTCGCCTTCTAGAGGCAGTCTCGAAATTGCGTCGGCTCCAAAACTTCTTTGCAAAAGCCCGAGAGCTCAGGGGCGTCGTTTGATTACTGTTGCATTGTCTGAAACATCGGAAATTCCCTACGGAACGTACGGATAGCTCCACAACCAACTTCAGTCGGCTGCATAATTGTCCTGGGAAGCGTTGAATCGGATTGTTCGGGAATCCTGGCGGAGACCTGTTACCGAGTCCTTTTTCGCGCGTAGAGAATTTCGAACCGAGTGTGCAGGGTGCGGCAGCATAAAATTTACCGTCGGGATCAACGAAAGAAAAGAGAAGTATCCGCTTTTGTGAACCGAGATTCGGAATGCTTCTTCATGTAGAGGGCCGCGAATTCATAAGGTTTTTGATCGAGTTCCCGGTGGCCTAGCAGAATACGTCGGAGAGAAATTCAAATCATCGAAACTACGTCGGGAGTCGACGAATCCCTTGATCTCGTTAAAATGCCTTGACATTTAAGGTCGTTTCCTGTCCATTTCGAAAAGTAATTCGCGGAAAGCGATTTTATGACGATCGATCGTTCCGTGAATCCGGATGATTTATCGCGTGAGTTACGTCAGAAATGAAATCTGTGGGGATCATCTGTGCGCTGATGAAATTTTGCGTCAGCCGTGATCTTTGAGATTTCTGGGCGGCTCTTGAATGCGGCGGAGTTTCTTTCGTAAGGGAAATATTAAAACCTTTATATCGAGCTGCCTCGCGCCACTCAAGAAGAATTCAGAGCGCCGACCTCGAGAATTTCAACCTCGATGGCGATCGAATTTCGACCTCGTCTCTAAATCATCAATCGTTTTGTATAGCAAGAAGCGATATCTAGGTAACTTGTTATGAAACGTACACTTGGTTTCGTAAGACCTTCTATCCGTGACGGAAGAATACAGCTTCTTCCCTTCCGAGTTGGGGGTGAACACACGACGCTGAAAGACGAGACGACGGAAAACTTAGGTAATTCTAGGGAAATTCTCTTTGCCTTTCGAGTGAGCACTCCGGAACGGAGAAGAGAGGAGCTGAGTGAGAACGGAGAGTGGGGGCCGTTATGCTAAAAGCCAATCTGAATTCAGTGTTCGTCGATTGCTTCTTTGTTCCGTCGAGCCTTCGCTCGCACACCTTCCTGCGGTGCTTAACGTCATTCGTGGTAGTCGCTGTCGATCCCGTCGTCTCTATATTCGAGGCTCGCGTTCTAATCTCCTCTTCTCGTGGGTCTTTTTCCTTCTTTCTTCTTCTGCCCGACGCGACGGCCCGAGTACCAACCGACTTGCCAACCAACCAAACGAAGGTCTGGATCGTTCCGTTGTACGCAGAGTTTGGCCGGGTCGTCTGTGTATATATTCTCTGCTTTTCTGCGGAAAACTTCGCGATTCAGAATTTCGTCTAGTGATTGAACACATTTCAATGAGAATGCCTACCTAGGCGCCTACTAGTTCCCACCCTGAAAGCATTTGAATAATCGAGCAGCAGTAGCAGCAGAAGTGGCGCAAGCGAACGAAGAGGGGAAGTCGCATCTACTCACTCAGTCAGTTTCTTCACTTAGTCCCAAGCTCAGCCGTGACTGGCTCGGTCCGGGCATCGACGCGAAGTTCAATTTCTTTAATTCAGTGTCTTCCGCTGATTCTAATTAACGTAACTCAGTCTGTTTAGCCTGCTGCCTCGCCGTTGTCGCTTGCTCCGTCGATGGGCGCAAAGTTGGGCGGAGAAAGTTTCCTTCGGCCACGGCACGGTTAAGGGCAAATATTTCCGAAATTCGAGTAGGCATCGCAAATCGAATGGATGGATACGTGCGACTCATACGAAGCAAGGGATCCCGCTATGCAAAATGCTTTTGAAGATATCCCAGCCAGCTGTCTGACGTCTTCGTAGTACGGCGAAGCCAGCGAGCGCGCTAGCGGGCGAGCTGACGGGCGGGCAAGCTGGCATTTTGATTGAACTTTCCGAGGAGTCCAACTTTTCAAAGGGTTTGGCATACACGGATGAGCTACAGGGTTGAGAAACCTGGCAGCAGCAGCAGCAGTCTAAAACGAGCAGTTAGAGCCAGGTACCGTCAGGTAGCAAGGGAGCGAACGAGTTGAGCCCGGTAATCCAATTCGCTGAAGACAAAGAACAACGTAAGGAATATTGAAACGACTCGCGTCGGATCGTCGAACGGCAGGTGTGGATTCGAGTGTTCGTTGCCTCGCAGGCTGCGCTGTCGGCCCGTCGGCCTATTACTAAATAATGACACCTCTGCTTTTTACTCCGCTCGCTTCTTTCGCGGCACATCTTCCGATCCTGCTGGCTGGCGGTGGGGAAAGAAAATCTTCCTCGCTTTTTCATCGAATCCAGGTTTCTTGCGCTCACTTCCATCCCCTAATTCCTAGTCGTCTGTCCGCTATCTACCTCTCGTACTTTTTCGCTCGTAAACTTCCCTTTTCGCTTTCGAATGAGCCGCCGGCGGCGGGCGGCGCCGCGGCAACCGCGGCCGCGCCGATGGCTGAAATTGCTTGGCCTCTTGAACACTTTGAAATCTTCAAGGCCAGTCGGAGCCATCTGCAAATATTCCACGTGCACGGTCTGAACGAATCCGCTTGTCTGGATTTATGACCTGTTACATTTTCATAGCACAACGTATAACGTGCTCCATCTACATAACGTACACTTGTCTGCTATTCGCTGCTAGCCGATTCACTTTTATGTGATGATGTCAAAACCAGAACGATCTAACTATTTTGTAGGCGTCTCGGCTGCTGCTGCCGCCGCCGCAGCAGCTCCAGACTCCGGTTGAAGCCACGCGGGAATAGCTCAAACGGGAAGGGTTCAAACGAGGGGTATCTTTGGCGCATCGAGGTCGGTCGGTCGATCGACGTGCATTTCAAGATCACGCACAGCGTCCCTCGCCATGAGAAACTACAGCTCGAGCGCGGTTTTCAGAAAGAAAGAAAGGAGTCTCGTATGGGTTCTTCTCCGGAACCGAGACAGCGCTCGGAAACAAACAAACTGTTCGCGAATTCCAGACTTATCGCCCGCACTAGAAGGGCAGCGAGGAGATCAGATGCACGGACAGAGAGTTTTAGAGCGAGCGTTTTGATCGTGGGCAGCTAGAGCTTGAGATAGTTCGTCACTCCAAATGAGCTCAGTGCTCGCTGAAGCTGAACCGAAAGGGGAGCATGAGGATTGGGGCGAACACGAGGAGGACGATGAAGAGGAACAGGAGAAGGTTGGGATAAGCTAGGCAGGCCGGGAGGAACAGGCGCGGAAGAGGGAACAAGAAAGAGGACGAGAAGGCGGATGTATGAAATGTTGAAAATTAAAAAGTTCGCCCTGCATATCCCATTGCCTGCTGCGCAGTCGTCGTTCTTGTGCCTCCGCTTTGCCGTCACCAAACGAGCCTGTCTGTCACGCTACATTTGTAGGGCGGAATTGCCTGGCTGCCTGCCTGGCAGCCCGACCGCCCGCCCGCGCGCCTCTCTTCCGAAACTTCTGTTCGTCTCTCTCGCATCGACGCCCCTCCCTCCGCCCCGTACAGACCCCTTGTCTTGACGTTTCTCTGCGTCCTCTCACTTTGACGTTTCCCTCTCGTATCGCTGCCCTTGATTTCCCCTTGTGTTGCCCTCTAGCCATCCTTCGGGTAGAGGAAAGGCCTGCTCGCCGTACTCCTCCGATTTTAGAGCTTTCTAAAAGCCGAGTCATTCGGATGCAAAGTGTCCTTCTAGGACTTCCTTTGAAAGCGAGTTCGGAAGCCAAGACGACTGCCCTACATATTATATCGTTGAAGTCTCCGCATTCGACAGACGACTCGCCGACTTCAACCAAATCCTGTACCCATCCCTTCGCATCGAGTAAGCACGAAATCTGATTTGATCCCGATTTCCCCCACAGAGATGAGCCAGCCGAAATTAGCTGAGGCTCTTCAATCATCGTGCGATGAAATGATTTAGAGCGGCAGCCGAGTTCTCCATGTGTCGAATCGTGTTGTGCCGAGACATGTCTCAAACTCTACTTGACCGGCAGTTGCTTCAATTCGAGAGAGTGCCGGCCCTGGTGTTATACCATACAATATTCTTCCTGCTTCCTAATTCGGTAATGAAATGCTAATCCTTCGGCTGATCGGTCGTGAAATGTGCGATCCGGACGAAGCTTAACCAGGCATTGCCAGACTCGAGCGACAAAATCTGTCGCAAAGTACACACGTTGAGTTGAGATCGGAGCCACCCCTCCTTCTGACCGTGGCCGGAGGTTTTAGTCGATGGCTCGAGAAGAGTAGGCAATTTAATCTTGACGACTAAGGTCCACGAGTGAATCCCCTCCATAAGCTGCTCTCTTCAATCTCTACGAATTTATCCTTTTCTCCGCCATAAAAAAACTGCAATAAACGATTGATAGTGTATTGTTTCCTGGAGGAAGCCGTAACGGGGATATTTAGATGTTTGCCAATGAAATTATAGACGGATATAGGTTTAGACTGTTGGTACTTTCGTTGTCTTTATATCGGAAAGAAACGTCGGTCGTACCCGTTCCCGCTCACCCTGCGCGACTGCCGCGGCCGGCCGTTGGAATGGGCTACAGTTTGCCAAACGCCGCGCCGCGCCGTTATAAATCGAGACTTAGAGCACTTTGGTCGCCGCTTGGCTTTTATTGACGTTACGTTCATGACCTCGCAGTATATTTGCTAGTTTTGCGAAAGTGGCTTGCTTTGCGCAATTCTTCCATAAATTCATGCGCATAAATAAATTCACATTTGCCAGACGTTGATATGAACCGGCGGCCAGCGTTCTTGGCTCGGTGCCACACGTAAAAACTCCGATCCCTGTCCCCAATGTCCCGGCTCGTTGCACTACGCGACTGGTTTCACGATAGTATTGCATTCGCTCAGCACAAATTCTCAGGGGAGAACAAGTTATATGAATTTTCGCTTGGAACATTTGCGAAACGACATGATTGTGCAGCAGCACCCGAATCCACTCGAAGCGACCTGAAAGAAAACTGAGACGCGACTCCGGATCACTTCCGCGGAATCCCAGACACCGACGACCCGGAAGAGCAATGACGTCAATTGGAAAGCGAACGAGCAAATCGAGGAACGCTTGAACTCAAGGCAATGCATTGCTTTCGGGCGTTTCGATCCGAACTCCAGTCTATAAACGCCGCAAGAACGAGTTGCCATCGAGGCCCTTTCGAACTTGGCTAAATCACGATCTAGGAACGTCGACAAACTATCGCCCGATGACACACAGAGGTACAGGGGTTAGATATGCATGATGGTCATCATACGGAGTAAATGTAAAAGTCAATGAATCTCTTGGACAATACCACCGCCGAATCGTCCCAGAGAACCCTGCCGACTGGGGAACTGTGAACTTGAGGCCATTTCAAAGATTCTTTAGGACTTTTCAGAAAGAACCTCGAGGGATCGTTCGAAAACGCAGAGGGAAGACACGCGGAAATGCCCATGGGCAAATTAAAGAAAACCGTCGCCGACGCATCCTGTGGGATTTGTTGGCGCTCAAAGAGAACCTTGGGGGAACTCAGAGAGACCTTGGGTGTTTTTGGGCGGATGTAGGGGGAGTATGGGGGCAGCTGTCATCTTTTGACGAACAAGCCGAATCAAATATTCCCTCCACAGTGCTCCCTTGCAGTTATTATATTTTGCATCGCATTTTAAAGTCAAATTTCACTTTTTGGTCGACGCGAAACTCGTCCGTGAAACGCGGTGCGAGGACGAAGAAGCTCAACCGAGGGCGGAGAGAAAAGATTGTGAGTGCACACGAGGCAAAAAATCGGAATGAGAAGCAGACTCCTGTAGGGCTGGTGTAGAGCACGGCGAAAACGACGACGACAACGACGACTGCAACAACAACTTCATCACGGAAATTGCACGGCAAGCAATTCGACTGCGCGGACAGTCCGCCGATAGCGGCACGATCTCACCGCGCTCCGTCTGACACACGTGACGTAAAAACAGAGCCGACAGGCAGGCAGGCAGGCGGGCGAGCGAGCATCAAACGTCAAAGACAGAGGGAGGGAGCAGGGGAGCCCGAGCGACCACTACAGCTACAGTGCTGTCGCTCTGTAAATGGAAAAACTCTCGCAGGAGTCCCCAAGGAACAGATATCATCATTATCAGCACACAAATGATTCCCTCATCCATCCGTTTCTAGGGAAAGCTGCTGGAAGAGATTCCTCTTGCTTCCCTGGTGTCTTTTCCCATGCCCGTTCCCCGCCTCTGCCGCCGCGAACTCTCCGCGTGTCCTGAGATTCCGTCCCTCCTGAGTGCATCCGCTGCCGTCTATCCTCACATGTGACCCAAGCTACTTAATTAAGACAGAGATCCTCTGACGCATCTCTTCCGACGCGCATCTCCTCATCCGGGCCCCTCATAGTCCAATCGGGTTACTTCCTCATTTTCCGTCGACGTTTCCTCTCTTTCTCGGTTTTTTTCCTTCGCTTGCTTGGTTTGCGGATTTTCTGCTCGTTCCTCGATTCTCTTATCGCTCTGATAACTGCGGCGAGAGCCCGAAGCGCAGAAGACTCCGAGGACAAAACACGGTGCCGAACGAAGAATGAATGGGGGATTTCATGGTCGTTTATCCAATCCACCCATCCATCCATCCATCTATCAATTCATTCATCCGTCCGTCCAGCATTCGGGATAAACGACAGGAGAAGAGCAAACAAAAAATATTAAAACTTTGTTCATCCAAGCAGACTGTCTAAACCTCAAACGCGCGGCAGCCCGGATGAATGCACGGCAATATTGCGCTCTCGTCCTTCCCGCTTTCTTTTGCCGCGATAGCTGTGTTACTCTGCCGCGAAAATAATCCGCTTCCAGAGTGGGAGAAGAAGAAGGAGAGAAAAAAACTCGGAGGAGGATACGATACAAGAAGGCAGGAACGAATCAGGCACATCTGCAGTGCTCTCGGTGCGCCACTTGTTCTCCACCGAACTCTTTTTGCATTAAGAACGGCGAACGGCGAGGTGGCACCTGCGCGACTGCAGCGACAGCGGTTCAGCGAAGCCTGGCTCAGAAGGGGGCTCGGGGAAAAAGCATCAGAGGTTAAGCCATGCTTGTAGCTTCATCAAAGTTGACCTCGACAGTTGCTCGTCTGCCAGAGGGACTGTTGGGGGAAAACCACGGGACGGAGGCGGATGGGCGAACAGACGAGCGGTCTGTCAGACAAACGATATTTCCGGCTTTCGTCAAGCTCTGTGAGAAGGCAAATCGCGACAATGCACACTTCCGAATGTCATCACGGCCTCATCTGCAGAAAGACCGTTGCCTCGGTCGGACAGCCAACAGTTACGACATACACACGTGGATACGTGCTGCAAGCGCAGAGATGGAGAGTTTTGAGCCCGGATCTCAGTTGCAACCTCCGAAAGCGGGAGAGAATATCAGCCGCCGATCGAGCGAAGGGGACGCAGTTCCCGGTCGCGTTGTACATAGTGAGCTCAGAGTTATCAAATCAGCGGAGGTCAATCAACAGGTGTCCATATGACCTGCAGTGACCCGGAGTCTCTCTTTCTCTGACGTCTGGCTGGGGGCGCGCCATTACCCGCTCTGTGCTGGAAGCGACAGCGACCTCGGCGATGCGCAACACAGCAGAAGCCAGCCAGCCAGCTCCCCCACAGGGTCCGCAGATCCACTGGAACGGCTTCTACAACTACGACCAGTAGCAGCTGCAGATTAGCTTGATGTACTGGTAGCCAGTGTCCAACCCCACGAGAGCGTCACGATAAGCGAATGGCAACTGAGATTAGATACGGGACTGATCTCGGAGTCCCTGCAGCGGCCTCACAGCAAGAATGGATTGCCGCAAAGCTTGTTCCTTTTTCCGTCGTTCCCTCACTTTGGTCGCTTGACCGGCGACTGAAGTTGACTCGTCCAAGTCGCCGCCCTGCTTTCCTGTGCCTTCCTTCCTTCCGTTCGTCCGTCCGTTCCTCCGGCTGCTGTCGCGGTGGCGATGCGAGCACACCGTATAAGAACGACTCTGTGCTAAAGAGTTCAGAGAAAGAAAAAATCATCATTACCGCCATCAGCACGATCGCGATCTGGAACATTGTCACCATAATCAACATTTATCGTCGGTGGCTCGACAGAGACAGACATTGTGGACAGCTGCCGGCTACAAGGTCGACGAAATATTACCTACTTCCGAAAATCATTTCGAAATTTTGTCCAAAAGAGTTCCTTTCTGCGCCCGTGGTCATTTAGGCGTTTAACGACTTTGAAGGAGAATCAGCAGAGTCACCAACAGACCCGTCGACCATCCGACCGACCGTTCGTTCAGCAAGCAGACCAAACGATGGAGGGAACGAACAAGCGGGTTCCTGTGAGTGAGCGCAACGAGCCACTGACCGAGCTCGACGATCAAGGGAACTCTGCAGTGCAAGTTGAGGAATCTTCGGAAGCAATCATATTTGACGACATAATTTTCTTTCAGAGCTTCGGTACAAGACTCCGGTTTATGGACGAATCGCTTGCGACTCGACTGAATTCGATTTGAATGTCCTCGTTCCAAGAAAGCATTCGTGTCTTTTCCCCGTTTCGCTTCGAACTTCAGGATTCCTTCTGATTAGTCCTGATTTCTCTACATCAAGCATGATTCCTCTTCAAGTCTCATCTAAATGATCGCGTTTATGATCGATTTCGTGTGCTGACGATCCTCTTGATGACATTGCGTGTCGAGCCAAGATCGGAAGAGAAGTCTTCCTTGTTCCGGAGTTCTCCCTTTCCTAGAGACAACATTCGAGGGCATTGATTGAACTACGCAATCATGTTTCGAACCAATTGAGTGAACGTAGACGCGCGAAACACTGAAATTGGGGTCCTGACAAGCTGAGTGGTCGCCGAAAATTCGGTCGTCTTTAAGATTGGAACTGCTCTAAGGGAGTTCAAAATTCTCGTTGAAGGAGGGAATAAAGCGGGAATACATGCCGTGGAACAGCCCGCGAGTATTGAATCATCGGAGAAGAACTCGCGCGAATGAAAAGAAGGGAAGTGAAGGGAACAGGAACGCTCCGGGATTATCCGGCGCTTTTCTCGCGTTGTTATGAAATATCTCACGCGAACGCATTTCTCATTCAAAGCTGACCCGCCCGCCCTTCCGAGCGTTTGCTTTCGGTCCGACGGACAGAGGGTATCCACCAAATTGCGAACATAACATCCAACAACAACACGTGATACAGCGCAGCGTGGCCGAAAGCTGAGACAAACTTCTCTGAAATCCGAAGTTCGCTAAACTTGAGTTGCCGCGTAGAAGAGATCCTATTAAAATGTTATTACAGCGACGATGCCGACGACGAGCCCCACAACGACAACAACTACCGCGTCCATGAGAAGGAGAGCGAAACGGAGTGATGGCGGCGACGATGAGCTCCAAGCGCGGCTCAGCCTCAAATAAGTCTTTGGACTTGGCGCGCAGAGCGAAAATTCCGCAGATCTCTTTTCAGGCAAAATTATCACTTTTGTTTCGATTTTCGTATAACAGAATCGAGACTAAACAGGAACACGTAGGAAAGAATGGATACTCTTGGATTTAAGAATCTCGGTTGTTACGATCTCAATCATTACGCGAGCTATATTCAGTTGAGCCAGGCCTCGGAACCGAGAATTGCCCGACGAAAACATCGCCGGATAGTTAAATATTGAAAATCCGCAAGTCTGAGACGCGCTCCGAGCGAATCCCAGCGCTTGTCGGTCGACCTATAACTGACACGTCGGCATAAAAAGTGAATCATCCGACCTTCCCCAATCTCTCTGAGGTCGTCATTGTTAGTGAAATCTCGGAGAATGCGGGGCAGACATCACAGCGATCCCTCATGACACTTATCCCGAACTAATCCTTTACACCGCGATGGCATTCGCCCCGAAACGATAAAGATGCGCTCATAACACCTTGTTTGTTTCTGAACTAGAACTCTCGCAAAAAGGACCATTCATTGATTACTGCAACCAGCCAACTTCAGCGAGGTTCTAGAGTGCCCAGACCGGTCTTTGCAGCCTTGGTAAACCATGGAAGCATCGTTCGCGAGCGAATTTGAGGATATTCCTGAGAACTTCGCCAAAGGTCCCACGAGCGCAGTTCGGCAAACCAGGAAGTGACAACAATGACAAAGGAGGAGGACAAGCAGGAGTCTCCACCGACATGCATAGCTGTAACTGCGATTGAAGATTGATATTGATTCATTTCGATTTGAACTGCGGTCTCATGATGCTCAAGTTGTCAATTCGAAATAACAGCAAAAGGACGGAAGTAGAAAGAAGAAGGTAAGACGATAATCCAAGGAAAATCACATTCCCTGCATAGCTTCAAGAGCTCGCTGCTTCATCTTCCCTCGAAACTTGTGCAGTGAAGCAAATGGACGTATTTTTCTGGTCAGAGACTTCTTAACTCTTGACAAGCGATGGAGTAGAGACTGGCGGACGAAGTTTTGGTCTGATCGTGGACTCTCTAACGTAGTCTCTCTTCGAGCAGACTGGATGTATCGATCCGAAATGTGCGTCCTCCGAGACTATTCCGTGAACTGTTTTGTGGGCAAAAATCGCTGTTTTCAACTCGCACATTTGCGCGAATCGTAAAAACTCCTCGCGGTCCAACATCTCACCAAAGGACTTCCAGCGCAGCGTTTTAATTCGGTGAAATCTCCGACTCCATCCCTCCGAAGGATCTGAGCTCTTCAGTTCGAGTCAGCCTCTCCGGATGACAAGCCCAGGTTTGAATCAGAACTAGTGGGACGCTGTATTCAAGTCGAAGAACCCCCAACGGGAATCCCGAATCTCTTATCATTTTTGTTTGGGGTTGATCGGTTCAATATGTGCGCCCTCGGCTCTTCTGACAAATGTCTTCAGGAATACTTTGTGTGGCGTCGAACAGTCCGATGTGAATAGCGGAATAACAAGGCGCTTGACAGCGAAGGAAAGCCAAAGATGAAATACAAATCGATTGAAAATTTTGTAGTAGGTGAGGTAATCTTTGTGACGTCGAAATCTTTCGCCCTCACAAAATTCGAATCAACGCGTTTGCGAAATTAATGATCCACTTTCGCCGATTTGCGTGCTTTGATTCAATCACTTCTGATTTCTGTCAGGTCTACAAGGGAAACGAGATTTCAGATTCATTAGCCTCTGAGCACGATTGGTGAGTTCAGCCTCGGACGACATTGAATTGGAAATATTCCCAACCTATTTGGCGCAATGGAAATAAATTGCATTTGCCAAGGAACCAGTTCTCAGTGCCCAGCGAACTAGTCGATATATATGAACCGATGAATATGACCTCCATTGATTCCACAGGAGCCAGCAGAGCTATCATCGCGATAGCCTCCGAGTTTTCAAGATTGCGAATCTCGGCGTCCAGAAGATTTCGAATCATAATGTAAGCCAGCTGTCCAAATAATAGGCTCAAGCATATGATAAGTCGAGTCGTAAATCTCGCACCGGATCTCGAGCACGATAAAATGGCCTTGTTTCAATCCGTGATCGAGAGTTCATCGTGAACTAGTTGGACTTCCCGATTCGGCACTCCGATTCGGTCTGACGATTTCGTGGCATTCGCAAGCCCTACAGCCGCTCATGTTTCCTGCATCGTATCTTCCCTCACAGAATATTCTCTCATATCCGTTAGCTCACATGTGAGCCGCTACACGTGAAGGCTGTCGCCTATTTGAATCAAAAAACATTAATATTAATAAGGGCTCCATGAATATCAACATTCAGCTCCGCGGCCCTTCTTGAAAAGACAGCCGCAGATCCCTAGATCCAAAAAAACTTGCTGGCGACGACTACACTAGCTCTGCGTCGAACTCGCTAATGCTGATGACAATTCACGAACGTCTCACGCGATCGGCTTTAATAACACTCAAAAACAATACACCTCTCAATACCTTTCAAACAATACGCAGTACGGAAGTTACGGAGAAAGTACGGAAAATGTGGAGAATTACAGAACGCCTCAGGAGACCCCCTCCAGACTTCAGCAATCTTCTTACGCCACTTGCAACTAGGCTTTGCAAAAAACCGCATTTTGGGAAAACCGCGGTTACGGTTAACTGAAAACCGCGAATCGAAAACCGCGGTTAAAAACCGCAATTAATCGCAAACGGTTTAGGTGTGTTTTAGTGATTTTCCAGTGATTTCGCGGTATTTCACGGTAGTCTCGTTCAGCACGCGCTCATTTCAACGACAAAAAATAGATACTCAATAGTCTTGGCAACAAATCTGGCAAAAAAACAGAACTGTCGATCCAGGACGAGTATGTGAAGTGATAACATGCCGGCTCTCGAGCGGGAGGATTCAGGAACGAAGCCCAGAGGTGGCCGCCTCTAGAATGGTTTTCATGATTCCCTTCGCTCACGAGTAAATGCTGAAGCATATATTCGACCATAGCCGACCAATGTGCATCACTCAGAACTCAGCCCTAGGCTCAGGAGCCAGATGAAGACAAGATAAATGAGAAATAACACTTGCGGTTTTTTGCGATTAAAAACCGCATTTTTCTTGCGGTTTTTGCGGTTAAAAACCGCATTTTTCTTGCGGTTTTTGCGGTTTTTTAACCGCGGTTTAAAACCGCTGCAAAGCCTACTTGCAACTCAAGAAGCTTCTTCGTCCAGGGAAGAAGCCGTGATGTCTCCGCAAGCTGTCCGAAATTCTCCAAACCCTCAGGTGCAACCGATAGTATTGAAGAGAGGAAGAAAACGTATATGTAGGTACTTTGAATGTGATCTCTCGCACCGGGCACTGCTGTCCACTACCTGGCGCTGTCTATACAATCTGGCAAGCGAAGACTCGGTTCTTCAGGACTTAATGCTTCAGCATCGTCCGGGCCGAGGACATTCCAGCGCGGCCGTTTTGGCGCGACCCATTATGATCATTCATCGATGAGAAGAGAGTTGATTCGTGTCTATGAAAATCGGAGTATTTTCATGCTAATTTCGCCCTCAAAAGTGGATGGAGAAACAGAAATGCTCAATAGAGCGTCAAATAGGACTTGGATGACAGCGGAGAGGGAATGAGGATGACTTTCGCTCGTTCACATTCACCAGAATGTCTTCCGGCCTGAAGAAGTCTCCGTGGTCAGGGCAGGAATTTCTATCAATTTTTCATCTGTTGAGTATACGCAACGCTCGACGAGAACTCCAGAGCCGACCCAGGTTGAAAATTCGCTCCTATCCAAGAAATCTCTCGTCGGCTTCTCTTCGGACCGACTCGTTTTCATTTTGGATCTGCGTGCTTATGTCAGGGTCACGCTCGGAAATTATGGAAATATTCTTGGAGTATTTGCAAAGGTGAAGGTCATGGGGAGACGTCCGATTTGATGGCGATCGGGAATCAAAGTGGGACGAAACAAGTAGGCTTCTAAACTCTCAATTCCAACAATGATTCTTGCTTCTTGCGCAGTTTTTGATGTTCGTTGAACCATTTTCCTCATGGTGACTCTCTGACTTCTGGTGATTTCATCGCTCGGAGCGCGGTATCGGGTATAACGGCGTCTAAGCTTGTGTCTAAACCGGCCGCGCCAAAATGGCTGTGCTGAAATGTCCCAGGTCCTCTAAAATGTCCAATGATGTTCTCGGATCGTGCACCACACCTATGCATTCAATCACGAGCTCGCATCCGGGAATCCAGAATGTAGCGAATCTGACGACTTCATGGTTTCGCGTGGAGCGAGAATCCACCTTGATTGAAATAGTTTTATTCCTCTCCTTCATCCTCTCGGTTTCACCTGACGGTTTGGAGATTCGATCATGCCACTTCATTTAGATTCGATTCCGTTCAATGCAATGAACCTATCTGAGTCAGATGATGTGGTGAGGAAACACTATGAGAATAGACATGAATAACAAGTGCGGTCATGTTCAAACTGGTCGACTGGATCATCAACTCCCCATGAAACAAGAAAGTGTGCGAAAGATCGGATGCGACCACTCGAATTATGAGGGTCGCGGTTCGCGTGTTCAGAAGCTTCCCTGACTGACCACCAACCTGAATGAGAAGAATTGAATCCCGGCATCAGTCAATAAAATGTGTTATTATCAATTCGACTCTGGACGATGTCTTTCCGACGCAGCTCAAATGGGTAACGGATTATTGTCGATGTAGTTCTGCAGAACTCTGATCGCCAGACTTTTATAGAGCTGGAGCGGAACTTGGGGAGCGACCCGATACGCTGCCCACAACAGAGAGCTGAGCACGCGGGTTACCGGACCCAAGCCGGTGAAACTGATTTTGAAGTCGTCCGAGCGGTAGAACTCGATATCTGTGAGCAGAGTTCGTTCGGTACTCCTCGCTGCAAGGAAAAGTTCTCTTGATTCCGTTGGAAGTCCTATATAGATCTCGGGTCGAAGATTCCCAACTTGTTTCGGTCGGGGCTAAGTACATCACCGACAACATGACTATCGCAACTCTGCATCAATCAATGAATAGCATTCCTTCCATATGTTTCTGATACAAAAACCATTCGGGACTTCAAACCGATGACCTCGCCCGAAGAATTTACCTTCCGATGGAGCTTCTATGTAGAAGATCTGCCCGAAATAGTCGCTTGAGATGATCACTCTTCCATAAGTCAAATGACCGGGGAAAATGTAGTCGTAAAGAAAAACGTATTCGAGATTAGAGATCCCGATTCTGAGCTTGACTCGTTTTGGATCCGAAACACAGTCGACTGTTATCGGCCCGTGAAGCAATGTATTCGACAGATTGTAGACCCGAGGATTCTGGAGGAGCTGGAAAAGCAGCTCGCGTTAACAAGCAATAGGAATCAATCTCCAGTATTTGTATGAAGCCGTCGCCTATGTTATTTAAATAGCTGGTCATTGACATTGTTCGGTCTGATGTGAACTGCAAGCATCTACGGACTTATGGAGGCCGCTCCAAGGAAGGCGAAATCTCAAAGCGGAAGTGGGATCCCGATGTCGAACTTACGAACAACGCTATATTTTCTACGCGATTTCCTATGAGATTCGGTTCGCTTCTGGCAAGGGTCTCCCGGTTCCGCTCAATCAGTGTAGACACGAGTCTTGTCACAAACGCGCTCCCAAGGCACACTAATCTCTCGTTTCCTGGTTGACATTCCACGGAAGCAAAGCAGATGCACACAAGTAGAACTCTCCTCATATCTGGACTCCGACTGACCCGATTGGCTGGCGGGATTTACGATTTGACGGTCATAACGTCAGCAATGATTCCCCAGGACAGCGAAACGGGACAACATCGATTCAGGTCAACTGGCTTAACAAAAAATAACTCCTTCATTTCATCGCGCGGCTGCGACTGTGCTGATTACCATAATTATATTATGATGATTGAGCTGCGACGAGTGACGTTTCCATCTGCTTAATTGGATCCAACTTTGCCACTAATGTGATCCGGTAACATAGAAATGAGCTTCAATCGGCGGGAAACAGGAACATAACGATTAGAACATTATTGATTGGTGGACTGACTATACTTTCTGAACGTTTTTTTCGTTACCCCCGATCTCATCCTCACACTTCTGTTGAATTCTTCACTCGTACAATACAACAGGTTATAATCGCGCCTGATTACAATCCTCGGAGCAGGAGTTATAGAATGCCAGATGGAGGAAATGCTTGTCCGCCCCGGTATTAGTAATTTCTAGTCCTCATCCGTGAATGACCTTCTCATATAGGAGGGAGTCAAGAATCAACGGTGTCCAGGTAAAGGGAGGACCCCAGCGCGAAGGAACATGAGGAAATGGAGATGGGACTCTGATAAATGCGTGATTAAAGTAGCTGATCAGACAAAGCTCATCTTCCTCCCGCAGAAAGGCTCAAAATGGAGCAGATTTATCCTACACTACGGTTATTGGCATCGGTGAGGGATTGACTACCTATCGTCCACATCCGAGTACCATGGAAAGGTGCATGGGCGCTCCATCGGACTCAGAAAGAATACTCAACATTATGGAAGTTGTGATAACATGAGGCATATTCTTCACAATCGAAAAATATAATTCTGGAGTAATTCGTCGAAGAGTGCGCCGACCCCGCAATGAGAGCACAGAAATTCATCTCAAATACACATCTTTATATACAGTTTTAGAACAATTTACGTTTCCTCCCTTTTGATGGTTGCAAGATACGAGTCGACTGTCGGTCGTTCGAATTCATGATGCTCTGCAAAGTTGAGAACCCGAGAACTTTAATGCCGCGATCAGAATCATCCAACACTGTGCCTCCTCGAGGATCGATCTGAGATCATACAGCAACGATTCTCATGAAACTCACCTCGAAATCTCCATACGATGTAGATTTCCTCAACGCCGTTTTCATAGTTGATAACTTCGCCTTGGAGGTACTGCTTGGACTTTTCATGGTCATCTGACGAGTGTAAACTTTTCCGACGGTGTCGGGAGCCTTGCGACCCGATGGTGTCCGCAAGCTGCTTGCCTTCGGTTTAATCTCTGTGTAAGTGCCAGCCCGTTTCAGCATGCCGGGTCGCGTGGACGACGGTTGATGAAGCTTGTTCGTTGTCGCCGGGGTCGCTGGTGTTCTGGCCGTTTTGAGAGGAGTGAACGTGGTGTTGTTGTGGCGCGTTTTCTTCTCCTCCAGGAGACTGATCTCCTCACGGATGGGCTTTCCGTCAATATTAACGGGCCCGTTCTCCGGTTCGTAGGCATCCAGGAATTTCAGAATCTGTTTCACGACCAGAGGCAGATTCTTGTTGACGCGTTCTCGCTTTTTCGTTTCAAGCAAGAGTGCTCCTCCCCTGTTCTTGTACCGGTTAGGGTCTTTTTGTGCTTCCTCCAGCTCATGGAGCATGTCCATCAATTGCGACTTTTCGTCGAGAAGCTTGAAGAGCGGTCCGAGCTTGGCATGTTTCTCCTTTAGACCAGCGATCAGACTCTCATAGTCCGTTATCAGTTCCTCGCTTGGTTCACCAGGAATGGGTTCAAGAGTCTCTCCGGATCGCAGATTTTTCATCCAGTCGGCAGCTTCTTCTTTGAGGCGCTCCACAAATCGCCCCATATTGGCTCTCTTCAGTTCCTCATACTCCTCGACCAACTCCTCGAGCCTGCGATTCAGGATGAAATGTTGACGATTACTCGGAGCGGTATAATGACAGGGCAGATGGTAGATTCAGATAGCTATCGCATGATGAAGCAGAAGGAAATGCTTACCGTCGTACGGTCTGATACGTTTTTGCGTCCAAGTCAGCGAGAAGTTCATCTCTCTCGGTCTGAGTGATTTCCAGACGGTCGAAAAGTCTGAGCAGGCAATCTCTCAACGCGTCATACTGCGCTTTGAGTTGCTTCTCTTCTACTTCCAGCTGGAACGCCGGGGCAGAAAATCGGGTTAGTTTCCCACGATTCCTTCTTAAATTAAGCTAATTCAAATTAAAGAGCTAGATTAAGAATCAATTGGACTATTAGCTTACCTCTTTCAGAGTATCTGCCGCCAATTGTATATTGGCTTGCGTCAAGTCCCATTGCTCGGCCGGGGTGCACAAAATTCGATCCTCAATCTCTTTATGGGGTATTTTACCCATCGATTCCATGATGTTCGACGCAGTATCCAAGATGGGACAAAGCTTGTCGAGTCGGATACGTTTTTCTTCACGAGCCATAGTCACGTGCGTCTGTAACTCTTGGAGCTCACTCTCGCTCGGTATGATTTTGTCTTTCGGAAACTCAAAAGCCTTAAGGTCAGACATCGTAGCGATAACGGTCTTCTGCGCCTCCAGTAAACTCCCGAGCTGCGCCACTCTGGCAACCTTGATCTCGTCCATCTTAGCTGATGTCACATCCAGCCAATCCAATTGCTGTTGAAGGTTCAGGTTATCCGGTTTCGAGGGACTATCTATTTCCAATTGGCGAGAAAGCTCCTCTAGATCTTTGAGCGCTGTTTGCACCCGTTCTCGCTTCGCTTCAAGCTCCTGTAGCTCGTCATCGATGATCGTGCTCCACCTAAAAATTGATGGAGTGGATTAATCGAATGGTTCTGGGATAGTTTACCTAGAAATGAGCACTCAACGCCTCCTATGTTTTCTTTGACCGCCACTTCCGTTCGCTGAAGAACGCGATCTTGTTTCTACATCACTGCAGTTTCAGTCACTCTATCCCGTACGAAACCATTGCTTACCGATTGGATTTAATGATCATCAATGAAAACAAATGCTCACCTCTCTTGGAACCAGACGAATAACTTATGCATACGACTGTCGAGTTTGTTTTGTTCTATTCCACAATCTTCCCAAATGTCCTGCAGCCGCAGAATGTTCTCTGCACAGGAGTCCACATACTGCGTGAACCTAATGGAATAACCAGAATTTCTTAACACGGAGTTTCCCGAAGAGGTTTTGAGTTTTTCTCAAGAATTTACATCGCGAGTATCGAATTGAATTGGTTCCGTGATGATCTCGCGACCGAATGCGTTCGTTTCGATTGAACGGTCTTCCATTTGTCCGTTGTCAACGGTTGACCAACGTTTATCGTAACGAGCGCTTGCCGACAGAACATTTTAGGAACTTACGTGTCTCGGTATTTGAGCGGAACAAGATCGAGTTTCGACAACATTCTTCCGGTAATTGGAACACAAAAAAATCACACAAACGATTTCATTTGGTTTCTCAGCGCACAGTTTCAGCAGTGACTTGCGTACTGCTTTTCTCTCTTCGGACTGTTTCAACGGCTGGAGATTTAAATATGTCCAGAGTGCCGCTCGCTAAATCGGGGGTGAGCTTTCGACTGATGTTTCTTTTTCTGGGATTTTCGAGACTGATGGAGCCTTCTGGAGTCAAGCCAGGCTAAGTGGGATTCGCAATGTGATTTCTGAGGGTTAAAACACAGCTACAAACGGGGAAACATTGTTATTTTCCATACGAGATGTAGCGGTGGAGAGGAGGCTGACCGCCAACTTGGCGGACTCGCGGAGGGGCTCCCGATGCCTGTGAGCTCGGCGGGCCAAGGCTCACAATAATAAGTCAGAATATTCCTCGAGCACCCTCGTTCGAGATCCGGCGTCGAAATTGAGAGGGGTCGCTCTGATAATCGTTGTGGCTAACTTCTTCATTGATGCACAGGGGAGGCTTCTAGATATTACTACATGAGCTGCTGGTGAGGAGCCTCCGCTCTACGCGGTGTACTCTTCACGAACTCCCTGCCTTCGGACGGCAGTGAAGCACAGCTTTGCCCGACTCGGAACGCAGAGGTCCGGCCGTCACCCAAATAGGTTTCGTTTGTATGAACTCTGTAGCTCCCATAGCGACCGGACATCAATCATCGATCTATCCATCCATACGCCTTCAAAATCGTGGGTTGGGATGGCTGTTGATTGATGGATGAGTGCTGAATGACCGGGTCCTACTTTTCGTAATCATTATTTCTGTTATGATGAAGCAGCACAACATTCCGGCTGTTTGGAAAACAGTGGTGGAAGTCAATGCTGCTAGAGAAGACGAATTTGGTCATTTGTATATTACACATGCACGGAGTGTTTGATTCCGACACTTTGCTTTCCTGGGCACTAGGGAAGAGTGTGAGCGGTTTTAGATTCTTTGATACCAACACCGGGTAAATATCGGGTAGACGGCGATTAACTTGCACTCCCTAAGCCGTTTGGTCAGACAATCGCCACCCTCCCGATCATTTCCTGAGAGGTGGTTCAGCCATACGGAAGATGTGACGTTCTGGAGGAAGACATGTGCCTAGCTTGAATTGGCTGACTTCGAGAAATCAGCTGCAAATAGCTTCTAATCATCGCCTGGTTCGGAATGATTACAGTTCCTGCTATATTGGATGCGTAGACTCAAACGAACATGCTACGATGCATCGAAATCTATCCATTTCAGACAGCCGTCTACAAGCGGAAATGCTTCGACGGAGTCGATCGCTGAGTCTGAATTAGGAAGTCGCTCCGAGCACGAAATTTTCAGATCTCCGGCATACTTTGCATGGCACTACCACATGTGGAGTAAATCTAGAACTTGAAGCAACCACCGTGAGAGCGAACTGCAAATGACTCATGCAAGAATTACATTCAACACGTATCAATATCCCGCCGCTGTAGGCTTTTCTTCGGATTTCGCTGTATGAGGTTGTAGGCTCCCTTGGGTATGAATGAAAATTGAATGAAAATTCCTGGAATTGCACGTTCTCCAATAATCACAGAACCGTTATCTTCCCAGAGAAAGCACTTGAGCGTAGCGAGGGAATTACAGTGGTCACCCTCTTAACGAACCTGATTCTTTCCGTTCGTTGAATAAAACGTTTGTTATCCGAAGCGTAACTCTAACCTGATTTTCACGGGAGCGGGGTGATGATCCGTTCCATGCTGGCGAGGAAAAGCTCTCCTCAGAAGCAAATTTCGGACAAATAATTTACCTTATTCTATATCAGGCACCGCTGCTTGATATTGTTTACGCGAGTTTGCGGAAGTTGTCGTGCCCTGAGCATCTGGGCCGTATGAGCACATTATTTCTCGGTTGATTCACATCTCGTTCTCCGTACCCGATCGTGCGCTTCCCTGTTTTTTTTTTCAAAGCTAGTGCGTTGGAGTTCGAACGGAAGTAGCATATAGCACGATGGACGCCCCTCTTGGCGATCTGTCACTTTTTATGTGCGGGGCATGAATTTTTACGATGTTAAATGAGGCTTCATCTGCTCTTTGAGCGACCTGTCTCACAAGAACCACTCAAGGAACTTCCGATTATGAGAGTGCCGCGACCTAGTTGGCGGAGGGGCTTTTGGTATCACTAGATGATGATGCTCAACTTCCATGATGATCCTCCCCTCCACAGGAAGGAAGGTGTTGCCAAAGTCGACTCGCACCATGAGACATCGATTCCTGCGCTTTTAGGATCGTTTTTCCCCTCCGATATAATTATTTGAACATCTGATGTGGACGGTCTTAGGTCTGCTCTCAGTTGGTTAGAAGTTCTTTCCAGCTCGCTTATTTCGCGTCGATAATTCGCAGGCGGCTGTATCCTTTACGGGCTCTATAGTCTCTTTTCGGAGTTCAGCGCAACTTTTGTTCACCAGTGGGTGGATCTACTTCCTCTGACATGGGGGAAATCTACGCAACAGCTTTTGCGCAGACCGTCCACTAGATTCCATGAGAGTTTCGCGGTTGAGGTTTGCTGCCCATCAGGCCCACAAGTCATGTGGTTGTTGAGTGACATCAGATAATCCCTGACCTCCCAGCCTCAAAAGTCGTTTGCCAGGGTTGCTGTTGTTAGGTTTATGAAGGAAACCTGCTGCCATCCGGACACTCGCTGAAATCCAGGAACTCTTCAAAAAAAAAAAGGAGCAATCGGACGAAAAGCAATCGTCGAACTGCTTCGACCATTATTCTATCGACGGAGAACATCCAAAGAGGTGGAGTTCTGCGTGGAAAAAAAGAAGCAAGCGATTTTGCAGCTATAGAAGCTGTAGCTGAGCAGCGGGACATAGGAATGGCTGTGTGGATACACCGTTCTATGCGATGAGATGTTTCGCATGGGAATCACAAAACTTGCAGGTCGATCTTCGATTGAGGGAGCACTTTATTTGAAACTTTGTGCTCCAAAATGTGAGTCACACCGAAGCATTCTTTTCCGTCCATCACTCTCTCGACAGAGATCATGAATTCCCTCGGCGTTGTTCGCCGGCGAACGGACCCTCAAAATCCTCGACACGTGCATCTGGCGCTGATAAGTGTCCCCCTGCTGCGCTATCAGAGTACCAAGCGATCCGAAGGGTCCATCGTCAGCGCTTTCAAAGCGTTGTCGATGCGATTATCCATCGCAAGGGCACGGAAGTGCTGGAATGGAAGTCATGACGTTGAATGTGGTGGACTTGTCAGGCTCTATCACGCACAGCGGATGGATAATGAGGCTAATGATGATTTTTGTGACTTACTTGACTGTTCTTGAACTCGTAATACAGTGTGAACAACACATGAAGCGAATGAAGCTTATTCTTGTAGACTGGAATATCCAGAATGGCTGGAAAGAAAACGAAGACTATCATTTTTCAGCGTTCTAGTGAGCGACTCGTCGACCTCGGGATTCTCGAGACATAGGCGCTGAATATCTGCATATCCAGAAATTCCCTGATTCGTAGATTACGCAGTCAACATGTTAGTTCTGACACACCGACAGTTCAACCTTTTCTTCGCGGAATTTGCAGCGTGCGGAATCGTGTGTAAAAAGTGTGTAAAAATACACAATTATTTTTGTTTGGGGATAGATGGCCCATGATTATCGTAGTATGGATGTCTCCTTTGACGGCGGAGCTCACCCATGATGATATTGACGTATTCCTCCAAGGAGCAGTTCAGCTTGGCTGACGGCAACGAAAGTGTTTTTAGAGCTTCTTCGACCTCTGGAGGCCACTCTTGCATGAGAGACTCGACATCAGGCATCGGACGGGAGTAATGCACTGTCGGAGTCGGCCGGCTTTGATGAAGTTTTTCGATGGAGGTCACCCATTCTTCGATCTGTTTCGGGTGCTCGTGGGCGTCCTCTAGACATTTCACCAGCAGAGCTTCAATGGGAAAAACAGGTTATTGAGAAGAAACACAAAAGAGGAGTCGAATGAGCACTCGAATTCGAATAATCAATGTGGCTCTGGAAAGAGCGAACCTGCAGTTTTAGCTGATGACTGTTTCGTGGTCGCTCTGAGCTGCATATTGAGAACAGTAGGATCGCTTTGCTTTGCGCAAGGTTCATCCAACACCTTGAGTCCGAGTAAATCATCGTTCTTGTCGGGTGGTGGGATCTGCAATTCTTCCGAAGCTACAGTGAAACAGTTCCAGGCGCGCGTCCAAGCAGACCAAAGTTATTTTGAGCGAAAATAGAATTTGAGATTCTGCCAAGCAACAGATAACGCCCGCTGATAGTTAGTTTGTAGCCAAACTCGACGCTGAAGATTCAGTGAGCTCCAAAGAAACATTTTCCATCCTTCGCCGGTTTCAATCTGTTCCACTGAGGTAGCATTCACTGTTTGTGGCTATCGGCCTAAGAAAGTTTCGGCAACAACAAATGCAATGAAACGATGAACGTTGAATGGACATTTTGCCAAACCAAGCGGCTCAGGAGCCCGTGGGAAAGTCATGCCATCATTGTGTATTCTAGTGATGTTTCTTACCTTGATGAAGGCGTCGATGTCCCCGACCGCTGGAATGAGGTCCGGTATAAACGGTCTTAGTTTGTTATCGAGTTCGATTGTTTGCGGTGTGTAGCTGAAATAAGGATACATCTGTTTTTTCTTTCTTCGACGAAACCTCCATTGGTGGCCGTCCGACATTCAGAAAGTTATTTATAACGCTTGACAGATTCTGTCAAGCTGTTAAACAGCTCTGAAACAGTTTGTGAAAGTTGTTCGATTTTCTCTGAGGCTCATGTACCTGTTGATGAGTTTGAAGAGAGTTTTCAACTCGGCGGATACGGCCAGATTCTCGTAATCTTTCGGATTGTAGGCGTCAGGGAGCGGCACATCTTTGTCCTGGGCGTCTTCTTCGTTGTCATTGTTGTCGAGCGAAGTCTGCATCGGCGGCTGCTTGAAGAACTCTGCCGAAGATTTAGCGATTCTGAATGTCTCCAACAGCCTGAAGCGTGAAATCGCTCGGACTCGGAAATTCAAGCTATCCGAAGACTACTGGAGTCCTTTTAGGACCAACTGCCAATTGTCTACGATCTCGTTGAACGAGGCGGAGCCTCTGACTTATTTCCCTAATCGATACTCATGTCGTAGGAACTCACTAGCAAAAGACATTTCGGCTTACGGTTGGCACCGTGTTTCGGACCGTTGTTTCCATGGTCACGAAGGACACAGTGAACTCCGCCGACCGCTCGCTCTGGTGCTCCCACAGTGGCGCCAACAAGCTATTTGCCGCTCGATGGATCGAGCTGCTTCATTTCGACTCCTTTGAAAACATTCATGGGGGTCAGTTGAGCATCTGAATCGAGAAACTAGCAGATCGTGACGGATTTGTCCCCAGCTGTTTCTCTTTGCTGGACATGATGGTCAGAATCGTCCAGCGATGTTTTCCTAAAAAAGGTCAATTGCCTGCCGATTCTCACACGACGGCATCCAAGTTGAACATGAAGCGGTTCATTCTGATATCTTGCTTCCGTAGACGTTTGTTTACGCCGTTATTCCGCTTCCAAGAAAACTCAACGCCAGAAGCGAGCATCCAGTCGTAACTCAGCTTTTATTCAAAACTGGAAACAGGCATTGGAAGCGAATTTCTCGGGCTTGAAGGGAAGTTGAATCCGTTACCTTCCTTCAGAGTTTCTTATCTAACAATCTTGTTGGAATTTTAATGAAACGAGAAGTGCTTCGATATTTTCCTGAGATAACTGCTAGAATGGAAGCGAATCATAAACAGCTTGGCTTAGTAAATAACGTGGCACGGTCAGTCTAGCCGGATAGTGGGGTGTAGTGTCGCTGGTCCAGAATTTCAGCCCCATCATCTCTATCGAGGCAACAAGTACCGCAAGGAAATATGAAATTGATGTGACTTTGTTGTATTTCTGCATCTCCAGATTCATGATTTCGTTCGGGGAACGCACCATCTAAGACGTCCGGTAGGGCGAAAAAACTAGACGTTGTTCGAATAATTTCCTTGAATTACGGTCGGCTGAGGGCGCTCTGGTGATGCCTCTGCGAGGTGTCCTCTCGCTCCTCCAGCAGGACCTTCTCCACGGAGGAGGACGTGGACGACGACAGTCGGCTCGATGTTTACATTTCTCGATCTGTTCGCACCGTTACACTGATTCCGTTCCGCACCTTTAGGTAGCCAATTGAGGCACAGAGATACGTTTATTTCGATTCATTGGTCCTCACCTAAACACTTCATCAGGAAATTCTCATTATATCCCGATTGAAAAGCAATGCAGCCCGTGAAATCGCTCCCAGAAATGAAAATTTTCGATCATGGAGGTGAGTCTAGTTTTTTCTTCTCTGTCAATGATGTTCTCAAGTTTGTTTTTTCATCCCAAACAACGTGAGAGTAATACTCTGCCAGAACAAGCGGCTGGTGGGATCATCCTGTGGGCTTTGGGGTCACTTTCCATCAAGCTAGAAGAAAAATTCCGTCATCCTGGAATGACATTCTTCACTCCCTCAAGCCTTCTTCTTGCGCTTGTGATATCACTCACATCGAAACCAAAGCCAGAATTTCGAATTTTCCGACTCGAGTTTGTTTGAGCTCTTTCTTCCATTTTCCCAGGCACCATGGCAGGTGTCTATCCGTCGGAAAACAAGTTCGCTGCACAACACAAGAAACTGGTTCGAATGCTCACAGTGGTGGGCTATCTCCTCTGCGTATCCCTCGCCGCCATACTCCTATCGCTGTATTACCTGTTCCTCTGGAACCCTGACATGAACAAAGAGCTTCCCGATATCCAATCAAGGTTTACTAAGGAACTGTGCAGCACATCATCTCAGAATCCCCAGCGTTTGCTCCAGAAAAATCCAGCTCCATCTCCAGCACCTCACGTTGATGTTAGCAACAGTCCGATCTTCATCATATCGCCCTCAAATTCGAAAGGTGAGTTGAAAATTCCACAGAAGATTCCCAAACGGCAAGAAAATTCTTCAATGGAAGTCTCGGAGCACCAATCCGTGAGGATCCACGGCTACGCCCTCTCCTAATTTCCAATTCTGAATATACCGCACTTGTAATATTCTCACGATCCCACAATATCCAAAACTTCCTGCGGAGTTGACGGGGCGACATTTCATACGCACCAGAATAGTTTACGATATTTCTGGAATAATCTTTCCTATCTGTATTTCAGGCAAGCCAATCGGTCAAACCGCATATCAGGACAATTCGAAACCCGAGACCGCGAACCGAAAAGCCTTCGTCCCTTATCCTGCAACAGTTGCTCGAGATCTTATATCTCGCGCAATATCGAACCTTCCTCCCGATCGAGGGACACTGGACGTCTCCTTGAATCCGGTAGCCCACGATATCAACGCCGACATCCAGACCCTTTCCTCTGGTTCATCCGATCCTCAGCACACACCCAGCTCCACCGAAAGTCTTTACGATGATTCGAAACGTTCTTCGAGCGTCAGTCAGGAGAACAGTCAAGAAGTTCTCACGTATCAGGACAGCAGTGCGTTGAATAGCAGTAACGTTACCAGTTCAGAATACTGAACTAGGACCGTGATGCCGCTTCACAAGAAAATCACATCCCTTCGGGCACACTGGACTTTGTTTATTCCATGTTTTTTTCGGAGCGAATCTTTCTCTGGGCCAGTCGGACGCGGCTCGAAGTCACTTTCATTTTGATCTTGTACATGTATTCCTGACGTCTGCACTTGAAGATAAGCAGTGTCACGCCACCGCAGTCGTTGACGTCGCGTCGCGATCAAACTACTATTTGGCTGCGAAGAATGTGAAAGGGACGATAGTTACCCAGCAGCATGACCGCGTCCGGCGCCCACTGGCAAGCGTGTTCACTTCCCAGTTTCGAAAAAACTTTCTTCAATGATCGGTGGCAGCATCCCGCTGCATCCGGCAACATTCGGAACGACGACGATTCCACTTACAGAAACTTCGCGTAAGACGGTTTATCCATTGTTACACCTTCATTTGATGGTTTTCTCATCCCCATCTTCAATGCCTGAGCAATAACTCGCTTTTCACCATGTCTCTGATCGATTTCTTTTTCGAACCCTGTTGACAAAGTTTTCGGCGTTCTGGAAATCATGAAAGCGAAACCCATGAATTGCTCTGAAGTGAACATGGAGAAAGATCATGCATCCTCATGACGTGACAAGTACTTGTTAAAACTACATTCTTGACTTCGATCAGGGGGTCAGAAGCGATTTCCGTCCTCACAGCCGCGACCTGACTCCTCCTGGTCGGAAGTTCTTCCAACTCGGCATCCGGTCCGACAGCCTGAGTCATTGTCTTTGCGCGAATCATTTACTGAACATACGCTTGTAGCGATTGCCGAATATTTTCCTGTTGTGGAGGCAGCTGAGGCTGAAGATTTCACTTGTTGTGTTATTTTATGGCGTGTTATGGAGCAACGCGGATCCTGTCCTCCGAGAGTTCAAGATTCCCGAGTATGAATCCTATGAACCTGAAACACCCCGATGAGGAGAAGTCGCCACACCGGTTTCCACTGTTAACGGGCGATCATTGTTGGAACCAGAATGAAACGAAAATAAAGTGAGGTAAACAAAACGAATCACAGCCGTGCATCTTATTGATCAGTACTGTGGAATGTGATTCACACGGATCACTCCACTTGACTCGAAGGAGCCTCACCAAACTTCAGTTTCAATTTATTGTTTTCTATATTTGCCCCTCTCCTCCGATTAGAAATATAGGAGAGCACTTGATTGGTTCAATCATCGCAGGTGATATTGGCATGACGTCAGCCGGTGCTTTGCCTTCCATCCGACAGCGTCTGTTTATGTCTTCGACAAATATTGGAAGAGACTTTCAGCCACAACTAACACCTCACCGTTTGGAACAAAGAAAATCGCGAGATAAAGTCGCCAGAACCATCGGATAATGGTTCCGTTGCAAGGATTTCACAATTCACCGGTTCTGAATGTTGGCTTTGAAGCCACAACTCGACGAAATCTCAACGCAAAGGATGGTGGAATGGTTTTGGGATGGGTTCACGTTTTGGAACGAGTGTATTTCTTCAAAAGCTGGAATTTTCGAACATTCCGTCTAACCCACCGCTGGAGATGGATCTTTTGTGAAGGCAGGGTCTTTCCGAAGTCGGTTGAAAGTGTAATCTATCCATTGATGCCGGTCTGCCATCAGACGCTGAGCCAGAAAGCAAATTTCGAATTGTTCGTGCATCGAAGGAAAGCTATCCTTCTGTGGAACGATTGTTCCGGGAACAACACATTCGAAACGGGAAAAGAGCGGTTCGCGTCGAGCGACCCACCGTTTCACGATATCTTCCCGTTCGTTTCCAGTCAAAAATTAGGGCATTTTACTTCACTTACGTAACAAGATTTGTGATGTGCAGTATACAGGCATAACAGGGACGTACCCACGACGTACGGATGAAAGAAGACAGACGGGTAGACAGGCTGTCCGATCGAGCCAGTGGCGGACGGACGGATGGACGGACCGTAATGAATAACGTGTTTTGCTCCGCGTGCTCCGAGCCGTCGTCGATAAGTGATTGACGAACGATAGTACATGTGTAGTTTCATACCGAAGAAGGCTGCTTAGCATGATCGAATTTTCGCTCCTTCGACATGCATCGCTAGAGGACGAAAGTTCCCGAAAAAGTTAAGCTTTACTCCCTGTGTTGCCTAGTAAAAAACTAGAAAAGCTCTGAGTTTTCGGAAGACTTCTTATTTGATTGTTCAGTTTCAAGAACCTCAAACTTTGTTTAGGATTCCTTGGACTTTTCTACACCTTCTCGGTCAGGAGAATCTTCTGTTTAGAGCGCCTAAGTGGTGCTCATGTCAGAAATCAGAATGGGAGCGCGTCAAGTCAGGTATTGTGCAGACGTGTGATCAGAAGTTTGCTCTACGGTGATATTGCACCTTCTAACATTCACCTGCATTCTAGCTCCGTTAGTTAGACCGGTCTGATATCACCTTGTATCGACGTGACAAGGACGTCATCCTGGACCAATATACCCAGGTGCACGGCGTAAATCGCTCGCTGCTAAATGGAAGACCCACGCCCGCGGCATAATCAATGTCTTCGGTTTATCTAGTTTAAAATCCTGTTGGCAGCAATTGACAGACGGAATCTGTTTTCTCCGAGCTGGGTTGCTTTCCAATGAATGGGAAACATTAATAAAGCCCGACTTCGTTCGTTATCGCTTGAGTCGGAACAAAAGATTGTCTGCTGATAGATCGCGCATGTTGCGAAGAGTTCCGCGTGTGCTTAGCCAGAAGGAAATTCGAAGATGTGATTTCGAGCGTGAACCGGCTCAAAGATGCTAAATAGAAGTAAATTGAGCCGCGAATCGGGTTATCACTGAAGCCGTGAATGAATACGACCGAAGAAGATCAAAACTCATAATTTACCCGGAGTAACCTCGATGTTCGAATCCTCTTCTAGGAACGCCGTCCCGATCCAGGGAAGTGTTCGAGAAGCGCGCTATTCCCCGGCCGGAGCAATCCTTATATTCTTACCGATCGCTGATAGATGTGTCATCGAATCGTGTATTAGAATGATCCAGAAGGTTCTCCGTTGCTTCAAACTTCTTATTCTCCCTTTGAGAGGAGCGTTCGCTCGGAAATCATCGAACTTCATCATTCCTTCAGTCAGCCATGAATCGATAGTCTAAAGCTTCTCGATCCGCGATATTTTCCAACAAAGTAATCGCTTCCGTTGCCGAACATTTCATCGTTGTGTTCTGTTATCTAATCTTGGTGCATCCTGCGGTTCCGATTCCGTTTTCGTTCCCCACACACAACTCATCATGGGCGGATTTCTAAAAAGTTATTGTGTTCCCCGAGCTTCTGTTTCTTTTCCATTCAGACTTCTTGTTCGCGTTAAGGCAATATCTCGTAGAAAGGGCGTATGAAGCTCCCTGGGTGTGACATAACAGCTGAGCCGCGTTGGCGACGGGACCGTTCGCTCAGAAGTTTCTTCCGGGTCTTCGTTTTGTTCCAAAGCTGACTTCGCTCCTTGCCAGTCAGCTAGCCAGCCAGCCACTCATTCGCTTGCTCGCTTGCTTGCCTCCCTGCCTGCTTGCCTGCTAGATCGGATTCCAACCATCTTTTCGACCACCTTACCGCTTGGAGAGGGTTCGTCGCGGATACACAGACTGACACAGACGCACACGAAGACACAGTAGGCTTCATAGTGGAAGTGTAGTTGACGCGAGAAGGTTTCCACCCTTCCCCTTAAGCTATATGAGGCTACTTCACCGGCATTAGATGTCATTCGCTTACGATGTTACAACAGTGGATACCGAAGAACGCGGTAGCGGGCCTTCTCGTGCTCTCTCTTGCGGTGTACGGTGAGTTCCTTGATTGTGTCTCTTCACCCCCGCCTTCGATTAGGCCTTAAGATCCAATACGTATGACACTCGGCTCTTCAATTGATTATCTGTTTTCATCTGATGAACCCATTCATCAACATCTGGCTATTCTCATGAGCTCCTGCAACAAAAGCACTAGAAAATTTGCGCCGTTTTTCCATCGCTACTCTCAGCAGCTGTCTCGTTCGACCGTGGTCCGATTCAGAACAGACATCGTGAAAAGCTGATGTTACAAGTGTGATGCAGATTCTCTTTCAAAAACTCCATTGCTGCGAATCTTAGTTGTATGACTCTGATTGATGACTCTAGTGTTGAGGTTTGCTTCAATGGTATATTGAAGAACCAACTGTGTGCCACAGCGCCGTTATGTAGTGCTACTTGTGAATAGCTGTTGCGCACTTCGTGTTCAACTCTCGACGCTCTCCTCCGCTCCGTCCACCAGTCGGAATCAATGGCTCGTTCTCTCTGTGCGCCCTCTGATTTTCCATGATTCTACTCAGTATCCTAAAACTTCCGTCTGTACGACATGCAAATATCATTAGGGTTCAGTCCCGGTTCTTGCTTCTGGATGCACCCTCCAGCACAAAGCCGACACCAGGCCTAAACCTGGAGTATGAAACAGTCGCCTGGTTGCAAGACTTGAGATGATTCCCCTTTCATATTGTCAAGACGGCCGCATTTGCACGGACCCGGAACACTTGACGCCAAATGTCGAGCTTTCACATCCGATTTGTGCATAGTAAACAACTTGAAGATGTCGATCCAGGGCGTCTGCCATTTTATGACGTTCTTCCGTTGAAGTCACCAAAGCCGTTAGCTCGACAGATGGCAAGGCAACCGGCCGGCGACTCCATCAGCGACCAAACCCAAACTGGCTGACTGATTGGTAGGAGTTGTATCTTGAACCACTGTTAGATTGAGAACGTTTCGCAAAACGTTCTTCGGGTGGCATCGGCTGTTGCAGCAGCGGTTTTTGCTCCGGGCGAAAACGCGACGCCGCCTTTTGCCTTTCTTCTTTTGAAATACTGATCCGGTTTGACGACAACAGCGACGGCCATGCCGACGTTGACGTCGGCGGCAAGTGCCGCGCTTTCTCAGTCGCCTATTTTGGTTCCGCCCTTCACGACCCCTCTCATTAACCTTCGGCGAGTTTGTGATTGACGAGCTTTCATTAGATTTGCTGGACGGAGCCGCCCGGCTGAATATTCGCTTCGCCAGGCTGGAACTGATCTCTCGGAGAGATCTCTTTTTTGTCGGCGAAACAGCGTGAACTCGTTCACAGGCGGCCTATCTGAGGGACATTGTGACAGGAACACTTCCTGATCTCATGCCCCTGATATTCTCTAACTTCGGCCGAGTTCCTTCTGGTTCTCGTGGAGATGAGCAGAAATCGAGTCGCCGGAAGCCATTCTTCGCGGTTTCGTTTGAAAGAATGAACCCGGAATGCATGTCCTCTCTCGTTCACGATTTCCCCGCTTGGAACCCCAATCTCAGTATTTTGATTCTCTTTCAGGTATCCAGGCCACGACTATCTCGAGTCGTCAAAAACGTCAGGTCAAACAACTCGAAGCAGATGTTGAGAATGACGCCGAACTGTGTAAGGGTCGATCTCCATCGGAATATTTCCGTCTGACCGCCGATGAGGATTGTCGAGATGTCGTGCGGTGCTCGGTTCAGGGTCTCTTGGCCCTTCGTTGTCCGTCCGGACTGGCCTTCGATATCGAAAAACAGACCTGCGACTGGAAATCCAACGTGAAAAACTGCGAACAACTCGAGAAGCCGCGTCTGGTTGCCCCGCTGCTGGCAACTGACGAGCCGATCTGCGAGACTGGCAAGCTGGCCTGCGGAAATAGTGATTGTATCGAGAAGGAGAAATTCTGTAATGGTACCCCCGACTGCTCCGATGGATCCGATGAGAACGCTTGCACTGTCGACAAGGATCCGAATCGCGCTCCTCCGTGCGACCAGTCGCAGTGCGTTCTGCCCGACTGTTTCTGCTCGGTGGACGGAACTCAGATCCCTGGAAAGCTTGAGCCAAATACTGTCCCTCAGATGGTCACCATTACTTTTGACGACGCTATCAACAACAACAACATTGATCTGTACGACAAAATCTTCAAAGAAGGCCGAAACAACCCCAATGGATGTATGATCAAGGGAACCTTTTTCGTCTCACACAAATACTCTAACTACTCTGCCATCCAAGAAATGCACCGAAAAGGTCACGAAATGGCTGCTCACTCCATCACGTAAGTAGAAAGCGCTACTTTTCGCGTTTTATGTCGAGGGTTCTTCAGGCACCTCGATGGCAAATTTAGATCTCCTCATGACTTTCTTCACTTTAAACTCAATTCTCACAATGTATGCTTCCCTCTCGCAGCCACAAACACGACGAGAAGTACTGGTCCGAAGCCACCGCAGAAACTTGGGCAAAGGAAATGGCTGGCGTTCGTCTCATCATGGAGCGATTCTCAAACATCACCGATAACTCAATTGTGGGTGTTCGTGCCCCTTACCTCCGTGTCGGTGGCAACAATCAGTTCTTCATGATGGAGGAACAAGCTTTCCTCTATGACTCAACAATCGCCGCCCCCCTGTCCAACCCGCCTCTTTGGCCTTACACTTTATACTTCCGCATGCCTCACAAGTGCCACGGTAACGGTCAAAACTGTCCGTCCCGCTCTCACGCTGTCTGGGAAATGGTGATGAATGAACTGGATCGTCGTGACGACCCGTCCTTCGACGAAGAATTGGCCGGTTGTGCCATGGTTGATGCTTGTTCCAATATCATCTCAGGGGAGCAATTCTACAACTTCCTCAATCACAACTTCGAGCGTCATTACAAAACTAACCGAGCTCCCCTCGGTCTCTATTTCCACGCCGGTTGGCTCAAATTGAATCCTGAATATCTCGACGCTTTCATCCAATGGATTGATGAAGTGCTCGATAAGAATGACGTCTATTTCGTCACCATGACCCATGTTCTCCAATGGATCCAACAACCCACTGAGAACTCTGGAATTCGCGATTTCGCTCCATGGAAGGAAAAATGTGACGTCAAGGGACAGCCCCTGTGCTCTCTACCCAATGCTTGTCCCCTCACAACCAGAGAACTCCCTGGAGAGACTATCCGCCTCCATACTTGTGTCGAATGTCCTCAGAACTACCCATGGCTGGAAGATCCCACTGGAGATTACTTCGCTTTCAAGAAGTAGACTTAGTGAGTCACTGAAATTCAAGGACGGACTGTCGGAGATCCATAGGACAACATAGGAAGTAGGAAATGTTCGAACGAGGAGATTAGAGATGGCACCGCACTGTTAGAGTTTTTTTCGGGGAGATTTTCTCGGCTCTTTTCAAAAAGACCTACTCAACAAAAGCACTCAGCCATCGATTGAGGAAAGCACTTCAGTTAGATTAGCGCTTGATGAATGATGATAACATCTTTTCGATGAGACAACCATGGTAAATTATGTTTCCGAATCGTGTAAATATTGTACATATCCCAATATCAAGCGAACGTACTCAAAGTTCTCGGAATGATACTGGACTTTGGAATAAAAGTTGTTTTTCTGTGAGTCTACAGCTGGCTCTTCTGAACTCAAGTCAGAGCCCTGCCCTAAGAAATGGAACAATGTTTCCTGGGGAATCGATCCAAATCTTGCAAATCTACCCTTTGCCGACGAGTCAGGGGGTTCAAGCTCGTCGTAAGTATGCTTTCCGCATACCTACAATTACAGGAAGCGAAAAATAGATCCATGACTTCGCAGTCGCAGAACATCGCAGGGATTCAGGAATCCTCGACTGGCAAGACGAGTTCGCGAGCTGTGAAAAAGCGCCCTGTGGGTAGACCTTAATTTTCTCGCGGAGGATTCAAGAGACCTTACGATCATATAACTCGTATTTCTGGAGTTCCCATTCCAGAACCTCCCGAGTCGAGAGTGAACATGAACACACAAAAATATCACATGACTGAAGGTTGATGCACCTCTACCACTATTGCTGGAAAACTATCTCGTAAAATGTGATAGTTTCTGCGTATTCTGAGAAATTCTGCGGATAATTGTGAAGAACTTGGACACTTACCGTTGAAGTGATTGCTCGAATTGACAGGGCCTGCTGGGTCAGTCCGTTGCCACCCATGAAGGAGGATCAATGCGTCGTAATATCGATGAAGCGATGAGTGAGAAAGGGTTTGATAAACGAAACGCGCTCTCCGGTTTGCGATCTCTTGCTGGAGGTTGCTTTTCATGGAGAAGCCGTATTTCAACAATAACGCTGATATGGGAGTATAAATCGTCAAAGTGCAATCGACTTCCTGAGATCTCTGAGAAGCGAAGTGATGGAATGTCGTCGTGATCAAATGCAAGCACCAATGGCAAAGCGGCGCCCGGCGTAAAAGTCGAGAAATTACTGACTCTTCCACGGTGCGAGTGTCGGAGGCGACGACCCCACGGTTTCTTGGGACGTTGGACGCTCCGGAAATGTCGAAATGCCGCCCCCCGGAGGGAAGCGCCAAGGCGAATCGCCCCCCCCCTCCCAACAATGATTGATATCCAGTCACGGGACAACGGAATTTGCTCAAAGTTCACTTCGCATGCCCCAGGAATAACCGATCGCGAATCGTTGAGAAGAGAGATCGAAAACGCAACGCAATTTTTATCATGAATTTTTTACATTACGTATTTTTTATTTTTTTCTCATATAGAAGAATTCAAACAAGGGCCAGGTGAGAATCATAGTTCATCTGGTTTGCTCAGAACGGTCACAAGTGTATCGGTGTGTAATGTTTCTTTCTGTTCAAAGATTATTTTCCTTTCTCGCACATTTCTTCATCGTTTCGGTGTGCATCGGAGGTTCCCTGTTTGTGTCAAAGGCCTGCGATTCCACCCTTCATCATTTTCGTGGGCTATCGTCGAGTGTGAACGAATGATTCATTTCTCACTTTGTCTACTCTATTCGTCGCTTTCAAGTTGGGTTCGTTCCTGACAAAAAAACTGAGAGAATAGGAAACAGTTTTCTTTCATGAGTTCCTCGTCGAAAATATTCTCATCTCACTTCAGCTCGAGGTGACCACTTCAGTCCAAGATCGAAACACCAGGTGAGGTGTTCATTATAGATGAGAAGAGTTTCTCCAAATTGCTTTGTTGGTGGTTGTCGTCTATCCATTCATAGGTTGATTGATGAATTCATTGGTTATGGATACTTACATAGCTAGCTAGCTAGATAGATTGGTTGATACATGGATTGATCTTATCTTACTTTCCGTCTTTGAGAAACATTGATCGATTTGTATGGTATTGGGGTTCGTCTTACGGAACAGACAACAAATAAATTATGTTGGATTGAGAGAGAAGAGTAGATCCTATATATGATTCTTTATATATATATATATATATATGTATATGCAAAAATAATCATAGTGATCACGTCGTGATAGTATAACTATAGTAATCATTGTCATCATCAATCAGAGGATCAGTTGAACGATGAATATTTCGCTTCGATTTTTGTTCAGAAGTCTTGGCCGACGGCACACATAGTCTTATGAGAATTCTGTGTCGGTCATAGCAATTAAAAAGTTCCTCAACTCACAACATCTCAGCATAATGACTTGTCAATGGTTTCGTCGACAACGATCATATGAGGAATATATTTCTCTTGTCAACCTCTCTGGAGCATTCCATCGCGTCGATGAAGATGAGGATTCCGTGTCGAAGCTATTCAGTCAGGAAACAAAGCCGCAATAGGCGATTGCAGTCATCGGTTGCTGTGATTGCTATTCGTTCATATCTGGCAGCACAAGGAAACGTGAAACGAATGATAAGTATGTGCACTTCGACGGCCCTCTTATGTCTCGTACGTCGCGCTCTAGCGGCCGAAGAATGGCGAAATAATGGAGAGCAATTTACTTCGATCCCGCAAACAGCTTCGTGAGTATTCGATACACCCTCATCTTCCGGAAATCGGTAGTTGAAAACTGTGACTGAACTTTTTGAATTCAGATTCGAGAAATATACCGGGTTTGGAGTTCTTGTTTGGCATGCGAAGAACTAGGATGCAATCATTTCCAAGCTTCTACCAGTTTTCTGTATTTTCTCTGTCCGATGCTCAATTCGGAAAGAAGGTCTCTGATTCTTGGTTCATTGAAAAGAGTATTCGAACTCAAGTTTTCGCGAGAAGCCGGTCCGTTTAATGTCGATCCCGACATTCGAAAAACATACGGTCAGTCTGAAACTCTGTAGGTGGAATACACAGATAACGAGAGAAAATACACCAAGGAAAGGTTCCATGTGAGTACACCGATGAGTCGTTGTGTCAGCACGAATATCATAGGTTTTCTTCTCAGTGGTTGTCAATCAATCGGTTAGCTCGATTTTTCTGTCTCTGTGTTCATTCTTATCAGTCAAGAGATCATCTGGGCCTGGCAATGGGCCCCAAGTACAGCTAGCCTATTTGCGATTTCTCATTTCCTTCCAGATCACCCCATCTGATCGCGTATTGGACGTATCTTCTGGTGTCTTCATTTTTTTGTTTGTCTGTCATTGTGTCTGTCAACATGAAAATCTGAGATGGGGTTATCTATAACTGCTGCTGCTGCTGCTGCTGTCGCTACAGTTAGCGATCTTGACACGGACACAGCTAACCGACCTGCAGTCAGAAACAACTGGTCGTGGTCGGCGGACAATGACAGTACCAAGAAAGGGGCCGATCCAGCGCATTCCAATCAGTCAATCGATCAATCATAAGCTGCTCAGCGTAGTCCTGCTCTAGCACAATCGGAGGCCGAAGCCATCCCATACAGAACGTCGAACTTGATCACGGTTTCGGAAAAAAACCATAAACTTCCATCGTCATCACCACCATCATCACACAAAAGCCAACAACATCAAATCTCTGTTAGAAGATCAGATAATAAACAACAAGTCCCAACAATCGGTCAAGAACTGCCACAGTTTGAGCTGACGACTACAACAGCTGAGACCACTCTACCACAAAATACGGAACAGTCCTCATTCGAGCTTTGACTTTGTTCTACCTCTGATCGAGAAGATATCACAGCAGTACACTTCAAATGCCTTGAGTCCTCCGGCCGTTCGGCGCAGATCTCACCACATCTCGTCATCATCACCATCCTCAGCATCACATCTTCATCGTCTCAAAACTTTGCTCACTGCCTGTCTCTTATCCAATACTCCTTGCCATAGGACCGGTTCTCGACTCCGGGCCTCGTCTCTAATCTCAACCTTCATCGCTTCACCTCTCACTTTCTTTCAGATCGCGTCCCTTGAGCTTTCTAGCTGTGATTTCTGTACTTCGCTTGTGTTTCTCACTCGAGATCTCACTCTCATTCCTTTTCTTTGTCATTCGTTCCTTCATGTGGGTCTTAGTAGGCTTTCTGGTCCACTCATCCGGCCCCGGTGGCCCTTTCCGCAACTCTGTGCGGCAATCTGCGCAGCATCCCAGCCTTTGTGGATGAGACGGAGGTGAAGCTGGGTGAAATGGATTCTTCAACAGAAAATCCAAGCAGTCTCCATCTACGCGGCTGCGTTTCTTCAGAACGCGATTCGCTGACAATGTGTTGGTTTCGTGAGTAAGCTTGCTCAGCAGGTTCGCACTCGTTCGTTCAGGATTTGACGCATGTAACTCGAATAATGCTCGACCACTCGATACGAAGGGTGATTGGATGAGAAAACATCGTACGTTCAAAGAAGCATGATTGATGAAAAAACTATTACCAGGTCTCAGTGAAGGGTTAGAAATCAGGATAATTAATGCAAAATGCTGAATTCAGACTTTCAAACTGATCTCAATCCTCACTGTGTGGCGGGCTTGCTTGAGCAATAGGAAAACTGATGTCATTCGTTCGTTCGTTTGTTTGTCTGTCTGTATGTTTGTTTGTTTGTTTTTTCATCGCACAACGTGCTTGATATTCTGTCTCATAGAAATTTCCACGATTCCCGCATGATACTTGGCACTGCGGCCCTCAATGTTGCATGCGCAGAACGGGCAGCAGGGGTCGTGGGGAGAACATCATGAGAATGGGGAACCTGTACTAATTAGTTCCGACTACAGTTTTGAGTGAGACAGTTTTTAAGTACTATTCCATGAACTTGGGACGGCGACTAACGCCTTCGATAGGAGGGAGCCGTTCGACTTATTCCGAAATCGCCTCTCCGAAGAGGTATCGGAGTTCATAATTCTAAAGACTGTTTTCAGAAAAGAGGAGTTCTGAATAAAATACTACTACTCGGTGGGCGCACTACTAGCAAAGAGCTGCAAGACACACTTTGTATAAATAGGTGCTAACAGGGCTTTGCAAACGAATTATCGAGCTCGACGCGTCGTGAAAAGATTAGTAACTCGTCGAACTTCTCCATGAAATGGCTTTCACATTCTGTAGTTTAGGACAGATGCATGGCCGATCCACGATCTGGAGAAACTACGGGCTTCTAAGCGAAGTCAATCGGGCGATCAAACGTGCAGTTGATTGACTCAGCGAGCGAGCGAGCGAGCGTGTGGATCGGGGACAGCAGCTAGTTGTTTATCGGAGGACAGAAGAACGAACGTTCAAGCGTAGCCGCAGTAAGTTTGCATCGGAACCTCCTGCGTCGCTTCCTCACGAGGCCAATCCTCTGAACTGCTCGGTGGACTCACACTGCTTTCTCGTGAGCGCTCTCGTTGCTGAAGCTTTTTAGGCAGATAGAATGTGGTTGTTTCGTTGCAAGCGTCCCGCATCTGCAGGAAACGCCTTAGTTTTTTGTAGGGATGAACTACCTCTGGGGAGGAGGGCCGCGATTCCGGGGGACTTGAGCTCTCCTTGTCCTCTTCTTCCTCCGACGATTGCTGCCGTTGCTTACTGGGAGCGGCTAAATCCGTAGTTTTGACGCAGGTTGGCGGCGCTGCACGATCTAAATTGTTCTGGTTCTCCACCGAGTTAAGTGTAAGTCACCTCTCCGACTTATAGGGACCTGGATGGCTGTGATCACGTTGACTTCGGGCTAGCTGGCAAAGTGTTTCGAGTGTGACTGGGCCTTCTTGAGTGGAGCCGTTCAGGGCGGCGGCGGCGGCGACAGATTTTGGAGGAACGCCGTTGAATACAAGACATCGAGCGCTATGCTCTCTATCTGGAGACTGGTCAAGGTCACCACGACATTTCGCGCACAGTCTGCAAGAGTATTTCACGGGTTATTTTCAGGTAGCAATCTGCGAACATTGTGAACGCATGTGTAGTTCATGAAAGTTTCGTTGAACGCATCTGAAATGATTCAATTATTCACCTGAACAAAGTTTGCAGCTGCTCCCAACTGAGTTCGTGATCCATGCCGTCTATCCTCACAATTATTGTCACTCGTTCATGTTGCTGCAATCGCAGCTGATTATTAGGTGGGTCTTGATCTTCGGGACCAACGGGTGACGAGGCGGATGTTCGCGATACTGGTGATGTAGGCATTTCTACTAACGGAGACGAAGCACTGCTCGCGCGTCTCGACAACCCGCTCTTAGTACTGAGATCCTGGACGAGCGAAACCTCTTCATCGTCTCCTTGTGTCCTCGGAGAACGACGCGAAGCATCGGAGACGTCGATGTCGGGTTCGCTCTTAAACGAGAGGCCCGCAGCAAATCCGTTGGACGTGGCCACGTTTACACTCGCTGTAGTCGACGCCTCGCTTTCACAGGGCGAAAGCCTAAGACGCTTTGCTTCGGTCGTTCTCAGCACGCACTCAGGCTCCAGTAGACCGCTGGCAGTTGAGTTTGGATTGGAGCCGTTGCTTACACTTCTCGGAGGAGTAATGCCTGCAACGAATCACCGATCGTATCGTACTTTCATGAATTATGTACAGGGATGTTAATCAAACCGATTTCACGAGGCCGCCGATCTCGTTCTATCATGGATCAATTCTGGTATCGTGTAACGACGACGCAGCCAGAAGTACCCTCAGGTGACTTCCTCTCTTTGCCGAGGTCTGGAGAACCGGAAATCTTACCATTTTGCACAATATGAGAGAAATTAGATTGCAAGTGTGAAGGCAGGCTACTTGGCGAAAACGCCCTGCTGGTTCCGGCACCCTCTTCAGGCAAAGGGGGAGCGTGAGCCCCCACAAAGGGACGGAATGAAGGGAGTCGTTGCCCTGCGCGTGGAGAAAAAGAAACAAATTTCAATCGAGGTTCCCTCCTCATGTCTGGGAGGAATTAATGATCGTATACTTCCTACGACGCGATAGATCGGATATCAAAGTTTGAGACTCGTCAGAATGAAGGCGAAGATTTTTACCCAGCAAACTGTCTGGCGAAAAGGGGGGTACGACTCCGCTCCCGTGGAGAGGAGAGCCGACTCGCATTTGCGCGAGAAATTCGCTGGGACTCGTCGACGAAGGAACCACTCCGGATAGAGCTCCGGACATTCCCCCCTGTGCCTGGATGAGCCGAGACCAAAAAGCATCTGGTGAATTGAGATGGCCCGTCCCTGGAATCGAAGGCGAAATTTCAGTTTTTGATTCGTCTTTCTCAACTCGAGAGTCTCGACTCGATGCGGTACAGGCTCTTTAGAACTGACCGGGTAGAAGGAAAGGTAGTCCGGCGAGGAACGGATGACTGAGGACCCCTCCGGGCACCCTACCCGCACGCAAGTCCAAAGGTACAGGTGGGGATGCAGAGGGCGTGGACAGCACCGTTTCTGGCGGTGAATTCGTTGACATCCCAAAGCTTCGCCCGCGACCAACAAACTGAGATGAGTGCGGAGGCATCACCGAGGACAAGAGAGGCTTCGAGCTCCGAGCTCCCTTGCGCCGCGGGGCTAACCGGTCCTGGAATTGCTTCCGAGTCAACTTATTGTTCTTTGGTTTACATAAAACCAGAATGTCTTTTTCGTCTCGAAGATCAAACAGTGAGGGCATCGATCGAAGAACGTGTCCACATCGTTGTTTCGAGCTTGGACTTCGCCGGTGTTCGAGCTCGATTCTTCCGAAGAATAATTTTCAACTCACCTGTCTACCGAGCCGTTCGGTAACACATATTCTGGTGTTGAGTGAAGCGCCCTCTTCCTGGGGATGATTGTGGATATGCGTGGCAGTCATGATTGCCAATCGTCTTGTCTGAGATCGATACCGCAGGTAGATGTGCGCCTTGCACTGACCCGAACGATTGCTGTGAAGGAAAACAATGAGGATGTGAGGACACTGGCTCGATTGAATAGTTTCTGAGCTATGTAGAAGAAAATCGTGTCGGGACCCCGCGTCATTCCATCCAATGGCGGTCCCGAAGAATTCCATCTCGGCTCGCGAACGGCTTGCCGAGCTTGATCCATGACAACGGCACTTCAGGACGCGCTGTCATCAATTTCAATCCGACATACGGTGAGGAGATGTCATGTAGCAACGACAGCGAGTGAGCCAAGCATCGAAATGTCATTTTTGTAGGATGCAGGGAATTTCGCAAATCCAGGTCAAATGGGAGACGAATTCGCGACGAAGTCTGCCCGCCGGTTTCAAATGTTAAGTGTGCGACCGAAAATCTGCAATCAGCGGGCGCGACGTACACCGCCCTGATAATAGTTCTTCTCTGAGCCTATAAAAATTACGAGAAAAAAATATAAAGATATTTCGAGTGGTGGACACGGAAGAAGCAGGAACGGGAGAAGAATTTTGAACGACCTCCACGTTAGGGCGGAGCCGTCTCGGTTGGAACTTTGTTGCAGCTTGCGCAATACTCTTCTACCATGGCTGCCGTCGGCGCCGCCGTCGCTGCCGCCGACCCCCGGTCCCCGTCTGAGACCCTTACGGCGGGGATCCGAATCCGGGTCCTTTCCCCCTCAAGTGCTTGGCTGGCCGTCTCGCTCGCGCATCCGTAGTTCCTTACCCTTTCCCCGACCCTGCTCGTTCCCTGGGGTGCCCCGTCCCTCTTCTACTCTGTGTCTGTCTGGCCGCTTCCTTGCCCACCGTCTACATCAGACTACCCTCCTCCTCGTCGTCGTCGTCGTCGCCCTCCCTTCCTCTAATATCGCCGCCGCCGCCGCCATCGTCGAACATTTCCATAACTTCCGTGTGTCTCACTCCGTGTCCTTGAACCGCGGTACACGCGCCAACCACCTACACTCGCCTGCCGAACTAAGTAACAGAGCACATGGGAGGAATAGCGGTATCCTAGGAAGCAGTGGAAAACACACGCGCATCGTTCGTGATGTTCAATGCTCATAAGCGACGGAATACCGGAGAAACAACGGCACGTGTCGAAACGTGAACCGGCGATGGCAGTTGTAGAATTTTTTGCACGGGCTCTTGAAGAAGTCCATCGTCAGTCAAAAGGAGAAGAATCAGAAAATCTCGGGTGACAGTATCTCGCGCTGAGTAGAAACTCTACGTGAATATTTGAGAAAAAGTCCAGTTAAGTCTCCCAGAGACCTCTTAAGTCGGCGATCGTCTCCCCGTTGTGGCGGCGGCGACGACGACGACAACAGGAACGCTTCCACTTCAGATCCCACTCAGCTTATTGCGCTCGGCTCAAGGGAGTTCCCTTGAGCCTCTGCGGGAGTTGTCTGACGCCGTCATCTGGGAAGCTCTCGCTCTCCCACCCGCAAACCCCACCCAGCGTCTAGATCTGTGGAACTAGATGCTCTTTCGCTTCCTCCCTCCCTACCGAACGAGCGAACAGGCAGGCAGACAACCTCCCCGGTTTCCCTACTTAAGCACCCGGCCACCCACCCACCTTTCGAGCACCCGGTTTTCCGCCCACCACCTACTTTGCTCATCTGATACATTGTAGCAGCTTCCAGCTCCCGCTTGTCTCGACTCTCGTCTTTGTCGCGCATTCGCTCTCTCTCTCTTTCCTATTCAGACTACGTCCCTGCGCCGAAATAGGGCCAGCCGTTTGACCGAGCTCTCGTCCTCATACCACACTTCGCCCCATTCCAAGTCCGGGATGCCGCAGGGATCATCGAGGATCTTTTTTAGCGAGGGAGCCTCGGGAACTCCAGAAACAATTTCGAAACTCTCGAGCGAAATCTCTCCAGCTGCTGCTTTGCTATTAGTTCTCTTTCTACTTTCGTCGTCTCGACATAGATAATGATGAAGGGAGGAAATAGGACGTCATCAACGCAATCACCCCAGTCGCTGTGTTATCCCGCTGGCACCATCTTATAGGCCCTGACAATCATCTTCGTCAACTGGATCTCCAGCGAGACATTCGTCGAAACTGTTTTTCCCAAATACAGACCATGCGCTTCTCTCGTACTCCACCCTGAAACCGCAAACGATGAGGTCGAGTGTTTAGGAAAGGAGTAGCGAGAGTTTACCTCTCCTTGAAACTTCATAGCATGTTTGTTTTCCTGCATCTGCAGCACTGACACGAGTGACAGAAAGTTCCGTCATGATGTGCAACGTCGATCTTTGTAGAACCTGTCCTCGCTCCTAGGCGCTCGGTTAGTTCAGGTGGATAAACGTAGGAAGGAGAAGAGCAACGGAAAGGGTACGGTGTGCGTTGGACACTTCTCCCAGTAAACAGCTCCTACACAGGGAGAGGCCAAGACGACACGCGAATCGTCAGGGTCATTGGCAGGCTTCTCGATGATGTCATCGAGCTGTTGGCAACGAACACTGAAGATGATCCAAAGCGCCGAAACAAACAGTCGCGTCTGAAGGGTCAGCGAGTCCGATAGGAACATTTCATCGCAACATGTTGACCGGCATTGTTTCGTTCGTGTCCATCCGATCCCCACGACAAACAAGTTGCTTGCATTGAAGTAATTGTTGGAAGCCTTAGGTTAGATCGACCTGTGGGATCGCCGCCTCGGTCCTGAGTTCACCGGACGGCGGCGTCTTGACCTTTTGCTCGGAGATAAGACGAATGAGTTCTGCACTGGTCAAACCTATCAATTCTCGGAGACCTTCAAGTTTTGGCGGAACGAGCTCTCTAGCAACTAAGGTCGGACCTGTCGGAAAGGCGGAACAGAGGTAAAATCAATTTGTGCCAATTGGCTTCACCATGTCATGGATTTTTGGTGGGAACACCGTTGATTTCTTATTTCTAAAGACAATTATTGTCAACAGCAAAGCCCACGTGATTCGCGCAGGTAAATTTGAAAATATGCTGACTCAGTTGCTGCCGCCGCTACTGCTGTTGCGTCATCCGTTTCCTTGGGAGTAAGGTCAAAATCTATGTAGTAATTGTTTTTTTATAAGTTGCGCACGTGTTATTTTGTGGCGGCCGCTACAGTTCAGAAGTGGCCGCTAAATATAGCTTCAAGCTTCCACTCCTTGCTAGCACACAACCAGCCTCTCCAGCAGGATAACTCGCTGGCCCACAAGTGACAGCCACTCCAGCGGCGGCGGCAACAGCGGGGCAGGAGCAGTCTTGGCAAGATAGAGGAGGAGGGCTCGCACGTGTATTGCTCTCAGTGTCTGTTGCCAAGGACGGCACGCGCTCCAGTCTCTCCATTCTCGGGCTCCTGGAGGTCGATGAGTTCACGGCAACAGGGATACGCATGCCATCCGTAAACATTCTCTGTGCTGTAAAATATCACAGCGGCACGGGAAAGCTTTTAGTAACATCGGCCAGACTCGGTGCGGGAGAGCCAGAATGGAGTTTCATGAATCATGATCCCCGAGTTCTCTTGGTTTCTCATTGGAAATTGTCATCATTTAGAATCCTTCCGGAAGTCGGGATTCGATTCTTATTGAGATTATACAACAGAAGATTTGCAGAACTGATCATCGATGACTAATTTGATGACTACTCGGGCTCCCATTCATTCTGCTGTTTCTCTTTGTTATGGAATTCGTTCAAGAAAGTCAACTAGCTCGTTGGTAAGTTGACTGACATGTGGAGATCGATCGCATATCGGATCGACCGAAGTCTGAGGACATTTTGGAAGAGCAAGAATCTCAAACACGGCACCTAAACCGATCATATTATCGAAAATTTCGTTGAACGTGAATCGATTGAGTTCGTGACTGGTAAAAGGAACCGCAAGTCCTGTGTAGGACCGGGGCAACAGGAACATGACCGAACGCAGTAGCGCTCCGAGGCGAACAAAGTTATTCTCCCGCATCCTCGAGCGTCTGTCGCACCGCCGCCGTCGACCCTGACATTTTGATGCGGAAGTTTTGACGGGAAGTTCAACGTTTGGCCTTGAAGAAGCCTCACCGTGTTCGCGTGTAGAGGAGAGATCCCACGTGCTCAAGGTCGATCCCTTTCCCGACACGAGGAGAACACTGTGAATGGTTCTGCGAATAGCAGGAGGAGGAGGGCGATAACGGCGTCGTCAGCAGAATCGGCCCTTCGTTCCTCCCGCCGGCGGACCTTCAATCCGGAAACAGAACTGTTCAGGGACTCAGACTCGTGGCCGAGTAACGGAGTATTTTGCCAGTGCGGGGAGGGGGACCGCTAGAGAGGGAGTTTTCTCCGCCAAAGAGGGGCGGCTCGTGTCGCCACAAAAGCCACCTATACACGTGTCGGGAAGATGGAACAGTGTTCGAGCCTCCGGGTAGGAGCGGCACGAGGCAGAATGCGAACACCGCTCCGGAATCGACTTTTCGAATTCCTTCGTCGCGTTCCAGTCTGATGGCAATTATTCTGTCGAAGTCGAAATGGTCAAAGTCTGTTGATTCGAAATGAAATAATGCGGGAGACGAAGCGTCCTCTGGGTATCGCGGAGCAGCAGAACTCCAAATAATTCGCAAGATTCGTACAGTTTGATGATTCGTGGATAATAAAGAACTGATTGAAATTGTCGCGTTAGGAAACGACTACACTTTCGTTTTTCGTCATGGTGAAATCGGAAACTTCCTCCAATGATGGCGTTCCCGTATCGTGAAATCTCAGGAAACAGTCCGGAGGCGTCAAAATTTCCATTCAAAAACGAGGGTATAAAGCTCGAACAGTTGCGAATCGGTCGCAACAAGCGAACTCCGCAAATTCACGCTTCCAGGACTGTAGTAGGCGACTCTGAGGCATGTGACCTGTCAACAACCGCGTGTTACCTGGCAACTGACTCGCTCAACCGACAGCATCGGTAACGAGATCTTTCTCTATTTAGTACAATGTCATATGTGCTACCTATGCTGATTACAAAGTTCGATCGCGAATGTTTTCGTCGCTCATCATCGGCTTAACTTTGACGCCGCAGTTCAATTTGTCGCCGAAGAAATTCTTTCGGTGTGTCGTCAGATGACAAATCGAGCGTGTTAGGGAGTTCGTATTTGTTGACACAGCCAGCGAGAAGGCTCTGTTAACGACAATGAGGCCGGGGAAAACGAGATAGGGCTCGGGACACCGATGCGAAGCCTATACGAGTGTACGGCGCAACGTTTCCGCGTTTTTGGAGATGGAGGGCAGCGCCATCAACGCTTACCCTCTCTCTTCGACCCTGAAGCAACGTGCAACACTGTAGCTGAAGTGAATGGGAGAACTCGTGCGCCCAAAAGTGAGCTCATCGAGCTATGGAACCGCTACAAAGTTATTCACTAGCTCAATTTTTTTTTCCTAGATTTTCCTGAATTAAGCTCTATATGATAATTCCTCTTGAGATACAAATACACCCCGACTGCAACCTAGTTCATCCTGCGCCGACTGTTCCGTTGTGAGCAAGCCGGCTGCGGCACTCCCTGATTCGCGTTTTCGAGATCGTAAGCGGTTGTCAGGCATTGTGTGGCAATGAGACGGAAGCGGATCATCGATAAACATCGTGACTTCTCTATTCGTAATCCGAAGCAGAGACGAGCGGGATGCAAAACACTCAGAAAAGTTCACCTCGAGAGTCGTGAATTTTCAATCAATGAACTAACTCAGGGTTGTCTCGAATCAGGATGTGGAGCAAGTTTGTTCAATCTGGAAAGTCGCGCGATGCCAGATCAATGCCGTGGAAGATTCGAAGTCAAACAAATTCATCGAATTCAAATTCCACTTCCTTAACTCAGTCAACACTCGAAACAACGAAACAGCGATTCTGATTTGTATCGAATGAGTCTCAGAAACTGTGCCCTATATACTCGCTTGCAGCCTTGACAGAAATGACCTTGTGAGAGGAAAAAGGTTTAGCCATTCCCACAGTCGCAGCCAGAACTCAATCTGCATCACCTACAGGCAAGAGTCAAGCAATAAAGTTTCATCCAGAAATCCAGAACGAGTGAGTAGACAGCTTCCGAATTGCCTAAGTGATCCCTTAAGAGTTTTTCGTGAGTTGGTGGACTGTGTTTCTCTTTTGCTCTGCTTTAAGTTCGTTCTGGTTGGTACAAACGTGTAGAAGGTTCACACTGTAGGGGCCCTTCAGGGCCCGCAGCGGTAGCTGTTCTGGAATTTCTAAATGTGAATCAGCATAGCAACAGCCGCGAATGGGGATCACGGAGTCTTTCGCAAGAACGACCCCTGTGGCCCCTTTTGCCCCGATCTCAGCCGAGTTTATGTCATTCTCCCGACAGCTCGCAGCCAGCCAGTGAGGCGGGCGGGCGGGGTAGCCTGAGTTGCTGCTGCTGCTGCAACTGCCTGACTGCTTGCCTGGTCGGTTGGATACAATGTATCTAGTCTGGCCCAGCCTAACTGATAGCGGTGTTGCGAAACAGCCATCACGTTCAAGGACCCCTTCCCGTCTTCTTTCGCCCAGTCGCCCGCCCGCCCGTCTGCCGGCCGGCCGGCCTGCAGGCCCGCCAGCCGATGGCGGCGGCAGCGGCTTACCCACCCACCCTTTACTCCCGCTCGTTGGTTGGTCGGTTGGTTCGGTCGGTCGGTCGGTGGGTCTCTTCTGGACCCCTTCCAACGATTCTGGACCCTTTCCCAGTCTCCCTTGAGCTTACTGGGCGTCGGATGGAACAACACGTACAGGCTCTAGTCTGGCTGTCTGGCTGTCTGGCAGAAAGGCAAGCAGGCAAGCTGACTGACTGTAAGACTCTTACGACATTGAGAGCGGCGCCGCTGCCGCTCGAGAAGCCTCAACGCAATGCGGCCAGAATGTCCCACTAGAAATCGCCGTCTTGGATGTTAGAAAAGTTAATATCGTAGTCTCTATGTGCAAGCCAGCTGCCGGCGGGCATCCGCTATCGGCTGCCGCTGCCGCCGCCTCTGGTGTTGTTGCTTTATTTGTCGTTAATTTCCTCCGGACGTTCCGTTCTTGGCCCCGGCGTTCTGACTTTGTTGTTTCCGACATTTATCGGCCCGGCAATAAATAGCTGTTGCTGCGGCAACGGCTGCCCCCATGGGCCGCCACTGGGACTGTCCGAGATCATTGAGAACCGACGGGCAGGCGGTCGGGGTATAAGGACCGTGGAGAGACGTCGCGACTAGCTTTTTGGGAGAATTTCTGGACCTTTCGGTCCTTCGGTTTGCGTAACGGGTACCAGCTATCGAAACGTCGAGGAGATTCGACCAGAGCGCTCCTCCCTCTTTCCGTCCGTCGCTCGCTCGTGCAATCGGCCAGAGGAGGGCGAGGAATGAGGGGAAGGGCAGCTAGAGATCCCGCGAAAAACGATACATTGTATCTTTTCGACCTCCGGCCCGCCAAAGGCGCTGCTTCCCTCTAGTACCCGTCCGCCCGCCGCCGAATTGCATTCGGCGCTCAGGCCTTGAGAAACGATCCGTTCCTCAGGATACTTTTCGGAGCGAATGCTGTTCTGGAAGGTCACCCCGCTCCTCCGTTCGTTCCCGCTGTGCTCGGTTTCTTCTAGAATGGCGAACCGGTCGTTCCAGCATCAAACTACGGCCATTGTGAATGTGCTGGCGAGAAGCTTTTGTTTTTGACGTCGCTTCTTACCCCGCGAATCCACCGCTACCTCGGCTCTACAGCAGCGCCAGCTGCAGCGGCGACGGTAGCAACACTCCCCACCCTCCCGAGCTTGGGTGGGTGGGGGTCTTTTGGAGGCCATCGGTAGGGGACGGCCGGGGACGGCGGGGGAGCGAAACGGGCGCCGCGTTGAGGGAGGGCACCAGACGGGGTTCTGGCGGGGCCTTGAACGAGGAGGGTGTCGAAACTGTGCTGTCGGGACTCTGGCAACAAATGGGGCCTAGGGACGAGACGTCGGTCTGGTACAAGATACAACGTTGCAAAGGAGGCGAAAGGAGGGTGGGGTGGCCAATCCGCTGTTGGGAGTCTATTGCGAAACTCCTGAAGACCGCCTCCCGACGGTCCGGGCTCTGGGCTAGCGGGCTAGAGAGGGCAGCGGTTGGGAACAGGCGAGCGAGGGAAAGCTGGGTGGAACGCGTTTCCCAAGACGGGGAACGCAGGCGAAAACGACGAGCCTAGCAGGGCCCAAACAAGGGCTGTAGGGGGTCGACGTCGGGATGAGATGAGGGGTAAGCTCGGAAAGTTGCGAAAGACGCACGTCACGCCCGAGAAGCTGATATTGGAACTATGTTGAAACAGTGTCCCAGCTACTTTATTGCGAAAATGCAACAATGAAACGAAGCAGACACCTCAGGTGGGGTGGAAAACGTTACCAGACAGACAGCGAGCGAGCGAGTACGACGCCATTTTGTTCCAAAGTGGCGGCTGGCTGGCTTGCTGGCTTGCAGGCAGGCAGGCAGGCTGACAGCCACTCCAGGAACGTCTGGAACAATGGAGCGGGTTTCCTGCTCGAGAGAATACTCAGAAACTCTTGCGAGGAACAGCCTCTTCAAGAATTTGAAACACGAAGTTATTGGCCCAACACGCATTCTTCATGAGCTGAGGTCTTTTGTTGCCACGCTATCACCAAATGACATCGCATTCGATTCACACCTCAGAATCGATTCTAGTTCATCAGAGAGAAATGACAGGTCTCCGACGGATTCCGAATGACCGAAGGTCTCACGCGTGTAGACGTAGAGCTGAAAGTGTCGTGATGTGGCCACCAATATCGACGTGTGGCGGCGACCGCGGCGGCGGCATGTGTTCTAAACAGAGATAAATCTCTCTCTATCGAGAAGCCCGCGGGCTTGCAGCGTCTTTGATTCTGGCCCATTGGAGTGAGTGGCGTCTGGCGGACGCAAACTGATCGGTCTCCAGATTAACTTGGAGGTTTGTGAGCGAAAACGGTTGATTCAGCTTACTCGGCCAACTACTTGTTACATAGAATAGGATGAGTTCCTTTCGTGGTTCTCAAAGCTAAGGAGACCGGAAATATTTCTATGCAGTGGTCTAGCGGCCGATATGGACGGCTGTGCCGAGCGTGGACCATGAAAGCTCGGGGGAGCCCCGGCCGATCGGGTGGGGCAGCTGGAGAGGGATCCGAAGGTCTTCTTGCGCAAGCTTGCTGTTGCTGGCGCTACAGCCGCTATGTCTGCCGTTGCTACCGGCTGCGCTACTACCACACCATCATCAACGTCCTCAACTGAAACGTTGTATCGAAATCGGGGAAGAGCAAGGAGCCGGCTTGCATAGCCTCATAGTGCATCCAAATCTGTGGCGTCAGGAGATAGAGAGCGGGAAGGATCTCGAACTCCGGCCGGAGAGAAGAAGCCGCCGATCTACGGCTTCGATTCGCTGAGAGCTTGAGCTCTCGTTGTATGGATCCGACGCAATCGGAACGAGAGTGGAGGTTAGACCTCGACTCAGATCCCGATTGCTTCACACTCCCGATGCCGCTGATTTCTGCGTGGTAACACCGGTGAAGCAGTTTTCTCTCTCCATGTTTAGTTTGACAGAAATTTCTCTCGTTTTCCTTGTGGTCTGGCGCCCCCCAATTCGGTATTGTTAAGCATATTTTCACCATGCACAGAAACGTTCAATTATCAAGAGGCCGAGCGCGACAACAGGAGCGAATTATCTCCATAGAACTGCTCACAGGGGGTGGATATCAGCTGACCACAAACGCGAGAAGCAGAGCGACAATGCGCTGGGCCGTTTATAAACGACGAGTTAAGAGTCAGAGGTTTCGAAGAAAACAAAAACAACCGCAAAACGCCTTAAGCAGTATAAACAGCACAGAAGCGCCGAGTGAGCGGACAAGAAGCCAAATCCTGAACGACGCTAGAACGTCGAATAACAACAACAACAACAACACCAACGGCAACAACAGATCATCATCAAGCGTCCCTATCATAAATTGTCGGTTCTTTTTTGTTTTGTTGTGGACTTCAAAGTAAAGACAACGAGCATCGATTGGGACTCCCCTGCCATCTTGAGAACGCGGACCAGCAAGCCGGTCATTGAGTCACTCGAAGTCAAATGTTCACTTCGCTTGAATCGAACTGACCAGACTGACTGGTAAACCCTCTCGTTTGTATTCGCAGCCGCCTCGGCGCTCGGGACGACAAGCGCCAGCAGATAAAGTTTTCTCGCGATTCCTATAAATCTTGGAGTCTCTGATTCGATCTCGATTGGAAGGCAGGCTGGCTGGCTGGCCGGCCGGCCGGGGATTTAAGAACAGCACGGAAAGACTGGATTGCAGACTTGACTGCTGCCAGACTGCTGCTAGAAGACCAGACGACTCGGTTCTTTGTACCAGACGTTGCCGCCGACGCCGCCTTGCATTGTTCTCTGGTGTATTTTATCGGCTTATCGGGGAGGAAAAAACACCGCAACGATCCAGAAAAACCGAGAACGCCGATGCCGCGAACACTGAACAAATGGGAGAAGACTCTTCTGCCGCCATTAGACTTCTCCTGTTCGAGTCACAAAGCCTCAAGGAACACAGCTGACCATCGGAATAAGGTGCAGACCAGAAAGGGAGAACTGGGGGCGATCCACTTGAAAGCATTTAAGAGTCAAAGAAACTTTCATCGTTCGGGTTTGTAAGTTGGCTGGCTGGCTGGCTGGCTCGATCTATCTGCTTCAATCCTGATCCCGTACTTCTCAGCTCATCAAGGGTCGACAGTGAAACTAACGAGGGATCTGTTGCGCGGGCGGTGAACCAACATGGGTTTGAAGTCTGAAGTTCAAATTCAGACACTAACACCATAACCGCCAACACCGCGAGCACAAGTCTGTTGTTGAACCACGTACGAGCACTGCGTTCGGCAGACAAAGAGTCTGTGCAGCACGAATCCCACGTACAGAGCGGCTTGATTTACGCTGTGGTTCCGTGAACGGTTCACGAGCTTGTTCCGAAGAATCGTCTCTTTCGAATCGCCGGATTATATTCCTTGTACTGGGAAGCCTCACTGCAAGACAGCGCTTGAAGAGCTTCGCTCAACAAATGCTTATTCTTCTCAAACGATATTCCTTCGTTCCGAGAGTTCGGCCTGGGGCTGGAATCATCGGAGAGAAGATGCCGAAAACCAGCACCCGAGCACTGTTCGTAGCGCATCGCAACATCTCGGTTCTCGGGTAAAAATTTGGGTATTCGCGCACATCCCTCCGAAAACACTGTTTCGAACATTTGGCAGTGGCTTACCGTCCCGAGAAAGCGGAATTCCTCGGAACTTTCGTAAAAAGCACTTTTGCGATTTCCTCGCAACAATCCACGGAAGTCGCGGTGAAGCTCTGTGGTTTATCCTTCCGTCGAGATCGCGGACCTTGAGCGGAAAACGGTTTCTCCCTCCTTGCGGAAACCCAGTCAAGAGAACTTCAAAAAACTTTGTTTGTCGTCATCCTCGTTTTTGCCTCCGGCTGGTCTGTTACTTCCAGCCGGACTCGCTCAGTCGTACAAGTTATTGATATGCTTTGCAGCGGAAACAAAAGAAGCGTTTCATCAGTAGAGTGAAACTATAGGAGTTTCCTACGTTGCTATTATGGTTATTATTATTACGGTAACTGTCGACTTCTATAGACGAAATGATGGAAAACCAGGCAGACCGACACACAGACGAACGGATGGACAGACCGACGACCGAACACACAATCCAGCTGGCCAGCAAGCCGGCCGGCCGTCATGCCTCTGTGCTGCTGTTGTTGCTGTTGCTGGAAAACTAGCGAGTCGGACTAGCTAGCTGACTAGCTAACCAGAAACCGCAGAAAGGAATGATACAATGTTATAAAAACCGCTGCACGGTTCAAGATAACGCACAGCGCCCAAACACTCAGACAGCTGGAACAGAATCCCGCTACAAAACACGCACTGAAGGAAAAGCAATTGGGATCCCAGTACTGCGTCAGGAGAGTGCGAAGGATGAGGCGAACCCTCAATCGTCTCTGATCCAATGGATGAGTTAGTAACTCGGCAGCCAACATGAGAATCGCTCACTTGGACTGTCGACGACGACGACGACAATTAAACGGACGGAAGGACGGATTACAGCTTGGTTCTCTGGATAAAATTTGTTCCTGTCCCCTCAGAGACCTCACGACTGTGGCAACTACGCGTGCGAAGTAAGGCGCGGTGATTCGTTAGAGAAGATGAGACGTTCGGTAATGTCCTCTCGTAGCGATCTGAACGACGAGGATTCATGGAGTGTTTGCTTGTATGTATGTGCTTCTGTCTACAAGTTTCTCGGTGCGCCCGGTACGCGACTAGTTCCGACCAGCCACCCTCTAGGGAGTCGTTGCTTGCTTGCTTGCCTGCCTGCCTGCCTGCCGACCAGCCTCCTGCTTTCTAGAAGTGTAGAAATTGTTTTGCTCTCCCGTCCTTCTCGTAGTCTTGTCCTTCTCCTTGCAGACCCGTCTGGGCTTGGTAAGCAACCATTCAGTAGACACTCCCTTCCTAATGGCAATCGGATGATGGTGTAACTTGTCTATGATTGAATATCCATCCAGCCTTGATAGTTTTAACCGATTGTTGACTGCAGCCGCCGTAGCTGTATGAGTGAGCCGGCGAACCTATGTCAACGTTGGAAATGTCAATTCTGCATATTGCCGTGGACGAGCGACGCCGATCGCTGCGGTTAGCGAGCCAAACTCTTTCGTTCGTTAGTCAAACCGTCTGTTGACGAAGAGAAGGAAAGTTGCCAATTTTGTTTGGGTACGGTCATGAGTGGCTGCTTCTTCGATCAAGCTCGGGAAGCTTTCTCGTCGTGTTCCTCTTCAGAAAATCTCTGCTAACATCGTTGGTTAGCTTGAGATCGAACTGCGAGAGTCAACTGTCGAATTCGCGTGAGCTTCTGAACACGCACGTTGTGAGGCAGAGAGAAAAGCTGACAGAGCGTCGCCTGACACCTTCGAAGAGCGTGCCACACCTTCGGGGAGGAGGCGGACCGAAGAAACGTGTCCTAATCGCTCACGGGAAATCGGACTGAACCGATCAATGCGTAGGGAGGCAACCTCGTAAGAAGTCAGACTGCAATCAGCAGCAACCATGGAAGTGGGCTAGAACATCACGCCAATGCGGTCGTTGGTCAAATCGGCGTCGGCTGCAACAGTCTTGGCAGTCTTGCCGCTCATGACGTCGATGATAGTGCTGCAGTCTGGCAGAGACGCTTCGCCCGACGGCTTGCAGCAGCGCTCGCGGCAGCAAAAGCTGGAGAATCCACCGAACGTCGACCCTTTCCCTCCATGTTTTTGATGGGTTTACTGACTTCAGTGTGTACACCAGAACCAGCCAGCACTGCCGACACCAAGAACGCTGCCGTGGCGCCAGTTCCCGGTTCCAGTCCGCCTATCCCTGACTCTCGTTCTCTGCTTCGTTTGAGTTCATCAGGGAAGGCTGTCGCTGCCGCTGCTGCTCTGACAGCGAGAAGAAAAAGCGGAATCAAAGTCTTCCGAACACGAGGACTCTCCCTGGAAACGTTCCCTCATGGCTGAATACTAGAGGCCATTGAGAACCGAATCGGAGCTTGAGGGTAAAAAAAAACTAGCAGTCTGGCTGTTGCGATGGCTTTTCTGCATAGCCAACTGATATGTTTGGCTTCCAGATGTAGATAGAAGCACCATCTGAATGATGAACTGAACTAATCCACTGAACGAGGGGAAAATGTCTAGGATCGAAGCGGCGATAACGCCACGAGGATTCGGGATTTGTTTCATCCCCGACAGATTTTCCGTTCTGTCAAGTTCATAATGAGTGAGCGCCGGATGGGTGATTGTCTCAGATCTCGATAGGTCTTTCACCGTCTCTATCCAAGCTTTGGTCAGGGGGACAGCGTTACGACAACGAAAGCTCGTCGACAGTTCGCAACGGCGAGAGGACAACAACGGCATCAGCAACAAAAACGACAGCACTGGAGTCGAAAGATGATAAACCGTTGACGTAAGGAAATTTCGTGAAAGGCAACTCCTCATGGCTCGATCAACAAACGACACCTAGTCTTCATTTCTAGTGAGCTTTGACGGACAGGCACATGACTGTTCAGTCAGTCAGTCAGTCAGTCATCAAGCTGGCCGGTCAGTTGGCTAGCCAAGTCAGCATTCCAACAAAGGAGGCAATTTTCACGAAAGGAAAGCTTGCTGAAAAACCGATGCCGGCCGGCTAGCCAGCCAGCCTGCCCGCCCGCCTGACCAGACAGTCGACAGAGAGCCACTATAATGATGACTTCTCCTCACCAAGAAAAGAAGCTCAGACAGAAAGGAAATACGCGCTGCTTTCAAAAACCACCACCACAACAACAACCTGCAGAAGCAGCAATGGCCGCAGCGAACGCAGTCGCGACAGAACTATCATCCATCCATTTATCTATATATCCATGCCGATGGACTGGCAGACCAAAGATCGGTGGACAGACATCGTGGACTTCATCAGCAAGACGTCAGTTTGTTCTGAGAGGAAAATTCGAGAAGCCCACTATGGGTCTCTTTCGAGCGTTTTGCTTCTGCAGGAGGCCGAGGCCTTGGTTCAACAGTGCGTCTCCCGAAACTGACGCCGAAACACCGAGATTTGATACCACCGACACTGCGCCGGCACACTACATATAACAACCAGATTGACGCGGCAAACTCGATTCCCGATGCTTCGAGTACGATTCCCATGGTCTCTAGTCCAAGTTGGTGTGTATTGACATTCCAGAAGGACCCTGATCATAAATTGATCATCTTCAGATATTTCGGTGTCGTTGTGGTTCCCACGAACCAAAAAGCACCTTGTAGTGAGCCGGAGGAAGGAAACAAGAAGACGATGGATCCTCAGAACCGTCGATGCATCCGATCTCCTCCAATATTTCACGCCAAAGTCACCATGCAACCGAAATGTCTCACACGAATCGCATTGTTCAGAGGACCTGGAAGAGGGGTCGATTGCAGAGCATCGCTCGGAGCGATACTTGTAACGTGTTGAGGCTCATGATGTGTGAATTGAATAAGTGAGCACCCCGAGTTCCGCTAAACGAATCCTTAGGCGGACTTGCTCGATTAGAGGGCTAGGTAGGGTTGCTGACTGAAAATTTCCCAAAACATCGCTCTCGTTTCAACAATGAACACTTCTCGAACAATTCAGTGATGCACTCGGACGGCAGCAGTTCATATTAAACTTCATATCGCGGCCTCACCTACGATGAAATCGATTGCGCTGCAGTCGTTGGCTAAGTCCGCTATTGTGTTCCTTCATCGACCTGTATGTAAAAGTGTTTGGAACTCTGTATAAGCTTGAGCATTCTCCAGCAGCAGTCGTTGACAAATCTATTAGTGGGATATTTAGCGATAATTTATGAATTCTTTCCGAGAACAGACACAAATTTTGTTTGCGAATCTGTCGCAAACTCTTCTCTGACGGTCTGAGGCAAAAATAGTTAGTTTACTGAGCCTTTACTGCCGTCCGAGTTGGTTCTGGGCCAGAGCCAGAGTCTTTCAGCATCCTTCAATAAGCCTATACACTGTTGCAAACTGTGGAGAAGCGTTCACTTTCTATCCTCGACAGCCGCCACGGTGGCTCTGGTCGAAGCTGACTTTATCTCATCTGCCTGTCCTGCCACCGGCGTGGCAGCCGCCGGCTGGCAGCCTGAACTAGTGAACCTTATTTTTCATGTGACACCTCAGTCGCCGTCGAACTAGTTGCTCGAAAAACTGACTGGCTGCTGAGACTCGCGCAAAGTTGAACTAATAGGCCCAGGCAAAAAAAAGGGAGAACTGTCCGACACCATGTATCGAACGCTCGAAACCGACGACAGGATGGGAACGCCGACAGACAAACTTTTTTACCTCATGTATATCATCAACTTCCTCTTTCGAGTGCAAATGTTTCTCCAAACAGAGTTATAATACCAAATCGAAGACTCAGGTTTCAGGCAGAGCATGGCATGCGCAACATCTTCTAAACCGGGCACCGGTCGCACCGCCAGTGCCAATCAGTGATCAGCGTTATCAGAAGTGCAATTTAATTCTGTTGTTTTCAACCATAAACAAAGAACAGTCGTTCGTTGATAGCGTTTGCTTAGCTGCTTAAAGTGGCTGAATGTAGTGAGACGGAGATTTTCTCCGGCCTGCCAGTTTGAGTAGATAACCATTGCAACTAATTTCCCTGTGCCACGGAAACCATGCAAGCCTGACCGGACTGTTGCGCGGGCTTTCTTGACGTAACTTCAGATTCATCTCTCAATATTAACGCACTCGATGCTGCTCGTCATCACACTATCTTGTCCATCGCTCAAAAGAAACCAGCGCTTCGCAAGCAGCGGAAGCGAATTCAGAAGCGTTACTCGAAGGCGGCTCAAACATCTCTGCCGGCGTCGCGGTCGCGAACTCGCGAGCTCGACGATTGCGTTTAGATTCTCGCGCGTCCATTTGGAATTAGTTGTCGACAAAAACGGTCCACTTGCCAGCCACGTGCTCACTACTATACCGAATTAGCCCGATGTCTGCGATTGAGAGCAATATCGCGTAAGGAGTTAGCCACGTGACGTTCGGCTGTTGACATTACTGTTGAGCGGAACCCTTCTTCGAAAGCAGGGACAAAGGTTGACTGAAAGTAGTTCCGTTTTGGAAAGGACGGACTGCTTTAGATACTGTTGCACCGACTCACACGTGTCAGATAGCAAGTGTTGTTGGTTCAGCTGATACCAGACGAGTTGAGGGGCTGCTAGCCTAGAGACTCCCTCTTTCTCTCGATTCACTGGGCTCGTGTCAAAGGATTTCTGATTTTTAAAGGATCTCCCAGAGTAATCTATCGAGGCCTCGGCTCTAGATGGAACTCCGGATCGAGAAGTGAAACGCGACTTGAATTCGTCCGAAAGAGAGCAGTTGGCAATCGAATTGTCGGATCGATGTCTAAGGAAAGCTCTTTCTAAAGCCTGAATTAACTTTAATTTATTAACATGGTTATGCCGCGTGTTGCATTGGAGATTTTAAGGGTTAATTAGCCGCTCAGGGATTGCAATTCCCCGAGGGCTCCGCTCTGCAGCACACCGCCAGCGATGAGCCTTGCGTTTCCTCTTTGTACCTCTATGGCGATCCTCTGCCGAATTTAAGACGCTGCTCGCTTGTCGCCGTCCCTGGCGGTGATCCTGTTGCCGATCTCTTTGACGAGTTTGAGAGCCGCCTGACCCCATACACCGGTTGACTCCACCACAAAGGGGACGAGGGTGAACTCGTTCGCGAGAGACTCGTACTTGGCTCGTTTTTCGCCCTCATCCCGCGTAGCGACGGCGCGGATATTTCTGGCGACGTCGCGATAGCTTGGTGCGTAGGAATCCTTAACAGCAACGTCCCAGATGAGGCGCTTGCCTCTTGACCACGGTTCCAGTGTCATGCCGTCGGGCCGGAGTTCGTCATTGGGCGATAGGTGCCGCGGCTCCTTGGAGCAGGGAGTCCCTGCCTGGCGAAGCGAAAGCCTGAATGAATGAATGAATGAATGCTACTTCCAGAAACCGGACTTGACAAAGGTAGACCGACCGACCGAGGATATCCCCTCGGAGTTCTGTGATTTGAATAATGACTCACATCCTCTAACGAAGATTTTGTCGTCATTACCTTCTCTTGAACACTGCGTCCCAAGAGGAGCTGTTTCCAAGTGTGAAACGCGTCGTCCATGCGCTGTGGACGACTTGGAAGAAGACCTAGCTAAGGCCTCGAATATATGTATGTCTAAACCGAACTCTAACGTCTTGACCTTGGCCAACGGGACTCAACGAAGCTAGCAGTACGAGCTGGTTTTGTCGCGTTATAAAAATAAGACTAGCTTCTCAGATGGGTGCCATCTGTTGTGCGAAATTCCTCGGCTCAAGACGCATTCGAATTTCCGGGGACAGCGATTCAGATGCAAAACTTACGCAGCATTAGCTGAGAGCGCAAGCACTGCAGTCCTTGAACGTTGACCGCTTTCCGTTTCCGCAGCGTAGTCGCGGCACGAGGGAGGACTTCCTATCGAATACCGCTGGCTCAGCCACAGTGTTTGTCATCGCCACACGTGCCGGGCATATCAGTGAAAGGTTCAGTTGTAACCTGACGTCTAAGCGGAATGGCCACGCGCGCTCCTGTGGAGAGCTCGACGGACGGAAGGACGCGGTGATGCCGATAAAAGGATTGTCCAATACTGTGCCGAGAGAATTTGAGAGCACTGTGTAGTAGCTCCCAGACTCTCTTCCATCTGCGTCGGCGCCGCCGTCATAGTCGCTGTAATCGCCGATGCCGTCATGTCGCGTGTTTCTGTTTCTGTTCATCAAAAAAAGAAATAACCTCGGATGAATAGAACCGCTTTTAGAACATGGTGGCACACTCCTGATCAAACAACGGTTCAAACTTCCTGCCGTCATTGAATGAGTTCATGATTGTTCATTCTTCGTGCATCGTATACCAACGTGGGCTCACAGTGGTGGGCGAGACAGAAAGAAATCAGTACGCCACACGCTCACTTCTGGGTTAGTTAGGTTCACGTTTTAGAGATGCGCACTGTGAACTTTCCAAGCTCAACGTGTCGTGAACCCGTTTGTATCGGGCAGTCGATACCGCTGTGGAGGTACTCGTCCAGTGCGGGAAAATGCTTTGCCTAAAAAATACGACACTATCTTCAGCTCCAGAAGCAGCGTACCCGCATCGTTGCTCCCCTTCGCCGCATTCCAGATGAAAAATGATTTTGAATTCAGTCACTATGCATGCTTTCATTGTCGTATCCGTTTTTCCCCATGGTTGTGGCGCGGCCGAGACTGTAACGGCCCGTAAGATGGTCGCCTACGGTCCGATACGCATATTAACAACTAGTACTAAACAGGTTTTTCGTTCTGGACGCCTCTCCCGGCTGGAGTCATCGAATTTTGGACCCAAGCGAGGGCTAGAGCTCCTAATTACCATCAGCCATCTAACCATCAGTCCGGCTCTATTACTGGCCGGTGCTTCGCGCCGTGCATCACTGTTGGTTAGAGCAGCGTAGATTGAAGAAGCAGAATGCGACCGAAACATGACCGTTTTCCATCACAGAATCCTTCCGATGAACGGGAGAATCGTCCATCTGCTCCGTTCGGCTGAATGAATCTGCTGAAATCTTTGATGCAATCGCGAACGTTCATCGACCACATGCCGACTAGAATTCCGGTAATTCCCGCACAGAATGGGCTTCAGTGTCTGAGCACAACACTGAGAACAACGTCATCTCGGACCTTGGCACTCGGCATTATCTCTCAAAATCTTAGATCTCCGATGAAGGTCCCGATGCAAGCCGGTCCGACGAGCCAGACAGGTTTGAGAACTAACCGAATGCGAATAATCCCACTTGTTTGAGTTTGAGAACGGACTAGTCAGACTGCCAGTGTGAGTAACTCTTTCAACGACCTTGACACTGAGTCTGCACTGAGAATATCATCAGAGACAGAGTAGATGAGAAATCGAGAGAAGGCGAGAGAGCGTGTGATTTCAAGCAGAAGGGTAGACGCCGCTGCCGCAACCTCGAGAGCGTTCGCCGCCGAATGTCCAGCAGTCTAGACGGCTAACAGGCATCGATACACTCTGTGCGAATACACATCTATAGATCGGCAAGTTGTAACAAATGCTGTAACAACTCTTCGCGCTATCGACACCAATGTAAACTCTAGTTCGAGCCGAGGCGAAGTCGGCCGGCCAGTAAGTCAAACAAGCGGCGCCCGCACAGCTAGCAAGCCCGCTAAAAAACCGGATCGAACCAGGCGAACATCGGGCACTAAGACGCGCTGCTTTAGTTTGGCGGAATATCCAACATTTTAAATGGACTCCATTTGGTATCATTCGTCACGAAACGAACCCTCGGAATGATTCAATTTTGTTTCGACCGATGTAACGCGTATATATCTATAAATATGTGCGCGCTTCCTGCTCTCCTTCTCCCTTTCCGATCTTCCTCTATCGGTACATTCATCTCGAGCCGGCACTTCGCCGTTCGTTATGAGTTTATGCAATTGCTCATAGCCCGAATTCAACCAGATCGTCTCAAAAGTTCCTTCCGCCTCGCGTGCCTGGGTCTTCAAGTGGTTAGTCAGCTTCCTGAAGTACCGCATCGAATCAGGCATCTTCCACTCAGCTCAGCCCAGTTCCGAGGTGGATGATTCCCGCATGCGAAAACTGCGGAAATAACGCTTGTCTGAACCGATGGTCACACCGATGATGTTAGGTGTTACAGGTTTCTCGCTACGCTCATCCGTCCGTCTGACCGTCTTGCTGTCCGCCACTGTCGGAGACCATCGGTCTGCCCATCCATCCGTCCGTCCGTCTGTCTGGAGGGTCAGATGAGTTCAAATGAGAGTTCCATAGATTTTTCCCCTCCTCCTCACCCTCCTTTGACTAACAGCTTGAAGGCAGTAGCGGACAGCATGCCGACCACCTCGCGAGTCAACAGTCCTTCAGGCGATTGGCAGGAAAGCAGGCTCTCCGACAGGCGGTTAGCAGGCCGGAGCAGCTTCGGTTTGCCAGGCTGTTTCGAAGACAGTCTGGGAAACACGCGGCAGGCGGGCGGCGGTGGTCAGACAGACATCAATCTTATGGAAGAATATACAAAGTATTCAAACGCTCTCTGTCGTATCTAACTGGCTGACCGCGAGAAGATCTGGAAAACTATGCGCATCTCGACAAGCACCGTCGAGAACTGCAGTAATTTATGGGCGACAGACGAACCAACCGACAACCGTTCGATGGATGTTTGTTACAACAAACTGGATTGCCATTTTGTCAAGTCGTTGCCCGACAGATGCACCGATCTATCAGTCAGTCCGTTCGTTCGCTTGCTTGCTCGCTCGCTCGCTCGCTGGTTCGACCAAGTCCATCTATTCATCAGTCAATCCATCCATTCATCCAGCCATCCATCGATTCATTCCCTGATCTGGGTATGAATCCGTGATACCGTTCTACTCGGGCAATCCATCGATACCTCCGTCGTATAGTCGGAGCCAGCCGAGTGGATCGAGCACTCCCAAAATTATAGTATTTACCGCTGAATTATTTCAGTACGAGTCGTCGTGACGACGCTCGTATCGTTACTGTCCGTCGTGGTTGCGGTGCAAACGGTGCCGTCGGCGACGAGGAGTCCAAGACTGATCGTAACCGGTTCAGGAATTAGCCTGCTTGAGTGGGCCTGCCGCTGCCACGAAGGCGGCGGCAACGGCGGCGACTGCTCGGACCAGACACGACAGGTGTTGCTTTCGAGGAGCTTGCGTAAGAGATCTGGCGACATCTGCGATTATTGGCGCTTTGTTTTAAAGAGTGACCAGGAATGTCTGCGTTTCACGAGCGTCTGAGTACAGAGCTATTGTCAACGGCTCCGATGAGGGGCTGAGAGAATCAAAGACGAGCGTTTCGGGATAATCCAGGCCGGCCCGCCCGACCGACCGACCGGCCAAACGGCCTTGCAGTCGCTCATGCAGCCGGCCTGTCATCAGGCCCGGGGTGTTTTGCACGGCGAAAACATTGAAGCAGGTCACCACATCTTCGAACGAGCGCGCCAACCAGACCCCAAAACGAGTTCCCTCCGAAAACGACCACCCGGACAAAGACGCTGTTCACTGAAGGGACCGCGGGAGTAAGGGAGGGATGAGAATAACACTAACCGATAGATGGACCGATGTATAGATAGATAAATAGATATCTGACGAACGCTCCGACTTGTCGCATGGTTTGGACGGACGGACGGACGGACGGACGGCTCGTGATGACAGGTTATTGAGAGACGGTGAGGAGGGAGTTCTTTTTGTCAGCAAGTGAAACATAACCAATAGTCGGTTGGTACAAGCACCATCAGCACCACGATCGGCATTTGCATTTTCGACCGTGACAACAACAGCAACAACGTCAACCACCACCACCACCACGAAGACGACGACGACAATGACAACAAGCAGAACAGCGAAGGGCCGTGTGTAATCCAGTCTAAATCGTCGATTCTTTCTCAGTTTATAGTGGTTCCTGCCATTCGTTGCAGGTCGTTCCTCACATGAAGAAGAACAGATGGAGAGTTTTCAATGCGATTTGACCGCAGACTCTCGGCGACAGACGGATGGCTGAATGGATTGATGGACGGACGAATGGATGGGGAAATGAATGAATGGATACACAGGTAAATAAATTGATGGAAAGTAGACGGTCATTCTTCACTCTCGTTCGCTATTCTCCCCCTTGTCCCGGAGTGATAAACGGTCGCTAGCAATGAATAAAACCATGGCTCTAGTAGGGACTGATCAACAGGGAAAACTGACTGAGGTTACCGAGAACAGCGACTAAGGAAGGAGGTTCCCCGAAGCGCTTTTATTGTTCGAGGGGTCACCAGGCTCCGAGGTGAAACAATGGATCACCCGAAAAACGGATATTCGAGTCGTCGAGGTGAATATCAAAAACGCTGCCGACCCAAACGATGCGCGCTTCAAGCTGTCGAAGAAGAAAGACGCACCGAATGAGACCTAGAAGATATAATAATAACAATTTCTGAGTTCCTCTCAATGTGACGACGGCTCTAATAGAAATAGTCGGTGCCTGCCTCGCAAGCCTTCTATCCATCCGTCCATCCGTCCATCCATCGAGCCATCGGCCTGCTTCAAGAACGATCTGATAGTGCTAGAAGAAGCCCGAGTGAGCGCACATAAAGGCAAACCGTTGTTTCCAGATGTCTTGGTCTTAGACACCTCGCGTTGGGACTCATTCTTCGGAAAAAAGGCTAACCAAACTAGCCGAAGGAGAAGAGGAACAGAATACGATGAAGACACGGGTCGAAACGAGAACTACAAGAACCGAACATCTAGAATGCGATGCAAAGACCGTCGTGAATCGCCAAAGTGGGAGCATCGCGCCTGAACCCCAAAACTTAAGGTTGCAGCGCACTGCGCGAGCGTCAAGAGTCCCAAACGACTAATCGATCGTCCGACCGACTGCTTCAGCGGTCCCACGGTCTCGGAGCGGGTGTCGGTATCGTTCTCGTTCGGTGTTGACAGCGCTTGGAAACATTCCTCTAACGAACCCACACACGCAGCAACTCCGAGAGTTCACACTAACAAAAGCGACACCGAATCTTTGAAACCACGTGTGGACAGGCAAACTGAAGCGTGGTCATTTTCGTTAAGTTGGTTTTTTTCTCGCTAGGATCGAAGCTTCAAAGTCCAAGTGGTACTAACAGAAGAGTGAAGAGAAAAAAAAATCGAACCAAGATCATCAACCCATTGATGCGATCGATCCGATTCAACTCAAGCTTCCGTCTGCATCGCTACGGTTTTGTTCGTGGCGACGCGACGTCGTTGCAAGCTAGGTAGTCAGTCAGTCAGTCAGTCAGTCAGTCGGACCGTCACTCAGTCCAGGCTGGTCGAATAGATAGCATGCTCGACCAGCATCAGCTGCCGCCGCCGCCGCCGCGACAACAACAGCAGAAGAAGGGGCGCAAAAAAATAAAAACTTGGACGAAATAGTGGTGGCCGCGCCGAAAACAAATTTCTAGCTTCCAGTCCGAAGCGTCAGAGCTTCACTGGAACGCCTCCAAATAAAAATTCTCTTCGCGCTTGTCTTCTTCTCGTCGCTCAGCAGCGGCGGCCACGACTTCAACGGACTTCGCTAGTCTACCTGCCGGCCGGCCGGCCGGCCGGCCTGCCTGCCATCCAACCAGCCAACCCTCCAGCTTGCTAGTCAGCTTGCCAAAAAGCCAAGTCGGCTATCGATGGCTGGTCGGCCGGCCACCAAGACCGCCAAGTCAATTGTAGCTCTCGGCATCGCATCTTTGCCGTCCCAGTATCGAGTTGCGTCGTCTGTTGATGCATGGCAACCGCTCGGCAACGATCCGCCTCTATACGAATTCGCTTCTTTCCGAGCTTGACAGCTGCACAGAAGACGGCAACGACGACGGTGGCGGTTGCAACAACAACGACAACAACAACGAGTATCAGGTCTTCAACCTCTGCTGAAGGGAAGCTTCAAAGTCACCGATGACGACGTCGACAACAACAACGACGAATGCACGAGCGAGATTTTCCTTCTTTGGATCGACCCGTCTGCCACTCGGTCATCCTCCACCTGCGTCCAGCACCGAAAACGCCCGCAATGAGAATGATTCCCGAAGTTTCGGTGGCGAGCTCGCTCTTCGTGCGTCGTATTCCGCGCTCTCGTTGCCGCAGAGGAAGATGGACCGCCGTTAGCTCTCGCGTGCGATCCTTGTAGGGAAGCCGTCGGATGCGAACTCTGATGAGGGCTGCCGAGTTACTGTCAGAGCCAAAGCGGCGGCGAAAGTATCTGGAACTCCAACTCGTCGAAACGGTCAGTTCTCGTCAAACTGATTTCCATCGCAATCGACCGGTTATCGTAGATGCCACCGAACAAATTGACATTAACGTTCATGAAGAAGATCACAGTCGTTCCGGAAGATTCCCTCACACTCTCGAAGTGTTTAAACGGCTCATCATGGTCCGTGTCGTGATTGCCACAAATGTCGGAACCCGGAGAAGTGTCAGAGCTCTTGATCTTTTGCTTGTTCTTCAATCATCCACAGCGATTATTACTGCTTCTGTCGTCGGCGCTCGCTCGCACGCACGCAAGCAATCCGTCTGTCAGTCTACCGATTGCCCGGCAGCGGAAAGCTTGCTCACGCTTTTCTTGTTGAGTTGACCGACGTTGAAGTTGACGAGCTTTCCCTTGGCGAATTCACCCTCGTTTGATTCGTGCCTCGTCAATCAGCGTTGAGATTGAGCTCAATCATGACAGGCTCGACCATGAGAGCCCAGCCGTGAGAGTTCGTCCAAATCAGCTCCTTGAGCATGCATTCCACCTGACTCCGTTCAACTTTCGTTTGCCTTTTGACGGAAATTCGAAGTCGTCCGTACTGGAGGCCCAGCAGAAAGAAGGCGAACAAGCGAGCGAGCGCCGTCAGAGAAAGCGCTGGATCTCGGCATTCCAGCGGTGAGTGAGTCTAGCTCCCCCAGAGCCAACGGCTCCCCTGGTCGCTATAACACCGGTATAACATAACATTACATAACTCGCTCACTGAGCCCGGTTGAAGGTCGGCCAAGCGAGCGAGCGAGCGAGCAGCCAGTCAGGGCCAGCCCGCCAATCAGCCACCATGAGGCATCTATCCCAACTTACAACGCGTTTGCTCGCTCGCTCGCTCGCTCACTCGCGCACACAACGCACATCGGCGGCGCCAGAAAGGAACCGCTGGAGCGATCACGTGTTTGGTAAACGTTACAGCAACAAAGATGGAAATCAAACTTCGTAATCCGAGCCGTTTAAATCGATGTCCTCTTCATCGATCAGCTCTGACTGCCGAAATCTCTTCCGAACGGGAACGAAATTCTCAAATTCAAGTCCAGCTCGATCCGGAACGGATGATTTCATGTAACACTCTCTGACGGTGTTCAAGATTGAACTTCTGCTGCTAGAAAGGAAGAGAAATACTACTTGAAGTGGTAGACAAGTTCCCTAGAGGCTCTAGAGAATCGTCCTCGTCAAAACGTGCGCAATTTTCAGAGACAACATCCGAAGTCTCTGACCGACGCCGCGCCGCATACCAACGTACAGCACAGTTGTAGCCGACAATCCCGCCGACTGCTTTAACGACGGCCACAGTCATCATCGGTATATCTAGCTAGTTCATCGGTTTGCACCGCTGGTTCAGAAGGAATAAGAAAAGAAGACAAGCTTTACGGACTGTTCCGAACGTGCGGCGTCAGCTCGAGCGTAATAAATGAAACCGAGAAACAAAAAAGAAGATGCCGAAAACGAATGACTATTCTGAACGAATCAACAACAAAATAGAGAGCACGCTCATGGTGATGATGACGAGAAGCAACGACAACGACGGCGACGAATTTCAAAGCACGCCGATCTAAATTGGGAGCGAGCGAGCGAGCAAGCGCGCAAGCTGACGAGCAAGTTTCCAGAGGCAACTTTTACTTCCAGCTTCCAGTCGCCTTTCAGGAGCGACCATTACAGTCATGGAGGCCAATGCCATCGGCGATCAGATCTGTCACTCATTCATTCGTTCCGTTCTTTATCAATTCTTGCATCTATTTATCATGACTATCATCATCATGATCATAATCATCACCGCTGTCAACGTCGCCGCCATCTATTCATCAATCAATCCATGTATTCGTCTTCCATTCGAAATTAACTCTTGCTGCTGCTGCTCCGAAGAAAAGAGAGCCGAAGGAGATCGGGGCTCGTTTCAGTGCATTTTCAAATCAGTTCTGGTTGCCATTTGGAGCTTTCCCGCGCCCGGTCAACGCGATAGCGACTCAGAAGTCATCAATCTCGAAGCATCGGAAACACTTCCAGAAGAAGAAAGGAACGAGCCAGGCAGGCTGGCTGGCTGGCTGGCAACAACGGACGAGAGACGACTTCGCTAAGGCTTGCAATCGAGCCGAAGTGCCAGGAGCCCGTTGACCAGTGTTTACGAAACTATTAGGGAGAACCAACACAGCCGGCTCGACCAGCGCCGCGCCGTCATCAGCGACGACAGCAGCAGCACAAGAATCGAGAAAAAGAATAGAACGTGAAGTTGGAATGCGCGTTTCTGGAGACTGCTTCTGCTGTAAAGGCGACGGCTGAATACTGCCGGCTTACGCTCACCAACACACACACACACGCGCACTAGCAGTGACTAACCGGTCCGAAGGTCAGACACGCGTCGGCCGTTGACTAGCAGCCGTTGGTAGCGTCTGCTGGCACTGGCATCAGAACCGGCATCATGGATTCTATTCTAGACGCAGACTACCAGCACTGCAGTCAACCAGTCCACCAGCCAAGCAGCCAGCTTCAGTTACTGAACCTGGCATAGCACAGAACGTTTGACTGAGCGTTGCGTTGATTCTGCCGCCACCGCGATCGGCTTCGGACTGGCTGTCGGCACAAGGAAGCATTGCATATCCAAACCACTGCTGCTTTAACAGCTCCGCAACAACCGCAGAAGCTTTGATAGCTGCAGGGTTTTAGTTGAAGAGTCGGATTCGCTTGGTGCTCCGTGAACCAGAACCTTCTGCTTGCGCCTTCAGTGCTGTGGGCTTCTGCAGTTACTGCGGCGGCGGCGGCACGGCAGCAGAAGGAGCAAAAAACTGAGGTCCAGCTTTCGGCGATGAAGACGATGCTCGGAGCTAGGAGAGCCATCGTGGAGTTGAAGAAGATGGAAGACAGATACGGGAATCGGATTGGACTGGATTCGGTGGGCTTAAGAATCAGAAGAGGGGAGAATTCAGAAGATATCAGCTGTTTTCGGGACAAAAACTGGATGTCAACGGGTCTCCTCCTCAGGCAGAAGCCTCAAGTGTGGGAATCCACTCGACTTTTATCGTTCGACGCATACCGGAAGCTCGGATAAAGATGTCTTCGATGCCAAATTACTCTTTCTCTCTCTTCTGATTCGATGACGGAGTTACCACTACTCGACTACGTCGACTCCCTCAGAGACATTCGAAGATGTCTTCCCTCGATGCTGTTGAGGCAAGAGTACGTGAGCGTTGTACCGAACTCACGGTACTTCGGATCAGTGAGTTGAAAAGATTGTACATCCATAATTCGAAATCGCGTCGAAACAACGAAGCGATGCGTTCGCCGCAACGAGACAAGACACAAAACACGAGCATGACGAAGACGAGAGCGGCTCGACCGGGCGGGATGGCCTACAGCGAGAGACAATCCTTCGGTGGAACGGACATTGCTCGCTTAATGTTGTCATAAATTTGCTTGGAGATCGTGTTGTCCGCGACGATGTCAGTCTGTGTTGTGTTGTTGCCCCGATGAACCGCAGCTTTGATAACAAAATGTCAGAAAGACACAAAGCTCCAACGTCTTGTTGTCTTTCTCCTCTGAGATCCGTTCGATGGAAGCGTCGCTCGCCATCGACAGCCATGCCAACCGCAGGTGCAGCTGCTCTCAAACATACGAATAGGGTAAAACTGGTAATCTGTTGCCCGTCATTGGACGGTCAATGCTTATCAACGAGTCGTACCGGCACGGCAGCGGTTGCCTTCTTCTGAAGCCGACGCTTCTGTCGAGCCAGAGTCACCGCGACGTCTTCACCGCGTGCATAGTCGGACGAATCAAACTGGCCAGTCCGACATCAACTGCCGTTTAACCAGAAAAGCGTTTTGTGTGTGTGAGTGTTCGAACGATGGCGGCGACACCAGTTTGAATTCAGTTTGTTCTAACTGGAACACTTCGACGCCAAACCGTGGAAACTTGGAAGAAAAGCAGGGAAATTGCCGGGAGGGCTGGAAATTCTGACTGTGCAGCCAGTTCCACGGTCAGAATGGATATCTGTACCCGGGAACCCCAAAAATGCCAAAAATTCCAGAAACCCCAAAGACCCTAAAAACAGTCTTCGGATTTCGACGGCGCGGCGCTATCGCAAGCAAATACGCTCACACGGACGAAGAGGTAATGACGGCTTTCCGCAAGAGGGGAAAATTGTAAAAACTCATTATAACCATTTCGGAAAGCTGGCGGAATCAATGTTGCGCGAAATATCTTCAATGATTGAGTTCGAGTTGAAGTAATTTATCGCTTTGCTTCGTTTTTTCCCCACGAACCGCTGTCCCCTCCTTCTCCTCCATCCTCTTCGTCATCTTCATCATCTCCTTGGCCGTTGTCGTTCACGGATCAGAGCGTCGCAAAATCATTTTTCCAGGGGCTGCACCTGAACTGTAGAGATATGTCTCCATGGCAGCCAGAAGCGCCTCTAAGCCGCTTTAGCCGCTTTTCGGAACTGTTCTCGGTGTTCTCCCTGCGTCCGCGTCATCTGCGTTTAGAGTCACGGCGCGGTGCCGGTGATGACCACGATGCAGGATGAAGTCGCGGACGACTGACGAAAAGCAGAAGAACATTGTATCAGTTTATTCCGAAGTCCAAGTCGAAAGCTGTCATGATATGGCACCATTTTCGTTTATGCTCGGGAGATATCACTACAGAAGCGGCGGCGACAACAACAACAGCCGCATCGAGTTGCCTGAAAGAACACCTGTAGCACTTGATGTTGATGATGACAATCATCATCATCGATGTCGAAGTCCGAGTCTGTGATGCCGCACCGCGCGCCGTCATCATAACAGCGTCGCGCGGCGCCAGCTGAGGATGGCCATCCATGGAGTCGAACAGTCAGTCCAACTGAGCAGGTTGCAAGTCCGCCTTCCTGCCCGACTGGTCGACAGAATCAAGATGCTAAAAAAAAAACGAATATTCGCTTTTCTTCGGCTCTATGACTTTTTTTTTCATGAACTGCTGCTCTTCCTTAAGAGCTCTCCTCACTGCGTAGGCAAGCAACTTCAATCTACCGCTATGGCGCCGAGCGATATGGGTTTGAACTGGAAACTGCGGCAAGGAAACGCGGTTGAGGCTGCTGCAGCATTCGAAGTCGTCGTTGACGTTGATGCTGCTCCCGCAGTCGTCGCCGTTGTCGTTGTGCAGCCATTTCCAGACAACAAAATCTTTTTCTGCTGCTCACTAACCAAGCAAGCGAGTGAGTGAGCTAGCGGGAGCGATCCAGCAAGCGCGAGAAGAGGCCCTGATGAAGACGTCAAGGAAAAAGAGGAAAAAATGCAGCCTAGCTCAAAACTCCGCTATGTCGATTTCCCGCGCGTGGAAAAGACGAACTATCGTTGTTTTGTATGGGCTTGCTAGCTAGCTAGCTTGGTTTGCCTGCTAGCTTTGAAGTCACGAAGAAGTCATAGAGAAGTCGCGACTCATTGAGTTCAGACGGTTCAGACCGAGCAACGGACAGACGGACGGACGGACGGACGACTAGCATCGGTTCAACCTCCCTGTGCGAATTGAAGCCTTCAGGTTTTCTTTTCCAGTTTTCGGTCTTCTTCTCTCACTCGCTCCGTCTCCCTCCTTTCGCTGACAGAGATGATAACGAACGAAATGGATTGAGAGAACGCGTGCGAACGACCAAGAAAGCCTGCGAGCATGATTCTTCATCCGTGTGGAAGTTCTTCGTCGTGGCTTCGAGCTTCCATGATTCGATCCGGCCCCATGAAGCACCCCGTCCTCGAAAATCGATGTAAGAGCGAACAAAGCGCGGAACATGAGATGATCTTCACTAATCATCGACAGAAGAAAGTTTGGAATCAGTGAGTGTGCCAGTCCGCATCCCGGGCGGAGAGGAAGCGCCGAAAAGATGAAGATTCTTCGCTTCCAGATCTCCATTTCCAGCGCAACGCGGTAGTGGTTGTCGATGTTGGCTGTCTGACAGACTGACTGACTTGCTGGTCGGCACTTGGTTGAGTCAATGCCAAAACTACTGCAGTGAAAGTAACTGACGGACGTGTTGCCAAACGAAGCGGCCGGAACGAAGGCCAAACGACGACTCTGACCAGCGATAGTTAGTCGAAGAACACTTTCACTCGCGTTCAACCAGAAAACAACTCCAGCCAAGCAGCCAGCGGCCGCCTCGGTCGGTCGAGGAAGAAATTTTTTTCTCGGTGAATTTCCCCGTTTTCCCTCCCAGAAACCCAGGGCTGACCTCAACACAGAAGAACCATCAGTACGGCCGCGCAGTCAGCGCCTTTCGGAAGTCTTAAGACAATCCCGAATGCCACGTTACGGCTCATTCCAAGCGGCTGCCGATGAAGATACATCGCGCTCGATAGCTTGGTCAGGCGACTTGATCGTCGTCGTCAACGTCAACTATTGGAGTTCTAAGATTCTGGTGTCATGAAAAATGCGTTTGAAATCTCGGGAAGAAAAGTTTTGATCGCTTTCGTCTCCCGAGCGAGCAGGGTACGGCGGGACGATCCATTTAAAGTTGACTCTCCATTATGACGACATTCGCCACAAGCGCGGCCAATAGCCAGAATTAAAGGAGTCGACAGAGGTGTGGCCTCTAAAGTATACGACGCCCACACAGAATCTGCTAGAATCTCCTGCTGCTGCTGCTGCTGCTGCTCTTGCCGTAGTCGCCGCCGCCGCCGCTAACCAGACGGTTAGTCAGTCAGCTGGTTAAGCGACCTTTCCTCCTTTTTCTAGCGAGGACGAGCTCGTCGAGGGCTGGACTACGAGAACGGCAGAATAACTTGGAGGCAGATCCGGACAGACGTGCCGACCAAGTGACCAACCAACCATCCGACGGCGCGAGCCCACCAAACGGATCTCTTCCACTACCCCACCCATCTCTAAGGGCGCTGGGGGGTATTCCGGACAGACCAGCCCTCCGACAACCTTGGCCCACACCCCCATCTCGGAAACCCCGCCCACGTTTTTTACGTCAAGCTGAGCCATAGCTCCAGAAGGCGGTCGTTTTTCGCTTGATGGAAAGGAGGCCACAGTGCATAATGGCACCACAACACTGCAGATTTCGGCTCCGACACTGGGAACTCTTGCCTGTGATTTGGCTCCAGACTCGCCAACTGACTGTCTGTCTGCCTGAGTGGCGGACTGCCTTCCCGCCTTCATGTACGCCCGCCGGTCTGCTTCTCAATCAGTTCCCGATTTGTTGCTGGGGCGATTATGACGTCTGTGGTAGCATCGTGGCAGCTCATGACATTTAGTCAATCGAGGCGGAGCTTGGAGTTTAAGCTCCGCTCGCCGCTCAACACCGTTCACATGTGAGTGCATCTGTACAGAGTGCTTAACGACCGCAGGCTTGTTTCCCGTTAAAAACAATCGTCTGTCCGCCGCACGACAGAAAACAGAACCGGATCGAGTTGCGTTCTGAGCGAACATATAAACATATTGAGCGTCTCGTCTTCGGCTTCGCCAGAAGTTCGTCTCTTCGCGATGACCAGCCTATGACTAGCCATCAGGCCAAGTTGTCCGCTGAAGCACTGAACGGCTTCTGAGTGCGGTTCCGCACGAGTTGCAGTGCAAATTCCTCAACAAGTTTTTGAGATTCGCAAAGACGAAATCCGATCGCGCTTAAGACCAAGCGATCGATCCGGCGGGCGGGCGGCCATCGAGTAAAAATGCCTCAAGCTTCATGCTTTCTTGTCCGACTTCGCTTTTTTTTGTAGACATTGCTTTCACGTTGATCGTCTTCCCCCACTCTGTGGTGCAAGAAACCTTCGCCAGAGCGATTCATGAATGGATACCAAAGACCATTACTGCAGCCGAACCGCCGGCGACTGCTGAACCACGGCTCTGTTTCTTTCAGACCTTCGGATATCGTAGGTACACTTTGGCGTGACTTTCCTCCCCGGAGGCGATTTCCAACAACGGCGCGGCGGCGGAAACTTCTTTTTGGGAGGGAGAAAACGAGCCTGAATACATGGGTGATCATTGCGAAAGTAAAAACGCAACATTTCTTAAAGCTGAAGAGCTAGATCGGAAGAGGAATTTTCATGAAACTCACCTCGGTTTGCCGTGCCCGAGCTCGGAGTTGACACAGCAAAGGACGAGTCCGGAGTATTTGATGGCGGAATCAATCTGATCTTTCCGCCGGCGATTTTCGGCCTCTACGCTGGAGGAGTTCTTGACGCGGAACAGAAAGCGAGAACGTTTCTCGAAGCGTGAGAACAGCTGGCTGAACTCGTCGAACGTTTCGAACTCTTTCTGGCCGAGGAACACCTCCTTGAAACAAGGATAGGTGTCGATGCTGATCGACGACTGAGCCATGCCGGGAGATGGTTGCATGGCTCCGCTGGTCGCTGCGTTCTGCAGGTTGTTGTTAGAGTCCATCGACTCTTCACAGGCTCCCATTGAAGGCGGTGAAGATGAGATTTGACCTCTGAGCATCTCACAATAACAGAACTCGGTTTTGGCGTCGGCGCTGCTGTGGTTACAGCATGCCGTATGGTAGTCGCGCTTCCAACGGGTCGACCGCGTCACCTGTAATGAACGAACATTAGTCATGAGTACGATTGAATTGGAAACGAGAGCCGAAACGTTTTCTTCGTCTTTCAGCACGAATCTTCCTCGAGGGGAAGATCGCCAAATCTCTGCCCTCTGGCCCGCAGTGCCGAAACCGGGAGCAACTCACACGATGCCCAAGTACTGCCGAAGTGACTCCTACTTCCGCGTCAGCTACCGAAACCGCTTGGTAGTAGGTGGCTCGAGGTCTAATCAGCTGAAACGCGATACGTCATTGATGTATGACTGTGTGTTGCCCACACGGATGATAAGGGCTGAGTGCCCAAAACCCCTCAGAGAGAGCGGATAAACTTAGTGGAGAGGGACCCGGCTGGGGGAGGGTGCAGAGTTACGCAATAACTCCCCAGCCATCCCCTGACTCCCTGTCGTTCTATCCTCGTACACCCCCGACCCGCCGGCAACCAGAAACAGGAGAACGACGACGACGACGACGTCGATGACGGCGACCATGAGGAAGAAGGAAGGAGGAGGGTGACCAGACCAGAGGAGGGCCTTTTGGGTGGGGTGATGCGAAAGCAGAAGATCCTCCCAGATTGTAACAGAGGACCTCCCACAGCCGGCGCCCCCTTCGCCCTGGAAACGGGTCTCGGAAAGGGGGTGACAACTTCTGCAAGTTCGCTTGAGAGCTTAGCGGTGGCCTTCGGAGTCTGCTGGAGAGTGGCAGGGAGGCAGGCAGGCTGTCGAGGTGGGGTATTCGTCTGCAGCGATGCTTGCGGTGGTCGCGTAGCCGACGACAGCGACAGCAGCTCCCATTGGAACTCGCCGTGACAGATAGACGACATTCTGAGCCCCATACCAATGTATAGATAACATCACAACTCTGGCTAGGCAGACAACATCAGACTATATATACAGATAGCAAGTAGTCGAGATAGCGTTTAACTAACCCACCTACCTAGACACGAGCCGACCAAACGACAGGGAAGGCCAGCATCGGTGGCAACGTACAGGCCGCCTATCCGACTAACCAGAGGTTTGGCTGAGTGGGGCCCTTGCAAGCGATAAGCAGATTAGGTGTTGCTTTGAACAGCAGACGGCTCGGGCAATCTGCTAAAAAACTCACTGACTCTTCATTCGGAACGTGATTTCACGTCGGCTGCCAGTAACCATCAAACTCTATTGTGGAACTGAAATGGTCAGAACACACGAATCTTCTCACTCCTGTTTGGAAGAAATCTCAATCCTCCGACGAGGATGCGTAAAGAATCCGTTTCGAGTGGGAAGCGAGCTGTCGCCAGATGGGCGACCTCGAACAAAATCTCTGCACGCACATTCCGATTCAATGTCTAGGCCAGGTAGAGAAAAGTTCTTGATCATCATGGAATATGAATCCCAAATCTGTTACTAATCGCATCGATTCGCTAATTTTCCGTTCCAATATCTCGAATCCGTGAGTTTTCTCCGATTTCTTCCTGAAGATCGGCGAGGAGAAATATTCTCTCATTGCTTTCTTTCAGGGGAGAATCACCCCCGTCAAGGATGACATTCAACTCCAGCGTGGAGCTTCTTTCCGCGTGTAGCCCCTTGCCTTTCACTACTTTCCTTCGGGATATTTTCGCGAAAAAACGTTCGAATCAGGGACCAACATGTCGGAGGCGAGTTTTCGATTTTGAGAGTATCTTGAAAGAATGTATGGATTCAGAACTCACCCAGTGCCCTTTGTGGGTCTGCACCTGGTCGGAGGGAATATCTCGCAAATCGTCAAATTCCATTAGCCATGTCTATAGGTCGCAGCCTCTTGAAGCTAGAGGTCCGCAGCCGCCCCGTCAGGCCGGATCATTCTAACCGGAGTATTCCACCAACCCTCCTCCTCTGCTCTTGGGTACAAACTAATACTAAGTATTCTAGTCGACCCTCGCAAGAGTTTCGCAAGCGCCGTCCCTTCCCCAATCCGGCTCGTCAGGGGTTCGAGGGGAGCCCGATGGGAGGGGAGCACCATTGCAACACCACTACCGGCATACCCACACGCCGGACTCGAGTTCGGTGGCCAGAAAAGAGGGAGCGAAGGGTGCACTAGGAAGTGAACTCTCGGCTACAAATGTATATTTCTTTGGAATCGATCAGAGGGATAACGCAGCGAAAAGCCCCAACAATATGTCCAACCCGGAAGTAGCTTCTTGCCGAACACTGAGGAGTTTCGAGATTATTTTCGGATTCCGCTAACCGAAACCGGTTCCCGTATTTTGAATCGTGATACACTTACTTGGTCTAGGAACGAATGCTCAAGTAGATAGTTGTCAACGGCCGCCAACTTGAATTTTGGGCGGTCGACTCGCGACGTCAGTTTTCAAGTTAGTCTTGTCAATAAAGTCGTCAACTTCAACAAACACATCACAAGAAGCTCACAGATATTGTCACTTGATTCGTAGCCTCGGTCAGCGAGAGACTACTGCGGCAGCTCTGAGCGCGGTAATAGCAAGCAAAAACGGGGTTAACAACAACTCATAAGAATGACAGAAGCAACTGTACTCATGGCACAGCCTCAACCGAACAGAGCAGCGTGCTCCGAACTCTCTGCTGCTTAGAGTACAACTGAGGCAGGAGACCGCTTGCGAGCCACCGAAAGAGAGCGCTTGTCGAGAGCGCCAACGTAAGGCCCTCTCCGACGCACGTGGCGGTGCTGCTCTCCACCACGAGCGCGGCTGCTTTGTCCTAGATTTGAGCAGGCTGGCAGCCTGGCCGACCGGCAGGCACACAGGCCACCTTCCCTCCACGAGGGTACAACAGCAAGGGTAACAGCGGTGACGGCCGCAGCCGCATTACCTGCAAGGAGCGAAGCCACGAGCGAGCCCTGCAAGGCCATCCGTTCATTCAGAGTGTAGCCATGTGCCGACTCTCCAAACAGTTGGAACGCCACGCTCAGTAAGAGGATCTCAAGGTCACGGCAAAGCTCACCATTGACATTGAGGAAGGCCGTTGTTGGCGTGAAGTCGTCATTATCTCCCCTCGCGGCCATCCCGCTTTTGGCATATCAGGAACAGTGTCGCCGCTGTGTTCCTGGTCTAATTCCACTTTCTTTTTTTTGCTTGCTCCCTAACTCGCAAAACCCGGTCGCAACAGAAACGACAGTCTGATAGACCGAAACAATCGCGATCAGTTGACATGAGTGGAATTCCGTGCTGACGACGGTTTAACGCAAAGAAATATCATCTCGAGGTAGCAACACCAAGCGAATAGAAGCGATTTGTCGGAACGAGAGCCTGTCCAGTCGCTGGCCGATCCTCGTCTCGCAGGGCCATTCGATACCGCATCAACGGCCAGTTCACGCAACCGTTCTCGGATAACGCACATGTGACACAGGTATGATCGTCAAAACGAAATCAATATCCGAGGCGCTTCAATGCCACGAATGTCATTGTATCCGCTGATGTCGTCCTGGGACGGCGGAGGAGAAAAAAAAACAAAGAAGTCAATTTGACCATCTGACATGTTGCCTTCGGCGCTGAAATCATTACGAGCAACAACTCTAAATGCCGATTGTGACAGCCGCACTGACGTAAAGGCACCTCATCGTTTCTCCCATGAGCGGATGGGCGAAAACCACGTGAAGATCGTTTCGTTGCGGTTACGAAGACGGTTTGATACTGCGATACTCGCACTAGAGTTGTGGTAGATGGTGTAGGTGATTGTAACTTTATATCCTGCACTCAACAAAGCCTGTCTATCCACTGAACACGTGCCGCAGGTTGCTAACGCCTGTCGACATCGGGGCGATTGGTCTCGAACAGATGTTTCTCAAACGTCCCTTGATTTCCCTGTTCTTTTGTCTATGGAATTTTTGGAACACGCGCGACCTCCATGGCTGTTCGGAGTGCTTTTCTTCACAAGATCGAGTGGCGAACGAGATTTCCCCATGGGTTGCTCCTAAGGAGAGACTTCGTGGGAGCGACAGATAATATGGCGGTACTTTTCGTGGAAAGCAAACATCCGTTTTTGAACCTTTGAGTCATCTTTGTTTTGTGCCGTGTACGCGGTTGTCACTGACCGATATGACGAGATAAACTAAGGATAGGTCACGGGGTGTCAACAAAACTCATTCAAGGGGTTAGAACTCTGTCGGGCTAGAATGGAAGAGCAGCTTGTTGATCTGCATCAGTGATTCTTATGCGAGCTCATGAATCGAGAAAGTCAATGATTTGCTGAAATTCTCACGGAAGGGTAGTGCCGAACGTACAACTGATTATAGGGGATTCCATTACAGATGAAGAATGTCCCCCATCAGGGACTCCTTCTCCTGTCGTTTCTCGATAAGAACAATTTTCACCCCTCCCACCTTTCGAGTTTGTTTCTTCCACGTCATATTACTGGATTCAAGGGTCACTTGTACGTCACGCATAATTTCCTTGTTGACCAGAGAATATAGCTCAGTCGCCAGAACATTTCCGAACGGCAGCAGATCGAGTGTCACCGAAACCCTGTTGATCGGAAGAAATTTCATCACTTAAAAAAGAGCACGAGTCCTGCGACAGAGCTCGAGGTCGACTTCCTATAAGTTTGTTGAGTCAAGTCGCTCCTCATCGAGCGGTATCACCTTGCCAACAAAATAAATGAAACAACCTGTGTATGAATTTCTGCAGTCAAGGCTTCTGACGGAAGGACACTTTTCTGACTCCCTCACTCACACGTGTCAACGAGTGAAATAAGCGACTCCTGATCACTCAACTTGCCAGATAGTATGGCGACGGAGCACAGTGCTGTCCAGCGAGAAGGAAATGCTGTGGCCTCAAGCGATCCATTGCGTATTCGCCCGCTCTTTGTTTCAAACAGAGGCTTTGTGGAGGCTTTACAGCAGTGTCACACCAACGGCGACGGTGACAACAACACAGTTCAACGATCCGCAGAGGATGCGGAGATGAATGAGAGCTTTGACGGCCATCATTAGGGACCGGGTGATCCTTGACACAGTGAATCGAGATATCTGTCTCCTAATCCTCAAATGAACCTTCACCGACCGTCTTATGTACGGAAGGCGAGATCACTGGCTGCGCAGGGTGCGGTTCCAGCTCCTGATGGGCATCCACCCTCGAGGGTGAAATCTGATTTGCCCATTGAGCATATTAATCAATGGCTGTCTAGAATCCTTTCAAGAAATTTCGGAATCTGAGATTCTCCTCCTCCAATCTGCCTGATGGTTGGCTGGCCGGCCAGCCCGCTAGCCGACCAAGAATCCTCCGCGATCACAAAGAGTTTTTTTTTCGTCACAAAATAGCCCGCGTTCACAATGGTTCGATGAATGGAGGAATGAACGAACGAATGAATGAATGGAAACGATTGAAGGAAAGCCGAAAGCCTCCGTTAACTGCACCATTGAGGGATCAGTAAGAATCACAGAATGGGCTCTCCTGTCAGTTAAAGCATGCATAGTCGTCGTAGCGATGGTTAATGCAATGGTGGCACTGAATGCAGGGGAATAACGTTTCACGAGGGATCCCGAAACTTACTTTGCCCGAAGCTTCTCTCGTCGACATCAACTGATCGCAGCAACACTTCCTTCGCGTGTTTAGCATTTGACTGCATTCGTAAGTATCTATGATTCTACGGACTAGGCAGTCAACCGATATCGGACAGCTCGCGTTTCCTCTAAAATTCTCAGTGATGCCGTTCGACGTAAGCCGCGATCCCAGTCGTTGAGTCGACCGTCCCCTTACCGTATAAGATCTCTTGGAACAATCTCCATGACTAGGGAACGATCGATCGATCGATGAACAAAAAATCATCATCACCACCTGTCTCGAGCTTCTCGAGTGCGTTTGGAACGCGGGAAATCACCTCAGGTCAACTTTTCTCGATAGCGGCACTTGGAGGCGTCGGAAAAGACCAGCGCGGGTTTAGGATGAGGGCGAGGAGGCGCAGGGAAATAAGAAGAAACGGCTCTTATTGTCGAATGACCGGCTCCAAGCAGGAGACGGCCATATTCGATCATTTTGTTTGGCGGAATAGTCCGAGAAGACATTTGAGACAGACTATGTTTTTCGCCATGACCTGCGCGCATTCGAAATAAAAAGCATTTGATTGCGAGACACGCCATCGGTTGGTTCCTCGCCATAGGCCGTGTTCTCAATACAATCACCACCACCAACGCCGCCGCCACATCGTGTGAACACATTGCATAAATCCAACGACTGGACTTCGGAGCAAACACGACCGCTCCTATGCAACGCAGAATTCAAATCTAATTCAAATCAAAAGACGATGTGCCAAATGTGAGCACAGCCTTACGCTATATGGTACAGTCGCCAACTTCTCGAGCAGAATCGTCAACACGTCGCGTCGCCGCCGCGCCGGTCAGGTCTTCATGGAGCTCTCCCGGTCTGCCGGACGCCGTCTATCCGCGAGTTTCTCCTTCCAAAGTGGATTCTGAGGAGGAGATTCCTTCAATTTGTCGAAGAAAGATGCCCCGCTTCCTAATCTTTATCAAAGGGGAGTTCTTAGGCCCGAGATCAGCCCCCACGGCTGTGAAACAAGGGAACTAGGGGCGATTGTTGGCAATCGGTGTCGATTCGTCGCTTCTCACAAAGAACGGAAGCGAAATCAAAAGAGTGAAACTGGTAAACCAAGCTGGTGGATTTTCTGTGAATGTCATCGCCTGATAGACTAACGAACCAATGGACGGATGGATTAGTTTGGCCAGAGACGCTCAATGGAGTTTCAGGATAGTTTTCCGCACTCGGAAGTCGTCAGCGATGCACTCCCGACGAGAAAATTTACTAACGATAAACTCTTCTCGCTTGGCATCGTACCAAGCCACCGTCTGATAGTTCTCATAGTTTGGCGCCTCAGATACTGGCTCCTCCTCAGCGGCTGACGTTACCGCGCTCCCAGGGTATCGTTCCGCAGCGGCGAGTATTCATTCCAATGGCCGACCGCCAGCATTGACAGTCGTGCTCAGCGGCGACTGGAGCGTGCGCGATCAACTAATCGTACTGTGATGCAGAGCAATTCGCGTCGAATTCTAATCCCTGTTAAACACTCCGAAATCTGTATCTTAGCGGGGAAAGTAATCCGTTGGAGGGCAAGATACATCGAATTATTTGCCCCATTCTCATCATCCATCTTCTGTATGATCATGAGTCGGAACGTCTACCATAGCGTAGCAGAGAACGCGGGGCACTTGAACGGACAATCAGTGGAAAACCATTGGTACTGCTGAAGACTCCGTCGCGCCCTTGAGATTCACCCCTGCACTGATTCCGAGGTTTGGGCTAAGCGGACGAGTTCAAGAACGGTGTCATGACAATAACCATCGCGATGGTAAAGTCAGGTACCGCGATGGTTCAAGATGTTGGATTCTTCCCAAGAAAAGGAGGAAAAGGCGATTCTTGTTTCGCGGGTGAATGATGAGCAATTATCTACCTATCGATCTTCCAGACTGAGTGAGAACAGGGGTGATTGGTGGGACCGGAAAACTGCGATGCAAAATTACCAGTGCGCAAGTTACCGTGCCTGTTACTTCCGATCTATCGCGAGTCAGCTTGGTGGAAATACTTTCGGTAGTTCTCCTGTTGTACCGAAAAGGGACCGAAGGTCCTTGAACGAGTTCCTCTTCGGCGATCCTCGTCCCGGATCGGTCAAGATCCATTCTTTCTACATATTTTCAAAGGATCATGAGTTTTGAGACCGATGCTCATTAATCTTCCGGACAGTCTTGATTAGAAAATGTGTCCGGAATCGTCATCGCCCCACCCCGGGAAACGATCCGTTCCGAACTCTTGCGCAAGGGTAGAAGAAAGCAGAACCAGAGGACAAAACCGAGTTTGTTAATCTGTTCGAACACTATGCTTCATTTGAAGTGCATGGAATTCGCGAGCTTTCAGCCGTGTCACATGAGTCACGATCAGAGTAAAACCATTTGACATCACCTCCTCTTAACGGTGAAATAAGAGGAGCTCGGATTGCTTGACCTATCGAGAAACGACCAATCCGTCGAATTTTTCAGTCAACGGATGAGCTGAGCACAGGTTTGAGTATCCTGCATTATTTGCGTCGAGGGGCTTCAATCATATGTGAGCTCAGAGTTTCCTTTTCCAGATCCGTGCTTTTTGTTCCATATCAGACAACAGAAACACGTTTCCACTCAAACGCGCAGGCATCCACCTCTACATTTCCTCGAACGGAATATTTTCTTATTTTCTATCTTCAAAGTATCGTTAACTAGTTCTGTATCAGCGGCAACAGTGAACCGCCGCCGCTGATCCAAAATCGGAAGCAGAACTGGAAGTCAGCTTCTCTTCCAAAACCCGTTGGCTGTCGCAGTCTTCCGAAAAGAGAAAGGACAAAAAGTGGAAGAAACCGAGCCGCTCAGTACTTACCTAGGCGCTTCACCAACGCATTGTTCCTTGGTTTTGAGAGTTTGAATTTTGATGTCATGTTTCCGCTGGATCCATGTGATACGAACTACAGGCTTTCTTGATACAGGAGATGATGAAAAGGATTCGAATCTCCGCCACGATCCACACTGCACGAGGCCACCTGCACCTTAGTGCACACGAGCCAGTCAATCAATCCATCAATTAACCGTCTAACCAGCGAGGCAAGCTGCCGGCGCACCGACGAATAAAAGAAGAAACAACTGCACACCACGCACAGCACCTCGTGAGTCTCCTCCGTGAGCGCTTTGGATTTTGGCGACTGGTTAGCTGGCGTCAAGGATGTTACCGCGCCGGTGATGCCGCTCGCTGCTAGTTCAACTACGTTAGATTCCCTCGCCCTAGGCCACCACCACCACCACCACCGCCGCTGCGGCGGCCGCTACTGCTGCTGGAGAGAAGAACATTGAAACGAACTTGCCATTTGTTAACACAAGACCATACCGAAGCCCTCGACGTGGGGCAGAGACGAGAGATACTCCGCGGAGGAGCTCGGAGTACCTAACGATGAATCGGGGAGCCACCCTCTTTGCCGGAGCACTTGGTTCCCGGACCCCGGGTTGGAAGTTTCGGGCTCCAGGGGAAGGTCTTATCACTGACGTGTGATTGATTTCAACTTTCTTTCAACCGTAGTTTTCGATAAACGAAGCTCTATGGACGAGGATATTCCTCACGACTCCGTGAGTTCTCGATTCGTGTGCTTTCTGACTTTTTGGTTCCTCTTATTGGCTTTGGTCTCGCTTTGACGGATCCATCGTTTTCGAGATGACTACGGCAAAAGAGTACGGTTTCGAAACTTCGAAGATATGTCAAGTGTACCTTGTTGACCGACGATGACTCCTCGATGAGATTAGCACATCGACAGAGCGACAGGATTTACTGACGACACAATAGGCAAACACTGCTCTTGTTCCGAAACTCCCAAAGTTTCACTGTTGGAGTTCACAGTGCGGTACGTGTGAGATTGAGCGACGTATCTTCTCATATCTGGGACTTAAACGATATCGGTCGATGTCCAATCACCACGTCGAATGCCTTTTCCGGCAAGACAAAGACTGGATTCCGTTTCCCGAGTTGCAGTAGTTTTCCAAGCTAGCTTCCTGTAAGCTGTCAGCTCGAGAATGACGGCACCTACTCCGACTCGAAATGACGACCGGTGCCACCGCTGAAATTTAAACTCCACCCTCGGCTCCGGGTTCTGTAACGATGTCGATCCATGGCCATAATCCATGGTTTCGTATCGATCTCTCCTCAATCCGAAGTGACTTTAGTCTCGATTCACGCCGCGTCGCTACTCACGGAAGAATTCAACCACTGATTAAAAGGCGATTTTCCGTTGAGTCATAGGTCTTCTAGGCGCGTCTACGCGTGAGAATCAGTTATTGAAACTGACATCGGATGCCGCCGCAACAACATCAACAATAGCAACAACGACGAGGACGCCGCGACGTCGACAACGACAGCGATCGAGACGCTAGTTGGTCGAGTGTTCGTTTGCTGGCAGTTGGATGAGTTCAACAACATTCTCGTTGTAAGCCGATTCCTTGGCGAAACGTTTCAGAGATGTCATCAGACTTCACCAAACTTACTGGCGGAATTTCTTCTGCCAGCTTTCCCTGCTTTGCTGATTATATTGCCAAGGTTACAGGACAGTGAACCCGCGGTGGCGGCGGCGGCGGCGGACAAACAGTATACCAGAATACTATCACCACCACAGGGCCAGCAGCGCGTTCATATTTCGTTCGGCTGCGTGGCCGCTGAGCCGGCAGGCCGGCTGCCCCGATTATTCGGTCGCGTACGATACAGCGAGCATTCGGGACCGAGCGAAGCCCGAAACAAGAGCGAGGCAGGATCGAAGTTTCGTCTGGTGTCGCATCGATCTCCACACTTTGACTTGCGTGGATAACGGCAAACAACCAGTAGTCAAAAAATGGAACTTCCTCTCAATTTCCAGCGCGCATCCGCCGTCGACGTTTTTCCCTTTTCGAGAGGCGAGAATCTGAGAAAGTTTCCCCCGCATAGAATAATTACGGGAAGCCGCAAGAAAACCGATGGAAAACCCCTAAGACGAGCGGAAAAGATGACTTCTGCAGAGGTCCCGAAAATGTCACTGGTAGTTCAATTGTCGTTAGGTGAGAGAAGCGTCGTATTTCGAAGGCGAAAAATTCTACAGCGCGCACGAGTCTTTTCCTTCATCCTATTCTTACTATTCCACTGTTGCGTCTACTCCAATCGACGAGACGCGAGTGAGATTTTGGTCGTCGTTGTCGCCACCGTTTCCAATTTTTCTCTACCAGACACATCATCAGCAACAGCCGCGGCGCAAACTGCAGAACGTTTGGTATTGTTGAAATGTTTCTTCTTTCTTACAAATGGAAAGAAACTAGTTCGGGTACAAAGTTTAGGTAAATGGAGAGGAAACTAGACGACAGGATTACGGGGTCGACTTCACTATCTGGATCAATTGTCAAGTGATTCACAGCTAGCGGATGCGAGGTGTCTCGCCTCACGAACTCTGCAATCAATATCTTGATTCGACATTTTTTCCCGAGGTTTCCCTAATCTGTCTGAATGGTTCCCTCGTTGTTCTCTTTTCTTCCGATGAATCTTTGTTCCTCCGCTTCCCCTGCTTCTTACTGAGGTGATTCGAGACGTACTACGAAGTTGAGTGTTGATGTATGTGAAAAGTCCAAGCACATGATCTGCCCGTGGTTAAAAGTGATCATGCGCGATAGTTCATCCCTTATGTTCATTCGAGAGATCCTGGACCCGTAGAAGTCTAGCATAGATCCGTCAAGGGGAGGGGTTCACAGTTTCTGATGGGAACTCAGGTCGTGTTTTATTCTCTGGCGATTCCCTATGATTACTTCCAGGCGTATGATTTCGACGACCGAATCAATCAAGATCAATGAACGTTATCGATCATGGAATGCCTGAAGCGCCGAAATAAGTTCACGATGAATCTTCGAAAGCCAAATCGCTAGCTACGCGCGGAGGTTCGGAAACAAAACCATTGCTGGCATGATCGGTTGGATAGGAACCAGTGAAATCCGAGTTGAGGGCATTCGCCTCTTCAGTGTGCGAGCGAACAAGAGTGAACGTGTGTTAGTTGTGTCGCTCTGGAAGAGGGGAAGGACGCGAAAGCGATCGAATGAACGAGCGAGTCCGCGCGCGCGCGCGTGCGTTTGCAATAGTGGTCAGATTTTTCTTGCAACCTCATGGTAACCAGTTCTGGCACTGACTTCTGAAACGACCCGCGTCTGTGGTGGTGGCGGCGGTGGTGGTGGCATCATCATCATCATCATCAACGTGCCGGCATCATTCAGCCGACCCACGGAATAGCCAACGATCGTTCAGTATACTTCAAACCACAACCACTAAACAACGTCGACGACAACGACACTCTCTGAACCAAGAAACACCATTACGCCGTTTCCATCCCCGGAGAAGTTTTTCACATTGAACATCTCGGCAACAACCGTAGAGTTCAGATGGGTTCGCTGGAACTTTTGCCTGCTAGCTTTCCGAGCGACGTTGGAAATCTTTTTTCAGACGACGATTATTACTATTATTTATTTTCTGAATTCACTGCTTGAATTCCTTCCCGTGGTTTCCAGCACCGCCCGCGGCTCGGTGGCTCTTCTTCCCTGTGTTCGGATTCAAGGGGTTCACATGCGTTGAATTGAAAAATGATTTCGGGCTGGAAGCGTAGGAAAAAGAGTCCCGTTTCACGAGGAGATAAGACTCTGATGTCAGCAGTCAAATCGCAATGATGGATCAAAGTTGCGCGCTAACGAGGTCTATCGATCAGGCTGTTGAGCTTCTTTCTTGAAATTTTGTCGCGTCCGATGATCTCCTCGCCGGTTCAACTTCGTTGACAAAGACTTTGTTATTCTGTGATTTTATATGCATGTGTTAATGCCTGCGTCAGGTCGGAGAGTTGGGTTTCCAACCGGCCAGCCGGTTCGCTAGCTGCTCGCTCGCTCGCTAGTCTGTTGGCTCCGCGTAAACCAACCAACCAACCAACCAACAATATTTATAGAGACAAGAACACTGGAATTGCGCCTGCGTTGTTGTTGCTGTTGTTGTCGTTGTCGTCGTCGACGTCTGGAGAAAGAGGCGCCCGCTAGACTGCGGACTGACTGCGACTGAACAGCTAGGTTCATGTTGCTTCGTACTTTTGCTCGCTGCTCTGCCGGTCTGTTCGTCTGTTTGTCCACCGTTTGCCGGTTGGTTATGCAGAACGCCCGCTTCGGTGGTCCATCGGTCGCCGAACATTCTCCAGCCAGAAGTGAGCGAGCGAACTAGCTGGAGGCAGATAGTCGACCGGCCTATGGCTGACTGTTTGGTTGGTTTGTTCGTCCACCAGAGTAACTCGTTCGCTCGCCCGCTCCGAGAAGCTTCGTATGTCCAAAGCGGCGGCGCCAAAAGCAGTAACCGACTCGACCTTGACAATTCTGGGTTTGATTTTCACTGCTGTCTAGTTCGTTCATTCGCTCGGCTCAGTTTGTCCGTCCGTTTGCCGGCTTGGCTCGTCGATCGGTTTGTCTGTCTGTTCGCCGGATGGCTGCCCGCTTGGTTGTGGGTCTATCTCGCTCGACTATTCAACCGGCTTCCAGCAGCAAACAACTCTAACAACCATCTGGATTTTTGGCTCACACAATTTTTTCTCACGAACGAAGTGCAAACATCGCGTTTCGAAATCTCCTCCTCCTGAGCTTGCTTCCCTTGTGTTTGGTTCGTGGGTTCAGTAGCTGAAAATGGAGCTGAGCGGATCAAGAGATCCAAAATAGGAGGGCACCTGCTTCCCCGGATATTAATTTTGAGTATTTAATGGTCAAAATATCGGGACACTTGTGCTCTCGAGGAATCGGTGGATCCGTACGAAAAACGTCTTCACATAAGTAGATTACGGGGAATCGCTTAAATAGGGAAAGCTGTCGAATGATCTTGTTTTCTAGCTCATGGTTTTCGTGGAAAGAAAACGGAGAAGTAGAGACGACTCGTCGAAATACAAACAAGAGATTTCCGGATTATCCTGATCGGAAAAAGAAGGAAATCTGAACGCATGATGAGTGCGCAGTACTTGTGCACGTGCGAAAACCATAATAATCATCGTGAGAGGAGCTTTGAAGCCCTTGTATATGATACTCTGCATGACTGAGCATCGCTCAAGGAGTCGAAAGCCACGTGGATGCAATCTGAACGGTGACTCTGTTTTCAACGATGCGTTTTCGTATACGTATATACAGCATTTATTAAGGTTATCGCCCCGGAACCCTCCCCTCCTTTTTCAATGATACAAAGCATTTCCACAATTTCATGTTCCTTGTGAGATTTTTGAAAAAGGCGCTTCAAATCTGCTCTATCTCCTCCTGCGCGGAGACCTCGACCTGCGGACTCTTCTTGGACTACGAGATCGTCTTCTTGGCGAGGGACTTCGCCTGCGGCCGGCTTTCTTAGGAGCAGGACTGACGCTTCGGCGTTTCGGACTCGATCTGCGAGATTTTCTGGTCCGTCGAATTGTTGGACTAGGAGATCTTCTGCGGATCGGCGAACGGCTGCGCGCTCTGGGGCTCTTAGAGCGCCTCCGAGGAGGAACGCTCGCAAGCGCGGAACTTTTCTGCTTCGAAGATGCGCTGTCGCTGCTGCTGCTGCTGCTCCTGCGAGACACAGGACGTTTGCCCGGCGATGCACTGAGACGAGAGGAGCGCTTCGGTGAAGGAGACCTTTTAGCTGGCGACGGCGACCTCTTACTTCTAGCAGGAGGTGAGACTTTCCTCATCGGTGATCCTCGTTTCGCCTTTGGGCTAGGAGAGCGTTTCTTGACAACGAGACTTTTGTTTTTCTCGACGGAATGATCCGATGAGGACGAGGACGACGAGGAGCTCGAAGATGAACTCGAACGAGAATTTCTTTTTGCCGCAGAACGTCCTCGAGGGGACGGACTGCCTGAGTGCTCTTTGGCTGATTTCTGAGGAGGCGCAGGAGAGCGGCGTTCTGTATTCTCCTGGGAGTCCATGTCCGACTGCTGACTCGCACGTGATGGACTTCGCGAACCTTTTTTGGTTGGCGTTTTATCGGTGGAGCTTGCGAGCTCACTTTCAATCTTCGGTTTCTGATCGCCGTTCAATTCCTTCGACGATGTCATATCGTTCTCTATGACGATTTTGATGTTCTTCAGGTCAGCTTCTGTGTTCTTCTGTTCAGTGTCGCCGTTAGCATCTCCACTACTGTGGTCCTTTTGCTCTGAAAAAGCGATTTCGTGTGATTTTCTCATTCAGGTCTTTAGCGAGTCTCGCGTCTTTCGCAACTCGAATATCATTCGAGGGAGTCGCAACTCCCGAATCCGCTTACACGACGTCTCCGAATGATTATCCAAAACCACAGCAAAAAAAAATACTAACCATGTTTGACTACAACAGCCACGCTACTCGGTAAATGAGAATTCTCTTTTTCGTCGGGCTCTCCGTCTGAAGCTCGAGTGATTCCTTCGATTCTTTCGACTTCAAGCAGCATTCTCTCTTCTTCTTTCTCGATGATGATCTGAATCTTTGCCTTGCTTCTGGCGAGCAACTTCTCTGTTTCCTTGGTGTGAGTCTTGGGCAACCACATAATCGGCGGCTTGGCTGCCGTGTGGATGAAGTTCATCATGTATCGGTGCCGCTTAGAGAACTCCTCGAACTGAAAGGTGAATTCGATTTCATATGATTGGATCTGCTTCTCTAGAGGATCAAATTGGGCTTCCATCTAATCGAGAATATGCGCGCCGTCGGGCATTTTCCAGCACTCACCGCTCCCACAACCTCCATCTTGGACTGGAGCTTCTTGAGTTGGGTGAGTTTCTCTCGCTTCTCGGTGAGAAGTTCTCGTCGCTGCCGAATATCTTCTTCGCGTTCTTTCTGTTTCATTTCTTCTATCTTTTGCTCTTTCTCGACTTTTTTGTCAACTTGCTCCTTTCTCTTCGTGGTTTCTTCCTTCTCGAAACTCTGCAAAGTTCAAATGGTGTTCATTCATCACCTACGGCATCAACAGCGTATCCTTGATAAGTTTTCTACCATTGTCGATCTAGCGACGTCAGACCCACCTTCAAAGTCCCCAATATCATGCCAAACATGCGTTTATTCCGCTCTTTTCCACTTGTATCGCTGCGCTGTTCGTTCAGTAGTTCTGTTCGACTTTTCTGCTTCACGGTCATGGATGAGGCTCCAATCAAAGACTGGAGACCCATTTTTCGAGGAGGTTCATCCTCCTCGTCCTCTTCGTCCTTGGGTTCATCTTTCTTCGAGGATTTGTCTCGCTCGGCGGGAGCTTCCTCACGTTGACGTTTCACTCCCTTCTGGAATCCGTGGTTGTGGTTCGGACCCATGTCCCTGACCTCATTGGCATTAAGTTGTCTCCCAAGGCGGCTGAAGGCTCCACCTTGGTGTCTCCTGAAGGGTCCACTGAAAATGAAAATCCCTCGTTTCAGTAAATTTCCATCTGGGTCTCTGCGCATGGCTCACGAGGTCTCGCGTCGCGTTCTTCCGCGGATTCGCCTACTCAAATGCATCGAAGAGGAAAAAGGAACCTACTCGTCAAGTCTGTTGGCAAGCTGACTTCGGATTCCAGCGGGGGCGTCTAGTCTCGGTTTAAGCCTAAGAAGCGAAAGACGATTAGAAAGCGATCTATTCCAGAGTCTAACACCTTCAAATGGAGGAGCCGTTCGTCATTGTTTTGAACTCACTGATATGAAAAGAGAAATTCGAAATCCAGAGGTGACGCTAATGAGCCATCACGGAACAGTAAACAAAGAATATGCCTTGAATTGAAGATAAGTTTCCATAGCGTCTTCAACACAATGTCGGAAAGAACTACGTGACGCTGAATGTTTCCCTGTCAACTCCGACCGCTCCCCGAGTGTAGAGATCCTGACATCCAGCAAACCCGCTCCCCAAAATGAGTTGCACGGGTCCCTTCCGATCCCGAAAAACGATCTTCCATTGGATTATATCCCATAAAGGCTCCATGACATAACGGGAGAGAGCCAACGCGCTCTGAAGCGTACCGCGCCCCGATCGATCGCGACCGGATGATCAATACCTCATCTTATATTTCATTCCCTCCATTGACTCGAAAAATTCGTGAGCAACGCGTTGCTGAGCATTCAGCGGTATCCGAGGCTGTGTGAAGTTTCTACACTTGAACCCCATCGAGAGAACATGAAACTGAGAACATCTCATGTCCGTGTGATCACAACGCGCCGGTGGCTATACAACATTGACGTCCTTCCCTCGAAAATCCGCGGAAGCTTCTGTTGATGCATACACGTGTGCTCGTAGAAGTGGCGCTCGGAAAACGAAATGATGCGGAAGGAGCCCGCCAGAAACGCAAGGGTTCCGATGCCCTAGAAACTCTCCGAGCGACGGGAGATTCGTGAATCGCGACGGTGAATCGAAATCGTCGCTTTTTGTCCGGCCGTCGATCGCTTGCCCACATACCTTTGCTGCAGCGATGGACGTCCCGTGTGTTTTTGAATTCCTTCTTCAACTTCTTTGAGTCGCTTCTTCGCCTCCTGGAACTCCTCGGTAAGCGACGACAAGGAAAGGCCTCCCGCCGCCATTCCAAGTCCACGAATTTGGAACAAAATTCACACTGCACTTTATTTCCGAACAGAGTCAGCGAGATCCAGCCACTTGCAGACCGCACAGCTACAGGGACAACACTCCGGCACACACAAACAAACAGACGCACGGACAGATGAAGAGATTCGCCACTTCACGTCGGCAACCCTTAACCCCCACAAAGCTTCGTACGGATTTTCGCCGCTTTCTGCACTCCGAAGGCTCTTTTCACAGAATCGATTGATTAGTTCGGAACCGGCTCTTGGTTTTTAGCGTACTCTGGAGAACGCAGACACGGATCACTTCAACAAAAGGGCGGCGTCGTCTGCGGATTTGTTGATATGTGAGAGAGAACGATAAACTCTCTTTGAGCGCGCTGCCGAGAGGGGCGACATCTGTCAAAGCGAATCATGATCTCTTTTCTTTCTGATTGTCGCTCAGTCTCATTAAACTCCTAAACCGGTATCTTATCAGGGAAATAATATTCAGGTACATGATGAGAATTTTTCACCCAAGGAGTGCTTTGCACCTTAGGTTGCCGCTTTACTTCCTGAGGTCGATAACAACAGATTGTGCCATGAGTTCCTCTGCATGTCGAGGAGAAGTGGAAATTCCTGTGAACATAAATGTTTTTGTATCGAATCTCTCCCGAAGACGCTCGCTTTTGACGAGGTCGTTAGGAGCAATTTGAGATCAATCGCTTCATTTGTTCATCATGGAAGTCTTCTCTTATTTTCCCGTGTGTTTGTTTGGTGCAAAGAGCTTCATGCGGTCATCCAAGTACTCGAGTATTAGATTCAGTCGGAAATCGCGAGCCAATGCATGAGCTAGTTTCTCGTTTAGTAGTCTCGCTTCGAAAATACTCCACTTCTAGCTTCCGGTTCATTCTTCGATTCGATTGTTTCGTTGAGGTACCGATTCTCCTGGTCGACCTGCTGCGCGAAAATCGATTTCTTTCCCGGGAAAAAAAATTACTCCCTGGCCTCGAACCTGAGGTCCTGAAAAATGTAGTACCCCGTGAAAGCGATGGCTTATATCCCGGCATTATCCAATATGCTAATGTCACAGGCAGCTTCGAGGGTCGGATTCCGATTCATGATCAAACTCGTTCTGAAAATCCAAATACTCAAGATACTTTGGACGACCTAAGTAACTAGGATTTCTGATGAATATCGAGTCATCGAGTCTTCACCTCATGAGATCGAAATGGTAAATCGCTGCTCCGAGAATCAAGTGAGTATCCACTTTCTTCCGCAGGATAGCTTCCCAGAAATATCGGTTCAGCTGAGTTCACCTCCGCGAAAACAAGTGGAGGCGGCTCGAGAAGCTCGAAATCGTCCAATGGCTCTCATCATAGAAGAGGTAGAAAGCGATGAAGTCGAGTTACAGAAGAACCTCGCGATCACTGAAACTCAAGTGAGTACGATCAACGATACGTATCTTTCGGCTTAATCAGGAAACGTCAGTGACTCTAACTTATTCCCCAGTTCATCGAGATACCCTTTTCGCCCGATGACGCCTGTTTCCGCATAGAAGAGATAGAATTTCAAGACGAACCTACGTCGAGCAGCCGATGCGAGCAAGTTGTTGTGCCGACATCGAGTGGCGTCTCATGGAGGAAGAATGTCGAAAGAGAAACTTCCGCCAAATCAGGTCATTGTCATCATCGATTTGATCGCTTCTATTCTCGTCTGGATCTCTTAATAACGTTCGGAGGAAATGTCAACTGTCCATACATATTTGTTTGAGTTCAGGAGAAAATGGACTTCGTTGCAGACGACCGGAAATCCAGAGGGGGGAATCCGAATGTGTTCGCCGATTTACCAAAACGGCTACGCGAAGCAGAATCTCGGTATCAGTCATCGCGGAGTATGCTTTCGTCTCTTGCAAATTCTACACTGTACAACTCGCGAGGACTGCGCTTGACCGTGATCGGAATCCATGAATCTTGCGGGAGCACCTATCTCGAAGCGGTCGACGACGAAGGTGACACTTTGAGCAGAGAAATCCTATTTGCGTAGTGAGCTATCATATTGCATTCAGCAGGAAAGCAACCGAATCATATCTTCTATTAATTATTATTACGTCATTTCATCTTGACCGTCGTTGATTCCTTTCCAGACTCGTATTTGGTGCATCTCCCGAAAGATACAAACATGTCTTGTATCGAGCCAGGTGCCGAGGTTGTGATCGATGGTTCTTACACGCGGCGTAAACTCCGAGATCGTTGGCTATTATCAATGGTCGTGAGTGTGACCTGTAATCGAGGAAAACCCTGATCCTCAGTGAAGAAAGATAACAAGCGAATAACGACACAGAAATATCTCATGATATTTATTCATTAATGTATTGATTTTTTTCCGTCAAATATCCGTTTTCATAATGTTGTTGATGCTCGAGACGTAATTGAGAGAACACATATCTAATTCTCGTTTCGTTACGGCGACAAAGGGAATCCGAACGGTGGTATCGCATCGTTGATCAGCACTTCGATGTAAACAACAGTAAGCTTTCCCGCCGACAAAACAATTTCTTACATTCAGAACTGCAATAAACGATTTCCAAGTGATTGGTAAAACTGATTGCCAACCAACCATCCCGGTTTCTCTTCCAGTTCGTTTCCTATTCGTCAGAAGAATCGATGCGTTCCGTATTTGTTTGTTGTTGCTCTCCCTGATCGTGGCAACAATTCATATGTGTGCATCATCACGACAAAACTTCAAATCCAATTCAGACTCCAACAGAGACCGACTCCCGCAGTCGACGGTCCTCCCATTACGATGAGAAGATATGAAGAGCTGTGATATTTACATCAAATAGAACAAGTCGCCAACATTCCTACATCGACAGCTAAACCGATGCGGCAACCTCTCACGAACGTTATTCATATTCTTTCGACCCTAATGTAACGACAACCAACGCGAACCTCTTCGATCACCGAAAGTTCGTTTCTATTATCCTCTCGAGTAAATCAACGGAATACAATGAGTCTTGGAAACTTTAACGGTTTTCATAGAGTTATCTTTCTTTCTCTTTCGCTCGCTCGCTTTCTCTCTCGCTCGTTTGCTTGCTCGCCTACAACTCAATTTGGCTCTTCGGTGCACGTTTTCCCTTTGGTCGTGCTTCGTACTTGATTTCCCGCTTCAAGCTATCCGACTGATCTACTGCTAAGGAGAGACAGTGCCCCAATTTTCTTCAACATTGCGTAGAATCTTCACTCAACAATGTGTACAAGATTCCGCGATGTGTGGTGGCAACAAAGAACATTTCTCAGATCAGCTAATCGACCACGGGTGGATAGGAAATGGGTGATTTTTGCATTTCGCTCAAAAACAAAATTCCACGAGGAAATCACCGACCAATCAATGAGTGCATCAATCGATCAACTCAAAGATCCGAGAAATCAACGAGAAGCTCAGTTCATCCTCTGTCGTAAAGCGTGTTTGGCTCAGCAAGGCTGAATATGCCAACCTCGACCAACGTGGACATTGGTTCGCTCCTGATGACCGTTGAATCGGCTACATTTTTTTCCGAGCTCGTCTCACTCAGATTCGAGCCCTTCGGTGATCTGTTGGACGACGAGATCACGTCTTCAATACTCTGGAGTCCTCTGGAGCAACTAAACGGGGGAATCGAAGATAAGGGAATAAAGTTGCGGTGTCTGTAAACCGCGTTGTCACGTCATCGGCGACAATCGAACGGCCACCTTCGAAGCTCTGCCGATTAGCCAGAGTCGAGTGCCTGGGTTCGATTGGATATCTATTTGTTCACTTAGTCAGGTGCCTTTCCTTGCTTATTGAGATAGAATAGTATGAATCATGTCTGAATCAATGATAAGTGAGTGAGTAACCAACCAACCAACCGACCAACCAATCAATCGAACTTGTCCACTAACAGTATCATCTAGTTGACCTTCGTATTTCGTGGCAAGCATCGCGAGAAGAAAATCAACCAACAGAACTGTCGTCGGACGACCAGAGGCGCCATGAATAGCTGTCACAAGAAAACGAAGGAAGGAAGGAAAGAAAAGAAGACATCAAGGGTTTCCTATGGCACATTCTGTGTCCTTGGGCGCACCGAAGCAGGCGGGTCACCTCAAAGAAATCGGAAAATTCTCGCAATCTCGTATTCCGTAGAGAATAATCGGTGGAGAAAGCGTGAACTCAGGAACACAACAACTTTTTGTACAAATTAGTATTTGACCAGAAGAAAGGATCGAGGAGGATTTCCGAAAAGCGGGCTGGGGTGATCGAATTCTTTTCACAACAAGCTCCGTTCACTTCGCTCAGGACCGCGGTCACGTCGAACAAAGAAAAAACGAAATTTCAACTCGGCAGTTGCCGTTCCGCATTCCTAGAACTCAACCTATTCACCGAAACCAAAAAGAGAATCATATGTGTACTGCTGAGTTCTGCACAAGGGTCAACAGTTTTTGGAAGTCCGTCCTCGGACAAATGTAGATCGGTGTGAGACATTTCATCCAGAGCTATCTAACTGTGAGTTCAAGTTTCTCAATCGGTCGGTCCGCATGTCCACTTTTCGTGAATGCGTTCGCGGTCCAGTATTCATCACCGTCGATCGGTCGTAGTCTCAGAACAAATTGCTTGCTGCTGTCCACTTGTCCTTGAATTCAAAGTTCGCTAAACCCTCAGAGATTTGCAAAAGGATCGGCTCTTCAACTTCGACGGTTGTTGTTTCAGGTGCCACGAAGGAGAGAAAATTAACCAACAACAACCATGGCTATTCGATAACGTAATCGTCATTTTCGTCGAGCTTCCTCTATCATCATCGTCGTTGTTGTTCTTGTAGACGCGGGAATATGTTTGAACTGACAAACACTGCATAAATATGTTCGTTCCTTGTCCTATTTTAAACAGATCAGTGTGACGACAGATCATGACCGTCGTCTTTGTGTAAGTGTGTCTCAGTGTAAATGTCTCATATGGATGGTGTCCCTCATTTCTATACGGTGGCTGGTAAGAACGGCTATATCACAGTGAAATATACAGTTATGGGATTGGTTCAACACGGACCATTAGTCGCTGCTTCAGCTCCCGCATCTGAAGCCGTTGCAGCTGCTGCTGTTGTTGCGGTTATTGATGCAGCTGTGGAGTTCAGTGATGTCAGCTAGCTGATCAACAGAAGATCTCCTTTTCTTCTTCAAGATCACGTCGTGCATTGATAGCCGTGGAATCGTCGACTGTGTTAGCCCGGATGAGCATTGAACTTGGTGAGCAGGGATTGGAGGCAGCGCAGTGAACACCGCCGGCTAATAATATTGCCTGATGATGCTGATGCTGCTGCTGTGGCTGCGGCTGCAAATGATTATGTGCAGATATCGGTGGTTGCGTATAGTGGACCTTTGCGGGACTGGAGCCTGCCCTTACGTGGACGGGCGACGGAGCGGCCTGGGAAGATGCACTGTGGGAGCGCTGCGGAGGACCCCTCTTCGCCAAATGCAGCGGAAGTACCTGTTTCGGGGGTGAATTCTGAGGCAACTGGTCTTTCAATTGCTGTTGCTGCTGCAGTTGTTGTTGCGGCGGCGTCAATGGCGGCGGCGGCGGCGGCGGCTGCTGCTGTTTAGAATGGTGGGGATGATGGTGGTGGTGGTGATGATGATGATGGTGATGTCCAGGTAAGAACTGCGACAGACCCGTAAGGGCGGCGGGAAGCGAGTTTGATGAGTGGGTCTCTTTTTCCTTGAACTGCGGAGCTGGGGGTGATCCGCGGCGGATCCTCGAACCCCCCGTCGACCCTGAATTGGTGGACGAGGTGTTTGGAGACACCGACCCAGACTGTGGTCCTCCCAAGCTGCTGAGATGGAAGGGCAATAATGAAGTCGTTGATTGAGAAGAACGCATGTCTAAAGGCATGACAGACAACATCGCGGGCGCCATCAGGTCGACAGAAGACACTGCGCGTCCCTGAAGAGAGCCCCTACGCCGGGAAAGTAACGAACAGCATTCCGGTTAGTGGTTTCATTCACTCGAAACGCAGTCTTTTCGATTTTTGGGTTAGTTGGGGATCGGGAATGGGGGAGAACAAGATAGTCTCTTGATAAAAATTTCATCCTCTCGTCTGAGCGATAAAACGCGTTGCTCACCTTGGAGAATTCTCCGCACTCGATGGAGATGAAGTATGTGTAGTCTGTGGGTTCGCTTGTTGCGAATGCTGCGTGGAATGCAGAGGAGATCCCTGTTGCGACACAGGTGATGATGAGATCGGCAACTGCACCATCTCTCTGTTTTTCTCCAATTTCTCCAGTCTCCTGAACAGCCAGTCCCTCTGTTGCTCTATATCATCCTGTTCGCGCTTTATTTGCTCCTAGAACATCAAGTTTGGGATCAGCGAAGCGCTCGACATGGTCCAAGTGAGATTATAACCAGGGAAAAATAATAAAATCGGAAGCCATGCTCTCGTTTTGAAGCTTGCTCAAATAGGTAGCAGTCAAGAAGCAGCCGCCATCTACTGTCTTTAAGAGTCTTTCGCAGGCACTTGATTCATGTAGATGATGTTCAGGTGCTTGATCGGGGTCGAGCACATGGAGCTCGCACACCGATGAGATCGTCTCCATCGCATCGCACATTCCCGTGGTTAGGCTCCCGTCGTCTCGATGTTTCCGGCTCATACATTTTTAGTGATCAGTAGCATCGCGGATAACCAAAAAATGCGTGGGGAGTTGATTCCATCCCAAGAAATAGAAGGAGAGGGAGGATGACACCACAACATCGAAAGCAACAAAAAAAAAAATCGGAGTGTCAGTACACTGGGAAGAAAACCGAGCTTGGAGAGTCCAGAAGGAGGTTCGAGATTTGGGGAAAGGGGGAGAGATATATATAGCGAAAAAGTGAGAAGAGGAGCGGGGGGCAACAGTTAAGACTGGGTTATGGAAGAAGCCAAGGGTCAATATAGATGGGAGAACGATAGATAGACGACAGACAGACAGATGAAGACTGACCCTGTCACCTGACAGTGAGCTTGGTTCTTGGGGTTCTGAGTTTGAGCCTCTAGCTCGGCTTGTTGTTCCATAATCCTTTCCTGTATGACGGCGAGCGAATATAGGAAAGGAAACAAACGGCACACGGCACGGTTAGCCTTAAAACATGTCTACGATTCTCCTCTCAACGAAAACACCTGTTAGAAGCTTCCACACCTTTTTCCGAGCCCTAGAATACCTCAACCTTCTGGCTCACCTGAAGCTTTTCAACTTCTTCTCTCTGACGCTCGAGTTGTTGTCGTTCTAACTGGCACTGTTTATGCCATTCGGTTCGTTCCTGCGTTAGTTGTTCTTGGAGATTCCGTAGCTCTTCGAGCTGAAGATCCGGTCGATATGACTGTTTGCGTGGGTTTCGACACTGCAATTGCTCGCTCATCTCGTTGGTTTGCAATCGAAGAGTCTCCATCGAAGAGGCGCTTTGACAGTATAGGCACTGTGTGATAAAACGGAGGAGATTAGAACTCATGACCGAGCACTACGTTGATCTCGTATTTGGACCAAAAGAAGGATTCCCATCACAATGGATTTCAGCTTTGAAAGATTCGAGAGCACCGGCAAAAGGATGACCCTTCCCTCGGGCAAGTGAGCTCGACCGACACTCGCGCATAACGGAAAGTGTCGCTCACCATTATGATCGAAAGATTGTGAGTTAGGTCGGAGATGATCTCAAGCTGTTCTCGGGGATCCTTCGTGAAGAACAGGGGCGTCGCTGTTAGCCCTTCAAGTTGGTGTAGCGGCAGTGGGGCAGGAGGAGCATCTTGGGTAGAATCGGAGGGGCTTGGGTTGTCCAGGCCGGTAACACTGCGTCGCTGGAGTGACTTGTCCTGAGAATGATAGATGATTTCAGGCAAGAACCCAGATATGTACATCCGCAACTCTCTACGGAACGAACGAGTGAGAATCGGGTTTCTCGGTGCTAATAAGGTCCGCAAACAAGCGTTCTCCTATGCGCAAATGAAAATATCCTGCCCAATCCTCGTGAGACACTTTGTGTAAATCTCCGTGAGGGTTGAAATAAGAAGAAGCGTGAGCATGAATTAAGGATGGGGGTTTCTCAAATCGATGCTGGAACCGAAGATAAACAGCGGTGGTGAGACAAAGAAACCAAGGACAGTTAGTCAACGTTTCGGGGATTGCTTGACAGCACAGAGTACAGCTTACAGTGGGAAGAAGACTTTCAGAATTAAACGGGAGTGGAGCGCTCAATCGACGCGTCTCCAGGCCCTGATCATCCGTCGAAGGCGTAGCGAGGGAAAAATTTTCCCGGTTAGAAAGAATCTCTCTTTTTCATCCGATACCTACTCGTTATCTCTATTATCCATGAGAAATGATAGAATGATGTCCGTGTCGGAACTATCTAAGGAGGCGCACGACCGACAATTCCATTATCCCGTGAAAAACAGAGAGACCAGTTCGGTATTCCGTCGTCGTCAATACTCAGCCTCAGTTTCGCTTGTTGACGAATTAGGTACTCAGTCTCTGCTACGGAACGTCATCAAAATTGATCGCGTTCGCGCGATTTCGGCTCTCCTAAATGAGCACATGGAAACTCACCTTGACCTGCAGATGACACTCTGGGAATTCCCTCGAAGTATCTTTCTTGGTCCGTTCTTTTGCTGCTGCACTTTCGGCACCGATTAGGAAGAGCTTTTTCTTTATCGCTGCGCATGGGCAAGGGAAAGAAGGAATCGATTTAGTTGGATTATCTGAGGAAGACTTCTTTTCGCTTTTCAACATCTATCACGGCGGGTGAGGCGACTAGCGTTCCACTACAATCACTCGTCCTGTTTAGGCTATGATCATTCCAACAACTTATTCGTTCTTCCACGACGAGTTCCAATGCTGCAACTACTCCCGCGATCGGTGCAACTGTCTCTACCGCGGGTCCGGAACTGCGTGTTATCACAAGCTATTTTGGCGCTCTTAGTTCACTAGTTGCGCCGTGGAACGTCCCGCCAAAACTTCTCACAACAAGGACTCCACAAATCTTCAGCTTGTGACTTGTGCTACGAACATATACACAACGTCTAAAGCCGGGATGTACTACCGCTCAGGATTTACAACGCCTACAGTGCAGTGCGACTGTAAAGTCTGAGTCGATTGCTACGAGTGCCTTTGCAGACACCTGCTGCTCTCAATGAAATGAAACATCATTCGCATTTATGACAGCGCCGCTGGCAAAGCCTACTTCTGCAACACCTATGAAAACAACTGCAACACCACAGCAATGGAGAAGCACACGTCGAAAAACGTGAAGGAAAACAAAAACCTAAATGACGTCACTTTCCTCCTGTGAAATCTTCGCTAGACACTGAGCAGCTCAAAATCCACTACATTAGCAAACCCACAGTCGAGCAAGCCCACACAAAATCAACTCGATGTCCTCTTCTTACCAGTCAGATATGGAGGCAGTCCTGACGGAGCACCACCTGATGTTTAAAATGTTTCAAAAATCTTTCTCAAAACACGTCACGTAAAACAAAAACAAAACTTTCTCGTAGAAAATCCTCGGTCCTCGGAGGCCCTGATTCGAGTTTCGCAACATTCAATGTCAAAATTCAGCCTGAGGCTGCTCTCAAAACCTAAACTACACCCTGATTTCTAGCCCTCGCGTCTCCGTGTATGCGAAGCCTTGAAAATGGAGAAACTTGTGGTATCTTGAGATGGTTCCTACCTTTCATTGCATTTGCGTCAAAGCCTCCAAAGGTCTCCGCTCGCTTAGGTAGTACAGCAGCAACAGCCGCAGTGTTGGTAGAACCTACGCTAGAATCGGCGCACAGTATGCTTTGGTGTTCGCCTGCACTGCTAACACTCCGGCCTAGGCTCTGGTGCGCTCCATCCGTGCTGTCTTTGCGACTGTCGGTCGCATTAGCAGTAGAGAACAGTTGTGGTATTGGAATTTGCGCGAAAATCTGATGTACTTGACTAGCTGCCGTGAGCAACATCTGATTAGTCTCCTCCGGCGACAACTTTTGAAGAAGGTCGGTGTACTTGAAGTCTCGGGGATTAAGCTTGAATTGAAAACCTCATTATGAGAAACGAACACGGTCTTTGAGTTTGAGGGGGACGTTTTGAAGCGAGGCATCTGATGACGAGTGTCTCTCCGCGGCTTTGATCTCGCCATATAGGATCTAATTAATACCTTATCGATGGTCTCCTGATCAACTCCGATGGTTTCCAACATCTCGGAAAGGATGGCTAGTTTTTCTTGGCAGATCTGGGCGATCTGACGATCCCCATCATGAAGAGAAATCTGCAAGCGACGCAGTCGATCGCTGCGAGCCACTTCTTCGGCATCTGTAATCGAAACAGCAATGAAATCATGTCCCGAGTCCAGGATATACAATTATTCTCGGCTTCTTATTCTCATTTCAAACCGTGAAATACATTTCAGAAGACACTTTTTTCTATCTCAAATCAGAGACTTTCGGATGAAAACGGCGAAAGCCAAACTAGTACATCCTATCGCTACATAAAAAGTCCTCGTGCAGTCATGTGACAGTGTAAGGTGAATATTGCGCAGATGTTACTCCTCCAATGCTCCTCTCGCAACCGGTTGTGATGAATGGTGCAACAAACGGCATCGTGCTCAGTGTATGTTTTCACTTTGTGCGGCGATGACTGACTTAGGTGCCTCTTGGGCAAAAGGGGCGTTGCCGTCGATAGAGAGACTCGGCGGTTGTATGTACATCTATCGGCGTTTGATAATTTTCTATTTTTTCTTCTCATTCCCCCCGTTACCACGGATTTGACAGCTGTTAAGAAATCATGGTGACACACTTGGGAAAAATTGACACCCCTTTCGCGTAGGCGGTTGCCACACACACACACCGTACGTTGGCACGGCAGCCCTTTTGCCCCAAGTACAAGCTACGGGCTTCGTGGATAACGGGACTTTGAAACCTCGGAAAATCGACAGTTTCGAAAAATAACTCTTTCAGTACGGTTTCCAGCCAGCGAAAAAAAAGCAGTGGCGAAAACAGAATTCCGAAGAGCCTTTGTCCACGGCCGGAAGACGACGCCATTCAAGATCAGGCAGGGAGATCTAACCAAGGATTGATAACGATTCAATCCGAGCTGGCGTCCAACTTACGGTGTGTGTGCAAGTAGTAGCGGACTCGACGGGGACTCCTGGTCTGAAAAATATCCTGAAATTCCGGGGGCTGAGTGTTCCGATCCCGCATTGCAACAGGAACAGCAACAGCGCGAGTTACCACGGCGCAGCCGGCCACGGCAACTGCGTCGGCTGATGCGGTTCCGGCGCTCTTGAACCTTTTTTTCTGCTCTTTTTTTTTTGTTCCTAAGTCTGTTTCAAGGCTCATCATCAAACGTACCTTTCTCTTGGGAATCATCGGTCTCTGCCGGACACGTTTCGATGGCTTTGCGGATAGCCTCGAGCCATACGCCTTTTTCCTTAGGGCTTCCGCAGATGAACTCAAACATCTCGGGTACCTCTGCGTTCGATGAGATGAGATACAGTGCCCGGGCGTCTTGGCCCGCTCTTTCGCGAACCAAAAGCTTATGCAGAGAAATAACACTTGGCTGCAAAAGGTAATGGAAGGGAACCTTGATTCGATGGCGTACTACGTCGAACTCACGATGGGAAAAGGGAGATGAGGTAGGATCTGGATTTTTTTTTATGCTCCAAAAGCTGAGAATTCCGGCTCAGAAAACTCCTCTGAGGATTTCGAGGAGCTGCCGTACCGGTGACAATCTCCGCGGCAGAGCGGAACATATGATCGGTACGAAGTTTGGAAAAACAGGTGCTCGAAGAGTGTTATTGAGACGCATGAGTCGATGTCCACACTCACCTTGTTATCAAAAGCAGCGAAAATATATTTTTGGTTGTTTTCTTGCAAGAAGAATATGACATCTGACAACAGTACTGCAGTCACATCTGCAAGAGAAATCGCCGACTCGATTCAGTTCGAGCGAGCTCAACATCTTCGGAGGGGGTATTGAAACCTTCCGTATTTGAGGATTCATTGCTTCAAAGAGAAAGGTGCATTTCCAACAAACCTAATTGCTTTCCGCGAGCATTTCTCAGAGAAATCGTCCCCTCATGTCTGAGTTTCCTATTACTTGACAGCAGATCAGATTTCTTGAATTTGTGGCTTTTCAAGTACGCTGTTGACTTTGCATCGATCTTATGATAGATCTCGAGAAGTCGTGCGTCACGTTCAGCTTCAGCGACCTGCGCGTTGACTCCGTTGATGACATCCTGCGAAATGAATGAATGCGATTTATTGTTCCGACACGAAAACGAACGCTCTCTCTGAATAGACCAGGATTGTTGAAAAGTAGCATCTCGGCACGAGGCGGAGTCTTTCGGGCTTGCCGCCTGGATGTTCGTTTGCAGGAAGCCAAGCTTTCATGGAGATCTTCTGCTGCCTACTGCAGGTGTTTCAGCATTGAATGCAGCTGTTCTGATCCATCATTCACTGCTGCTGCATATTATAGCGTTCGCAGCTTGCCTCGGGTGCTGAGTTAGCACGTATTAATACGTTGATGTTCTTTCCCCGCGTTCGTCCAGGCGCGTTTTTTCTTTCGCTCTGCATTGCCGCAGTCGAACCGAGTTCCGTCAGCTGACACTTCTACGCTTATCATGCCCATCACGTTAGTACAATATGAATTCTCACCTTTATGAGTATTTGAGCGGTTTTCAATCGTTCGACCTCGTCAGGGTGATCTTTGGAACTTTTTATGAGAGCGTCGATGAGCAGCGGATATTTGGTGAGTCGTTGAGTGACCAGGAGAATGCATTCGGGAATTCCTCGGCCCTTGCACAAAGCAAGACGGCTCCGTTTCTAAAGGTTTGAATAAGAGACTTCAGAAGCTTGTCGACCCAGAGGCGGCTTCATATTTGACTAGCGAAAGAAAACAGAAGCCTGAGGGAGAAAAGGATGAAACTGAGTCTTGGAATAACTCACAGCGACGTAGATGGTGAACTTTTTGTCTGCTTTGAGAACTTCCTTGTAAACCGCAACAGCGTCTTTATGTTTCGAACAAAAGGCTCCGTATGCGGTAAGCATCTTTGTCGCATTTTCTCCCTGGAACTGTCGGACGAAAGAAGTCAGTCACGGATTCGATTCGGTTCAGCTTATTTCTGCTGTCGAGTGCGAGGCGTAGAACATCGTTTATTCCGGTGAGTGACATAAGTGAATTGTTCGTGGTTAGCTGTCGTGGTAAATGCTAAGACAACGGGGAATACTCATCGAAACACGACAGAATTATCGAAGCAGCACTGCTTTCATTACTGGGATGATCCGATTAGAGTGAGTTGAATGTCGAAGAGATTTGAATCGAGTCTTCGGCGCAGACTCGCCGCTATATGTCGTTGGCTTGGCGTGTGATCAAGACGCCGAGATGAAAGGTTCAATTAGGGCGATCAGTTCGACGCTATGAAGTATTACCATTTGAATGAGGATGTCGGCTACACTGTCAATGGTTTGGTTGTCGGGATTGGCTTGGCTTTGTCTGGTTCTCAGCAATCTCAAGAAATCGCCATGGAAGGCGAGAAGTTCCCCGAGACGCGGGAACATTCTATTGACCACTTCAGGAGCCAGCTGCAGCTCTGACGACATTCCATCGTAGTACAACTGGAAGCAAAACAGAAATTGGGTGATCGTGAATAGGTCGCAGCTGTTTCTCGAGTATGATGACGATTTTCAACGACCGTTTCAGGTTCGGGGCATACCTTCTCCATTATCCTGAGCGTGAGGTAGTGGTGCTTCTCTGTCAGGATGAGCTCTGCCGTTCGAAATCGTTGAATTTTAGACCAAGGCCTTCCCGGATTCGAGCGAACCCGAGAGCGAAGCTCGAGTTGAACTCGGTCGTTCAGATTTATGAGAGCGGGAGCCAATGACTCTTCGCCGCGTCAATGAGAATTCGAAACTTCTTACCGTAAATCGCTTCCTGACGCTTCACATCACGCTCCTTGAGTTTCTTTACGATCTGAGGGAGAAATGCAAAGTTTTACTATCTGTGAGCCATCTCGAAACGATGCGCGAACTGCGCACATCTGATCTCGGGGATTCGTCGCCCAATCTTCGTGCTTGAAGAGTCTGAGTGTTTTAAGTGTCAGGAACGGAGGAGAGATCAGGAAAAAGCGAAAGAATGACGGTTTCTGATCCGCGCCGGTGAATGGAAGAGAAGACGTGTGGAAACATGAAATCAAGTTGGAAGATGTTTTGTCCCTGTCTATTTCGTGTCTACAAGTAGGCTCCCACATCAGACGCATGGCAGCTTGCTGTTCGGCTCAGAATCGCTACGTATTCGGATCGGGCGATGCCGGAGATGTAATCGTTTGCATCGTAAACTGTTGTCGTCGATGTCTGAGCGTGATACGTCTCTAGGGAATCCTTCTTGATAGGCAGAAGGCAATGTCACGTGCTTTGCAAAGCGACTCCATGTTTTTGCTTTTCGGAGTCATCGCTGATTCCGCGTATTAGGCCAGAGTGGAAAAAAACGGCGAATCCGAACACATCTGCGTTGGGCAGCTTGATGAGAATTGACAATTGTGGACGGGAACACTCGACGGCTTGAGGAGTTTCTTGATTTCACGCGAACAAATGTTCTGTCTACGAAGCGAGCTCGCGAATGAACCCCTAGAGAGCTCCGCTAAATGACTTTGAAGCGAGGGTAATGAAAAAGTTTGGAGAAATCCCGACTGAAACAGTTCACAAGTGCCTGAATACCTTTTTGTCGACGGTCGCACTCCATTGCTGGGGTTCGTCGTCGAGCAGTCGCAAATAGGGATCGTCGATTTCTGCTAGTTCTTCAACGGACGCCCCGCTGTCCAAAGATTCCATCGAGGCCGAATTGACATCTTGCATGTTCAGGTTTTGGGCGTAGTAGTCGCTCCCTTCACCGTGGAGTCCATAAGGCGAGTCAAGTTCATCTGTGGTGCCCTTGGCTGCAGAACTGCGGAAGCATCGAGATGTTAGATGAGATACTCGGAACTCAAGAATATTCGGTCACTGGCGCTTATCATCTCTCTCTATGTCGATGATAATTGATTTTCGCCCCAATCGCGTAACCGACGAAGACAGGCATTGTGCTACGGTCCTTGATCCCGCATTCAAGGGTCAAGGGCTGACCACAACTTCTCACTAGGTCATTCACGCGATCATTCGTTTAGAAAGCTAATCTCTGAGCATAATTCATTCGAGTCTACATCTTTCGTCTATTTTCGCTAATTCCGCTAACGACTGCTCCTGTTTTTTTTCTTATCCATGCAGAACGACGTTGTGCATGCCGCTACTCGCTAAAAATCACAGAGATGACATCGATAACGGTTAACAGTCGGGAATCGGAACAAGCGACAACGAACGTCGCAGACACGCCTTAAAAATGCCTCTTTCGGCGGACAATAAAAACGTCGGAGAGTGTTCTGGCCCGATAGAAAAAGTTCGGGAGAGACATCTCTCAAGACGAAGGAAACTGCTTCTGTTCAACAAAAAAGCAAATTGTCCGCCGATCGATAGCAAAACGAAGAATCGATCCGTCGGACCTCGAAGAGGTTCAAAAAGTTGGACATCAAGGATTCGGTGCGACGACACGAAGACGGCTGCATGAAAAGTCATTCATGAGGATAACATGGTGGCAAAAACTTTCGGGTGTTTATTCGGTATCGGAAGCAGGAAGAATCACGGACGTTAAGACTCGGTACTGGTGGACGACGAGGACCTTATTCAAGGCAGGCTGACGAGCGAGGGAAGAGGAGGACGGTGGGAACGGGATAGTTTGGGGATGGTTGAGAAATCGTTTGGCCATTGCTCAGCGGACGGGGCAAAGGGCGTAGGGAGCAAGGGGAGCCTTGACCGCCTGTTGCTTCACTCTTTGAAAGCGGTGTCCGATAATCGAAATCGGTCGAAACAGCTTTGTTTCAAACAATTTGGAGTTCCCGTGGAGTTACTACGGCACGAGCGGATGATCAGGTGAATATTGAAATCGGATTCCCGATTGATCAGGAGCGTGAAGCATCAGACGCGAACGTCAGGCGACGACGAAACGGAACGAAAACGCGCGAGACTCCTCACAACTCGGGTACGGTGCGAGCAGGAAGATTCTCTCAGGTCGAACATCGTGTTCATGTAACAATTAAGCAGCGTTCGCCATCGCTGCTTGTCGAAGAATGTCCTTCGAGGAAGATTGCGGATCGTGCGGGAGCTGATGGAATTTCTCCGGTGCGAAGTCTCGCGAGTTTTGGACCAACGTGAGCTTGTCGGCAAATTGGTGCGTGGATTAGCAAGGACGCGGGAGTAATTTCGGATGTGTGAGCGGCCTGGTGATCAGTCGAGTGATTTGAATAGGATTTAAGGGAACGGTGGGAAAAATTAACAGGACAGGAATACCGGTCTCGAATGCATCATTCATCAACCGTCCGACCGAGGACTAAAACGGGGTGATATCGAACGATGTTTCTGACCATCCGTTCCGATCGGCTCTACTTACTTGACCCCAAGTTTTGTGGCCACCCGTCTCCACTGAGAGTAACCCCCACTGGGGACGTGGGGCTTTCGAGTCGAACTAAAACCGACCCAGTTAGTTGAGAATGATTATATTCATCGTCGTCGCCGTAACCAATCATCATCGACATCGATTTCAAAAGGAGAACTGTCGCCACCACCACCACCATCATCATCATCATTATCATCACCGACAACAGAAACAACAACGACGTCAACAACAGCAACATCAACTCGAGTTCTTCCTCTTCGTATCGGGAACAGATGCACTCTCGTATTCGTTGTGAATTTTCGTTGTTTTCGTTTCTGTCCGTTATCATACAGTTCCGGAATTCATCTAGCTCGGTGTGTTGGTAGTCAAACCGTTCTCCAAACCCAACTCTACGTACTCTACATGTTATATTCTCTAAAATCATAACTCGTTCGAGTGAACGCACTCCGCAACAACTACGACTAGCACTAAAAGTTGGCGATGACAGGCTAACCTCGCCACGGGTTAGTTTGGCTGCCAAGCAGCCAACAGAGCGTGCACTCCTCCCGACAGCCTTCCCGTCGAGCTTCATTTCAATGACAGAACTTCGTCGAGTTCCGTTTCTCTTTCACATTAGAGCTGATTTCTGGCAGCTGGTCGAGTCTGGCATACCTCTAGACTGACGGCTTTTTGAGGACTCATTGCTTTGTCATCACTTCAGACTTTTTCTCCACGGTCACGTAGCAACCACAATTACTCGTTTAAAGAAATCAAAAGAGGGCGGCAAGCACTTCGTCTTTCAACAACTAGGCCGCCAACGAACGGGAGCCGGACGACAAGTCGGGCCATATTAAATTCCACTACGCCTTCCCCAACTCATCTCATGGCCTCGCTCTTTTTTTTTATCTCCCAAGTAGCCCGCAAGACAGCAGACCAACGAGTTCTGCCAACCAGCACGCCAGCCAGCCAGTCAGTCGCCGAGCGAGCTCCACTTATTCCCCGGAGTGGAACCTTTATTCCCTTTAAAGCTCACGAGAGACCCTTGTGCAGATGAGAACCGGTTTTGTTTGGACAACTATGACCGTGTTACGTCTCACTCTCGCTCAAGGTGTGGCACAGGGCTCAGCTCGAGTAGGTGTCGGAATCTCCTCCGAATCAATCCGAGTGGGAAAACAGAGCACCGCGACTCATGGCATCGAAGTGGGAACGGCGGAAGTTCCCGACTCGTAGGTAGTCTTTTGAACAAAACTCGTCAACTACGAGCCTCGTTGTTCTCTCAATTCCGCCGCCGCCGCCGCCGTATCAGCCTGTTCGAAGAGCCCGGGCTTCTCCTCCGAGAATTCACGAGGACCCCGTGGAGCTCCTTTAATACTCATTCAAAGCCCAGGATCAGTTCTTACCTTGGCGACGACTCCTTACTGGAACCGCCTGTGGTGTCGTTCTGTAAAAAGTACGGCATGATTAAATACTTCCGGAATTAGAAACACGAGATATGGTCTCGGCAGTCTTCAAACTGTCTCCTGAAGCTCTCCCGGATCGCTGGAAAACCTCTACATGTCCCGGACGTTCGATGTGAGCCGTCTAGATTCTATCAAAGCGGACGTTTTCGAGGATGAATCTCAATGGATTTCAATTGAGCTTGGTTAGAGAGCTGTCAGATTAGCTGCATGGGACTGAGTTCATAGCCATGGCACTATGGCTATTAGAATTTGAAGTTGAGAATGCGAGTTGAGCTGGCAAGCGCACAGGAGATGTACATACCTGCAGAGGTGCATTTTGAAGGTTGCTTCGAGAGCTGGTGCCCTGTTTTCGGTCTTTGCTGCTGAGACTTGACGCGCTGGACTTCAAAGCTGAAATGCAAACGGAACAAATTAGGGCCCTGAATCACCAGCGAGCCAAAAGTCGCTTCGAGTTTGTCTGACCACGTCTTGGACAAACTTCCACGCCTTGAGTCGACAGCACCAGGAAAAGAGCACCGTTCCTTTGGGAAGGAAGCCACAAACCGTATCGCAACAATCCATACACATTAGTTTAGGACTACACGTTTTCGCTAGAGTTCTTCTATCTTTCTGTGAGCGGGTCTCCTCGTTTACCTTCATGATGGCGTAATTATATAACGCCTCAGAAAATATTCCCAAAATTCAACAACAGATCGCTGCTTTCGAGCAGATAAGTCCCTCGCGCTGTTAACACTGCTTGCAGCTCATAACTCGTGAGAGCACTGGCTTTGTGTCACAACGCTCACGCGTTTCGTCGATACCCGAGGGATTTGAATGTTTTTCTTTTCCCAACTGAACTCATCCCATTAGTGATGTAATGCTCAGAGGAAGTATTCCAGAGCTGAGAATCAGAGAACAACACGAGTAAACGAGCTGCGATTTGTGGGGGAAGCGATCGAACTCCGGAAGAGAACAAGTTCTCTCTCACTCAAACCAAACCTGTCAGGGAACTCAGAACTCGAGAGGGATATTGGAAAACTCAGATTCGAGCGCCGAGAGCCAGATCCAGATTCGGGTACGGTTTGGATCTGCGCTGGAATCGAAGGTGTATCTGTTTGCCTCGCTCTCGAGAGTCGCCGGAAAGAAGTCGAGTACCAGATGCTCAAGAGACAGCTGTCCAACTGTCGTTGCAAAGGGCGCGGACATTCCAGCGCCATAACTCACACAAAGAGTAATCTTTGTAAGAAGCTGCTGTTGCCTTTGCCGCTGCTACGGCGGCGGCCGGCGTAGTCGACGCTGGCGTCGTCGGCGGCACAAACCTGGAGAGGTCTCACCTACTGTTTGCTGTCTGCCAGCTTTACCACCCGTCCGTTTACCCGTTTGCTTGCCCACAGTAAGCTGTGCCTGATGCGGGAATTCCACAACCACCGTAATATGGACTCAGTCAGTCTGTTGCACAGTTAGGGAGAGAGAGCGCAGCCAGCATCTGAGCGTGTACCTGACTTCAGCTATTGAGCCGTAACTGAGGAAAACATTCCACAGGAAGACCAGTAGGCAGACAGTCACAGACACGCGAACAGCGAGAAAGAGCCACCGTTTTGCAGCGTCGTCGTTCGAGTTTCGTGGGAACCGATCGGATTTGACCAGCGACCGCTTCCGTGTTCCTACAACATAACTACTGCTAATGGCGAACGGTCTCTCTCGCGAAAGGACCGCTCTCGTGAGGAGACGGAGGCGGAAAAATAAACGACATCTGCATGAAGGTATGACCGGGGGAATCGTTTTTGATAGTTACCAGACGCCCAAGAGATTTATCGGCTTGGAAAAAGGATGAAAGGAAGGAAGGAATCGGAAAAGAGAGCGAGAGACGAAAAGAAGAGACAGAGTGCTAGAACCCGCGTCTGGTACCTACACCGAGACCCCAACCAGGCCCTCAGTTTGGATGCATGTGCCCTTGACGAGTGCAGCAGGCGCTTTGTCAATCTACTTGGGACGTGAAAATTTATGGGAAACACCTACCTGATGCGAGGTTGGCTGTGGATCTGTCTTTTCCGGTTAGCTGACTTGCAGACTTATTGATCAGCATACTCTGCAATGAGGACGATAGGGTCAATTTCCGATCCAACAACGGGCTGCTGAAATGTCGTTTGGCCGTCCGACGATCCAGCGAGCCCGACGTCCGAGCCTTGTAGTCGCCAAAGACCACCATGTTCAATGGCCGCAACGTTCACATTCACAACTTCACTCGTTCAGCACTTGTTTAACACTTCGCCGGAATTACGGAACTTGTCAGGTTCACAACAGCAAGCAATTGTTATTTTTAGGCAGGGTTCGACATTGGGGGAACGGCTTGACAGTCAACAGACGAACGGACGGAGACGCGTGCGTTGGTGGTCGCTTGGTTCGCCGTCGCCACTCGGAACTATTCAAATTCTGCAAGAGTCTCGTTGCGACTGCCGTCGACGACGACGATTAGAGAGGGAGCATATTGGCTGACGGCTCGATTGGCGGGCGCGCAGCCGGGCTAGCGGTCTGTCTCGGCCTGTTTTGCTCGGCGTAGACCGCGGAATCGAGAGCTTAGAGCGTCGTTCCAGCGGGAGACGCGAATGAGAGTTCGCCCGACAGCCTGACCGTCCATTTGCCCGCCATCCGTCGCCCGCAAATCCGCCCGCTTTCCGTAACTGCAACAGCAGCCGTAGCGGTAGGCAACATCGGCGGAGCCTGCGACGCCCGGCGACGGCCACCACGACTTCCACCAAAACTTGAAGCGATGACACAAACAACTCTCATCGTGATATTCCGCGTGTGACCGAGTCTACAAAATCAACGATGCAAATTCTACGTGTATGTAGTTAGTTTAGCTTGTGATACGCGGTTAAGTGACAATAACCGGTGGAATGGTAATGGTCGTAAATGTGGTTGCGGTGACAGTGAGATGACGACGACGAAGATGAAGATGATGCTCCGGCGCTCTCAGCTCCCGCGTTCGCTGTTTTCGCGACAATCTCATCGAGGCGTGTGGGAATTGTCAGTGCATTTAGTTGGTGATTTGTTTGTCTGCTTGCTTGGATGGTTGGGAGAGCAGCTGTAGTAGCAGCAGCAGCAGCAGCAGCGGTAGAGGGAGAAATAGCGCAGCTCGGGGTCGACGCTCTAGGGTGGTGACAATGTTGCTGCGGAGGTGTTACTTTGTTCAACAATTACAGTATGACCCTTGGTGGTATAGGTAGTAAGGAGAGGAAAGTACGAGTAAGTGAGTGAGCGAGCGAGCGAACGAGAGAGAGAGTGAGAGAATGAGCGCGAGAAATTAGGCCAAGATGAGCTACTGAGAGTGTGAGTGAGAGAGAGAGAGGAGTGCAGGTGGCGGGGAGCGTGCCACCAACCTTAGGTAGCAACGATTTGAACTTGGTGCAGTCGGCGATCTGGTCCCGGCACGAGTGTTCATGAACCGCGACAAGGCAAAGCTCACAACGTAAGACGGCCTTGCTGGCAACAGATTTGGAGCACACGTGACATTGAACGGAAGCGATGTTGTACGGAATCGCCACGAACTGATGTCCCAGAGACCTTCCGGGCGGTGGCGATGGCGTCCCCCCAGACGGCGTCGGCGATCCCGTTTTCGAGTCCTTACCCTGAAACATTGCTTATCACCGTGCCGACAAACCAAATCGCATAGATATAAACGGTGGAGATATTCATTCTTTAAAGTCATTCTCCACAACTCCGTTTAGGCGACGGCGTCGTCGTCGGGGAAAGATTTCATGGTTGTTGATGTGGTGGTGCTCGAGATAAGGAATAGACAGTGAAGAAAGGAAGATAGAGAAGAGGGAAATTCAGGGGGGTCTGTTCGGTAAATGTTGTCGTTGCCGTACGAATGAACAAACGTGTACAATGTAGTGCAGCGACTCGATGATACGAACGACCCTCCCGATAACACGAGTGCCATCGCTGCGTCCATTGCCTCTCTTTCTGTCTTCCAGGGATTCCTTCGCGTTGTTCTCGCCCCACGACAAATAGCGTTTCAGTTTTTTTCTCCGTTTCTGTCCTCTTCAGCTCACCTTTTTCCTCCTGAAGAAAAGGCTCCCTCGTTTCTTAGTTCGTTTGCCGATAAACTTCTCATCGTCTGAGTCGGCAGCGGAGGCAGAGGTTGCGTTGCTGTTGAGGAGACCGGACGCGGCCACCGGACGACCAGTGGCACTCCTGTATCGAAAAGGAAGCAATCAATCGTGAAACTTTTGCTGGAAAACCTATGAGACGACGGGAGCAGCGGCGCACAAGAACGGAAAACCATTTCTAAACCGAGTCAGGCGTTGACAAGTCAAGACGTCTACCCAGGTAAGAGACTAAACAACTGGACGACTAACGGATCGGCTCGAAACCTGTGCTAACATGCAAGACGATTAGCTTCGAGGCTCTAAGCGAATCACCGGACGGCGTGCAAAAACACGACCTCTAAGAGGAGCTAACGAACGACTGAAAGAATCGTGCAACACTGAACTTTGGGAATCTTGTCTCTCGCTGAAAGGTAAACCTTCAAGTTAAATTCCTTCACGTCTCCGAGATTTCTGTGTCGCATCGTCCCACGCGGCAAGAAGCGAAGAAGAATCTACCGATACCAGTTCAGCCAACCAAGAGAGAAGAACAGAGCATCTCAAGCATTTCGAGATCTGATACAAGAGGAAACATTGCCTCAGCGAGGATCGACTTCGATTTCGCGGCTGTTGTCCGCTCCAAGGAATAAGAATCTTGGGGGGCTGATGTCATTCGCCAGCAAGCAGTTCTATGTGTCTGCTGTTCCTCGCTCTGGATATGATCTATTCTCCGATACGTCGAGGAAGATCATCAGCATTATTATAATAATAATAAGGATATAGCGTGGGTCTGTGTATTTTGGACATGGAAGGAACAGGAAGGATTTAATACCCGTTATCATGAACGGAGGGAATTCAGAGTTATGCTGGAGGATTTCCCACCGCTGCATCGCATGAGGACCTTGACCGCGCCCCGAATGGAAGAAAGGAGCACAATATGCGATCGTTTTCATCAATTGTCGGCTAAGCTTTGCAGCTCATCAGCCAGCTGCGGGGACGGGAGGGTCAGCCGTTCACGGGGATAAGGAAAGGCTAACGATAGATTCGACGACGACGAGGAGGAGCAGAACGAGAAAAAGGAGTGGGGCCGAATCTTGTGGTAGTGCTTTCAATACCGGAAGAAACCCTCACAGGTAGATAAGCCGGAGATGGCCTTGACAGGCTCCTTTGGACTAAACCGAGCTCCTTTCTTCTCGGCATTTTCAAATAACCCGGAATTCATGGAGCAAGACCCCTCCCTCTCTCTCGCTAACAAACTGGCCCCGTTCTCAGGCCCTCGTTCGAGGCCTCGTCGAGAATTCAAATTTAGATTCAAACGACCTAACGACTGTGGCCACGCCAGCCTCGCACCTACACGAGGACACCTGAAGCCGAGGTGGAGGCACGCTTTCTCCCCATGTTTCTACATTGCAAGCTAGATGGGCTCCAAGTTGGGAAACGACTTCATCCGATGTTCGTTTCTTCTCGAGCGAAACCCTACGGCTCCTAGAAGCGAGTGCTTGTCGAGCCGTGGTTTCGAATCGGTCTCGTGGTCACTGGGACTCTCAGTAGAAAGAGACGAGACAGCTGCCTGGCACGATAAATCCGAATTTCTGCAATTCCCACACAAGCCAAGGCTCCTCGAAGTCGAAAGTGAGCGAGCGCACTTGGAAATTCCAGGAAGACCTTTCTTTACAGCTGGCGTCGCTTTACGGATCGTCCAACGGCGGGTCTCCATTGCCATCCCTACCGATATCTCGTAACCGTACGGATATGTGCCCGAGTGTTCCATATATCAGTGGATAGCCTAGAAAGTCTGACTCCTTCCTTCTTGAGGAGAACCTTCAGGAGAGAGGAAGGGAACACGGCCGGTTGGTTTGCTGGCTTGCTTGCTTGCTATCCGAAGGCGCAGGCTCGCTCGGATGCATGCTCTTCTCGGCTATCAGCTCGGCCTCAGACAAGACGGCCATGCGCTCGAAAACATCGAGAAGTCGTCCCGACAGGCTTGCACTGGTCTATTCTGAAGGAGAAACTGGGTTCACCAGGAAAAAGCCACTCAATCACTGATAAGAACCTGTTCCAGCTGATCGTACATCCCTCGGTCGGCTGACTTGCTTGCTCTCTCTCCGGAGTTGCTTTTGAGCTTGCGTGAGCACTCCATGTAATGTGAACCACGGCGAGCATCCATCGTGGAGGGAACCACGGTCGTGGGAGCGCCTTCGGTCGGGTTTCGTTAGTCCGCACAGATCTTCGTTTCTCCCGATCTGAATCTATTCCAGCGACGACGTGACATTTGAGGAAACTTCGAATCCAAATGAATTTCTTCTCCTCCGCCCTTTCTTCTCCCGAAAACCGTGGTGATCGAGTCTTGTGTCAAATCACGAACCGAATCAAACTTTGCCAGCTCGTTACTCGATTCAGAATCTCGACGTTACTCCAACCGCCGATGCTGTGTTTCCAATAAAAACACGATTAGGGAGTTGTCTCGAGTCGGCTGCAAAGCCAAGAGAGATCCTATTACGGTGCATCCCGCGTAGTATCTGTCGACACTAAAATACCGCAAGGGATTCCGAATTCGATGAGGTTCGGCCCGCAGCAGAGATGCCATATTATTTTGGAACAGCGAACTCATCTCGGGATCAGATTTTGGAAAACTTCCGATGCGATTCCGCGAACAAAATCGAGCTCAGCATCTCCTGACAGTTTCCGGCTCAATTCCAATGTTCCGCTACTGCGTTTGCGCCTGGATGCCGCTGAGGTAGATTGGTGGAAAGAAATCCCAGCCTGGAGAGATGGCAAGATTCGATTCTGATCTGGAGTCCATCGAATCGGGTTGTCTCTCGCGCAACTCAAAAGAATCCCCGAGAATACGGACCCCCTGTATTCGCACCACGCGAATAGGGGACATGGCTCCCTCCAGGGGCGGCAGGAGATCTTCGACTGCTTCTGAGCGATCGTTTTGAATCCAAAATGAACAAAGTTGAGAGTATGACATTACGCCGGAGTTTTCGACTGACCTGAGTCGTCTCACTCAATCAGATTGGACACCGACAACAAAAAAGGCCGATCGAGAGGAAAGCTGAGAAACTGATTCCTCTTTATCTCCACGTCGATCAAGTTCTTCAATGCCGGCGAACGGAACGGACAGCCGCTCTTCCGACTGGAGATCATTGGAGGCTTTGTTCGAATCGGTGGGTTCTCGACTCGACGGCAATGCGGGCGACATGCTCACAATTTCCAAACATGGATTGTCCTAATTAGAGGAAAGCTGCTTTATTCAGTGGGGAGACTCGCTCGTTTCTCAGCTACGACGGACGTCACTGACTGCTCCCGAAGGACAATGTAAATCATTGCAGACCGCACAGGGGAGTTTAACGGCCGCAGAGAGCACCAAAACTGCATTTCCTGGTATGAGACCCGTTTTCTGAGTCGGGAAGACGAGGAGTAAATCGGAAATCGCATCAGCAGGAAGTCACCGAGAGCCTCTGAACTCTTTCTCTTTGATAAATCGCTCGATTTCGTTCGCGACCCAGGACTGATTCTCTGATTTCAAGGAACCGTACAATGTAGCAGAACAAAGGAGATCTTGAGGCTGCGGTGGATTCCGGCGGTTTAAGCGTCTTCTCAGGAACCTGGCGAATTTTCCTGCGGTTGCTTGATTACCTCATTACTTTCTCGTCGCGATAAAAAAAAAGGAGGGGGCAAGGCCCGACGTGAATTGGGACCGAGTCTTGGGAATCCTGTGAGGTACACATTCAAATGAGTCTCTTGGAACCACTTGAAGCTCTTTCTGACTCCCAGCAAACCGCCGAGCCGTAAACACTGTTCATAACCCCGACTACAACTTGCTGCATCGTCCAGGCCGCAAACTTCGGGTCTCGAACGAGTGTGAGGACACATCCGCGACAGCGATGTTTCGCGAAACGAACAATAGCGCTCTCGATACTCCGCGGCGTGCGAGGTCTCGTCGAAGGAAAATCCCCACAGGGTTGCGATTCCCACGAGGGGAAGTTCGGTCAGAAAACCGAACTCAAAATTCTCTCGCGGGACTCCGACGCTCGATGTTTGTAGAAAAGCAGCGCTCAGACCGGTTGAAAGATGCGAATGCGATGCCAGTTCCGGAGGTGGATTGAAGCGCTGTTCTGCCGCTTCTGATCGAGAAGCAACACTATTTGCAACAAGCGGCCTCGTTGCAAGTAGACGCACGGCAAAACTACCTCAGTCAGTGTGCCCGCTTATGCAAATTCACCCGTTTTGAATAAACCTGTGGTAACCACCTAGCTGAAGGGCAAAATTCTCCTACTTACTGCGAACGGTAGACCAAAGCCACATAGTCCTGAACAGGGGGTGAATCGTCGAATTCGTCTTCTTCTTCCAGGAGATGAACTTTAGACCTCTGGTTGTGTAGCAGGAGGTTCTTATGCGGACCCCCCACCCTAAGGTGGCTGTGATTTCCGGCGCTCAGTTGGTGAACGAGGGGCGGGTGCTCCTCCACTCGGCTGTTAGAACTCACAGTTTACGCAAACATTCACAAGCACGTTTAGGATACTATTCGCTAATCTGACAATTTACACGACGATGATACAAATCAATTCAGACATCAGCTTCGTCCGACCGTCTCAGAACAGACATCGGACCGAGGACACTAGAGTTGGCGAAGCCAAACAATGCGGAAGGAGAGAAACGAATCATGCCAGTTTCGTTTTGGGCAGCGTTCTAGCTTCATCGAAACCATAACATTTTGGGTCGGCATGCGACAAACAGGAAACATCCCAACTATCAGAACATCCGCCATCTTGAATCGATCGAAGCCCGAACGGAGCTCAGTCCATTTGCCTTTTCTTCTCTATTTCGGTCAGAATTCAGGTGAAATTTCTCAGAAACAAAGAGAAAACAACAACAAAGGGCATACCTGTCCGATTGGGAATGCTGTATGAGGGTCTCCTGAGCGACCACGATGGACGGGGTGGAGATGCTTTTCTGAAGAGAATGATCTTTCTTGCTTTGCACTCCGGGTGGAAGGGGTTTCGCCAGTTTCGGGGGCACCGGTGGTGCGGCCCCGCTGGTCCCCGTCTGCAAATCCTCTCGACGATTGAGGAGCAACATGGCCTGCAACGAACAGATGAATATTTTTTTTGTTCATACAAGCCTGATGGGTCATCTCGTACGGCGTGGAAGTCGATTCGAGTGTTTCTACTTCAACTTCGCTCGTGTGACCAGCACCTGCGTACTCTAAGCTTGAAATCGAGGCAAAGCTAGTCTGAACACCCGCTCTGCTCAAAAACGAACTTTTGATGCCGCTTTCGAAGTTGGGCTCGAACTAAAATTGAGCTCCGTCTTTTTTCTACAATTGAATTAAGCTTGCCGCCACACTCGATGTCAGAGAGGTGGAGGAAGTTGATCGAAAAAAAAAAACAATATTCAAGGTGGTGACAAGCTTTCAAATGACCTCTTCCCACTCACCTCGCCACTGCTCGCCGACCGATGCGTCCTAGGGGAAGGAGGGGGTTGCATAGAATAATTGTGTTCACCAGAAAGTGGTAATTGTGTCGGAACACCTCTTTGTTGCGGAAGCTGTTGACTAGCTCCACTTGGAGGCTTGGCCGCATTGCCACCCGCAGACTGCTGCTGTTTGGCGCTGACCCCCTGCTGATCGGTACTCGAGGTGTGAACATCTGATTTCTCGGCGATTTCAGGTCCTCCGCTTTCGCCCGCTGTTTCTAAACTGTTCAGACTCACACTGAAACGAACAATAAGAAACCGTTGATTGTGCGTCACTGCTGTTACATTTAGCTGCGTGGCGACCGTCTCTCTTGTGGAACTTCTAGAATTCCAGAACACACACGATCATAATAAGTATTTTGACTTCTTGCTGAGCCGTGAAACAGCCAACTCGAGCCAAACGTCCGAGTGTTTCGACTTTTGTCGAGGCAAGAGCCACGCTCCGTGAACCGTAGTCCATTCGAGGCGTCGTAAGAAAGTTCGAGAGCACTCTGGTCGATTTGCCATTCGCCGGCGTTTCTTTTTTTCCCTGTCGAATTGTTCTGCTGTAGGTTTTCCACAACACAGCGTCGAGTCGTAGTCGCTTGGAGGGTGGAAACTACTTCGAAAGTCAGGAACTTCTGCTAATTTCCCCTGGATTCAGAGAGCTGAGCAGGAAGAACGAACTTTCAAGAGACAGCGGACCACGACGCCGGCCGCATTGTGAGAATCAAGAGGAATGCTTCATATACAAATGTATTTGGGGGGAAACTGCGAAAAGATACGGCGAGGAGAAAAATAAGGGCTTTGAGATGCGCGCCTCACTCAGTTGCTCGACGCAGGGAGATATTCAGCCCATAACGTAGTTCTGAGGTCGGCGGTGAGCGCCATCATCCCGAGCGCGGCGAGTGCTGCTGCAGCACTTTGCAAAGCCTGCCCGCTAGCCTGTGAGCCTCACGGAATCTACGGCTTTGACGCTTAATGGAAAATAGCATTCGTTGAAATTCGTGCTTCTGCCGTGGCCGCTGCTTCTGCTGCGGTAGAGGCAGCGGATCGCTTTCGAGAAACTCGAGGAATGCTGCTGCTGACCTTCTAACAAAAACGGAACGGTGGAATGAAATCCGAGATCTCTCATCCGGAGATCCAGAGGTAAAAACAATGAATAACGACGAGAAAGATTCTCAAGAAGAAGACTTTGTTGAGGGCTCTCCTCTCGGTATGTCGGTGTCATGTTTTTCATCGTGCCTTGTCTTCGAGAAGACGTCGTCAGCGATGACAGCGTTCGCGGCGCCGCTTTTGCCCCTTTGTTAACCTTGCGAGCAGCGAAACTCGATTGAATCGAGAGCAAAAGATCGACGAAAGCGAAACGGCACTCAAACCCTCCTCAACGCATGCACAAAGTCAAAACGCACGGTCGCAGGCCCGATCCGGAATCGAAGTGACAGCAGCGATTTCTTGAGCAATTGCGTGCAGGGATTCCATTCCGATCGTGCGCAGTTTGTGGCAGACTCTTGAGAGAAACGGGAACCTCTGCAGGAACGGGAGCTTGTTGTTTGAAGAGAGCTCGCGCAGACCTTCCTTCAACACGACCGAGGCCTTGTCATTAGCTCGTCATTCTCGTTGAACGGACGAACGGAGTGGAAATGACCCGAGAGGGAACCCTTTTCCTCGTCATTGCGGGAAGAAGACGACAGCGACCGACGTCGGGAAAAAGCCCGAAACTTTGTTGCCATGCCTAGTGAACTGAGTCTTCCATGTTAATGTTTTCTGCCTCCCTCCCACTCATTCGTTCTCGTTCTCAGAGAGAGTTTGTTCGGTGAGTACAAAACAAAAAGAGATTCTTCTCTCATAGAAAATTCTTCTGCTCGTCTCCACATGAGAATCATTTGATATCGATCTACTCGAATGCCGAAGTTCCCGATCACGGTTTTCGAGTCGAATCGAACAAAGCTGATTACCTCACGGTCGAGAACCGATCAAAGTCGCAATTATGATTTTCTCATGGATTCCCTCGCGTTCTCGTCCCACGAGACGAGCGGATCGGGTTCGTCGTCAACGAAATACTTTCCTCGGACTTGCGAAACGTTTCCGTATCCATCACAGATCCTTAACTCCGATCGCAGCCAGTTTCCCTAGGAGCCTGGAGTTTGTGACCGAGAAAGGATCATGTGCTCTTGAACGCGAGTATCGAGAACACGCGAAGCAACTCAATGCTGACTCGATTGCGCTTTCCGTCTGCGGCACCGTTTTCCTGCCGAGGCAGCGGGCCAGGAGAGATAAACAATTGTTTTTTTCTTTCTGCTTACCTTCGTTGCAGTTTTATGGGTGACCGGTGCGACCTTTTACCCTTCGGGCTACCACTGCTGGATATGCCACTCGATGCTGAACTGGGGGTGACTCCGGCCTTAGTTAGGTCGCTCCAACTCTGCCGACGCTGACTTTCCGGGCTCTGTTGGAGGTGTTTTTTCGCAAGACGTTGGGCCGTGTTGCCTCCGATTGAATTTCCGGAAGGACTGTGCCGAACGTCGCTGGCCGAGGACCTTCGTGATGAGGGGTTCGACGCCTGGAGAAACTCCTGCAACGAACAAAAAGGATGCCGAGCTAGACAGATGCCCAACTTGACTCAACAAACTTTGATAGCGATCCGGCGCGCAAACGTGCGGAACAACAGTCAGTGAGAATTCACGAGTGAACGAAAGAACGGAACAAACTGCAAACAACGACGACGCCGACGTAAGCTCCTCCGATCACAAAAGCCGCTATTTTCCAGTACTCTAGTAAAGCGAGTGTTTCCTATCAGAGCGAACGTAAATGGTTCCCGTGAGAGCTCAGCCGAGGTGACCCGTGCAAGCCGGGAAGCGCCGGCTGGTCCGCCTGTAAGCTCGTCTGCCAGCCGACCTGGCTACAGCAAACAGACCAGTCAGTCCAGCGGTGTTTTTACAATGACAGCTCTCTCGGAACATCTTCTCAGCTACAAGAGCACCTCATTCCGATGCGTGGAAGTCGCCCCGCTTGTTTCAGTCGCTTGGAAGCAGAACTCTTGACTTCCAATGCGAAGTCTAGAAATTTCCGAATCGGATCATCCGATCTCTTACGCAAAGCTTGGAGAAATGTCAAATGGTGAATGAAACCGTTGCGACAAACGTTATTTATGAATTCCTCGAGCCTTTGATGGTTGCAGCGCATCAATCAAGTCCGAGGTCCTCCCTAATTCAACTTGACTACACCGAATATGAGTTTTGAAATTATGCACCGCTGCCGTTTGAATGGGAGATAGTTTTGCGAGGATCCATTCCAGAGGATCTCGCTTTGACCGAGTGATGAACTTTGGAATCGACTCGGGGAATGGAAACTCGTCGGTCGAGTTTTCTTATGTCAATGAACTAGGAATTGAAGGAGTAGCTTTCCGTTTCCCTCCCCCTCTCCCCTGATCCAAGCGGAGGATGAAACCGATCGCTGATGTAACCCTGATTGACTTTTCCATGAGAATTTTCACCTTTTCGTCTCGGAAAATCTGAGAAATCTCTGCCTCGCGTGTTCGCCCGGAAACCAGCTGCGATGAAGTGCGACCTCACTTAAACTCATGGAGATCGGGATATCACGCATGCAGGAAAAGGGCAACGAGGCGGAAGGCAAAGGCGGAGACTTCGGGGAACACGTACGGTGAGTTTGAATAAATAATCTGTCCGTCAATTAAATAGGAGGTTGTTTGAAAACGCCTCAAAACATTCTTCACCGTTAGTAATCGCCGTCGTGTCTTCCCAGGTGTGAAAGCGATGTTTATGGAAACGGCGCGGTTTGAAGAGTCGTATACTCCGAACTCACAGCGGCCACGGACTCAAAACCAGCGGACGAATCAGCAACAGCCAAACTTCGCGGTGAAGAAGAGGCGGTGACCGAATGAGAAGCTTGACGGAACCGTGCGTCTTCGTCGTCGGGGGAGTGGAGTTCAGTCGGAGGAAGTTGTTTGAGAATTGAGGAGAGTCCTGCCTTCAAGCCGGAAACGGATGTCGATCTGTCAACGCTTCCTTTGCTGTATCGGAGAACGCTCTCCCGGGAAACCCCACACACGCGCGCAAAGCCGGAATTCTTTGAGTTCTCTACGGTTGTTGACCTGTACGTGGATCATATGGTTCCATGTTGTAGCTTGATACCGTATTCACGGCGTCGTTTCCAACTCACCTGAGAACTCGCCGGAGTGATGTCGTTGACAAGAATCTTGACGTTGATGGCGTCGTCATCGTCCTCCGCCGGCGACGCCCGTCTCGCCACCGCGTCCAGCGCCGAACTAGACACGGACGAAATTTTCGAATTCACCTGCTTGAGAGAAAGCTCCTTCAATCACAGTTCGAAACTAGAACGTTTCCACGTTCCGAGTAGTGTTGGCACACTGAAAGAGCCCAATGAACGAACACCCTTCGATAAACACTGACTGGGTCTCGGTCGCCGGACCTCGTACTCAGAGCATCGATTCGACGGTGTGTGGAATTTTTCACGGGTCCCTGATCTTGGGAACGCCTGAGTGAGCCTCATCTGTTTCGTTATGGCTACGAACATCTTCGCCGACTTTAAAAAGTTTTGTGTAGGCTTGGAAAGGTCATCGGAAACGTGGTCTCTCCGGCAAAACATTCAACTCAGCGAACCATTGAGGAATTCCGAGCAGAAATCACAATCAAATCCGAGCTCCGTAGTTCTTGGAACAGGTGGAACGAGCGATTCGAGCTGAAAGACTCCTGGGGATTCTCGAATTCTGACGCGCTAGGAGCCAGCAAACGAGCGCGACGAGAGAGAAACGAGATCGAAGCGAATTGTCAACCCGAGAGCTGGAATACTTACCATTAACCGAGAATCTTCTGGAGTCGTTGAGCTCTGTGGCCCGCGATAAGCAGTGTCCACGTTCGAGCCGCTCGCCGAGGCGGAGTTCGGAGGATGGACCAAGTGATTCGGGATCGAAGGACATGATGAACTCAGGCGGCAGAACGAAGGACGTCGCAATACCTGCAGAAGAACAAACTCGTGAGTTCCAATGGCCGCTGCCTGGGACATCAGTGTTATTTTCGGTCCTTCGGGAGTCGACACTCCGATGAACCTCGTCGTTGGAAGGTTTGTGGAGAATTATGCATCAGCCGCAGATTTTTGGAACAACGGAATCTAGGTACAGAACTAACTAAGTTCATCCAACAGCGTCTTCAATCGGAACATCTACGCGTCGCGATCGCCGAAAGTGTCACAAAGCTCTGACCGCTTCCCTCCGCTCTGACCGAGTAGCCAGCAGTTGGATGTGTTCCGAGTGAAATGAGTTCGGCCATCCATGCAGTCAGGAAACGCATAATCAAACGATGTCACTCTGTTGACTCGGAACTTTGCCTCGGAATTCATTAAATTTTCAGGGCAAAGGAGCGGCGGAAACGTCGAACAGCTGAACAGCTTCGGGATTAACGACAGGAGGTGTGCGGAAGAGTCAAAAAACCGGAGTTCTCTCACCAGCGGCAGGAACATCGGAGTCTGATGGCGAGCTTCAAGTTTCACCACAGACACCACGAATAGCAGCTGCAGCAGCAGGTGCAGGCAGCGTCGAGCTCAGTCTACGGCAAGGCCGGAAACAAAACTGAACTGCGTTGCATTTGATTTCGAATTCCGTGACTTTGTCGAGCAAACTTGTCGCAACACTGTCTCCGTCGCTGTTCGGTCAGGAATTCGCACCTCGACCGAAGCTGGCGGAGTATCTCGGAGTGAGAAGCTTCGTTGCCGAGTCCCGAGAGAGGAATAACGCCTGCCACCGTCAATCAAACGAATCGCGAGCGAGTACGCGGAGCGGCAATAATAATAATCGAGCAGCACAACATGGAGCCTAACCCTAATGGCTTCTATTTTCGACCCTCTGCGAGGATTCCAATGATGTCTTCCGATGAGAACGTTCGACTGAGACGCGGATCGTCGTCTCGGTATCGAGCTGAAAGTCCTCATGTCAAGTGAAACAGAGAAGAGGAGACTGAGGACCAACACAAAGCAACGGAGAAATAGTGGACGAGTTCGGAGTCGTCACTGTGCTGCCACCAGAAATTTAGGCTTCTCAATTCACAAGGTTTGATTTCGTCGTCGAGGACGAAGGAGAAAAATGCTCCAAATGGAAAGACAAACGGACGGATGGTTGGATGTAAGCAAGTAAGGAAGGGAGGACGGTCGCAAGTTCCACCGACGGACCGCTAAGCTAATGAATCTATTTTTGCTTGAATGCTGGGTCAGACATTTGCAGTTCGCTCTTGCTCCTCCCGACTCCCGCAACCCCATGAAGGACAAGCGACTCGTGACCGTGAAACAATCGCTGTATCAGGATTTGACGATCCTACGCGCGGTAAATCCTCAAATCTATCTGGATCTTGATTCTCGCCGCCTTCCACTTTGGGGACATGAGTCTTCTGGACAGCTGTTCGTGTTCGATGATGTCGGACGAGAGTGACCGTTGCGTTCCGAACCGAGGAAAATCGAAGCTTCAAGCTACGAGGAGCGCGAACGAACTCAAACAGCCAAGAAGCTCAATATGCAAACGATGTTGACGCTGGGGATTGTCAATCGAAGCTCATTTACCTTACTCTGGCTGGCTGGCTGGCTGGCTGGCTGGCTGGCTGGCTGGATTGCTCGCTAGACAATGCATGACTTTGAAAGCGATCATGCGCTGACGCAGTCTCTGGGGACAAGCAAGCTGGGAGAGCGTGTGGGCGCAGCCGGAAGCTCCTTCTCGAGAGGCTCGCTATCCCTTCTTTCAATATTAGTTCATGACATCTAACCCTAATTGGATGTCATCGTCGGCAGAAGGATTCATACGCTGATACGTCTCGAGTTATTGTCCCCTCTCACTCAGACAGCCCCGCAGCCAACCGATCCATCTTCCATCGACGAGCGGCAAGATGAAGCTTTTCCGCGCTCTCAAGCTGTCCGAAGCACTCCGAACGAATTTGTCACTTCACGAAGTCCCCACGCAAATTGACATGCTGCGGGTAAGTCCGACGGCTTCCTCGAGAAAGTTCTTCCCGAGGCTCCGAATCAGAGAACGCTCGGTTTCCTCGATCTCAACCGAAGCGTAGTGAACACAACGCGAGAGAACAAACAGCTCATCGGAATTTAGGTCTTGAAAACCTCCAGAGAGTCTCAGCTGGATCATTCGTCCGAGGTCGGTCACCTTGATCATCTCGTGCCACAGAAGGCTTGGTCGAGAGCGATCTTCAAAGGCAGACGAAATCTGCAAATCAGAAACTCTTTCGAGTAGCGGACGGAGCACGCTCAAGGTTGACTCTTTGAATTTTAATTGGCTGTTGAGAGGTTTGTGCCAATTATCAGCTCTCTCCTCTCGGACGAGAACTCTCGATCCCGACTTGGAATACCTTCGGAGTCTGTGAACGATTTTTCGCAGGTGTTCTGGTGAACTTGCATTTCCGCGCCGCCGCTTTCCAGGACATTAGAGCTCTATTAGAAGCAGCTGGGAACGACCACGACAACGACATTATACGGCTCAAGTGTTGCATTCCTTGTAGCGGGCTGTGAGTCCAAAATAGAGATCAGCTCCGGGAGACGTTTCGTGTGGAACCGATTTTTTCTTCCGAACAATTCGATGAAAACATCCGACAAATGCAATTCAACCGGGGAGTCGGTAGAAAAGAAACAATTCGCGGAAATATTCTCTTTGAAGATTCTTGGGAGGCTGCAATCCTCTTTTTTTTGCTCAAGCTTCTCAACGCTCGACCGATATTTGCGCGTCGATTCAATGAAACCAGGGTTCTCCTCACACGAATCGAGGATGCGATTGCTCGCTTAGAACCTTTTGAAGCATTCTTTGATCGGGGTGTGGCCGAACAAATCTGGAGAATGCCTGAAAACTACCCGAATCTCAGTGACACCGCTTTCGACACATCCCAGGTTCTCATGGACGCTTCTCAGGAATCACTATTTCACTCTCTGTCGAAGACGGTTTTCGCTCGACTTCCGTTCATCCTCCTCCTCGTTACGGTGACACAGGACTGGAAACTGTTTGGAACGCTGCCAGCGTCAGTTGAATTGCTTGATCGCCATCCTAGGATGTAGCCGCTTTATGGAGAAAAAGGAGTTGTTGCGATGGTGGCAATAGCGAAAACGCTGCCGCGAGAGCACGCAACAAAAGAGTAGCACAAGACCGGAATGCGGCTCGACGACTGAACCGCATGTGACAATCGTCCAGGGTTTCCGCCTGGACGAATTCATCGTCCCGAAATAGCTCTTCAGCCACCACCAATCGAAGCCCCCGGCTGCCGTCCTGGTGGGCGTTTGTCTCTGCACTCGATTCTTCATGGAGAAACATTCTCGCTTCGGGTCAAATGCGTGATGTGCCTGCCGTTGATTCGTCGATGGTTTATTTCGTTGTCGCTTCCACGAATCAAGGGAACTTTCTCCTTCCCTGGTGGATGCTCCGACTTGTCGCCCATACGGATTCGAAAATCTTTCTTGTGCACGGCCCCGGGTTCACCCGGAACTTGTGAGGTCCACTCTTGCCGCGTGCGTGGGTATAGCCCGCGAGGAAAAATCATTATTCATGTAATACAAATTACCCAGGCTCAATGCTGTAGCTCGTCGTGCATGAGGCCATTCATTGGTTGTCTAAATGCCTAGTAATCAATTCTGCCCCTAATAACGACTTCGTAGATACGGGATGCTCTCCTCCGTTCGAGGGCAAGAGAACGACTACCGATTCGATGGCGGTCCTTCGCTTCATGCGGAAATGTTGAAACCTGGAAGGAGCACGCCGCGCCGCGATAACAGCAGAGCACGACGACGACAGCGACCATCATCATACACACGAGGAAAAAAGACGCGAATTATGATACTCTGCGGGGGCTATTATCCGCTATGATTGCATACTTAGGCATTCCTTTCGTCCTTTCTTTTTTTTACATCTACCCCGCTCAATCATCGTGTAGCTTCTGGTGGACAAAGTATTCATTCAGCCGATCGAGCTACGTCATATTGGACTCCTCGCCACCTCAACATGTCCGCGACATGGAATTACAACAACGGCTACAACAGCATGAGCAGCAGCCGCGACCGCCGCAACTACTATGGGAACAGGAGCAGTGGCAGCCTCGCTATGGGCGTTGTTGTTGTGAGAATGAGTTCGTTGGCTGAAAATATAGCCCGCCTGTAAGATATGTGTGGTTCGATATAGACGTCATTTCTCGGATGGAGAGCCACCTTAGCGAGAAGCTCCGTCGGCCAGCCTCCCGACTAAGCGATTGTTGTCCGGATGGCTGATCCCATAAAAAAGTGTCGATACCAAACTGACCCTCTACAACGGAGAAACAGAAAAATTTTGCCGTTATCTCTGAAGACGAGAAAAATGTTCATTCTATTGTAGGAAACTGGCGGCTTTTGGGCCTACGTTTCCAAGAGCATCAAGCGTGGCGGCAGCAACGGTGAGTTTGTGAGATTGGTTGGAAGCGAAATTCTCCGGAGATGCAATAACCTCGCTTCAAGCTTGTTTATGTCCTGCTCCGGCGATTCGGCGGCGAAAGCTCCGTGTTTGCCCCAGCACCTACAAATGGCCGTCGTATAGTGGAGGGTTTCGTTAGCGAAACTTCCGGATTTAAACTCAGTTTCTGAAGCAAGAACGGAAAATCGTGTGTTGTTTTCCGGAAAGGTCGCAAGTTCCGCAGAAAACAGGGAAAATGATGCTTCCGGACCGCAAAAAGTCACCAGCTAGCAAGCAAGCGAGCGAGCGAACGGGGGTTTGCATCGATTCGAGCGTGAATCGAATGCACCATGTACCTGACTTTCGAATATGACGATTCACGGACACAATTCATGTCACCGTTGCCTAGGACGATGAGGAGGACACTTTCTTTCTGATTGAGCCGGCATCTACAAGCCTTGCCCATCTTCGCAATGGTGTCTGGGCTCCTTCGGAATGAGAAAGAGAATAAAGTTGATCGAGAGCGAAGCGATTCTCTGATTTCGCATGAAGTCTGATTAGAACTTCGCACGACCAAGCCAATACCACCCCTGGAGAGCCGCAAGGAAACCCCTGAGGGCGTGTCGCCTATCGTTTAGCACGAATTCGTTCGTATCAGGACCTTCGTTTTCGAATCATTGAAACAAATGGAGACACCGGAGGATTTTTTGTTTATCAGACTTCCATGTTAGCTCCTTCGATAAGATGGAAGGTTCTCCCTGAAAGTTCACTCCAGTCCAGGGGGGAAACCCATCCGCGGAACCCTTGGGTTCTCGACGGGGCAACCTCGATGAAAAAATCCAGGTAAGCCTAGTTTTACGAAGAGCGCAGGCTGGGAACTCTCGCATTGCACCACAATTCCGAGCAAACGAGCAGTTTCTCACGAACGAACCCGCTGAAATGAGCTAGCAGCTGAAGTGAGCCCTACGGACTGAAGACTGCCCAGATCGTTCCGCGAGCATCAATCCTGACGAGTTATTTGACGTGAGATGGAGATGAAATGGTTCACCGGGGTCGGAGGTCAGTCTTGACAGTACAGAATGTCGTTAAGAGGCTATGCGAGCCAATGTCAGTGAGACCGTTTATCATGTCTTCAAGCTGGTCATTCCACATGAGAAGATCCAGTCTGTTTTCGCTTTTCCGTTAGATGGAGAGAATGATCCGACTCGCTTTGGCACAGCCGTTCCCGATGTCAAATATGACGCCTTTAAATGTCATCGAGCTCGACGACGATGCCAGAATGTGCAAACGAGTCCGAACGGAATCGGAAATGATCGTCTGCTGCAGAATGATATCGACCGGCGATATCAGTTAAGGCTCATTGAAATTCTTCGAAGGCTTTCCTCAGTAGACCGGTCGTCGCGTTCGGCCTTCGTAGGACAATAAAACAGCCATCCTTCATACTGGCTGTGCGGGGCTGTCCTTATTAATAGACCCTTGAGCTCCTTGTGCTGGCATGCTCTTTCAGCCTTCGATTCTCCCTTACTCCCATGCTCTGATCTCTGCATCTCTGAACCCTTTCCCACCAGCGGCCATGGCATGAAATGGCCAGATGACCTCTTTAGCCCAGGTCTTTGGCCGACAAAGTAGACTATTTTCTAAGGTAAGAAACCCGACATGAGAATATTCCTTCGTATCACGTCGCGGACACCGAAGGATTCATAGCGAAACAATCGAAAGAAGTGACGAGTTCTCCTGTCACACATGGAACGTGTATTATGGCACTTGTACGTGCACATATTGTCCATCTACCGGCTGACTGTTCACCGGAACCAAACGGAATTGATCGAAATATCCCCAAGGCATCTCGCATTCATAGTTTCATGGAAGTCATCGGTCGCTCGATGAATGTAGGAGTCAGTTCCACTAGTCCGCTTGCAAGCTTGAGCGAGATCGAATATCAGATGGATAGGAGACATTCCCGCGTGCGGCTCGCGTAAAGCAAGAACGTAGGAAGCCATCCGGTGAAGTCCAGGCGAAACTCGTTGCCTGGACGCAGAGCTGAGCTGTGTTTCCAAAACGGACGACGCCGTGATCTGACAGCTCGCTTGGAGCTGAAACTCATCCTTTCATGGCATGAGCATCAGCATCGAGGGCAACCATCACTATCGTTCCTATCAACGCCCCTCCACGCCAGCTGGCGCTAACATAAACTTGATCGGGAGTTGATGAGCCATCGCTGAGAATGCCCCGAGAACTCAAGGTCAGCGCTTAGCAGCTGCAGAACCCGAACTAAGACTCCTACAAGCCGCCGTCGATTAGATGAGCGGGATTCACCGTGCTTACTCAAATGGCTGTTCGCAGCATCAGCAGCTTCCCGATGATCGCACGTGTTCCAGGAAATGTGTGGTTGGGTGAATGGTTTAATCCATCAATCAATCAATCTATCTATCTATCAGGCGGTCGTCAGATTGATGAATGCAGGAATCGATGGATCCAAGGAAGGGGATAGGGATCTGGGAAGCCGGAAAGTGGAGTATGCCTCAACTCCGGATTCATCAATCTCTAAATGAAGGAACGAACGATCTATGCAAACCCCCAAAGTATCCAAACATCTCGTTGAGCATATTTTCCCGCATTGGATCGACGCTGAATGATCCGTTTTGACCTTTCTCGAGCGTTGGGATCAGCTCTGGGAGATTTCCTTCGAACTGAGACTTCGCCGGATCCGGGACAAGTGTCGTCACGGGTTATGCGTCTTCAGATGTCCCTCGATCCCTCCTCAACACGGATGAACGGTTTGAGGAGCGTCGAAACCAAACGCTCCCGATTCTGTCGTCCTACTTCGCAAAACCTCCTCATAGTAGGGAAGGCATATGCCTATTCCTCTTGCTTTTCGCGTCGTTCTCACAACAGAGCTCGCCGCCGCCGCCGCCGCCACCCCCCAGGCCTCCAATTACGGTGAGCGCAACAAGTGCGGATAGAGACGAAAACGATGGCGTTCCTGATTTTTCCTCGACGGCCTTCCTTTGTCTGTGACGCTGTTTCGGGTTCCTCAGTACCTACGGCCCGGTCCCGCCATTGTGTGGCGCGCTGTGTGAGCCGTGCTGCGCAACAGGAATTGCAACAGGTTGCCATCAACGGTGCTTGCCGCAATAAAAGTTCTCGCGCGACAGCCTCCTTCTCGTCTTTTCTTTTTCCGCCCCCTATCACGCAGGAAAGCCGCACCACATTCCATGCGGACCGCCCGGTTAGCGGCATCGGAGCACTTTCTGCGGCAGTGTACGAGTCGGCCGCAACGCAATGAATAAACGAATGAATGAATGCTGAATCAACTCAGTGACCGTCGACGGAGACAGAGGACATTTCCCCGATTGACATCAGCGGCGGTTCCCATAATAGCACAGATGTCCACAAACACGCGAATGAACGCCCGGAAGCGCAAATTCTGTTGGTGAGGCGCAGGAGCTTCCGGAAAGGAAATTCTTCCTGTTTGGAATTCCGCGGTCCGATGGCGTCGACTTCAATGCGTCTTCCTTTCCAATAGAGAGACTCTCAATGCCGGACATCAATTCTTATAAGAGAAGCCGAGGAAGAACGGGCCGAGAGAGGAGAAGGCTCTTTGAACAGCTCCGTCTCTATCGATGTTCGATTTTTTTTTCGCTGTTCATACAACGCGTTCACTCACTCCTCAGTAGACATTATCAGTCTTCATTGTGGTCGTTGTCGCTGCGGCCGCTGTCGTCATCGAAGCGTCGGATGCGAGTGCCGCTGTTATCCTCCAGGCCACGTAGCCGAGTACAAGCAGGCGGACGCACAGCAGATAGACACGAAACTCCCGGAGACGAACGACAATCTGCTTAAGTGATCAGCCGATGTGGCGGAAAAAATTGGATTTTCCGACGCGTTCCGTGCGCCGAAGTAACTCGCGAAGAGTCTCCTTCTTGTGAAATGAAATGATAAAAGTCCCAGAGGAAGTGAACGAGTGAACGAACAACCGACCGACCGAACGGAAAAATGAGTGAGCGAGCGAGCGAGCGGAGGAGGAGAAGTCCTCTTCGTTCCTGCCCGCAGAGCGAATCAAGTCAATCCAACTGAATGAATGTCAAACTCTACGTTTCTGATCAAAGCTACAACCCAGGCGGTGAATCAACCGACGAGATGGCTGTGAGGTTAACGCGGTCCGTAGCACACGTGTAGATTCCCCTGGGCGCGCTGACACCTTAGCGAACGAGAAGGTCATGGTCGTTTCCAGGATTTCTTTGGAGGAGGGAGGGACAAGGTCATTCTGACACCGTCTGTGGGGAGGGGGCGGGGGGCAGGAGCGACGAACGATGATGGCCATTTCAAGAGAGCTCTGGGGACCGCACTAAAAACCGAGGGGAGGGGGGGACTATGACGCCTTGCCTCCTTTCTTCCAAGGCACGCCAGTGAAACAGGAAGCTCGATCTCAGCAATCGCCCGCATCGACAATAGTTCTACACGACTCAAAACATTAGGTCATACGATACCAGGGACCGAATAACCGCGATACTTGACCTCATTTTTTTTGCTCCATCCCACAACCCGGCCCTCCACAAGAGGCGCACAAGGACTTTGTTGTGAGGTTAGGTGCTGAAGCTTTTCTGGTACCAGATGGCCTCCGGTACCAGGAGGTCTGAAAGCCCGGTATCGGCACTTCTTTATTTGGTTACCTTGTGTGATGTGATGTCATGTGGCGAGATGTGGTACCACATCCACACCCACGAACGAATCCGCACGCCATCTGCGGACAGCTGGGTTCACTCGGCTATCTTTTCGGTAAATCCACGCGATTGCGCGTTCGGATAACCGTTCGGAGGAGCGTCTGTGAACGAGAGGATACCATTCAACAAGAACAGACGAAGTGCCTTCACGCTCGTAGTCTGTTTTCCTACGCCTGTCTCACAAAGCGAGAGACAAAGAAGGAACGATCGTCATCGGTTCAAGTCAGTGAATGAAACGAAAACGCAACGATCACTTCTAGTGGATTCGACAAATCAAAACTTTGGGGATTCGTCGTCGTTTCCGGTATAAGTTCCGCTCCCGAGCTCCATCTTTTATTCAATGCGAAGTTTTTTCTCCCTCCTGAACACTCTCTCTCGCTTGCCCATCTCAGCTTCTTTCTGATCTCCGCTCAGTTTCCAACTCGCATCTCCCCGACTCGACCGGCGCTTTATGACAGCTCTGTTGAAAGATTGAGCTCTGTTGGCGGCCAGCTTCGAGCCACGGCGAACGATTACAGAAACACATCTTCATATCTTCGAATCTAAATACTCTGAGCTAGCTTGAACTCGAAGAGACTGCTCGGCAGCAGCTCTCCCCAAGCGGACGGATATGTTTTTGAAAGCTTAGAGTCAGCGCACAAACCCGTCTTCCTAATCTTCTGCCTTAATCCGAAGTCCTCTTTCGTTCGATATGACGGATGGAGAGCAGGGTAGCATGCGTTTCGAAGGTTCGCACTCTTCTCGCTTCGTGCTTGAGTTTTTGAAACTTTCGTCAGCGAGAAGCCGAAGGCCAAGAGTTCGAATGCGCACACTGCCAAGGTTGTCAGAGATATCGTTCGGCTCGCGCGGAAATACTTGTCCTGCAAGACGGATACAGTGACGCAGCCGTCTCCCAAAGCCGTCCACCGTAAGTAGGATAGCTGTCGCAAACAATTCCCATATCCACCCACTGAGCCGACCTGTTGTTTTGATGACAGCGCCGAATGAATGAATGAATGAATGAATGAATGCTGAAACGAGATGACGACCGAGCAGATATCGCGCGACGCGTCTGATGATTTCAGCTGGTTCAGCTTCGGATCGAAAATCACCCGCATGCTGCGGGGACGCGGAAAAGATTGACTGTCCTAGAAGGACGGGCAGAGACACGCTGTCCTGAATATTCTATGAGCTCACCGAAGAACATTCGTATCAGTTCACCGAGGTATTGTTGATCCCGCACTCCGCTCGACGATTCCGATTCCGGTATTTATACGGTTTATACATCCATGTGCACGACGGCAGAACTTTTGCGACTGAATTGTTGTTACGAGTCGAGTCGACCCGACGACGGTTGGGTTCAGAAAGCCCGGAATGCGCGAATTTCTTTTTACATATCCCGAAACGGCTGGAAGGAAAACAGAGGCGGCGATCGCGAACGAGTTCGATGTTTCATCAACGCGAAACGAAACAAGCTATATTCTGCACCTCCTTCAGCTTCGAAATCATCTCAGCCGGAGAGAAATCGGTCCACATCCTAATTGCATAACTCTCCGAGAGAGTTATGGAAACACGAGTAGTAGTAGGACGGGAAAAAAATAGAGATTGACTGACGGTGCGGTGGGCTCAGCAGCGACCGTCCGTGACGGGCTGTGCCCGCGAGGCTGCTTCCTCGGCGAACCTTAATTTCCACCTCAGTCAGCTCAGAATTCGGCCACGGCATCTCCTAAGAGCAGCTTCGTCTTCCTTCCCCAAAGACTCGAGAGTTTGTTTTGCTGCAAAACGCTATAAATCACCGGTGCGGTGTACTACGTTCTGCTCAGCCGGTGGACCCTACTCTACTCTCGCGCAGAGATCTCCGTTCATTCACTCAGTCGCTCATTCTTTGGTTCGTCAAAATTTTTCGAATCGGTTCTGTGACTTCATTTCGAGGTTAGCTGTCACAGTCTTTTGCGCCGTGTGCCTGCTCCCACTCAAGATTTGGAGAAGGGCGTTGGAGACCTCGTCACGCGGTTCGGCGAACCTCTGGATGAAACAAAAGTTTGAGATGTTCGCAAGTCAGTGAAACCACGCGCGTCCCGTGCTCTGACATCGCCGCCTCCCGTCGTTGAAGTGCGGCACCGCTCGTCGTATTAGATGACGTATGATCAACTTCGATTGATGGAGACGTGGGCAAACAGGTAACAATCAAGCCGGCAACGAGAAAGGTAGACATCTGTAATCTCGTATTCGATGGCCACGACGTTTGCATACGGGCAGTTGGCAAAACAGAGTTCGGTTGCCGCATAATAGCTCTGCGAAAGGGTATCCTGTCGCGTGAGCTGTTGCGAACATGACGATCATCAATAGAGCAAACTGTCGGCTCGCTGGTCGGGCGCTCTCCGAGTGATGACACTCTGTTGAGTGAGTCACGTGTTTTTTAACAGAGACCGCTTCTCGAAAAGACTCGAGCGGAGAGCGGTGGACAAAGGCTTACAGAAAGGACAAATGTGTGGTCACAAAGCCCTGTTGATGTTGTGGATGGTTCAGCTGGAACTATTATTAGACGACGACACCTTTGATTCACTGCTGAATGTAGAACCGATTGTTTCCTTGTCAGCACCAGCGGCAGCGGGAGCAACGACAACGTCGCATGATATACGGAGCGAAACGAATCCGTGGAAAACTCGACCGGATGTGATCTTGTTCCGAGGTTCATCCTGAAGATTCATTTTGAGCGATCAGTGAAGGCGTCCGAGGGTGTCATCGACTCGGATTCATTTCTCGTCAGTTTGTTTTCCTTTTTCTTCCCGTTGAATGATTCCGCCTCGTTTTCTGTCTTTACTCGGAATCATGGCGAGCCGGGACACCGGGGCTCTTACATGACCGGCAGAATTGATGGAGACTTTGCAACAAAACGGCAACAACACACGGACTTCCCTTGTCTCGGGAACTCAGCGCCACGCCGCTTTTTCCGACACACCCGCCGAGCTATCTAAAGCACTTGTATGAAAGCGAACTTATCCGGGTAAATGAGGCCTTACGCTCGTGTGGTCGCATACCCAGAAATAAACCTCGACTCCGAAAAGAAACGATTGTGCAGAACACGTTTCTCGATGAGGCGGTATCGTATAGTCCGGCGATTGTCTCCGGGACTTCCAGACGGCCCCTAATCATGGGGGAAACAGGGCACGTCAGCACGAAACTGTTTGATTGCAAGTCGCGAGTGCGTTGAATGAATTTTTCTCGCGTTGAGTCGAATCTTAAAGATATTATTAAACTGGTGTTTCGACAGCGATCCGGCGGCGTAAGCTCCTACTTAACTTAGCACCTTAGAACATCGATGACTGAGGCTCGTTGTTCGTTCATCTGTTCGAGACATTTGACACGCATAAGAGAAGCAATCCGAAGAGGTGCTCACCATAATTTGCTCAATGATCATGAACAAAATAACGATTTGATGTATTCGCATTTTCTCACCAACCACATGTTCTTGTATGTTTTGTTTGGAATTTTAGAGTGGATTTCGTTGCATTCGAGCAATGATCCTGAGATGCCGATGTGCTCCACATCAAGCGCTCCTTCTTCGACTCGCAGCTCAATCTTGTCGGCTGAATGTCGATATCTATGTCAACTTGTCTGTGTAACTGAGAACACCGCCTCTCATGATCTCCGATATAGTGGTTATCATATTCCTCAATGTACAATGTCAGTTTCCAGCTCTGAATGACTGACCACATTCGCGACATTTTCTTCACATTCGAATGTAATGAGTGTGCAGATTGTGATGCGCTTGACGATATTTGGGAAATACAGCTGCTCCTTCTTCGCGGGTCATTTCGAGTGAGAACCACTCCGTCTTACGATGATACAGTGATTGACAACCGCTCGCTTGCCCAACAATCTACATAGGTCTCTCGTGAAGCGGTCACTGCGCGTCACACCGCGACTCATCGACATCGCCAGCTACAAGCTCGTCGCCGCGGATGAATTTCGTCATTTGCAAATGTTTTTTTTGCCAGCCAGCTCGAGGCTTTCCGAGAAAACATACTAATAAGAATGACTCGAAACGAGGGAATACGACATTAAATCGAGAGCGGGATTGACTTGGCTTCGCCGATATTCAAGCGGTTTAGTAGAGAGACCGCGCTTCGAAAAAGCTTCCAAGGGCTTTAGCAGAGTTCAGAGAAACTGCGAAGCTCGTTGGGGGGAGGGATCAAGGGTCAGATGGCGGCGTAGGAACTAAAAAGCAAATCGCAGTGAGGTTCGCGCGCGAGCTCCCGTAGGCAACCAACGTTTGAGTTGGCTTTTTCAACTGTTTCGCAATTTTAATATCCAGCCACTCGTTGCCGGCAGCCACCTTCTCGAACGGTGTCGTCTTTTCTTCCCGAGCGGCACAAAACGGCAACGACGCTCTTCGCCCCTCGGATAGGGCGTTTTCCGTTCTCGGTGCGGTAGCAGGAAGGCAGAAAGCGGCAAATGCCTTCGTTTGCTCTCCTGCAGCTCCTCTCTATCTCGCCTTGTCTTTATTTCTCAGTTTACCCCAGTCAAATATTGTCTTCTGGAAAAAAGACGACCTCTGTAGGCTCCATGTGTCAAAGTAGGTTTCTTTGCAAAGTTTTCCATCGGTACTGCAACGTCCGCTCATTTTCCGAGAGCGACCCGCGAACTCGATCCGTGTTTACCGAAGTTGAGGCCGAGATTCGACGTCTTTCCAACCGTCCGTCTCAAAATACACTCTCACAAGCTTGCAGCGAATTCAGAGAGCGTTCTTTCGACCTTTTCGTCGTAGAGTTTTTCCAGCGCTTTTGCCGGGAGGCTGGCGCCCTCAGCTGCGAGCACTTCGGAATTTGCTTGCACTGTAAATGCGGTTTCGAACTTCCATTTCTTCCCGAACGACGACCACGTAAAGACGGACCGCAACGAATTCATTCTGTGAGCAACCGCATATGTGTAGTCATACAACGAAACCAGACTGAATGGCTCTCGAACAGGCAATCGTGCTCGGCGATTTAGAGCCACGCTGGACACGAATGCTCAAAAACGGTCGTTGCTTCAAGGGTCGAACCATCGACAGAATTGAAACGATAAACACGCACCGTAATCTTTGAACTCCGTTTCGTTCAAAGCATGGACGACAGAGGGACGAGCGTTCCTCCTCATCTCAGGAAATATCAAACCCTGACGTCCGACGTACGAACGTGAGAAGAAAAGCTTGATTAGGTCCCACAAAGATATCTGCGGGAGGACTGCGAAAGAAAACGGACAGGAGAAGAGATCGTCGACAACTAATAAAGAGAGCCGACTCCGCAAACGACCTCTGGCGCGAAGAACCGAAGCGACTTTTGGCTTTCATACGCTGTTCTTATCGTCGCAAACTCACTGGCTTGATGGCTCGCTCGCCGACGAGTTCACCGGAGCAGACTCAATAACTCAGAATCGATACGTTAGAAGGTTTCGTCATCTGCTCGGAGAAAAAAGTAACACGCTCCCGTAGAGAGTCGACTTTCGTGGTCGGCTAAGCAATAAATCTTTCGTATGTGCTGCCGTCATGACAGCGAATGTCTTCGAGGTGTTTCAGAAAACTTTGCGAACTCATGGACAATTTATTAGCGCGCACAAGAGTCATGAGTTCCCGCTTTCCGCATACCGGCGGCGGCGGAGAGTGAATCGGACGTGAGGCTCATAATGGAAGAATGGCAGGATGAACTGCTCTATCCCAACCAGGAGCCGTAACGCGATAGCTTTTCAGGTTTGTTACCTGTTCCCGTTTTGCTGTCAGAGTTCTTTCACCTCGCTTCGGGTCTGGGCGGCTTGTTGCTTCCGCAGCGGAAATGTCGAGCAGACATGGCGGCGGAGCGGCGATCTACGTGGATTGCCGCGCCGTCTGGTCCACTCGCTGCTCCGAGCGGCGATGAGCAGAACCTAAAGAAAAACAGAGCTACGACACAGGGCAAGAGACGATGACAGCAGCAGCAGCAGCAGTAGTAGAAGAGACAACGCCGACGACGACAGCTTCTCTAACAGGATCAGGACGACGTTCTCGATCGCAAGCCGGGGTTCAGCCGCTCACCTTAAGCACTTTCTGTTATGGGATATAGTCGTGGCTAATAGGGGACGGCGGTGACGGCATCGGCTGCTTAATCAAATTCCCCCTCGATCGACTGAGTCCTGCTCCCAGCTTGCTCTGGAAGCGTGTTCTCGTGCCTTGGGGAAATTTGCGTTACTTTCCACCGACAATAAACAATTTTTTAAGTTCTCTCCGAGTATTGTTCGCCGTCGCCGCCACCGCCGCCCTTCCTGTGTTTCGTAACTCCTCGAAGGCTACGTGATTTCTCTGCGAATTCCGAGCTGCTTCACCTGCGCGTTCGGCTAATTCCCGTTTTCGCACTCGAGAACCCATTAATGACATTGAGTGCGCGTGCCACAATCGAAACCCTCTCGGAATCTCTGGCACCGTTGGTACTTCTGGCGTTTCCCGGATCCTTTGGTACTTTCAGCCTTCTTCGTTCATGGGTTTTGAACTCTGAGACGACCGACACCGTTTCTTCATCGAAACTATGCTAACAGCATCAGGGATCGAAGAGGGGGGCCGCGACGAGTCGTAACAGGCAAAGTTGACGCCGCCGTAAAATCGTCACGTTCCGCGCGACAAGACCCCTCCCTCCCTCCCTCGCTGACTGAGCCATTGACCCACTTACGGAGAGAATTTGAATCTGATCCTCGAAGAAAATTTCAGGAAAAGCACCTCAGGATCGTTGCTCGCCAACTCGGCCATCGGGGAAATCCACATGGCCCATCCACCGACACTACGTGGCTCAGAGCAGAGACCCCGAACCCTTCGTCGCTCAGAGCAGCGCACAAAGAGAACACAGTCGTCTTTCTAACTCGATTTCCGCTCGAATTTCAGCGGTTCATTGGAATGCCGCAGTCTTCCCGAGGTCGAGCCCCCGCCTCTTGCCGCCTGTCGCGGTTGTTACCCACATCCTTTTTCGTCTTTGCGTCCGAAGCCGGACTCGATACAGCTGGAATACAGCGATTGCTGTTTGTCGCAGCCGTCTACATCGCATTACGCGTTTCGCAGTTCGGCGACTTCATTTTGCAGCAGACAGCTTCGAGGAAGGGGCGCATTCATATGATTTTTCTTACTCCCGGAAAATGCAAGAGCTACCTGAAAGCGTTGGATATCGTCCGCAACAGGAACAGTGGTCGGAGAGCAACTTAACGGTGCCTTGCTCCGCCCGTAGCGAGTCCAACATCAGTGGATTTATCAAAAAGCACAGAAAGAGAGAAAGAAATGGAGAACACATTCACGATGTCTCTTCCGTAAAAGCTTTCAGCCCTTCCGTGCCCAGGAGAACAGAGAGCACCAATGTTTCCTACCATCACTTCCGGGGTAAGGCAACCATGAGCATGGCGACGGTTCTCACCAGTTCTGGAGCTGTTTGGGCCGTAAAGAAGTTCGCAAGAAGGAAACGTGTTCTCGCTGCACATTTTCCTTTCCTCCCCTCCGCGTGTATAAATATATATAGGCTTGCCAAGAACCATTTTCTGTCCAAGTGAGAAAAACCGTCCCGCGGCGCTCATCTCGCAAGCCAGCGAGTGCGGCAATCAGCTTGCCACGAAGATAGCGGGTGAATCAACTCACGTTCAGGTATCTGCTCCTACTGGATAGCCTTGAGAGTCAGGCTTTCCGATGCCCAAAGTTTCTGAACAGCTCACGCTGCCAAGGTTTCATTTTCGGAAGAACGAGTTCGATATCGAGTTTTCAGGGGCTCGAGAACGGTAGCGGAAACACCTCATCCGTCGTGGTTATTGTCTTCCTAGTCGTCGTTCTCACACAAGATGGGCCATGCCAAAAGATGAGTTGAACTTTCCAAGCCAAGACAAAGACGAACTCGAGGCAAACATCTAGCGGCAAGGACGACAGACGATCCCTTCTCGTTTTCCGTCTCCGTGCACAAATCGGTGGAGAGAAAAAGCATGGAAAATCCTACTTTCCAGCTAGCGGAATGAAGCCTCGCAAAATGAAACTTGCGAATATTCTAGAAGCTGAGCAACCTCATCAAACTGGGAGAGCCAGACACGGAGTCGAGGGGATAATGAGAAAACTAAAACCGGGGAATATTTAGAAAAAACGCAATCTCGAACATAATTAGGAGACTGGCTAAGACCCGATGACATCTGAGGAGCGAGGAAAAAACGCCTCAAGAAATATTAAGAACGATCCTCGAAGTGATATTCACGATCGACATCGAGTAGGTGTCAAATGAATCTCCTCGAGCGATAGTCAAGAATCTCGATCACTTCGAATCGTTTGGAAAAATCCACAAGAAATCTGAAACAAAAGAATCCAAGAAGCGATTCCAGATTTTCGCTCTAACGATCACTCCATCTGTCCTTGTGTGAGGAACTCTTCCGAAGTCAAGCTGCCGGCTCAATCAATCCCCGAAACTGTTCGAGCAAAATCAATTCTCTATTAGATCCGGTTGGAAAGTCGGAGGAAAAAAGTTCCATCGGCAACAACTTGTCGGAACGGCGAAAATATTGTGCCAAAAGCCGAAAGAGCGATGGGAAGGACCGCCAGAAACATAGATCGAAGAAGACCGAGCGGAACGGGAATCGACGGACTGTGCGATAGCGCCTCGGGAAAAGTTAATTCGTTCATCGAGTTCGGAGTGGGTAGAATTTGTCTGCTGACGGCATCCATCCGACCTTCTAGCGAGCGGATACACCTACCAAGATGACCATGATGCTCTCGAGCTGGCAGCACGAAGTTTAGAATCCAAGTGAAACTTTAATCCATTTGTCCAAGGCATCCAGTGCATCTGAAGTGTTCTGTCGAATCCACGCGACACGCTGTTAATCACACACGCACCCACAAATTTAGCAGCGTCCCTCGTATCAGCTGTCCACTATCACTCCAAGCTTGCAACAACGTCTGCGTGGCTGTCCATTCGTTGAGGCTGATCGCTTGACTAACGGTTTCTCTCGTTCGTAGCTTCGTGCCTGCGTTCGTTCGCTCGTTCATCCCTTCTCAACTCTCCAACTCAACTGCGAGTCATACGGCTTGAGAGGAGGAAATATGGAGAAGGCTATGCCAGCAATAGTAACAACATAGCATAGCCCGACTCTCAGTGAACAGAACCGCAGTCATCCATAAACGAATCGAGCCATGATATTTTCTCGTTCGGGTTTCCCTTTGTTATCTGTGTTTACGCGATGGATTCTCTTGGATATTCAAACCTAAACGCTCGCGTCCAGTCTCTGATCACTTCGAAATCGATGTCCGATCACACGAGAATATTGACAGCGTTGATTTTCGAGAATGACGTCACGAACTCTGAAGAACAGGCCACGTCCAAGGTTGCCAGAGGAAGTCGTGCTCGCCGTATCTCCAGTCGTTCCTGTGACGTTGTTGTGAACAGATCTCAAAGTAGCACGATGAGGTTACCGTAATTTGATCGCCTTAACGAACTCAAACCGAGGACCGCCAAACATCACACACGAGAAGACTTCTTCACACAACTGTGATCAGATCAGATGCCACAACTCATTCGAAACTGAGCTGAAGGGTGACAGGTATTACCGCGGAGGATCCGCCTTCGCGTATAATAGGATTCGAAAGGGAAGCAGCTGAATTTCTCCTTCGAAGCAGTCTTCACAACACCGCTCTATTCGTTTGATGAGAGTTGAATTTCATTAGAGATCGAGAAAAACGCTCCTTTCTCGTGGAGGTCGGCCTGCGCGAAATCGGTTCCTCAGTGATGATAAGGCCCCAAACAAACAGTCTCAAGGAGCAACCACAAGGGGGCCGAGTCCTCATTAAATTCGATCTCATCATTCAGGGCGTTGCCAATTAGCCACAAATTATAATGAAGTCTCTTTAGCGCCATGGGTTCGGACCTCGGGTGCCTGAAGCACATCAGTGATCTGGAATCATGCAGCTCACCAGGAAGTGTCCAGAATAATATAGAACCCGGCGACCGATACAACATTGGCTTTGCGAACCCTGAACATCTCATACGAGTTCCAGTATTTGGTCTGTCATGAAACGCTGCTTTCGAGGAATCCGAGAGAATCTCGAACGCGAGCTGAAAACTCGACTGGAAAAGGTGAATGTTCACATTGAGCTCCGAGTTGATACAAAGCAAGTCGTCGAGATGTTCGTGCACAGCTTCTTGGAGCTATTGTGCGGGTCTAATCTTCATCTTGTTCGTGCTCGGTGCCGGAAAAGGAGTGAGATACAGGAGGCAGTTATGAACGGGGAAACATAAAGAAATGGGGCAGACAGCCGAGCAAAGGAGCTTAACATAACCGCGGCATTGTCGTAAATACTTGTTCCAGCGCGGCGCGCCGACAATGAAACGGAATGAACTTCACGGGTAGGAGGAAACTCAACCGGAACCTCGCGAGAACTCCCGGATTTTTTTCCCTAAGAACAGTCGCCGTCATCGCTCCTTCAAATGCCTCGGATACCTTTCGTCCGCTTGAAATGGTAAGCATGACACTATTACTCTGTCTTCACGTTCGGACGTCGATTCAGCGTTCTCGCAGTGTTTGAGTGTAATCTATAGACTTGGACGGAATCCGTTACGATCGCGCCGTGTTTACGGTCAGATACAATCACTCCCTGCTCACAGTCCGTCACGACTGTTATTTGAACCGTGACGTTTGAACGACCACGTTATGCTCCCAATCAGGCAACATGAACTGCATCTGGAAATATTCGCTATAGGTCGCTTGTTCAGCGAACCGCGACCTCACACCAGTATTTCGTGAGCGAGCTCCACCGTGCGCTCCCAAACTGTTATTTTGGAATCACGTGCTCATCCTTTCCGGAGATTTCCAAATAAGTGGCCAGCAGATCCAATGTTGATGTCGCCACATATGTCTGACAGGGCAATACTGTCATAAACTGTCAACGGCCGCACCGAGAGAGAAATATTTGAGGATGTTGCCTCGGCCATCCATCCAGACCTCGAGCAGGATTGTCATTCGCTAGGTGAGCGGGTCGCTGAAAGCCTTTCATGCAATGAAACCAAGCCGACCTAGCAGCTGGTAATCATCCCGTGAAGGCTACTGCATCTCGTTCACTTGATGGAAATCGTGTTGTTGGTGATTTTCTGGCTTCAAGGACTGTTCGCTTCGACTACAAACCGATGCCAAAGTTGGAAGTTGAGAACCGTCACGGAATAGAACTTTTCAGATCGAAACCCTCGAGAGCGCGACGAAGAATTCAGACAAAGAAACCCAAAAGATACAGAATTGATCACGAGACCGTCCCGCGAGAGACAAAATTCTCGATTGCATTTTCCTCCGTTTTCTTATATCAGCTCAGCAGGGATTTCCTGCGGCTGACGGACAGCTTGCGGTGATGGCTAGCAGATATTCAAGTTGAATGTGATTTCCCAAAATTAAGAGTCTTCGGAGCCATCATTAGTTTCCGTGACGTGGTGCCCGCTCTGCTCAACGTTACGCCCCGAAACGATTGATGAACTCGGTGTTAGTCAGGAGTCTGTTGTACAAAGGCGTACGTTTCTTGGTTTTTCCCCTTCGTGAATAATACCATCATTAAGCGATCGGTGATAAGTTGACGCGGAAGAACGAAAGCCCCTTTCCTTACTGCCATTCGAGGGCACAGTCGGCTGAGGTGTATGCGGGACGACCACCTCAACACCTACAGAGCTCACTCTCTTCAAGTATCATGGAAATGAGGAGGCAGGACTTGCATCGGGAAGTGGAAATTTCTGTTCGCATGCTCCCTCCTGAGTACCTAAAAAGCTCATCAGCGAGCTCGTGCGATTCATGCGGAGATTACTGTTGCGCAATCCGATTCCGTCCGATGCCGATATCCATCATCCGTCTCCGATCGTGAAATGAGAGACCACGATACCCAGAGCGGAAACACGGAAGAAACTCCACTTCACCTCCCATCCGCCGGCGAGAGACTCTGTACGGCAATGGTCGGCTGCCATTGGCTCCATCAACCTCCGGATACTTCGCACCAAATATCAAATCTTGGAGGCACAGGAAGCAATTGAAGTGTTCGGTCGCAAGAGTTCGCTACAGAATCGAGACAAGACGCCACTGTTAAGTGCAAAACCCGGAATCGATTGCGGCACGAGCCAGAGGATTTAGAGCCAACTCGAACAGGCCAGTTCTCGTCACTGATGAACAGGAGCGGCAGCCCAGAGATCTCTTGATTTCGGTTCCATAAGTGCTCGCGGAACCCAAAACATCGTCTGAGGAACCTCGCCGGCTTGGCGGAACCCATTTCGAGAAGTCCATTCGTTCCGTGACATGTTTACACTTTCACAATCTTGGTCTTGTCGTTCCCCAGAACGGTGGAGATGGACGATTTCCCCGTACTTAAGGACACATTAGGCAGTTGCAGAGAGGGTCGTCGACAGACTGTTCTGAGGTTGTGCGGCCACGGTCCCCGCGAAGTGAGGGAAAATGTTCGTTCTTATGGACCTCCACAAAAATGTTTCGGAACGGAATGCGTTGATGAGGTCTGTGACCCACCTTCGGGACTGGATTATCCACAGGTTGAGTCTATTCAGTTCTCTGTTGCCACTGCTTCTCCTATCTAGTATTCCTTTGTCTCATAACCCAATAGTTGAGGGTAGCGCTTTCCCTCTTCATCTCTCCTCAGGACTTCCGCAGGCCGACGAAAGATAGGTAGAGGTCCTCAGAGTCACGGAACAACGGCCGATGGTGACCTTGGAGGGCCTTGCGGAAAACTGACGTCACTACAGGAAGTTCAAGGGATAGATTGCGTCAAATTGCCTTCATTGTGAACTCGTCTGGAACCCACCCGGAGCGTGATCTGCTGTCTGAGAGGGGTTGTCTGTCGAAACGAAATCCTTACCCAAGCGCTCGCTGTCGCGGTCGTTATCTTACTAATCGTGTAGGAGGAAAAGGGGAGAAGGCTAATTTTCCACGAGCTGATAATGCGAACTTATACAGACTTTTTCCTTGCGCATTTTTTAAATGGTGCGGACATTCGCTAACAAGGGGAGCTCCTTGGCTCGTCGACAACTGCTTCGACGAACGACGTCACGTATTTCGAGCACGTTTCTCGAAAGGCCTCGAAACTACCTCGACGATCTGAGAAGGCATCAATGATGGCCAGGCGGGAACGAACGAACCGAAAGCAGGGTCCGGGAAGAGAGAAAATGAGTTGGAAAATAGTGGAGCCGCGTCGGGCTCACAGAAGACCAGAGGAAACAAGCGCAAGTTTGCTTGCTCGTAAGAGATTATTGGAGCAAAGTAAAGACTCGGCTAGGCTCTTCTCAGCCGTCACTCTGACCGAGAGGCCGGTCGGCTCCGTTAAAGTGGAAGCACCAAGTGAAGCGGAGATTTTGCAAGAAAGATATTGAGTATCTTGACTACACTGACTGTGAGATGGCTAACGTTCGGAGCTCGAAGCATATTCGAGGCCGCATTCAGAAAATCGCGTTGCCCGCTCGAGATTCACGGTTTCTTGTTCAGTGGTGGGCTCCTTGATTGCTGGACGCGTTCTTGACGCAATCGTACACACAGAGGTTTTCGATTCAGACACGGCGGCAATCTGTTGCGACCTCTCGGATGCCGAGAGGTCGAGTCGAAGTCTTGCGTTCCTTTGATATAGTTCCAGAGGATCCCTGGTGTGTGCAGGCTTTAGCTTACCGACGATGTACGAGCCGATGGCTAGCAGAGATTTTCGACACTCACCTGCAAGTTGGAGGAAAGAAAATGATTAACGACTCTCCGTACGTCGAACTCATGAAACAACGGAATTATGACCGAGTATGTTGAAAGTAGTGGCCAACCCCCGACGGAGAATCCGTCCCGCCACATCGAGGTTTATGTGCCTTCGGACACCGACGAAGACTACCTCCTGGAAAACAGCCGGGAGCTTCATCCCTGAGAACCTGAACGGCCTCCTCTCGTCGTTGGTCGAGTGCAGCACCTTTTTTGCTCATTGATCTCACTGGACGATCACTCAGACACGATCGAGCTCACTCGTCGGCCGAATCGGAGTGAATTTGGAAACATTTCCATCCTCCGTCGACCATGGCGAACGTAAACATTTCTGTGCGTCGATTCTCTCCGCAGCACTCGTTTCGAGCCGTCATAACTTACACACCGACCCGTACCTCAATCGGCTCGCACTGTCACCGACGATTTATGGCTTATTAACTGCTCGTAAAAATCCGACGTAAGAGCTTCCAGATATTCGACGTCGGCAACCTGGTGAACGCTCTCGCGCCTTCTTCGCGCTTCGAACTCTGAGGGAAACACACCTCGTGCTCTCCTGGCTCCCCTTCGAGCCGTGTCGATGAGCATTCTGGTGGTCGGGTACGATTCAATAAAAAATCTGGAAATACCCAAGACTCCTCCAGTACACAAAGACGACCCGAGACATCCGTTGTTTGGCAAGCTGCACAAGAGCCTAAAGTGATGGGAGCCGGGTTAGTTGTTTAGTTTTTATGCGTTTCCATTAAGAATAGCCTGTACCGCGATAACGAGCCGATGCAGTTTATGGTAAAGGCTGCCTATGTCAGCCTTGCCATGGACGCTTCGCGTGTCGTACGCGGAAATAATGCGTTGTCACTGACATGACAACGACGGTGTGCCGGCAGTGGCGATGAACACTAGCATCCTCCCATGTCCCTCCCTCCATGGTCGCTGGACACAGGGTAAAGCTAGCGAATGATGGAAGCGATCTGATTAAACAGAGCGAGCCGGAGAATCACAGAATGATTCACGACAGTCTGGCCAAATATCGACTAATCGCTTGACTTGTTGATACTCAAAATGTACGCAACGATGAAAAGTAATCTCGACAAGCCCGGGAAGCTTTTGAAAATCCAATTTTTCCCCGTTAGAATCGTCAGATGTCAAGATTTGAGACTCCGTTGTCGTCGGAAGGAAGGAAGGAAGCCGGCTGCGAACGTCTGTCATCCATCGAACAAAATCGAGGACCCACTGCGGCCACCTTCGCGGTCCCAGACATAAAAACGTCGAAGGCAATGGGTTTCACAGCGTGACAACCCTGTGGCAAACGGGGCGTGTTGTGCGCTCCCTCCGCTCTCCATCGGTTCCGTAGGAACTCTCCGACCTAACACCGACGTCGAAGTCATCCAAGTGGGAGCCGGAAACGATGCAAATCGACCCGAAAGCAGTCGCTCTCCAGTCGGAGTTTCACTTGGCACTCGGCGCTTCATCCGCAAACGTTCTTTCCTTTTCGAAGGATATCCCTCTCACAATACAGCGATGATTTCAACGCATACGACATTTTTACGACAGCTTCCCCGTCGCCTTCGGTGTTTTCTTCACGTGCTTGTTTACGTATTTGTTCGCATATAAGGCCTGCTTGCGAAAGTTGTTCTTCCTTCGAACGTCGTTGTCGCCGTCGTCGTTCCAATGAATGGTTCCACGTCGAAGCCGGAACACGAGCAACGGCTTTGCGCGAACACTAAACATACATTATGGCGAAGAACGGGCTTGAGTCCGCCGCCGCCGCCACCACCACAATCGCCAATGAAGCCACATCCTACTTGACTCCTTATCCGAGTGTTCTTTACGATTCAATTTGCTCATGCTCATGTTTGTTTGCGCGTGCATGCATGCACGAGTGGAATCACGTTCGAGCTCGTTCGTGTTTGGGGATGAGAGCACAGCTGCGGATGTTCTCAATGAGTCCGAGTTTATTTCGGAGCCGGCTGGCTGACAGGCAGAAAGTTCATCTGGGTCGATGTTGGTTTCGAGCGGCATGTGGCATGCCCGCCGTTCTCTCGGAACCTCCGACGCTCCGGGATAACTCGATCCTCCGGCTCGAATTTTGCCGAGAAGCGAGCGATGATTTCCTCGATCAGCTTCATTCGTTCTTTTACGGCTTTGTTCAAATATTCACAGCCTCCTCCAACTCCGGCGATTCTGAGCAAAGCGAACGATTAGGCTGCGTCAGCAAAGTCGGCACCTGGTTCCCAGTCGTGCGTTCGCAAGGTGACGAACAAGTTGTCCGAATACATCTCTCGCCTTAGCTGCTCACCGTATTCCCGGATGGTCATCTGGACTCAAGCTCTCAGGTCTTGGCCTGTCCTAATCCGCCATTCATTGCCTCTCACCTTCCCCGGTCTTCTCTCTTGTTGTCAGAGAGAGAGAGAGAGGAACGCTGACGCAATATTAAAGGTCACTCAGGCACGGCAACTCAGTCTCCCTTTTTCTGCAACAGCAATAACAGCTTCCACTCTTTCGTCTAAGACGCTATGAATTATCATACCTACTTGTTTCCTCGCTCTCACAATAATTAATCCTCCTCTGATGGCCTCCGCTTTTCCAGTATGTGGTCCGTCATTCTGTTGTGGCTTTGCTCTATGAACTCGATTGTCCAACTTGGTCTTTGGGCAAACACTCATGCATGCATTGCTACGTGGACGAATGTGCAAACTCTGTAACAATAGCTGCTCGGATGAACAGACGGACATTGTGTGCTTCCGAAAGTGGCGGACGACGCAAAGCTCGTGGCGGTCTACATAAACCGCGACTGTCGACCCGTCCGCCCGTTCATTTTAGTCAAATCCATCAAAGCTATCAGATACAGAAACCGGCCGACTGTATGAGCATCTAGGTCGTTAGCACTTTGCACCAACGGTGGATTTCGATGCCTGAATGGAACTTCTAAAGACGACCCTATATGCCTGCTAGCTAGCCAGCCAGCCAGCAAGTCGGCTTGCTCTGGAAACGACATCCATTTTAGGGATAGGCGCTAAAGTCTCGAGGGACTTCCGGCAGAAAACATGTCTAAGTAACTGAGAGTGCGAAATAAAGAGCAACAAGCTGGACAAGAAGTGGCCCAGGACGATATGGAAGCTTTCAGCGATGGCAAAGACGCCAAACAGGGGCGAATAGAGTGAACCATACGAACACTTTGGGCATCAGGGAATTCTGTGAGAGTTTCTCGAGAAATTCTGACGCCTTCGAATGAATTCCTCCTCCCCTCAATATTGCAGCGCCCACTGTTGCAGCTGTCGTCCGCGATATTGTTTGCGAGATGTTTTGTGGGAAACGAAATTCTTCTTTGACTGGCGAAATCTACGAAATCGGAATTCGACGAAACGCGATAAAGAGAACCAGCAGGCAAACGGGGAGAGGGTCTCGCAGAGGACCATGGGAAGCGAGGGACTATCAAGGATACAAAGCACGTTACCTCGTACTCCGAACTCAGCTTCTGCTTCTGTCTTCCTTAATTGCTTTGAACCTGGAGAATTGTAGATTGTATGCAAAGCGAAGTCAGCTTCGCACGTCCTAACACCTGACATCTTAAAATAACTTCACAAAAGGACCGCGGACGATGTTGGAAGTAGATCACGTTCACGCTACATAACGCTTCATGGTCGTTTCGGCTACCGCTGTCTTCGACGTCGATGGCGAGCCGATTCCGCGGAACGTTCGGGTTTCTCGGTGGAAATTAGAGACAGCGTCGCCGTCTTCGAGTCAGGAGAGCTGACTTCCGTCGAGACCGGTAGACGTCAGCCAAAGTCAGAGTGAATCGCGTCTTTGAGCTTGCGTGCGAAAGAGGTCTGACGGGCACGTTTGAAGGATCACCTATACTAAGCTACGTTGTACGAGCCGTGGTGGAACATCTGGGAAATCATTGTTCGTCGTTCTTCGCCCGTTGAACAACTTTGCGTCGATTTGCAAATCGCTACTCATTCCTCTGGTCGGAAATCGAGAGCATGTGCTCTCGTTCATGCAACACTCTTCTGATATCTTTTGGGAAACAACAATTTATCTAACAATAGACTCAAAACGTGTATCACTAGGCTTAATTGCGTACTTGGACTCGGTAGACACCGATTTCGCAACAGAATGTCTTACCAGCCTTTGACGAGGGACAGTCAATAGATTCCTCCACGCACTGGATAGCACAATACAATTCTGTGAGTATCACATCAACATTACTGTTGCTCCTTGAGAGAAAGAAGATGACCACTGCCGAGCTTGAGGATCTTCTGTCCGGAGCTCGCGTACATCGGGTCATCTGCGCTATCTTTATCGGCTTCCCTCTCTCGTTTAACCCGCAACTCCCAAAATACTCCCAAAGCCCACGACCTCAAGTGGCAGGGTATCTCGCTCGCAGGGACCTTGTTTCGAGCACAGCTTTGGATTTTCACCTTGAAAAACTCACAACCTCTCTCGGCCTCGGACGATGGAAATGATCGCTTCGTTTTGAGTTCATTGAGGCACGACGCTCTATTTGGAATTCTCGAATGAGGTTGCTCGATGCGGAATCGAATCCAGCCGCGGTGACAGCGTTTTCAGAAATGATTGTGATTTCAATCGCTCCGGAAGCGAACCAGCTGCGCTTTCAAGTCGAATACTCCGCAGGATATTCGGTGTTGCCGACGATTTCGCAAACCTTCCAGCGTGGAAAAACGACTGGCTGGTCGGGACAGCCTCGAAGTCACGCGTCCGATACTCATGGCCCATAAGTCATAAAACTATTACCGTCTTTAGGACACGCAAACGACGGTGTCATCTGTAACGGCCGTCCCAACGTTCTCGGGTGCCCTCGGGCAGAAAAAAACGCATTTGAGAAAAATCTCCTTCTTCGGTGCTCTGAATCAATTTTTTTTAACTAGCAGCATCGCTGGCGCTCCGTTCCACCGTTGGATGGGCGCTGTTTTTAGAGCCCACCGGAAAATATGACACAAAAGACGGGTCGAGGCTCGTCGTCGCCGAGGAAAAGCAATGATTTGTTTCGCAATGTTCGACCATTGTTGTGGGGGACGCTCGGCAGTTTGACGAGCGAAGTTGGTATCGAGAATGAATCGATAATTTCGAATTCATGAAGCATAAACATTCAAATTCAAGTTCGAAACTGATTGTGATCGATTCAGGGATGAGGATGACATTTCTGTTCATACATTCCCGCTTTCATTCAGAGGTCCCCTCGCCTCAAACTTCATGAGTTTGGTCAGCGACAGTGTCGAACTTCGTTCTGTGATGCGAAATGTGTACAGCATCGACGTTTATAGCTGTACTAGCCATTCCTGCTAGGTCTCCCGGCGTGCGTAAAGCGATCGATTCTTCCCCGTCCTATTAGATGTTATAGTTTACTGTTCGTTTTATGTGTCGACCCTCGCTTTCCCAGCTCGCTCCTCAATCAATACCCCTACAGCCCGTTCTCTCTTAGTCACGCTTTCTCATTCTTTTCTTGGGCTCGTCAATGTTGAGGACACGGCAAGTGTTATAAATGTTTGTCAGCTTCCAGTAGGCGCCTGGATCGAGCGTAACCTCTCACGGGGCGCTTTCCAAGCCTCGGATAGTCTCAATTTGTCCAGATACCTCCTGGTCTCTCCATCCGCCATTCCGTAGTGTCTCTCTTTCTTGGATCTTTCTCTGTTCCCCATGAAGTTGATATCGGATTCACACCCAACGGGTCCTCGGAGAGTTCCGGCGAAGATTCATCGGACTTTTGGAATAGATCGCAGAGCATTCAGATCGCAATTAGCAGAGACAAACGAGAGAAAGCAAAGAAGCTCTTCTTGATCGCCTGTTTCTCCAGACCCCTCTTCTTCGTTCCGCCGCCAACTCCAGGGACGTTCTCTTCGCCGGGTCTCGGTCATCTGTCCTGGCTCCTCTCGAATATCCATCGTCTCAAGTCTGTTCCTCCAACAAACGGATCGCATTCAGTGTATCCGAGTCAGAGAAGACAAGCGATTTCGGATGATTCCAAAAACCGTGTCCCATCGAAGTCTATTCCTCATGCAAGAAAGGCCTTGTGGAATCGATATCTAAAGTCGAAAGAAAAAAATCGGTTTTGGTCGAGTTTTCGACCAGCTCGCCCAGAGGACAGATGACCGAGTGAAAGACAACTGTTCACAAACATGTGACGCAAACGACGGAGCCATGCAGAAAATATAGAAGAATAGACCTTCTGAGTCCAGTTCGAGGTACCGTTCCTGACAAAACGGAGCAGATCCCGAGCAGAGGCTCTAGCGGCTTCAGCGACGACAGTGATGAGCAACGAGAGGAGAGAGCCAGGAAACCAATCTGTTAGTTTGCCAACGGCCATTTTTTTTGTTGACTCGAGAAACTTGTCCGCAACGCCACTTTAAGCTCCTCCCGTCCTTCCGGAAGTTAATTCTCAACCATTGCGAAACGGCGTTTCCAAAACTGCGTTTTTCTCCAAAAGTTGTTCTTCCTTCGTGTGCACTCCTTTTCCACCCGACCGTCCAATCACCGAGGTAATCAAATTCCAGTTTAGCGGAGTTTCGCGAGCAGGCCACTTCAAGAAGGAGAACGAGCAAGCACAAACTACTGCCGGAGTGAAACTTTCGGCAGAAATTGGCGATCGCGTGAACTTTCTCAACGGAGCCTCTTCCTCGAAACTTAATTCTTCACGCGCAGAGCTCTTGCGTGGTGGAATTTCCCTTTTGCTTCTCCTTTGTCAACCAGAAGCGTCACCGTTTCAATTGGCGGTGTATATGAGCTTGCGTTTTTCTCCTCTCCGCGATGTGAGCTCACGTAGTTGTCAACCGGAATCTCGCACGTTCCAACTTTCGCCGGCGACGTCTCCATGATTTGCAAATGCGAGGAGTCAGATGAAACTGATGTGGTGGATGGATTATCGAATTGAATATCTTTTTCAAGTTCCAATCTAGCTCAGGAATTCTGCTATCAAAGGAATGCCTATCGAGTGGTGTGAGTCAGCTCTGTTCTCCAAAGCCAACTCGAGCCTTTGGCGTGCGCCGCAGAACGGCATTCCGATTTTCCGCCAAAGCTGCCGCGCGGAAACTAGTAGCTCGACGCCTGTAATTAATATCAATGAAAAGGCATAGCCAGCCGAGCCCCTAGAGAATCTCGCGGCTTCAACAAACTTCGCTGCTCGCGCGAGTCGAGGACCATCCACGACACACGATGACCGGCAGATTCCGTCGTCAGGGACCACCACCATGCTCCCGAGCACACATGGTATGGTATGCGCGGCTCGTTTGGCTCGAAATTGCCTGTGACTCTATCACCGTCGAGTCAACTGTTATTGTTGTTTTTCTTGTTCCTCTTGTTCGCAACTTGTAGGCGATAAGCGAGTTGAGCTACCAGAGCTACACCTCGGGGAGTAGTCATTCTCCTCCGTCCAACAGGATCTGAGAGGATAACGAGAGATGAGTCGGAGTGTGCAAGTGGATTCTGCCGATGAACTTTTCTCGAAGCCGAGCCAGGTGCGAAGCCAGGAGCAGCGCAACTACGCCTGTTCGTCTGTTTGTTGCTGTCGTCGTCGCTCTCTCGTACGAAACCGACCGGTACCGTCACGGTCGTAATACAAAATGCAGCAGCCACACAGGAGTCGGCGAACAGCTCAACATTACCATGTTGTCTGCTGAGCAACCCACGGTACGAGATTGAATAAGGAGCTCGTACGAGCAATCTGTTTCTTCATCTTTTACATGAGAAACGTAAGGTCACCAGGGACTCTGTCCCGGCGGAGATATTGCCCTCAACGGGAAATTGATGGACATATGATGCTTCGCCTCGTTCACCTTCCGCCGCCGTTCCCTCCAATCAAGCGAGTTGACGGAACAGTTGGCAGGCTGTTTGGTTCTCCCGATGACAGACTCACTGAAGATCACCTATTTCGGAATGCTGTCCGCGAAGCCACCGAAAGTTCCACCGATCCCTTTCGGAAAAGGATCCGCTGTGCGCTCGATTTGCTCGAGTGCCTGCGCCAGGATCTGGCAGTTGCCGCAAAGAGGAAGCAACTTAGAAACCAGCCGAAGACAAAAGAAGGAGAAATCCTCTTTGAAAGGTTGGCGGTATCATCGTCAGGAAACTTTAGAGCTCGACAGAGAAAGAGTCGCCCACCGTGGACGACAACTTGACTTGCGATCTCTCCGCGTTTCCAACGCAAACTCCGCAGCTCAGTGACCAAGGTTGAATCAGCAGCTTTCAATGAACCCAACCTCTTGAAATCTGAGAATTTCGATGCTCCTAGCGAGGAACAGTAACACTGGAACGTTTTAAAGAGGAGTTCTCGCCATGATTCGAGGCTCCGGTAGCACCTTTTCAGCATCCATTTAACACCGACAGGAGAAACTCAGAGACTAAGTAAAAACTCAAACAGACAATTCGAAAACCGGGAAACTAGAGTAGCGGAAGACAAAAGGGTTGCCGACGCACGGAGGAAGAAAGAGACGGAAGGCTTTGCTTGAGCAGATTTTGGGTGGAATCAAATTTTGTTCACTTCCCCGGCTCCCTTCGTCCTAGAAAAGCTTCCTTTGTATATAAGCTCTTATCGCGACCCGTAACCGACCAGGATTCCCATTCAGTGCAGCTGGGGGATGAATATCTACAATTTTTCCTCCATCTGTAGCCGTAGAAGCAGGAGTGGCGGTCCTCTGGGAAACAGCTAGCAGCGTTAATATGGGACGGAGACAGCGGGAAGAAGCTTATTCCTTGACGAGAAAAGTAAAACAATAGGCTTCTCGTTCCATCTGTCACATTTTCCGGACAGAATCGCGCATTCGGGTTAAGCTCAGCGCATGGGTAATCAACGAGCGCTGTTACCAAGACTATCGAGCGGAGTTCCTTGGTTCTAGGATTCCCGCAACACGATGGCGTCTGTCGTTTCAGAATCGATAAATTTTATCGCAACTCAAGACCGACTGGAATAGGTTGAGGCTTGAGGTACGAGGTGTGCACACATCTTGAAAACCGTTGGAGTTCAGGAAAGGATAAGGCAACCCGCACTTTTTAACACAATTAGTCAAATTGTTCGTTACAGCTTGAGCAGATGGGAAAAGGAGATGTTAACTCGATTTGCGTGTAACTAACTCGACGGTCCATACCCTGTGTCGACAATGGATCTACCGAGGAACGAACTATGTTTTCCAGATTTTCACTCGTCCGCGGTTCCCTCTCCACAGCTCTTATTCTCCGTCCTCTACATGTACATAGAGCTCACATATCTGACTCGACATCATCCCATGGCTGCGAGCAGAAACAACAGGAAAAAGGAGAATGAGTGCCAACTGTGGATCTAACATTCCGGAGAAGCCGTCAAGCGACAGTCAAGTCGTATGCTCCGTTTTCGAGGGCTGTCATCGTGCAGGCTGTTTTCCAGGCTCTCCGAGTGGCGGTCTTTCTTTTCGTACTTGGGTCTCCGCTTCTTCTCTTCCGTCCTCATTCGACGTCAGGAATGTCACCCACAAGGTCCAACTTCGAGATCCTCAGATGTCTCTCAGGCCTGACTTCTCGAGAAACGTCGCCCGAGCGTATCCGAAATTCCTCTTGATTCATGACGTCTTTCATGGAAACATCGTACGTCATTATAAACCGATATCTGGCTTTGTTGGGACGTTGTGCCTGATTCGCTCAGACCATATTTTCCCGTTCCTGACACGGCCTCAGGCTCCTGCTTCCGTTTCTCCTTTGCAGTTCCATCGATGCGCAATTTCTCTTCGCTTCAGTTCGGCCAATTTTCGATTGGAGTGTTTGTCTTCCGATCTATCAACAGCTTGGACGGTGAAATATCGTTGACACCAACGCACTACGCGAGGAATTCTCAGATGAGGTGGAACAACGAGGGAGAAATTCACAGAACTGCGATGAGGATCGTGTCAGTGCAGCGCAGGATCGCTTTCTATGATAGTTTTTGTTCGCTTCATCTTGCTGCATCGTCGAGGTGGTATCATTGAGCTCGTCTGACAATGAGACAGTGTCGTCATCCTGACTCCTGATGTGTCAACCTGAACGCGAGGCGAGGACTGCGGTTTATTATTGGAGACAACACCCAGGCGAAAATTTCAGGAGATCACGAGAGAGGGGAATCGTATCGACTGTCCACATATGATTGAAAATGTGTCGGGAGGAATCGCGAACCTGAAGCTCTGATTCGCTTTTATCAGAACACGCTCACGGCATGATGAATGGAGAATGCTAATGATTAGAGGAATGGTCTGGACGACAGCGAGGAGCCTCGTTCGCGCGCTGACTCTGTGGTGTTGACAATTATTTTGATAACGCCCGTCTTACTTAATTGTCCGCATTTCTATCTCGACGAACCAGAGGCCACTCGACGACATTTCCGCTGAACGAAAACTCACCCTCGGAAGCGGGAAAATCATGAACTCCGGTTCAGAGCTTCAAGGGATCGTGCAATTTCGGCTCTCAAGTTCTTTCATTCGAGCTAGTGCTCCCGATGATTCTTCCGTTCCTATGGCAAGTAAGTTTAGCGAGGGCCCCGTCATAGTTTTCAGGATTCAATGCAAACTTATCAGATCAGGGTGATGCACACCTGATTGTCAATACACACCGCTCTTAAGCATACCTCCCAAGCATACCTCACATTACCTCTTTCAGAAAACGGAAACCCCTTCTCCCTTATGTTTGCGTCGTGAATGACGATGTTGTTCGAATACACAACTTAAAGGAGTCATAATAACTTGAATGACTTGGAAATTCCTTCATCCGAACGCACTGCCTGAGCATGAGTCGAGACTGAGGTTCGAATTCAAGAGATCACTAACTCTGTTCAAACGCAACACAGCGAGCTCGGACACAACATCGAGCTGACGTCGTTTCATTGAAAGTTTTTCATGAGAGACAAAAACGCTAGAGTCAGTGATCTCCGATATAGACATGCGGGAATCCAAAAAGAAGAAAGAGTAAAAGAGCACCTCGTCTTACTTTGGACGCAGCTCGATCTCGGCTATTCCCGATTCCTCTCCGTAAGACGACGCGCTCCAAGGCCTATACGGAGATCGCGACGATGAGACAATGAATTTCAATACACGAAGGAAACAACGTGTCAGAAAGAAAGCTGTTGGTATTGCGGAACTTTGCCAGCGGCCTTCAATCAACGCGCTGCTTCCACTCTGCAAACATCGTTGGGTCGTTCCACGATATTCCGAAGGACGGGACTTCGTGCTACGGCTTTCAAGCCGTTCGAACGGTCAATGTGAGCTCTTTCCCTTCTGGAGGAGTCTAACTCCCCTATCCCCATAGCTTTCGGTGGGTTCAGGGACCAATATTCGGAGACGGACTGGACTCGTGGTTCCCTTTCTCGGATGAATCGACAAATTCCTGACTGGGGCCACTTGAATGGAGCACACCAAGTGATGATCAAGCTGTTCGACACTCCGAGGCGACGACGACACATGAGACGAATTCCATCGAGTCAGGAGGAAGAACCTCGTGACTAATTGAGAGTTGAGACCGCCCAAATTCACTCAAAGCTCTCCAATGCCGAGTAAAAGCCATTCGGCCGAAACACTGACGATGGTTGAACGCTCGAGCGATTCCAACGTATTCCGTCGGCAGCTTGGCCGCTTCTTTCCGAGTGCGATCGGGCCGCGCGTCAGGAAAGACGGCTCATTCATCTTGCACTTGGCGACAGGGCTCGTCCGCTAAGTCAGTACCGAGCGGATAAGAGGACGGAAACCTGGGACAGCTCACCGCTCGGAATAGAGTGAACCCGTGTTCATAGAGAACACGTGCCGCGTTCGCGGCTGAGTTCGGCCACAGCAGCCACCGCCAGACGGCGATTTCAGCACTGGTGCTCCCGCGGAGAGGAGACGGACGACGGGATTTCCTTAGATTTCTGAATGTCGACCGAACAAGTGGCCAACAACCAAACCCTGAGACGGGTTCCGATTATTATTATTACCTCGGCGATGCTCTGCGTCGCTTGCGCAACCATCCACGTGCGCAGACTCCGTTTGATTCGGAAAGCTCCCCTTTCTGAAATTCCACTCGAGGACTCTACTTTAGGATTCATCTGACCTTTCCAGGAGAACTTACTTCCCCAGAGGACAAAACCCGATCCGAACTTGCTGCCCGCGTGCCTACCTTCCTGCTTGAAGCCAACCCGCGCGGCTGACTAACTGAGTGACTTACATGGAACCGACACGCTTCCGTGGCTGACAAGGTTACGATATCATCGACTCAAAACATCGGAACGGAGAGAGGAGACTTCATGGACACACGTGCACATCAAGCACGCAATGCTAAAGCCCCGGTTGACGGCCAGCGCGACCATCGGGCGGAAGAATTCCGATCTGAACCTTTCGGTGAACTGCGCTCGACCCGGTCATGCCTCCAAGGAGTGCACAGTGATAATCGTCTGCAATCCTCGATGGCTCGCTGCGAGCTGGACTGTTCGTTCAACGGACGTCGGAACCGTTTGAAGAATATCCCTGCAGGGCAGCGGATACTCGAGACGAGTGTTTGTCTCGGAGTGAGCCACGTCGGACTCTATTAGCGAGGTTCACTTCAGCGTGAAATCCAACGTTCGTTCTCCCTCGTCCCGTCTCACTTCCCCTCTTTCCTGGGAGTCGGAGCCTTTGTCGGAAATGATAAACCAGTTGGTACTCCCGGATGTCTCCTCGCCAGCAGCAGTGCCAGCTCAACAAAGGAACCGAGTGCACCGTGAGTTTGTCGTCGGGGAATTCACCGGACCGGCCGAAAAAGAGCATATCTTACGGAATGCGTTCTGAGGATGCAAGTCGTGAAGTCGGACGGCGAAACGCGTTCTGCTTTGTGTTCTCTTCATCCGTTCGTTCATATATCAAGCTGAATGCCGGCTGCCTGCCGGTCTGCAGCGAGGCAATGGCGCATTTAATTCTCCTATTCTACTTCGGAATCCACTCGTACTCCCGCCTGCAGGGCGGCCAGTCCCTTACCCCTCGGAGCAGGCTCATCGAAGCGGCCTTGAAGGCTTGCCAAGGTTACGACATTGATTTTGGGAAGCGTCGATGATTGAAGGCCCTCGTTGGTCATCTCTCTGGCCGGCCGGGCGGTCGAACGGCTGACCAGCCATCGTCCGTGTGGCTGATTTGCCGGTCCCAAACTGCTCCCTGCCCCGCCGACCGAGAGACCGACCGACCGACTGACTGACCGACCGCGCGAAAGACCGACCGGCGGGCCGTCTCAAACACACATCAGGAAATCCATTAATAACATCAATCCCATCCCGACCCTGGGAAAACTCAGTCAGGAGGGAAGGAGGGAGGCCACGACAAAAGTTGTCCTTCTCCTCATCTGCCTTGCATTCTACGGAGGAACAGATCAGCGGCCACTAGCGTCCTCCGGCAACTGACAGGGAGTCGGCAAGGGTGGTTCGCAGCTGTCTCGCTGCAAGAGCTGCCGATCCGAGGAACAAACAGTGAGCTAACCAGCAGGCAAGCGTAGCGGGCAGTGCGAGCAAAAATAGCAAGTCATCTAACAGGCCGCGAGTGTACACTCCAATCTCAAGAGAGAATCGCGTCTGCGTCGCCTGTTCGCTTGCCATCTTCCCTGACGGTGTTCCTTACTCCGTAGTCATCGATGGTTTGAACCTTGAGGATAGGAAGTTCCGTTTCTTCCTCACCTCGTCTGACAAAGAGCACTCGTAAACGAAGTTACATGATGTCAAGAGCGGCCGTGCAGCTGGAATTTCCCTAAATTTAGCTCCGAGAATATACGTCCGGAGCATTTTCTATCTGAGTGTGCTCCACGTACGTCGACGGTGGCCTTATCTCCTCGCATGGCTCTAATCCCCTTCGATATAGTATGCTAAGGCTTTTGATCACCATCGAGCCGTTACCCTACCAGCGGATCTTGCCTCCTGCCCGCTTGACCACTCGGCAGTTCGCCCGCCGCAAGCTTCCGAATCTCAATCAGATTCCTCGCCCAGGAGTCTCAAGGAGGAGGTTTCTCAAAGTGCATCTTGCTCTGCCCCGCCTTCGGCTGCAACTATCGTTGCTGACTCTGTTGCTGTTTCTCGCATCCGTTATCATGTTGTCAACACCTTCCACGTCCGAATTCTGTTGCACACGTCGAATCCAACAAGTTACATGACAGTCAAGGATGAAGCTATGTGACGTCGGGCTGACTTCGAAGAACTGTCAGCTAATGAAAAAAAAAACCGAAGAACACTCTAACGAACAACTACGTTGTCACTTCAACATGAAAAAGAACTCAGCAAGCGGGAAAAATAATACGCGACGAATGAGGAGGAGCTCGAAAACTAATTGATGGACTGGTTGATGGAACCGGTTGGCAGCTGCTGGTGTCGCAGCTCCTCGCTTCTGCGAGTATACAAACCTTGTTCACTTTGATGAAAGCGAAACTACGTCTACGAGGCTCGTTGTGAAGGTGCACCACATCAAGAGCTGCCCCCGCCGGAGCAACAGTGGCTCCCCCCGCGCCACCCACCCCAAGGAGGGGCGCTATGGGCGCCGAGGGGCGCCTCAAAAGCTCGTTGAAGCCTTGCCCGGAGCGATCGGCGAGGAAATCGCTGTTTTTCCGGTGTTGACCAGCTTGCCGAAACGGCCACCAATGAAACACTTTAGCCTCCTGTTGTAGAGGATTCTTGGCGGTTTTCGAATCTACTGCTGACTTCTTCTTGGTCGCAGGATCGTTGCGCGCCACTATAAATTGCTAAGACACATGGCGGATCGAAGAGACGCAGTTCATGCCAATCACGGCTTGGGCAAGAGCACATTCCACGCACACAAAGCACAAACTTCAGCAATATTCACGCATCAGACTGACTTGCTCGCGCGTCCTGGCTGCTCGCTTCGCCGACTAGAATACGCTCCGTTCACGTTTGGCGCCACGAAAGCCCGCCAGGCCGCTCAAGTTCAAGCCAAAGCCACATCTGGGGGGCGGGGGACTCAACAGGTAGAAAGGACTCTTGCGATGGGAATGGGATCGAGAGGAGGAGGGGTTGTGTGCTGCTTTGGGAACAGCTAACGTGGCGCCCTCTCGTCATCGTTGGGAACATTCCGGGAAGCGTTGCACGTTTCGTGCAAGCGACCAGGCGGACCACCATGCCATGAACGAGCGCAGCAAGCACCTATGGACGACCAAACCTAGATGGGAAGCAAGGCAAACAGGACGGAACCTCTCGGCGGCTAAACTTAGACAGAACAATTAAAGCTCAGTCTGGATCAGGCTAGAGAGCAGAAGCAAGCGGGTTGGTTTACGATTTCGCTCGTCTATAAAAAGCAGGTGCTGCCACTCTAGCTGCAGTAGCAGTAACACTTGCCACAGCAGCTGCAGCTTGAAAAATGGTTCAGAACTCGAGCGAACCGTCTCGATACAATGCTCGGTAATGTCAGTGCCGAACTGTTACTCTTTCTCGGAGCCAAGTACTCGGTTGCTCGGGTCGTTATTATCAAGTGACAAACAGCTGCACGGTTCGTGTGGTCTTCGCATCTTCCTTTTCATTCTGGCAGCACCGTGATCGTCACGAAAAAAATTGCATTTGGACTTGCAATGATCTCAGAACTCATTCAGGGTTCTCCTCATTCTCCCTCCGTGGGAGAGCATGGAAGGAGTTTGAATGCTGACCTGGAAAGTGGTACCCACCTGGTCTTGATGATTTTCCAAGCTGCTGCCGCCGTTCATTGTGTCGGCGGTTCTGTCGTCGGAGTTGTCTTTTCCATTCGCTCGAATGTGTAGATTTTGTGTACCTTCCACGACCGATGAGATCGCGGAGGAGTCCTCAGACAACATGTTCAAGGAGACGGCATCCTTCTCTGTGGATTGTGATGAATCGTGAAGTTACTTCTCAGATCAACGAAGACATTTTGGTCGTCTCAACTCAAGAGATCTCGATCGTTCACGGTGGGGATCGATCTTGAAGCGCCTCATTTGACATTATTAATATGAATTCCACCAACCTATTTTCACGTCTCCGTTGCGTTCCAGTGTTCGAGTTCTCACGACAAACGGCGAGGGAATGCCGAGCTCTCCGCCCATGAGTACCTCCAGGCGATCCATGTCGACTTCTGTCAGAAATAGCGTCTTTAGGAGGGAGTGCCTATGAGTTCCGTACCGAAAATCATTTCTCGGGTTCTCTTCGATCTTCAATGGTGCGAAAATTCGAACCATCACCACTCGACTCTAATTCGATTGGCTCTCGACTTCATCGCGCAATTTCATGTAGTCCCGACTCTGATAAAACAATGCTCACGCATTATAAATAGAAAACATCGTAAACGCATTGAAGGTTTCTCGATATATTTTCGGGAAGCAAAGACCGCTATTCCAGGAAGGTTAGAACGACAAAGAAGAGAACACCGTCAGACCCAGTGGACGCCCAGAAGCGAGCGTGGAAATCGGCGTTGTCTGGAACTGCCTCAGATTCACGTCGAAGCCGACATGAGCTCAAAGCTGAGTTCAGAGTTCTCACAGGTATGCGCGGAATTTATTCCGACGTGGCTCGCTTCCAGCCCGATTGTTCCTCACATCAGGAGTCTGACGTCCTCTCTTCAATGAACAACGAACAGCTTCGAACGATTATTGACCGCTCGAAACGTGAGGAAAATTCTACACTGAACTCGCAGACCGGCGAAAGAACGATGCGGGACATGTCAATGTAGAGGGAGAAGTAATCTTCCGACAATCAAGTGAATTCTCGAGACCGTAGCGAAGCAACCAATGAGGCCGTTCAGAAAGTTGAATCGATCGGGGAGTCCGGAACTCTTCTCGAAATATCTTTACGATGCCGATAACACGTGTCATGACACGCCCTCTCCTCCTCCGAGTCTTTCCGACGCAGCCCACATCGTCGATTCCGAAAACATGGTCGTAGCGTTCTGATCAACCAATTGGTACAAAGAATAGATGAGCTGAGAGCCTCTTGAGGCGACAGATCCTCGCCTTCGTCATCTCGAAAACATTCGAAGCAGCCACAAGTCAGAGTTTGGCATGCCGTCGTACAGACCCACGGTGAAATTTCAAGACAGATCGACGAGCAGGCGGGTCGGGCAGCAGGTAATTTGTCAAGAGGTGTTTGACAATGAGAACGAGTCAAAATGGTATGAAGAAGAAAGATTGTGTAGCTTGGCTAGATTGCCGCACGTGAACGTTAAAAAGGCTGTGCAAGCAGACTGATTATATCTCATTCGATAGCTCGTTGATGTTCTGAGTTATTGTCCGCAGGAATGTTCATCTTGAATCTTCCCGAAGACCTTGCGTGACATCGCAACACTATCTCACAAGGGGAAATCAACTAAGACGAGGGGATAAGTCATGGTTTTGAGTAGACCACGGGACGACCTGAGGAAAAATTCGATCTGACTCTCCGACGTTGCTGCTCTATGTTGAAAAATTATCAACATCAATATCGAGCGCGATTAACTCTATTCTCAAATATTCGAAGATGGATACAATTGTCTTCCGACGTCAACTATTTCAAGGACGATACCTTGAATTCGAAGTATCATCTTGCGAGTCACAAAGCGGCCAGGTGCGGAAACGCCTGCATAGGTGTGAGAATATTTGCTCGGGACCACATGCCGAGTGGCTGGTGTTCGCTTGCTTCAGCCGTCGCATCGTCTTGTGGCTTCGCGAGGAACATTGAAACGCCACAGGTTCGTTCCATGTGTGTGCTGCACACAGGTTTGGCGGGCGAAAAAGAGACAGAAATCTCATCTGATTGAGTTGGATGCTGACTAGCTCGGAATCGGAAAAAGAATTTCAATGTTTCGAATCCGTCCGAATTCCGGGACAAACTTTCGGAATGTTTACTAACAACGCTTGACTGAAGCCGTAGCGGGCATCTCGATCAAACGTCGATGCGTATAAGAAACGGCATTCTCTTGCCGTTTGCCCGTACATCATCATAAAAACAAGATATTAATGCAGCGGCATCGTTCCGGCTAACCTTGACACCCACGCAACAAAGACGAATCTATTCGGACTTCATCCCCTTCCGCGATTACGCTTTCGAAGTCGCTCGGTACCCTGGTTGATCAGTGCTTCCCGAATGATGCGATTTCTGAACGGGGACAGCGATACGCCGCCACATAATCAGAACCAGTACGCGCGACACTTCACCAATATCGTCGCCGTAGTTTGAAACGAGTCGCGCGGTAGTTCAGACCACGAACGATCTCATTGGATGGCTTGCGTTGCGGAATGACTTGTTGCTCACTTACCGACATCGCTGTGGTTCTTCGCGGTGAGATTAGTGGTTACGGTTGGAGGTAGATTATAATCCCGTCTTTCCGAGATCACTCTGTCGTACAGAGGGAGGTTCTCCGACGTAAAACGCGAGGTTGCTCTGTACCTGTTAGGAGCAAGAATCATTTTTTCGTTATTTGCATTCCCTCTATTTCGAAGAGATCCAAATCCGCATTGTCCACATTTGTTTTGAGCATGAAAGGGTACGGTTCGTTCGGAGCCCGACTGGGAACGGAGTTATAGAGAAATCACAGCCGAACAGCCAGAAGACATCGGCGCAGCCACTGGACAACGATTCGGCGGTCCTCTTGGAAGCGAGTGAAGTGCCGTGTGAAGTCAAGAAAGCGGACGAGTGTGGGAGTACAAGAGCAATGGTTTCCCAAACGAAAATGTCTTCTGAAGCCTCAAGAAGATCCGGAGGGGAACCGACTATTCCCGGAAAACGCAATGGAAACCAACAAATTCAAAGATGTAAATGCGGCACGAGACGTGGTTGGTCTACGCTTTTTGCATCTGGTTTCGAACAAAAACTGCCGGATCGTGTGTAGCTCTTTTCAGAGAAGACTCAGTAATTGCTTTGAGGGAGTCTACAGTTGCTTCAAAGCTCTGATTTTCCAATCTAATAAGTTCGGTTTAGTGGCTCCGTTCCTTTTGACATTCCTCACAATGGGAATAAGCACGCTCTTGTCTTCTGCAGTCGACTCTTGTTTTTCTCTCCCCTCTAAAGTGCAGCGAACTTGAGAATCCGTGCGTTAGCCTTGAAGGTAATCAGCCAGTCAAGCCTCAAGGCACCAACTCCAAAAAGCTCAGAATAGCTCAAACAGCTTAGGAACGGTTAGAACAATCCAGGGCGGTTCAATACAGCTCGGGGCCGCGAGGAACAGCCTTTTGCAGCGCTGTGGCTTTTAGCTAGTAATCTAGTCGGGTACCGGTCCGGGTATTGAGAAGAAGTTAGTCATTTCTTAGATAAAGCCGCAGACACGGTCACGATGCTGTACCAGCGATGACCCGCCGCTGATGCTGTGCAGAGGTGTTGCAAGAGTTTCTCATATTCCGCGTAACGTGAAACACGGAACGGGGTCGGCCAGATAGAAAAGGTGTGGAACCGGCGGCTAATTATTTTTCTTCATACGTTCGTCACTGCAAAGTTCTCAAAACGGATTCCCCGTTTCAGCGAAAAGCATTCCAAGTCGACGGGCGAGGGTCCGAAACCGATCTCCAAGGGGCTTGAATTTATGCAGAATCACGATCTGTGTTTCTTGCTCCGTAATTAATCCCTCATTGAGCTCTACGAATGTCCGCGGATCGCGAAGAAACTGCTGATTTACTTTTCAGACTCGGGAGAGATACTACTCTGTTTATGTTGGAAGTTTATGGAACGAACTCTGAAATAAAACTCACTCTGATAGCCGCTCCGATAGCTTTTCGTGGCCGTTCTGCTTTGCTAGATCCTGAGGCAAGCTTCCTTGCGAATTGCACGTCTTCAAGGCTATCAGCGAGCCGGGACATGTCAGGAGATATTCGCACAAATCCGATAAGCCCATCCGTGACGAGAGATGCAAGAGCGTCTCACTGGTCTCTGGGGAGGAAAAAAAGGATGAATAGATTTTCAATGGTTTCGGGACTTTCAGAGTCATAAATGCAATCACATCAAACGCGTTTCAGTCGTCAGAAGGAAACAGAAACCGAAATTCTGAAAGAAACTTCTGTCTCCTTCTTGTCACTAGGACCTCGCAACAGCAGATGCGGGCTCCGTTGACTTCGGGCGCCCTCGACCGTCGTTCAAGCTGAGAATTAACGCTGAATACCGTGTGATCCATAACGAGCGACTACGTCAGAGATCGGGAGTGTACAGAAGAAATGCGAAAGGGACGATGATCGCGATTTGAGTCTTCAAATCTAAGCCTTCATCCCTGTCGAGGTCGTATCTACTATAACGAGTAGTCGAACTGTGAACCAAGCGCAACGAGCAAGCAAGCTGCCCACCAGACAAGTGAAGAGAGAGTGGGTGAGCGAAGCTCCGACGGAAGTTCCTTCCGTCAATGAGTTCGGCGACCAGAAAAGATTTTCATCTTCGTTCAATAAGTCAGCGAGAAACATCCAATGGAACGCAAGACGGGCCGGCGCGACCAATTCAGGCGTGAAATGTCAGAATATCTAACACGGACAAATATCACGAGTCGAGCTTGCGTTTCCGAACGGCAGTCGTCTACGATGGGAACAGCAATACGTTCTGTGAAATATGATTGCGGCCCTCCTTCCCGACGGTGGCTTGGGAGAAATTATTAGCAGCGGGGAACGAAAATGCAAGTCACCTCGAACGTCACCAACATGAACACTGATATTCGTCTGTCACGCGGCGCCAAACAACTCCGAAACTCTCCGTTCGACCGTCTGTGGCCGGCTTTCGACGTTCACGGTTTCAAAATCAGAAGTTTTGTAGCTTTTTAAGCGGATCCTCACGTTCGCAAAACAGTTTCCTTCTGGGCAGTTTGAATCGTTTTCTATTAGCTGTATTTTCTTGTTTCGGAGCTCAGTCAGCCCAAATACATAAAGGGTTCTTTTTTCCAGGAAACATTGCAACAGACGAACACAACTTCGAAGTTCTCTATGCTGACCACAGGATAGGACCACCAGAACTATTCCTTCTTTTCCTCGAGTCCAAAGTTGCCAAACCGGAGCGAAATTCCAGAGAGTCGTCGACGCTGCTTCCCTAGCTTAAGCGTTCCGCGGACCGTTAGCCGAACACACCTTTCTTATTGTTTGCCCCTGCCATGGACGGTGCAATCGTCCATTTTTCCGGCTTCTGAATGGCTCGAAATGCGGCGGTCAATCTCCTGTCGACACGCTTCAAGCAGTGACTATTAGTTTTGAGTTCGAGTCGGTCCTTGATCACCCGCTCCAAAACTAAAGATGACGTGTTCGACAACTGAGTTCGGATCAGAGTCGATGCCACCTGAAACGATGCGAGCAAACTTTTCAATTTGTTCCGTCGCCCGTTCCATTCTTTCCAACCGTCGACATAGACGGTTGTTCCGAGTAATCCTTCGATGAGAACTGTATGCGCGAGCTCGACGAACCTGATAAGCGGCATCGGACATGAACTGGAACTTTGTACTGTGGAAAAGAACAGGAGCAGAAGATGGCTCCAGCCTGTAATAAGCGTGAAGATCGGTGGCTTCAATGCGGTCGTGGGGAGGTGCGGTGGCCAACAGCAGATACCGACCGTCGCCCGAGCAATGAACGAGTTGCGCTTTGCTCACGTGACGAGCTTTGGATCCTTCGAATACCAAGTAAAAAGCGTACGGTATGGCAGGGAACGGAATACTGAACTCCATCTCTATCGGCACGCCGCCCTGAAATTGGAAAATAAATTAAGAAGTTGATCGAAAACTACTTTCATGCTAGAAACTGCGAGGGGTTTCGACACTCGACAAAGAATCTATTTGAAATCCATTCGGAGCTCCCCAGAAAACGTATGAAACATAAAATTTAATGGAATCTGAAATGGATCTCATCCGACCCCTAACTTTCACTTGATCGATTCGATTTTGATTAGGATTTCGATGGTTTCATGGTCGAGCACGAATTACATACTCGAAACAGCTGTTTTCTTAATCCAGTCGGTTTCCGGTTTGTGAAAAACACGTAAGCCAAAGGTCGTCACGATGACCGAACAATCGCCCCATCGTCGTTAATGCTCGAGCTCTACTGATGGATCTACATGTACCAGTCATCGTAACCCTACACTTGGCAAGCGAAATCGTAAGATCTCCAGTTTCACTGGTATTTATTCACCGTGAGGAATTTCTCGCGGCCCGAAGTGCTCTCCAGAATCTGAATAACACGGTTCAACACATCCCACATGCTTCAACATGGATCCTAAATCGGAAACACGATCTGCGAGATCCGATCACGTGTTCCACACGTTTGAGGGAAGTCCATCAACGAGAGCTCTCGGGATTCTGTGGTTTTCAATCACATCGGAAATGACTGCTAGGTGAAGATTTTTGTTCGCAGAGAAATCATGAGTTAATTCCGATCGCTGAGCGTTATGTTGATGCTACTTCATTGTTACTTGTCTATAGAGTTCCCGCAACACGAATAACTCAACCCGAAACAGTTCGGAAAGAAACGTAAACGAAAACCTCCTTGCTTGTGATGCAGCGATCTCAACTCTCTCTATAATGAACTTGAAAACTTTGGAATCTTTTCGGAAATTTATTGAACGATAGGCACAATTATTCTCAATTTCTCAAAAAAACATGAGCAGAAAGAGACATCGAGTCTTCTCTGGCATTGTCTGAAAGCGCATGACTTCTGCTGATCTTCTTGCCTTCTCTGTTCTACTCCACGGTACTTCAATGAGTTGCGATACTGGCGGGGGTAAATGTGAATCGAAACTCTGTTGTGTCTCCGATCATCATTTGGGGATGCTTCCCCGAACACGGTCAACGAGTATAGTACGCAGCTGGTCATTTATGTACGTATGTATATGTACTTCGAGTAGAATGTCCGGGTCTACAGCGAGGAAACGTCGCTTTGACATTGAAGTCACGTCTTTCCTGACTTAGTTCAGAAGTAGGAGAAATTCGACGGCTACCGGATACTACCCCTCATCAGACAACACGTTACCCACCTACTGTTTACATTCACAAGGCATTGAATTAAAATTCAACTCGTACAACACACGACTGACTTCGTTGTATGTGGCTCGTTCTATTTAAGGTCACGTTTGATAACTCGCATGGTATCGCAACAAACTTTATGCGAAACGTTTTACCGCTCATCTACATTTATGTTCGTAGACAATCTTCATTCTCATCTTGGCTCCAGCAAGATCCATGAGTCGAGACGGTTTCCCGACCGCGGGAAATTTCCATTGTGAGAGAATGACCAATACTGTTATTGCCAGCATTTAAACTATCCCAGGTACGAAATCTGAATAATGTGTCACCGATATCCGTTTCTCAGTCCAGATCAGGTATTCTTAGGAAATGTGCCACATTCCAGCATTAACGATGCAGCTTTCGCATTGTTGAATGGAATCAAACAAGAAAGAAATAATGAAACGTTCGAGGATCTCATCAAATGATCGGCCTCCGCAGAAACGCCGTCTGTTCAACGATGAAATTTTCACCGCTCACAACCACCTCGCTGACGGATGAGGAGTGAAAACGGACAAACAACACTAGAGGCACGCTTCGACCACTGCGGAAAGTTTTCGAAGCGTCCGAATGCGCTCTTGGCTCAGTGATGAGAAACTTCGGGCCCAATTCTCAAGCTCATTTAAAACTTACAGTACATAAGACGCTGGAACTGTTTTGCACGTCAACTGCCGGGCCGTTCTTTCTCATCAGCCTTTTTATCACCTGCGCGACGATGAAGGCGAATAACGACGAAACGACAACACATGAGATCGCGTTCCACATATTTTCCGATGCACCGCGCTGTCATCGGTTCAAGCCGGATCGAACTTGTCAGTCAAATGAGTCTGTCGGCAATTGTAGTGGTGGTGATGGTATGCTCATTGTTGCGACATCGCACATTGCTGTGACACTGCGTGTCCACGATACGAGGCTGTGGATAGCTCTCGCATAACGCCAGCTTAGCAAGCCCGGTATGACTCAAGAGTCGGAGCCATAAGCTTGACTTCAGAAAACCGAGCAAATCTGCTCAGCAGCGTTGCTTTCTAGGCGACGAGATCGAACGTGAAGCAAACATGAGCACAGGCGGCGGCACGGAGCCGCAGCAGCGAAGGCAACGATTTCTCTCTGAATGGGTTGCTGAGCGATTCTTCAGAAAATCGCCCTTCGGCGCAGCCGTCTCCGCGAGAATATCCGTCACACATCGAAGCTCAATTGAGCGTTGGAGGAAGTCGTTACGCTCTCGCAGGGTACATGAGGTTATCACCCAAAAATATTACAAACATCGTCTAGGTAGCTGGATGGAGTCGAGCACTCAGTCAGTCAGTCAGAGAGTCCGTCGTTGACGGATTGGTTGGCTTTGCGGATCGTCTGTCGGATCGGATCTACTCTAAGTAAACTCATTGAATCGGGCGCGGTTAGATCACCACGGACGCCACGACAAACAAGAATCCGATATCCAGCTAGACAATACGCTCATTATATTTGAGAATCTACAGTACGAACACAATACCGCCTTCGCTGTGTTCATGACGTGGGCCCAGGGCACCGGTAAGTTCTGATGTGCGGATGCCGTGTACGAGCTACCCCGGACGGTCAGTCGTTATCTGATTTCGTGGAGGACGAATGGAAGTCGACAACCGTTCAGGCTTCCAATCGGCGAAGAGCACTTCAAGTCCCATTTGACCTTGTCATCCGCGCCCGCGAGAAATTCTGAGTTTCCACGTGGAAACTGAATTTCTCACGAATACGAGCACCTTGGGGAGCCACGTGAGTTTTTCTCCACGAGTTGTAGGTATTTTCTATTCGAATCGAATTCGCGAAATTCAGACGAAAACAAAGCGATTCATGTACTTACGTAGATGGGAGATTCCGAGGGTCGAATTTCCATTTTTGCTCAGCTCCGAAGACGGCTTCCAGGCTGCAATGCCTTACCCTGTAAAGAAGTGTTGACTGCGTTCAAGTGAGTACTATTCGATACTAGTTGATGATATATAGCTATTTTTTTGGATCTTTTTTTTCACTTGCTTTCTTATTATTTATTTATTGATGACCAACACGGTCGACCAGTTAGAAACCGAGAGAAAAAGAAACATGGCCTGACATATGCTTCGTATTCAGATTATCACGGTTATCGGAACGCTGAACGAGAGACCAACTGGTCAAGGCCGACGTCACATTTAGCGCTGAAAGCGTGGAGTTGCTGTTTCGGAGGGTCCCATCGTTCGCTCTCCGCGTCTCTTCCTTTATGTGTGTCGTTAGCGGTCCCTGTATAGAAAGCGCTCAGGCGACATTTGGGACAGCTATTCTTGGTGGAGGCGAGTCGAGGGTACCGCCAGAATACGATTCCCAACGTCCGTGTACGCAGTCAAGAATCAGCTTTCAGCGGCCAAGCTGCTGCTGCCGGCACTGGGGCTGCTCGGCGCCCGTGCATGGAATACACCGACCCACCGAACGACAGACACGCCTATCAGGCAACCTGCATACCTATAGACCGACCAGCTTGCCTGTTCGAGTCGAGTTGCATGCACGGCAAACGAATGCTTTTCAATGCTCCACTCGAAGCCGACTCAACGTCAGGCATTCATACAAAAAGATCCATTGATGGCTCGAAGTCATTCCCAAGTTATCTAATTAAGTCTTCCTCCGCCCAGAGTGCGTTTCCCTGCGACTTTGATTGCGTCTCGAAATCATAAGGCATGAAAACACACAGAGCTCTCGCTTTTGCTTCATTGCCTTCCTTCAGCTTTCGTTCGGAATCGAATCTGAGTAGCTGCTTTCAACAGCAAAGATGGAGCGGCTTCTCTGACGCGTTAGGTGGTCACTGAGTTGACGGCAGGAGGCGGGCGGGTCAACTGACGTCATCCGTTAGAGAGGCCTTCGCATCCACTGATAGACTTTATCCATGTCGACAAGTAACTCGGCGCGAGCACGGTGGAATTTCCTCAGATTTTTCGGGCTCCTCCCGCCTCGGAATTTGATTTGCACAAATGGATGCTCAAGTCAGTCTGCGCGGTCGTGACTCTGGCGACACAGCTTTATCCTGTATTCAATCTCGATCAATCTAGGAAAATCTGCGCCACGTTAACTGATTTCAGAATACAGAGCGCGCCTTGCCCTCCGAGCCCTTAGCACAGTTCAAAGCGTAGAATCGACGTAGGATGATAGCAACCACAACAACGATACTGGAATGATTCGTGTTCTGACCAGACTACGTGGTCGATACCGATCCTTTGTGCATCTCGACAGGATTCTTCTTGAAGTCTGCCTCAAAGCTTTCTCAGCAGCGGCCCTGTGCTGCTGGCTCAGTGGGCTGGCGTGGAAGCACAATGCCAGCGGACAATTTCTGAGGAGTTACCGTCCGTTCTTTTCACAATTATAAACTGAAAACCGCTTCAATCAAGTTCTCAATAGAAATCCTAGATTCTTCTTCATGAAATTCAAAACCGGCACACACTGATTGAATTACGAGAACATGGTCTTTCTCTATTTCGTTCTTTGAAGGATGAGAGCAGAAGGAGCCGGGGCAAGAATCGGAAGAAAAAAAATCGAATCAAAACCCGAGAAGCAATCGCTGAGAAGCCGATCCGTGTACGTCTTGAATTTATTCAAAAACGTTGGACGGAGAGAAGAAGTCCCTAGTGCCATTGCAGTTATCATTAGCCACAGCAGCTCTATGATTATTTGACGTTCGTCACTAGAACGAGGTTGTGATTTTCAATGTCTCCTTTTTTCCGGCTTCCGCACACTCCTTGAGCTGAACTTAACGTTCAACAGCATGAGTCACGAGCTCGAAACTCGATCTCGCATTGATTGGGAGTCCGACTCGCCCATGGAAAATATCGAGCTATATTCAGTCTTCGTGACTGCTTCGCAGCCCCGGAGAATCGCTTCTTTCAGCAGCTGACGAGTTTGTTTCTATTCAATTTCTGAGTGCATGTCGAGTTTACGGAAACGAGTAATTTGTTGATTGCATACTTGTTACATTAACTCGAGTCGAATTTCCCAGAGAAGTGTCGATTTTACTCGTCATCCTCTCCGAGTGGGTTTTATCTCGTGCGATGGATACCTACACTCAATAGGTTCGGGGCGCGGAAAACAAATCGTAATTATTGATCATAGGTCCAATAATGATCTATTTTTCATAAACTTGGTTGGCGAAGTTGAATCCAAGTTGAATTTTGTTGTCAACAAGATTATTGGAGCTAGAGATGGGAAATCGTTGATTCAAATACCCTCTCGATTCCATCCCGTATATTTTCTTCTTGAAGATCGCGGCAGTCTCTTTCATCGTGAGATCATTCAAGAAAGTATGAATAACATGCTGTGGTGATGGGTATTTAAGCCGCAGTTTTTGGTTTCCACCTTTCGAGCGAAGGTTATGCCCGCGTCACCCGCAAGTGAAGGAATGCATTCCAACACTTTGGGCATCATTGCACAGCCACGAACACACGTTCGACGAGCGTTCAAGACGGCCGAGGCCGCGTGCAAAGTATTTCGTTCAACCAGAGCGACGTTTCACGGCGTTTAGTTTCTATTCGGAACGGCAGCGGCCGTTTCTTGTTCTATCACTGTATCCCGGATGGATGCGGCAACGTATTCTGACTGCATCATCATCAGCAGCAGCAGCAGCAGCCGCAGCAGCACTAGCACCGCCGTCATTCCATACCGGACTTGTGATCCGAAGTTTTCTGTTTGAGACCGCTGCCACAATTGACCCCAGAAACCGAACTCCTTTCTGTTCGATCGAGTTATACCCGCCAGGCTCTCAAATCGGTTCGCTTTTCGAGTTCGGGCGTCTCGAGCTCTGACAGAGAGTCAAGCGGAATTTGGGAGAAGTTGAAAAAAAAACAAGATATCAAACCTGGGTCCGCAAAAGACCGGCGCGGAATATCTTCTCCGATCCGAGACTAGCGGTGAATTAACTGCGTGGAACTTAGGGTTTGGGGGAAAGCGATAAGATATGAGTAACGCACCTGTGACCGTTTCTGAGCACTCTGAAACCTATGGCAGTCTCGGCTTGGCACTCAGGTCAGCTTGTGTATGTTTCATCACTGCATGACAGATCATATGTACAGTACCCCTTCTGTACACGCTGATGTCGTGGACGGAACGAAAAAACGGACTCAGAACACACAACACAATCACTCTAGGATACAAATCACAGGAACAATTTGCTCGTTAACGGTATAGCGACCATGAGATGTACGGCGGTGCTTGTCCACCGAGTGCTCCGTAGGTCTGGCCTGTCGAAAGATGAGCTTCGTACACAGGCCGAGAGAGGCCGCCACTGGTCGATGCTTGTCCCGAACCGCGCATCGGGTGAGTCCATCGCTTTTTCCGTTGCGATGCTTTGATTCCAAAGTAAGGACGGTTCCGGTCAGCGGATTGACAACCTCCGATCTTTGTTGTAGAGATGGTGAATAAATCAGAGAAAACAAAGGATTTTCCACATTCAAATTGAGAACTACCTCGAATGACGGCCGCGGAGGGCGCTGCTGATCAAAATAAACACTGTGTAATCCGAACCATTCTAGCTCAGGAATCGGTGTGAGTCGCGGAATGTGAGCTCGAAACGAATTGTTCGCCAGTTATGAACCTGAAAGGCCATCTGTTGCCTTCGAAAGTACTTCTACGTTGTTGTCAGGAGATCAGAACGAGCGCCGCATTGATGGCGAAAGGGAAAAAGGCTCACAGTAAAACAAAGGTAACGTAGTGATTCGGCTTCTCTCCAGTTTCTCGGTGAGCGAACTTTTCCGATTCACTGACTCTGCGAGAAAAAGGCCTGAAGGATTCTGTTTTTTCCTACAGGAAGCTGCTCCGGAGACCAATTCGGCGGGAGCTGTGTTTTCCAAATCTGCGGGATTGGTCGGTGTTCGGATTCATGCAAAGCCGGGAGCGAAGCACTCAGCTGTCACGAGTGAGTTTTCTTCGATGAATTTTCGACCACAGAATCCCATCCAGACGTCGAAGCTTTTCGAAAATGTTACTGATATCGGGGAAACGAACAGGGACTGTGTTAAAAGGATCTTCGGACACCTACGACATGATCCAGAGCGGTGCATTCTCAGTTGATCCTTGGAACTGCGCTTCGAAGTTCGGTTTTTTTCTCTTTCTCGTTCACTTCTCATATCGTGATTCGCATCGAAACGAAGTTGTGAGTCTCCATGGACTACAAGAGCCCAGCGAATCATCTTTGCAATCGAACTGTTGAACACCGTTCCATCGAGTCCGAGTTCGTTCATGATCCACGAGATGGCCCGCTGAATCTAACAATGAACTCATTCTAGAGACTCAGAAAATGACATCCGTGAAAATGATTCGAAAAATATATATGTATAACATTTCAGAACTGAGTATGAATTCAGTCGAGACCAGACGCTGGCGAGAGGATGTCATCCGATTCATTATGTTGACCGTGTAAAATGATTTTCGCAGGTGTTGGGGCGGAAGCTGTTGAGGTTCAGATAGGAGCTCCTCCAGTGGACGGTGAAGCCAATACAGAGCTCGTGAAATACTTGTCAAAAGCTCTAGATCTACGGAAAAGTGATGTCTCGCTGGACAAAGGGAGCAGATCTCGGGAAAAAGTCGTTCTCATCGAGACAAAATTGTCATGTGAGGAGATTCGTCAGAAACTCTCCAGTCTCATCGAGGCATGAACCAAAATCTCCCTTTTCCTGTACATATATCTTTTAGGACACCAAATCAACAAGCTGTGATGGTCAAGTCAGGAAGAGTTAGGAAGATGATGGACTCACAATGCATTCACGGCAAATTTCAAAGCCGTCATTTATTGATAAATATCAAAATAAATATTTCGGAGAACATTTTCAGTCATTTCTCAGTACTTGATGGCATGAACCTGGTGGCTGTGTCGGAGATGCAGCTCGACCCGCTCACAATTCGAGGAGAACTTTCAGTTGCCGCATTGTATCATCGGGATTGGTGACGGTGTGACCTTTGGTGCGTGAATCTTCGAAAATCTCGTGATCATTGCCTCCGGGATATGTTTTGTCACCGAAGAAGTGAATCTCATCATAGCCATCTTGTTCCACGAATTGGAGACAGTAACGCTTGTCCCACCCTAGAAACAATCAATTATCTGTTACACATTCATAAGAGCTCAAGTGTAATCTCGAACGGTGCCGATTTATGCCGCGATGTGTCAGATATTTCTATCACCCCGACAGGGAGACATTGCCCACCTTGAGGATAGACGTCGAATGAGATCTGTCCTCCAATAGCGAAACTCAAACCGTAGTCCCCGAATTTCTCTTCAAGAGCTTTTATCATGGTACTCCTGACGTTGTGTTCCTTGTCGAACTTTTCGAACCCATCTCTTTCCTCCTGCGAACAGTTGCGGCCGATCGGACTGACATTCAACATGCCTTGCCGAAACTCGATGAAAGTCCCTCGTTTCTTCGGAATCTTCAAATCTGCTATATACCTGCAATAGAGAAGACAAAATGCCGACAATCAGCTGGAATCCAGTGTCAAACCGATGTGCACAATATCAGCATTCAATTTTGGGAGGGGCGCTTACTTGAGACAGAAGTTTATCAACTCCTGCAGTTTATCTTCTCCGATAAACTCGAGGAAACTTTGATTGTGGAAACGTTTTCCCTTTTTGTGAGCCACTAGCCCATTTTGAGAGAACACGTAGTCGAACTTGTCTATACAGTCATCTCCTACCTGCTCCTGGATCTTCTTTAGATCAGAACCTCCAACCAGACCCACAGCGACTTTCTCGTGGATTTTCTCCAAGAAAGCTCTGAACTCAGCGGTGATCGGATTCCTCGATTTGGTGAGCGTGCCGTCAACATCGAAGAGAATGATGGTCTTCATTTTCTGAAACGTAACAGGGCTCAAGGACCATGGAATTGACAGAAAAAGTGCCCGCAGCCGCAACTAGGTAAGGTAAGACTCAAGTACTTCGACTGGTTTTCTTTTTCAGAGTTTCGTTTCACCGAGTTCCGAATTGCTAGACACGTCGTTCAGGTTGAGAATGTTAATGGAGATAAAACAGGTTCCTCTCACGTAGACACCTGTTCCAAAGGATTCGTCTTCCTTTTTAGGAGATGAAACATCATGGACTTACGCGAGCTCCAATGGATGATGAATAAGCGGTCGTCAGAGCCTGGTCGTCCACATCACCCAAATACCCGCGCGCTCAGCTGTTTGAGCTGTCGTTCGGGGCGGCGCTCACAGGATAGGATTCACGATCGCGATTCGACGCTGTTTTGGCGGGGAACTGGAACGAAGAGGGTTCTTAGAAGGTGATCGTGCCACCACTTTTTCGCTGCCCCTAAGCTATGTATTCTCGTTTCTGATGACAATGCTTCTCAACCTTTTACGAGGTAATGGTTCCAGCACCTTTCGGACACCTAATAAAGATGCCCGAAGCTTGAGTCGAGCCCGTTCCTCTCGGACGACGCGGTTGGTCGCCATGGCCGTAGTAACTATAGCCCCGCTCACTTGAAACAAGCGCGCAGACCTCTCTACTGCGCCGCCGGTAGATATCCATGTCTACCTTAATTCACCTTGTTATTCCAATGTAAGCTGATACGCCTAGCTTGTCTAGGCGTAGGCTCACTAGCTGTGGATTCCAGCCGGCAGGAACTTCAGTTTACACGGACCGGATAGGCAAGAGAGCAGCCACTTGATGTAAGGTGAAACAGTGTTTATTGTATAGTATGAGCCGGCTTTTGTAGCCAAAAGCAGGCAGAGTCTAGGTGAGGGATTCTACCCTTCCATACAGGATGCTACCTAGAGGAATCTTGTAGCAACCCGTACCTAGAGTGGGGTTGTAGAGAAGCCTTCTCTACTTATGGTTAGTGGTTTCCGTCTGAAAACGTGGTTCCGGCTCTGTTCAAAGTCTCCAGCATCTTTTCATGAAGATTCGATCGAGTGCTGGCAAATCGAGTCGCAACAGACCCTCTGATTCTGGAGGCGTAGATATTCTCCGTTGATCATTATAGGAAGGACAGTGCTTGGAATAGCTAGGTTATAATAAAAAGGTTTCTAGCTTTTGATCCCTTGTGTTTCGCTGCTTGGATGACAAGCTGAGCTGCTGTGCCGAAAGCGCTGATGCGAATGCAGCCGAATTGGAATATGATCGCGGTCTCCGTCGTTGGGAGATGTTCTCTCTGGATGTCGAAATGTCGAGTTGATGCGAGTTGGGGTCTCGTTGGCTTTGGAAGTTGATGTAGCGCGGTTTGTGGTACGGCGGATTTGGCGCAGGAAAAGTTTGCGCGCGTGGTGCGCTTTCCTTCTCCCCGTGCGCCAAAGGCGCCTATAGCGTTCGAGTTCGAGGTTCTCTTTCGGTTGGCGCCCGCCGAGTCTGACTTGGGTGTAAACACGCAAATGGCGACTGCGGCGAGAATAATGCCGGCGCAATTCACAGCACTGGCTGGTGCAGGCGGAACCATTGAAGCCGCGAGCGTAGCGAGCGGCATGCGCAAGCAGTTTCCTGGAACCACGCGTGCAGAAAACACATCCTAGCTACAGCGATGCCGCGTTGGCGCTTTGTAGTTTGAGTCGGCGGGCGTATTCCGAAAAAAAGTCCGAGTTCGATGGGATTTGTGGTGCGGCTCGGCACCATTTGGAGAGCGGTATCAAAGTATATTTTCTCAGACGGTTCCAAAGCTCGGTTACGTGTGGTCGACTTGGAAACAAGCAGTCCTGTTGACGGTTCCGCCAAAAAAAAAACTGGTTGCTCCCGTCGTTTGGTTCGAAGGATCATGTCGAAGAAAGTTGACAAGAATCGATCTGAAGTTGAAAGAACTGCGCGTACTCTTCGTTATGAAGCACGCTGCGCTCGTGTTGTCGCTGAGGCGATTCGTGATGTTTCAACGATGAAGAAAAACGACTCGCTGGGGCCGAAAGATTTCACGGGAGAAGTCGTGGAACTAGATCAGAATTCGGCGGGAATCGAAAGATCGGAAGGAAACCTGACGGCAGACGTTGAGTCTGTTGCGATTTTGGAATTGGAGAGTGATGCACCGGCCGCCAGACCGAAAACGAAGACCGAAACTCCGAAGATTGAGATCGCGCCCGACGTCCCGGTTCCGCTTAAGAGCAAGTCGGAAGCAAAACATGAGCGTCGTGAGCTGAAGAAACAAAGCAATGCCCTGTTCCGGGATTTTGCGTTCGTCTCGTCTCCGGTCGATCGTCTTGAGGGGAGATCTATAGGTGATCCCGAAGAATCCTTTTTCTTCGCTGTTGAAGGAAATCTTGGACTCGTTGAGTTGAACGTTGAAGAAGGACTTTCTAAGGCCGAAGCGGAAGCAGGTGCTGTGGGAGGAGCACCTGTGGATGCACAAATTTTCAGTTCGAGGTTTGGGCAGGTGCCGCTTTCCTCGTCTTCAGAGCTCGGACCCCCCGGTCAGCCGGATCCCGTTGACATCAATGCTTTCGGCACAGCAGCCCAGCTAGCCATCGAAGCAACGAAAAATAGGGGATCGGCAACTAGAGACCTCTTATTGTAATCTAGGTATTCCAAGCACAGCTCTTCGTTTTAGCAACGGATAATATCTAAGCCTCCAGAATCAGAGGGGCTGTTGCGACTAGACCTCCCAATGGTTAATAACCGCGGTTGGAAAACCGCAAAGACCGCAAATTTTTGCGGTTAAAAAACCGCAAATAACCGCAGAGTTTTGCGGTTAATAACCGCGGTTTTTTGCCACCGATTCAAGTCGACGCGCTCTTGGCGGTCGCTGTTGAGAATCATCGCGGGGACAGAGTCCTCTGGAAGCGCTGCCGCCAGATATTGTAGGCGATCCCTCCAACATCTGTCCAAGCGGAGCGCGATTTCAGCGTTCCAAGTACGTCATCTGCTGGGTGAAAACCGGGAAAGCCTCAATCCGAGAACGCTAGATGATATTTTCGTTCTGCGTCATTTTTTCAAACAGCAAACGAACGGGAACGAGCTCTGAAGTTCTTGGTTTTGTTGTGTTATCGGTAGTGGAAACGGATAAGAGAAAGAATAAGTTAGATAGAGAGTTCCCCACGAGCTATGATAATAAAGCAAGGTCCGTGAATGAATGTGCTTTCAATCGTGTGAGATTCCGTCTCTTTGCACGGAAGTATTGAGACCGTGAAAGTATCGTGGTAGCACTTAACTACCCCCACGAAATCTGGCTTCAAAGCTGTAGATTTCTGCTTTCAGCATCGGCGAAAATTGCTTTCAGGAATTGCGGTCATTTTCGGTTTTTAACCGCGGTTTTGAAATTTCGATTTTCGGTTAACCGAAAACCGTAATTCAGAATAACCGCGGTTAATGGGAGGTCTAGTTGCGACTCGATTTGCCAGCACTCGATCGAGTCTTCATGAAAAGATTCTGGAGAATTCGGACATAGCCTATGCCAAGCTGGCTGGCATTCAACAACTATATCCAAACGTAAACCACTGGGTAGAGAGGTTTCTCTAAAACCTCTTTCTAGGTATGGGTTGCTACAATATTCCTCTAGGTAGCGACCTCAATGGAAGGGTAGAATCCCTCACCTAGACTCTGCCTGCTCTTGCTACAAAAGCAGGTTCATACTATACAATAAACACTGTTTCACCAACCACCATGTGACCCTACTCTTGCTTGCTCCGGTCTCGACTGTGAAGTTTCTGCCAGGTCGAATAGACAACTAGTGAGGCATACGACATCGATATTCCTGCCTTATCAGACGTGAATCTGAATCCCGAGGAACATGTTCAAGGAGGATATTTTGATTTCGAACGTCTTGGAGATTTCTGAAAGAAGCTTGGAAAGAATGGATTCGTCTGTCGACAAGACCAAAGCGTCGTCTACGTAAACCGCCAAAAGGAGAAAATGTTCAGTGGGTTCTTGGTGGGAGCCTCTCTCGCGATTATTGTATATGTGGTTCAGTCCTGAATATTGTCTGGTTAATGCCAGCCAGCAACCAGCTCGACTCGAAGTCTCCAGAATCTTCATCATGAAGACCTCGACCTTGATCGAAGTATAGCCACTAGCTGCTGAGCGTTGAGATATATCTCTGTCGGAGAACATCAAGCTGATTGAGAATTATGCCTCGAGCAAGGGTATTTGCCCTATCAGAATCAGGATCCTTTTACTCCAATTTTCCATGGGCAGCCTCATAACAATTCTTTTCGGCGAGTGACTGGAGGTCGATTGCGGTTTTGCATGCAGCGAAATTTTCGCCCGAAGAGTCTCGTTTAATTTCTGCTAGATTTCGTAATTTTGAGGGAGACAGGGTTGATGCTGCCATGTTGTCGTTAAGCGAAAGGTTCGGGACGGTGAGATCGTCATCCGAAACAGTTGGGGGTATGGTGCAAAAATCGTCGTCAATGGTTTGGAGTACCATGGAAGTAGGTAAGCAAGAATGGCTGACTGCTCTCTACGTAAGGTCTTGTTAGCTTACCGACTGGCTTTGAAGATCGCCGTTGAATCACGCGCACGGAAGATGGTTCTGATCGTAGCAGAGCGAAAAGTGCTGAAAACGTGCTACGTCAGGAATTCCGTTTCTGAGGGCTCACTAGCAGAGATCCAACGCCGGTGAAGTATCACTCAAACAAGCACTTATGTGGAGCAATGAGAAGACCAAACGAGTAGAGTGAATGAACAGTGAAAAGTTTATTGAAGTCTACAGAGAACAACCCTTCTACAATAATGGATAATGGTCTAATGGATTTCAACCCCGCCTGTGCTGCTTGGGGTTGTTTCTTTCCATGATTCGCCGGCTTCAGAATCTTGTTCGGTGCGCGTCTGTTTGCGACGCTGCATCCAAACACTTTCCTTTGATGAATCTTGTTTGTCTATTTTTAATCTTAGGGATCCCCCTGATTGGAGCCATACTTCGGGGCTATGCTTACCGCTTTATGAACCAGCGCCTTCAACGAACCGCCGCACCGGTGCCGTTCTTCTCCTTCTTCCACTTTGCAGCTTCTCCGCCAGAAAGGCCGTGAGCCGCCATTTTGAATCCTACCCAGTGACCACAAAACTCGTCGTTCGAATATCGATCGAAACAGCTAAACGTGGCTCGCTTGTGGTACTTTTCGGACGTTTTCGCATATTTTGGAATTTCTCTGATTTCAGGAGGACCGGATCTCGGAAACCGAGAGAAGTGATATCCTGGGAAGGGGATCACGACAAATGCCACAAAATTCAGAGGTGATTGTAGCAGAGTATCGCGAGCAACGTTAGTGCTCTGAGGAGGCAGCGGCATGGTCCGGCGCGGCTCTCACCACCGAATGTGGTAACTATTGTAACTTCGCGCGGCGTACGGTGAACTTTGTTCCGTCACGAAAGTCGCGACGAATCAACAAGTGGAAAAGTGTCAACCGCCTCCTTTACTCTCTGTTTCGCTTCACCGTTGTCACCTGAGTTTCGGAGAGCTTTCGCCCAGGTGAGGGGAAAACTCCTGGAAATCCAGATGCTGTTTGTCGCCTGATATCAGGCTCGTCAGTTTTCTGCCTCAAAAGTTCCCTCCCCCCAAACGCTCGTTTCTCGATTTCAACCGAAGTACAAATTTTCAGGGAAAGAATTGCAAATGGAACATCACGCGAGCGTGAATCAGCTGCTGCCGAAGTCAAAGGCCGATTTCGCCTCAAAAGATTATTGGGATAAATTTTTCACAAAACGCACGGCGGCATTCGAATGGTACGGAGAATACCATCAGATATCCCCGACGTTATTCAAGTACACCAAGCAGAATGACAAACTACTCGTTCTCGGCTGTGGTAACTCTACCATGTCGTATGACTTATATAAAAGCGGGTACACATCCGTGGTGAGCATCGATATTTCGGACGTCGTCATCAAACAAATGAAGAAGAAATACCCGAAACTGGATTTTCGTGAAATGGACGCAACCAAACTCGAATTCGCTGATCTAGAAATCGGCAACGTCATAGACAAAGGAACCACAGACGCTCTCCTCCCGAAGGACTCTCCGGATAAAGTTGACCTAATGCACAAAGTCTTCAGCGAAGTTGCGCGTTGTCTCCGGTTTGGTGGGCGCTTCATCTGCGTCAGTTTGCTTCAGGATCATGTGGCTAGGATTATTTTCGGATACTTCAAGGAAAAAGGCGCACAAGATACCACGTGGGTTGTCAGAGTGCACCGATGCCTGGAATGCGAAACGTCGGACTCGACGTTGATCCTTCCGGTGTACATTGTTGTATGCACAAAAATGAAACGCCTCCCTGCGGGTGCTTGCGTTTTAGAACTTGTGCTCGGCGAGAAGCCCATGAGATACGGCACGGTCGAGGAGCTCTGCAAAGAGATCAAGGATCAACAGAACTATGCATTCATGAAGAACTATATCAACCGAACAAACCTGACTGAGGAGTTCCACACGCAATTGTTCTCGACAGAAGATGATCGATTTCCGAAATACGATCTCTTTATTGTTGATACACCCAGCACGCAGACACAATGCAAAATGGCGTGCTTCCTCGTACCGGAGGGACGCGAAGTCGAATGGCTCTACGGAACACCCGATGGTAGAAGAATCACGGCCAAGCAGTGTTCGGCTTTCAGAGTAGTTTTCGTTCTTCTAAACCGCCGTTTCAATTACGGTAGCCAGCAGGCCATCCAGGATGAACTGGCTGGCGCTGTGCAACAGCTTGTGCCGAGAAACTTCAAACAAGGGAGTCAGATGCCGTTCATGTCATTAGGAGATGCCGCCGGCACTCGAACAATCATCGAGAGGGGCCGAAGTGATTTGAGCGGTGATTTCGTCGTCGAAGATGTCAGGGTCGAAGGCGAAACCTACCGTAGACTCGTGTTCTGTGGAAGGCAGAGCGTCGTCCAGACCGAAATGCGTGTTTCTTCTGATGGGAAACTCGACTTCGGCTACTTGGCCAGCGAATACTACAGATACATGTCGGCAAGCCTCGCCTACTTCGACAAGCCGGGCAAGGCTTTGCTTCTCGGCTTAGGCGGTGGAAGTCTGGCGTCTTTCGTTTCCAAGTTCACTCAATGGGAAGTCCAAGCTGTGGAGTACGACCCGGCTATCGTGAAAGTGGCCAAGAATCACTTCGGATTGCCGGATGACGTCAAAACTCACGTACGAGACGCTCTGCGCTTCATCGAGGAATCATCGGAAAAATACGAAATCATATGGCTCGATATCGATAGCAAAGACGTTGGACAGGCTTTGACATGCCCTCCTGAAGAATTCCTCGAGGAGGAGTTCCTGGGATTTATTGTGGAGAGACTTCCCGCGGATGGGATATTCGTTGTGAACCTCGCCTGTAGAGACGAGTCCAAGTGCCTGGAGGTTCATCAAAAGTTGGGAGCTAAATTCAAGTATTTGAGCACGGAGGACGTCAGTGAAGACATTAACAAAGTAATAATGGCATCGAACTCTGAATTGAGGGACTGCAGAACCAAGAACGCTCAATCATCGCACAAAACTTCAAACGCATTGACGAGTCCAAACTTGTCGAAATTGTCCAAAATGGTGGAAGATATCGACGTGAGCAAGGGCTGATGCAATAAAGACGGCATTGAATAAAAATGAAATGAAAAAATTCAAATCGGACTAGAATTCAAATCGGAACGCGAGCTCCCATGAACCAACTGTATGCGGCTCGAGGTGTACATTCGGAGTTTTCTTCTTATTGTAAGAATTCTTTGGAACAGGTGGTTCTCAATCCAGGGCCTCCTAAGGCGAGAGATGTATTCGTGTTACTCTTCGACAAAGATCGCTCCATGTCAGAATCCGGAAACTTCCTTCAGACTCATCTGAGGGAACCTCCGAGCGAGTAACGTGTTCGAAGGGCCGTCGCTCATTATATATTTCTTTCGTAAAGTCTTGATCGTGTGAGCGAGGTCCACCAGCCGAAGGGGGTATTTCCCGACTTAAAAAGATTGAGAACCACTGCTTCAGTACATCGAAATGCGTACAAAGGTGCACAACAAAGGGAGCTGGAGCGAAAACTCATCTTTCCGTTAAAGAAAATATTCGAAAATCTTGTTTATTTGCATTTTTATAGTGTATCTAGGTAGCTTTAGCCCTGATAGCGGCACGCTTGGCTGTGACTGCTTGGAATCCGCTCTTGATGGACTGTACAGAGCATCTGGACCCGCACTTTTCACAACGCAAAAAGTTCAGGCGAGTATCCTTCTCCAAGATGGTTTCGGGTGCACGACACGTGTGACACGTTACGTACTCCTTAATATATCTGAAAAAACGAACGTGCCGTTGGTCAGCGGTCTACTCCGGACAGAGCAAAATCCTCGCGATTCTCGAAATGATCGACACAAAACCGCTTTGGGAGTTATATTATCAGGAGCTCTGTCTGGTGGCGATACCAACCTCCGAAGAATGTTCTCGATCTGTTTTTGCTGGAAGCGACCTTTGATGATCAGCTGATTATTCGCATCTACAGATCCGCTAGTTCCCAACTCAGCTAACAAGAACGCTTGGAGATGCTTCGAAGTTCTCCGCAAAGTCTTTGAAATTTCCAAGAAGTTGGCGAAAGAAGTTTTCTTCGTTCCCACTCGAAGAACCTGCAAGAAGAAATCGATCAATCCTCTCCTGACTGCGGCCCAAGCGCCACAGCTACATTGATTGTCGAAAACCAATTGATAATTGGACTAAATGGGAATCCATTTCTCACCTGTGGGGGTTTCATGACAAACTTGCGTTTCTCTCCGGCAACCATGTCGGGATTCTTCTCTTTCATGATGTTGAACACTCGCTGTAGCAGTTCGTCGTATGTATAGTCTCGGTCAGATCCTCGCCATGCATCGGTGCCCCCAGACGAAGGCGAATCGACCTCCCCATCAGCCTCATCTTCAACTGAAAGAGTTATAGAAAACTCAGATTCACAGATCTCAGCTCCAGGAGATCGGCTATAATGTACGATTCGCCAGCTCCAGATCCACTATAATGCATCAACCTCAGATGAGTGAAGCAACATGGAAAACTCACGGTCGAAGTCGTCGACGTTGACCTTCTTCTTCTTTTTCTTCTTTTTCATGTTGTTGAAGTCCAAATCATCGTCTCCAGGAAGTCCGTCGGCCCCGAGTCCGTCTTTGGCGGGTTGCGACTCATCAAGCGCACCGCCGAGGTCTTCGAGGTTGAAGGTGGGCTTCTTTTTCTTGCGCTTGAGCTTGGTGAAATCTAGGTTCTCATCATCATCGACGTTCTCCTTTGATGCCGCATCTTTGTCTCCCTTCTCGACGTCTTCGTCGCCTCCTCCAGAAGGAGTCGTTGGTGAACCATCTGTAACATATTTTTCGTCAAGTTTCCAGGGCAGCCATGAAATACTTCCAATCTTCTTTGAAGCGAGTGACTGATTTGCCATCAAACTCTCGATTGATAAGAACTGCAGCGAAACTGTGTTGCGTCGGTGGATAGAAGGATTGCGTCCCGGTGTTTGGATACTTCTCCGGGGACAGCCACAATCGTCAATCGCACTCGATTCCGATTTCGAAATAGAAAGCCACGCTCTTTCCGGAATTTCACTGTTTCTGGACAACTATTCGAGCGTTCAATATCATCCATATCGCAATGTTCATCGAAGAAACGCAGCTTTGTCTGTTTGGGAGCATATGGTGTACAGTGAGAATTCTAAATGGCGATCGGTGCACAGCAGATGCATTTCGGAATAATTTACCCGACACCGAATCTCTCGACGCAGATGTATGTACTCTGCAGAGAGTTCAATAATCCAGTGGATCGTCACGTAGAGGGAATCAGAGTGAAGTTCTTAAAATCTAAACAAATTCTGGCCTCGAGCACACCGAGACCGGCGTTACGCCAATTCGAGCGCTCTGCTTACCTTCGGTGCCTTCAATTGCGGATGGATCGAAGGGCTTCTTCTTCTTTTTCTTCTTTTTCATGGTCGGGTCGAATCCAACTTCCTCTTCTGTCATCTTGAAGCCTTTGTATCCTTGTCAGACTCAATGAACAGATCTGTATAACCACTTCGAATGTTACCACGTTTCGACTGCCTCCAGTGCTGCTGCCTTGCATCAGACAAAATGGCGACTGTCTGCTTTAACCGTCGGAGCTGCGGGTTTTGCGGAACCGATCGCAGCAATACTGGGCGTTTGGCCATAAGGCCGAATTAATATGGCGGCGCAGTGGACTACAATCGGAGATAGCGGTAGGCGGAGTCCTGACCATTGTAACGCCGCGCAGATACGAGACGCTCGCAAGTTTCCTAGAGTTCGGACTTTGTGACGAGAATCAATTTGAAGAATGTGATTCGTTCTATGAAAGCGTTGAATAATAGTTGTTGAATGATACTTCCCAGGACCCAAACGATGGCAGGAAATTTTCGAACGATGTACATAGACTAGGGGTGGCACAGTTGGACTCGCACGCTCCCTCGTTATCGGAATTTCGCTATCAGCTGAATGAGCAGGACTGTATTCCGATCGATAATGGCAAACGCCGTGATATCTTGGAGTTAGCACTGTACTGCCGCCCTCGCAGTTCTCTTCGATTCTCCTCGATTGTGTATTCGTCCTCGATTTAGAGTGGACAATCTTGCTGCCGTTGAGCCAGAGGAGCGGTATCAACAACCAATCCAAATCACAATTGCCGGGACCGAGCCCCAAGGAAGAGTTTCATGATCTCGATAGTCTCCTAGCAGACTTCTGAAGCCACGGCCCTCCCGAACACCGGTACAGAGCATCCATTCTCAGGAAAAGAAGCGATGGATAACTATAGGCGAAACACATGCAGTGTTAACAGAGATATGGACAAGCTCTTCTGGAAAGATTTTGCCGTTCAGTCGATCCATGAAGGATTTCTCTTCACAGAGCGAAACAGGGCTGTGAATGCAACATTTCCTCATTTAGCGCGTAGAACACGTTTGTATCAACATGGATATACCCTGTTCTTCTCATCGGGAGATCATAATTAATGAATTGGTTTTTATACAGAACAGGTTCTTAATTTATTACACAGTATCGAAACTATACACTTTAATGTACACACTCAACTTGTATCTACGACAAGTGTGGTCTAAAGATCAGCGCCTCTGCGGTGGCATCATGTACGCACTCTGGCCGCGCATATAAGGATGATGAGTTTGCGAAGACGTTCTTTGGAGGGAAAATGAATCAGCCTCAAAAGGTCGTTCAAGGTGCAAGAATGAAGCTCGGGTGAAAGCAAGTCTTTAGCTTGCAATTCTGAAGCGAAATTGAACTGTACAAACCTGTAATGATCCCTTATGGGACCGCCAGCAGCCTGCGGCAGCTGTCTGACCTGATGGGGCGATGTACCCATATGATGCGCTCCAGTGCTGTTTGAATAAAACTGATGAGAGGAAGCCGTGAAGTCCTGAGGCGGTGGAACCGGCATATAATAGCCGGGGGGAGGATACGCGGTCGAGACCGATGAGCTCGAACCCACGGGACGGGCCTGGAATGAAAGCCAGCATTTCTGAAACGGACAACCCGGAAAAAACGGCCAAGAAAGTTTGAAGATAGTCGTTTGGTTCCATTCAAAGGATGCATTTGAACCGCATCAACAGTTAGGTTCACTGCAGAAGAGAGAGCATATGAATCTCAATTCACAAGACAGAAACTCGAAACTCGTGGAGAACGTACATGCACTGGAGGCCCTTGTGTATTTATGCCCGGGTGCAGGGGCGGAGGTGGATGAGCATACTGACCCGCAGCGAGGCCCGGCTGTAATCCGAGTAGATTGATGCTAGATTTGAACTCACAACCTTTCCCAACACTCGAATATTTCACGGCCTCATATTCATTCATGCTGAGCATTCAACGGGAAGCGAATCGCAGAAAAAACGTGTTACTCAAGACTATTGGGAAAAGAGAGAGACATCGGAGACTCACTTGATTCGAAATGGCGTTCGGCTGTGGTGGAATTGGCGGTAAGGGTGGCATCGATTGGAATCCCTGATGCGACGGGATTGGAGGGGGCTCCGTTGGTGGTGGAGCGAAGAACTGTGGAGGTTCTTTGGGCAAGGGCGGCGCCACGGAGTTCTGCGAGTCAAAAACGAGGGAAGATTACGAATGGTTCTCGATGTCCTAAGCGTGAGCTCGTAGCTGTTGCTTCGAAAACTCAGAGGATTATTTGATGTACTCACTATGGTCGAGACCATCGGAGGCATCGGTGGCGCCTGTAGTTTCTTATTATCTTGTGCGATGGCATGACTATCCTCCTTCCGTTCTTGCTGCTAGAACATAAGTGATTGTCGCTTTTTCTTCTCGCATGTTATCGAGTTCTTTGAGAAAATGAGACCTTAGAGGGGCGCTATACCTTGGTCTTTGGCTGTGGTGGTGGAGAAGCTGGACGGTGTCTCTTTGGTGTACCCGGACTGACTTCTTCTTCGGCGGGCGAGTCTTGAGGCTGCTCAGGATTCGTCGTCTGATACAGGTCTAGGATCTGATGACATATGTCTTCAAGCAGGTCATTCGAGACTTCCGATGCAAAAGCCTCCCACCAGCGACGTTGATTCGGTGTTCGCCCTGAGAAGACCATCAGGCGAAACGTTTTATCTAAAACTTCCGAATTCTACATCGGGTCTCCGGTCTTGAGCGAAGTAGGAATTCAGGAAGACTTTTCCAGTGGAAAACCTGTGATTCTACTTTGTAGCAGAACTCAAACGAACCTTGCCAATCGCTAATCTCGAACTGTCCTAGCTTGCTCGCAAGATATATTGCCGCAATAGCTATGATCTCAGGTTCCCATTGGAGACAGAGCGTTGTTTGAAACGAATCATTGATGAAGGTCCATGCCATCTGGACCATTTTTCCAATTTTTTCCCGGTCACCGAGGATTCCTGCGAATGCACAGCAAAGGTTTGCTTGACACTGGCGATAAAAGAATCAGTAACGAGATTTCTACGAACGGAATCGCTTACCTTTTGCGTATCTCAGTATGAATTGGTACGGGTGTTGGACTTGAAGATCGAACTTGATTGTCTTCAGGAGTATACGCTCGAGAGTCATGACTTCTTCCCGTGGATCATCTCCGAACTGTTGGAACTGACGGTCTGTGAGGAACTCTTGTGCCGTTGCGATGATCTGTTTGCATTTTTTCGGCGTTTCTTCGACCTGTGAATACAATCACTCCGCCTCATTGATGTACTCGACAGATAGACTGAGTATCGGTCAAGAAATTTCTCACATCCCGCGACGACAAATATTCGATAGCCCTACCAGGAATCTACACGAACCTTCCCAGCAAGAAGTAAACAGCAACAGGATGTGATAAACCGCGGAAACTGTTTAAAGCTGTGAAACATGTAGAATCTGGAAATCGAATCGGGATTGATTGCGACGAACACGCTGGTTTTCAGCTGACGGAAGATATCTTGGAGAAGGATGGGTCATCGAAACCATGATACCTGTGGAAGTAGACAGTGCCGCTTGCGGTCGTCTCATACTTCAGGCCAAGCTTTGATCCAACCTTCACGATGAGCCTGACTCCTTCTCGTCGGTATCTCATCTCTTTGCTATTTGATATTCCGTCACAGAATGACGGCGTTTTTCTCAAAGCCTGGAAACAGAAAACTCAGAGATGAACCACTTCCCAAAAGGATCAGCTTCGTGATGAGGCTGCGTGAATTGGGAAACGAGATAGAAACCTTGAGTTCCCAAAATCAGGGAGAATCCACGGTCCAAATATATCCCAATCACGAACGGCTGCAGCCATGACTCGACCTATTTTGGTAGAAATTACTGAAGTCTCGATTGAAAACCTCGCTTACCTTCTTATCATAGTACCAGTTCGGCATTTTGAAACGTATTTCTGGTTGCGTCATTTTAACTCTCTGTTGGCAGCCTAGATTGCACTCCAAAGTCAACTCCAATAATCAACAACTAAGCAAGAAAGGCTTCTCTGTTTAAAGTTTGACTAAATCGTCCACCGTTCGTTTTACGTCAATAACAACAAGCATGAGCTTTGAGATGTGTCGCCATCTTTTTGCTGCACCCGGATGCCGGTCGGATTTCTCTCTCCCAAACACTTCAAAACTCAGCTAAAGCGGCGCAAGCCCAAGCCGAGAGGGAAGTGTGCCGCTGGGCCGAGACATCCAATTTTCCGGGACGATGAGCGGAAAGAGCAGCCATTCCTAGAAACGGAATCCTAACTGAACATCCCGATGGATTGGAAAGAGCGAAATCGTCCAAAGACAGGTAATCGCTGCGAGCAGACGAGTTCACCGACAGTACTGATGAGGATGATTTTTGCTGGACATCAGTGAAACATTCGCGGGGGTGAGCTATCGCGAGGATCAACGATTCTATCAACGGCGCGGCGTTCCTCCTTCACGGGAGAACGATCCCTGAACTACCGTATTTCCTCTAATACGCGGTTTCCCCAAAAGGGGGCGTGGCGAATTTTCGGTGCGGCATGTGACCGATGACGAAACGATCAACCATGTCATCTTAAATCCACACTCACTTATGAAATGCAGTTTCTTGTGTCCTTTTCTTCCTCCAGCAGACCCGGTGGGGCATGGAGAAATTCTAGCTCAAAGAGGTGGGGCACGGGGAAAAATGTTTGGGGAACCCTGCTTTAAGATAAGAGCATGCTCTTCCATTTATCAAACTTTCCGGAGAGTGCTCCTCTATTAGAGAGTGCTCTTCAATCAAAGGGTGCTCTTCTTTTTTTTTTGATGGTTACTGAAATTAGGCTGAACCGTTCCCTGACTCGCTTGAATCGTTTGACAGCGGGTATCGATGGTAGAACAGGTCGGAAACTGAGATGCATTTGGGAGAAGTTGAACGAGGCTCGGTTCACGGAAAGAACGCATTTCACTACTTGTCGTGCATGTGAACGTTTCGCTCCGAAATTCGTCGCGGCTTGGCGGGTGCCCTTCTATTAGAGCGTGCTCTTCAATTAAAGAGTACTCTCAAATTTTTCAATCCCTATGGAGGTTGCTATTAGATAGTGCTCTAATATTAGAGTGAATGCGGCACTGGAAAACGGGGTGAAATCGATAGCCGCTGGTTCGTCGTTCTTCGCCATCATTTTCGCAAATATAGGTTCGGGGGCTAAAGTACTTGGAGAAAAGCCTAAATTCATGGCCGAGCGATCCTTGATTGCGAATGAGTTGATGAAAATTGCTGATTATGCAACTGTGACAGGACATCGTCTGTCACCGGTCCTCTCGAACTTTGGATCTGGAGTTCGAGAGCCGCTCCTTGCTGTTTTCGGAACCATTCGTCAAAAAACCGTTTATCATGTCGGGCGGCAGCGAAAATCTCAAGTCTAGTTCATATATGTACCGAAAACTTCCGTGTTAGGAAGTTTGTATGTCCATGGAAAGTTCCTTATAGGCGAAACACTTACACGGAAAGTTCCTTAAACCTGGCGTTCATCTTATCCTAGGCTTTAAAATAGTTGACCCTCATGATCAATCAATCAATCAATAGTCGCTTTATTCAAAGGGATTCTGTAAATAGGTAGGAACATGTGCGTCGTACTTTCGAGCCATTCTCCACGCGTAATTGTTATATACAGCATTCAGTTTGGTAAAAGCCTTCGCGGATATGTTGAGTCTCTTTCTGAGTCGAGTTGAAGAAATATTGAAGAAGTGTCCCAGGGCCTTGTTGAGGTACAATGCGCGGAATATTCTATCGTCGGCTTCGTTGAGGAGAGTTGTGATGCTTGGTAGATTGTGCGTCTCGGATGAATCACATCTGATGCGAAGCCGCCTGAGGAATAATTTCTGTACGTCCTCCAGAGCCTTCACATGCTTTGCAAGAAACGGCCGCCAGACCGGCGAGCAGTAGAGTAATTTGGAGAGAACGATGCTTTTAAATAGGTGCAGGTAGACGTGAGGGTCACGGATGATGAAGCATCGGAAAATCGTGTTGATGAGACAGCGTGCCGACTTGCAGAGTTCGTAGACGTGTTTCGAGAAGTCTAGTCCCGACGTCAAGGTTACGCCCAAATCTCGAACGTATTCGACGGTGGGGATCTCACAGTTGTCTATGCGGTAGCTATTGATGATTGGACCATATTGAACTACGGCGCTCTTGTTCACGGAGACTGTCATGTCATTGTTGCGGCACCATAACATGACCTGATCAATGGCCTTCTGAAGGGTCTTCGAGTCTTGGGAACTATGTATCGCCGTGTACAGCTTCAAATCATCTGCGAACAGAAGATAGCTTATCGTTGGCGGGAGATAAGTGCCTATGTCCATCACGAATGCAATTTACAGGATCGGCGAAAGGTAGCTTCCTTGAGGTACGCCCGATCTGGCCAATCTAGCGGAGCTCTCGGAGGAGTCAACCAAAACGCGGAAGGATCGCTCGGTCAGGAACGATTCAATCCAGGCCAGAGACTTCGTATGAATTCCGAGGAAGGCGAGTTTATCCAGTAGTTTTGAGTGTGGAATACGGTCGAATGCTGCTTTCTGATCGATGTACACACAATGGAAAGATGTCTTTGAGTTTACCATCATAGCCCAGTCCTGAGACATGTGCAATAGCTGAGTGCAAGTAGATTTATGGGGTACGAATCCGTGCTGAGCTGGATCAAGTAAAGCATTTCTCGACAAGTAGTCCTGTATGTGGTTAGCAACCATGAGCTTAAGCTACATGAATCATATTATTTTCTGACTGCTATACATATGTGCTTCGGCGGTGAAGACGTTCCGATTAGAAAACATAATCGTAATCTCAGTTAACGATTTCCGCGATAATTTACAGCTTTCAGCTTTCAATGAACGTGCTCAGAAGTCTTCCTTGTATGTAGTAGAACGGATTCGACTGTCAGGAACCCCGAAAAACTCGAGTTCCATCGAGATCCCCCTCTCAAAAAATCAAGTGCGGCGCAGCCCTATATAGCGAACTAAATCCGCGGTTCCCAACGTGTTCGTTGNCCCCTCTCAAAAAATCAAGTGCGGCGCAGCCCTATATAGCGAACTAAATCCGCGGTTCCCAACGTGTTCGTTGAAACGAGCTCGTAGGTACAAAGAATCTCAAGCTCGGTACCTAATCAGCGACTTCGCGCCAAACCAGGTTCCAGTGAACGAACATTTTTGTTTACAGGACGGGAAACCTTGCCTCCAACCCTTCGAAGACCGAATGAAAAATTAGGAGCAACTGACGAACTGTCCATATCCCGTGTAAGTTCCAAACCGGATACAAGACCCCACCGGCGAAAACGATGATTATTGCATGAGGTTAGAGGAGAGCTTCTGAAATATGGAATCACTTCATGTGTTTTCAAGGACCACTTGTATGTCTGAGTGGGGAATTACTTGGGTAATTTTTCCAAATCCTGGAAGCATGCTTCAGAGTCGATGAAACATCTACTCTTGAGTGATTCAGTACAAATCTCCTACCTGAAGAATCGAAATCGTAGGTCCTGGACTCACAATCAGACACGGTCGACTAAGGTCGAAGATGTGAAGTGGGCTATCTTATTCGATGCCTGTCAGAGAAACTTTTGATTTTATTTCTTGACATTCCATCCACCGGTGCAACCACCGCGATCGTTTAAGCGCGATGTTCTTCTCTCAGTGTCATTCGAATACTTGATCTCTTTCTGACCAGCTACGGACGTGGGTTTCTTCAATGACCCACACAGAGGAAGCTCGTTACAGCGAGCATGCTGGTTTTCAGCAAATTACCTTCGTTCCGCCGAATGCAAAGAATTTTCTGACAAGGCAAGCCGAGGAACTAGAAACGAACTAATCCTTTGCGGTGAGCTCTCCGTTGTAACCGGCGTGCGTCGTTGTAAGTAGCTTTCGCTGTATCCTCGTATGAAATACCGCGAAGTTCTCATATTTCGTCACTGAGGATAGCACTTTTTCGCAGAACATCCGATATATTAGATCGGAGATGAAATGGCTGAGAATATGAGATTCCCGCGTGAGAATTCACAATTATTAGAGAAAATCGTGACCTTGCGTGTTCATTCAGGGATTATTGTCAATATCGGCGATTTCGTTTAGCTTCTTGCTCGCTGTGCCGAAGTGGCGATCATCANAAAACTCGAGTTCCATCGAGATTTCCCTCTCAAAAAATCAAGTGCGGCGCAGCCCTATATAGCGAACTAAATCCGCGGTTCCCAACGTGTTCGTTGTAACGAGCTCGTAGGTACAAAGAATCTCAAGCTCGATACCTAATCAGCGACTTCGCGCCAAACCAGGTTCCAGTGAACGAACATTTTTGTTTACAGGACGGGAAACCTTGCCTCCAAACTTTCGAAGACCGAATGAAAAATTCGGAGCAACTGACCAACTGTCCATATCCCGTGTAAGTTCCAAACCGGATACAAGACCTCACCGGCGAAAACGATGATTATTGCATGAGGTTGGAGGAGAGATTCTGGAATATGGAATCACTTCATGTGTTTTCAAGGACCACTTGTAGGTCTGAGTGGGGAATAACTTGGGTAATTTTTCCAAATCCAGGAAGCATGCTTCAGAGTCGATGAAACATCTACTCTTGAGTGATTCTATAGTCTAATCTATAGTCTATCTTCCAAGATCGAAGATGTAAAACAGGCTATCTTATTCGATTCCTGTCAGAGAAACTTTTGATTTTATTTCTTGACATTCCGTCCACCGGTGCAACCACCGCGATCGTTTAAGCGCGATGTTCTTCTCTCAGTGTCATTCGAATACTTGATCTCTTTCTGACCAGCTACGGACGTGAGTTTCTTCAATGACCCATACAGAGGAAGGTCGTTACAGCGAGCATGCTGGTTTCAGCAAATTACCTTCGTTCCGCCAAATGCAAAGAATTTTCTGACAAGGCAAGCCGAGGAGCTAGAAACGAACTAATCCGTTGCGGTGAGCTCTCCGTTGTAACCGGCGTGCGTCGTTGTAAGAAGCTTTCGCTGTATCCACGAATGAAATACCGCGAAGTTCTCATATTTCGTCACTGAGGATAGCATTTTTTCGCAGAACGTCCGATCGACTGAGATGAAATGGCTAAGAATATGAGAGTCCCGCGTGAGAATCCATAATTAATAGAGAATGCCCTTTGACCTGCAGGTCCCGCCATACAAGGCGAATCTTTCACGCAGAACGGCTGCCTTCCTTGTCCCCTCGAGCTGGAATACGCTCCCCACCTCCGTTAGAGATGCCCCGTCTCTCAAATCCTTCAAAAGGATCATGACGGCCTTCCTTTATTCTCAAACTCAACGCTCCGATGTCACACACACATAACCCATGTCCGTGATACTTTCCCATAATAAAGTTATTATTGATTGATTGGTTGATTGAATAATCGTGACCTTGTGAGTTCATTCAGGGATTATTGTCAATATCGGTGATTTCGTTTAGCTTCTTGCTCGCTGTGCCGAAGTGGCGATCATCAAATAAGTCTCCATTCTAGGCGAGGCATTTTAAGGAATCGAGAGCCAACTTCGCCTTCAACGTGCAAGGTAGTACGTTTTTGGAGCATCCAGACCTTGGGAACCCTCGCAAGAATACACCGCAAAAACCTCGGAACGAACGTAATCTCAGACATACGAAGGTGCCAACGAAAGTTGCTAGTGCTGTTAGGCTTTAAGCCCGAAAGCATAGGCTAGATCGCTTCGCTCATAGGTTGATCCAGTATTTCTCACATGGAATTTGGTGAAGTTTTCTTGGGGGTTCAGGATCGAGAAACTGCGAAAGCACATTTGGGGACTCCTGCACGTCGGAGATGGCCATCATGGAATCAGACCTCGCACTCGGTCTCAAACTTCGGAGCTGTACATGAATCGGGTGGAATAACTTCGGGAGGACTCTTAACAGTGGGGAGCTAATGCTTTCAAACAAAAGTGAGATTTCCAAACCCTATCAAAAGCTGATAGAATATCAGCAGCAGACCTCAAGGATGTATCTCGATTGAGCTCTCTGTTTCGGGCCTCGGGGAACTCAGGGGAATGTCGGAGGTATGTAACTACAATTCTACGGGATGCTTTCCGGAAGAGAAAGAGACAAGAAAACATATAACAATAATAGCAACAGACTATATCCAAAATATCCTGAGGAGCAGATCAGAAGTGAGACCACTTCGAACCTACAAAGCGGCAGCGTCGCTCCGCTGCGGGAGCTACCGTTGTGGAGGGTCGAGTCCGCTGCATTTGACAGCTCGGGGCGGGGTCTCTTGCTCTATGCTCCTCCCTTCGCTTCATCTGCACCTCGAAGCTCTAACTAGTTGTATGGAGGCCCCGAGCTACTCTCCAGTTCGAAACCGCCTAGGAGTTTGCAAAATAACAACATCTGAAAGATGGAGCAACGTTTTTTCATGGGAGAAGATGGTGAGGATCTCAATCGAATGCTATTCAGTTATGGGATGCACCCTAGAAGTCGCTGAAATTCATTGAGGCGAAACTCTGGATCTAATAATTCGAAATGAGGTTTTTCTCACTCTCTATCGCTCACCGAATCTATACAAATACGCAAACTTTCACTTTCAAGTTCAATGTGTGTCTTCAAAAATGGAGTTGCCGTGGATGGCGCGTGGAAGTAGTGTGAGATCCGGAGACCAGGCTCGATGAGCCGTCTTCCGTGAAGTCGGAAGAAATCGAAGAAAATTTGTAAGAAACGCTCGGAAAACTTCTCCAGGAGCAGAGATGCATTTCGGGATCAGAAGTCGAAACTCTTACGTCACCATTCGACAATTTCGTCTCTCATTCCAAGCCCATAGCCTAGAAGCACGCGAGCTCAATTCAGTCGTCAATACCAATCATCGAGATAAACTCCCCTCAGTTCGGGTTCGCGTTGGAATGATTTTCAGAGAAGAACCAGAGATCCTAGCAATTGGCTTATGTTTCCTGGAGGCGCCTCACTTCACTTGTTTTGATTTCAATGGGGGTGGTATTGTTTTCGGTATTCTATCAGATATCCGCACATCATCGAGCAACGCCCATCAAGATGTACGAAACATCGAATGTGCATACATATGTATATCCACCGGAGGGGCCGGGTGCAATCCAGATTCGGGCACCTTCATGAGGTGTGCAGAAGAAGGCGGGGATTTTCTTGAGATTTCCCGAAAGGGTCTCTTGCGACAACTGAATTTCATCTTGAAAGTTGTCTACTCTATGTCTAGGAAGACAGCCTCGTACGTGGAGAGCAATCGTTTTCCGAGTTCCGGTGCCGTGAATTGAATTCCTATGCGGTGAGGTGAGGAAAAAAGATGCCCCATATTATCGCCCAGACCTTCTCTTTCGACTCCAACAAGTCTCATGGCAACTCAAAGAGTCGGGACACTATAATCCTTCAGAAGACCTCTCTCTTCACCCCTCGTCCCGGCAACATACTTTCATGAAGCTAGTTCGGAGGACGATCTCGAGATCAACCGCTGCCAGGGCGTAGCCCTTGTGGACTTCATAGATAATCATTATTGTCACAATAAACAAAGCTATATTTAAAAAATGTAGTATTATCGCGGTGAAGAGATGATGGCATATTTCATAAATGTGAGCAGCAGACCTCCGGCTTTTTTTCGCAATCCCCCCATCTGATACTTTTATGAGATATTTTTTTTTCTCTTTTAAACTATTATTTCATATATTGTGAACATAAGCGTCTTTGACCGCAGTTCCGATTGAATAAACCGCATATTCAAATTCAAGTTAAATGCTTTCGGACTCACAGCCAACACCCTGGCAGCTTCTATTCGAGGAAGTTCAGATTCTGTTGAGAATCTGTAACGAATGAATCGAACCTTGCCACGATCTCTGGCATGCAAGTGTTATCTGAGTCGTCTTAAGGATCGTTGGAAAATAGACCCCCTTCTATTGGAAGGAATGCGGTATATACATGGAGAATGCATAAATGCGTTGAAATTTTTGGTTCTGAGCTCTCAAAATAGAGCTATTAATTTCTTGTAACCCTCTCCCACGAGAAAACGCACAGACACCCACTTGATGGGATGTGTCTGCCCGAAATCTGCTGCCGGATACATCGGAATCGTTTTGGAGAAGAACACTGATTATATTATTGACACTTTGGTGATCCTGGACGCTATTTGGGAAACGGATTGAATTCCGACGAAGACAGCCTCACTCCCTCTGCCATGGTGAAATATTAAGATCATGAGAATTCCGCCATCACAGCGTCTGCGATTTTTGTTGTCAACGAGAGGGTTCTTATCTCGGCGGAAGCAGAAATTCTGACGTAAAGGAAGAAACTTTCAGACCGATAACAGTTTTCGAGCTAGCCGAACCCGACAGGGATAATCAGTCATGATTGATAAAAAAAATCTCCATCCTGTTTCATTCTCCCCCATGGTTATCTATTACAGTTTATCTGGGATCCTGACCAGACACGTCAACCGAACTCGATGGTGTTCAAGATTGCCGGTACCCCTGTCTGACATTCTCTCCTTCCGCATCGGTAAATGGAAAAACTTGCCAGTAAATTTCACTTGGAATCCCTCTTCCTTCGAACCATCAAAGATTTCCATCTTTCCATACACTCGCACTCACCACGTCTTTAACTTGACCGTTCCAAGCGAAACTTCTAGGTATCAACATCCATCTGCCGATGTAGCCTTTTCTGAAAACGTTTCCCCATCTGAACTCTATTTCGTACCCGTCCGGTTTAAAGTTTCTCCCAAACCACTCTGAGATAAGCTTTCATTAGTCAAGCTCCAGAATCCGATATCGAATATACCTGCACTCTAACGAAATGCCAAGGACTCACGAATTCTAGCGACCATGTTCAATTTCCTTTTTTTTGATTTGATTTGCTCATCGTTTGGGCCACACATCCTGCGAGAATGAACCAAATAAACAGAATCTCATCGCCAGCGCGGATCTCGGCCGACGACCCAGCTCGTTCCTCGACTCGGCGCTATTCCAACCCATTGAATGTTGTGGTCGGAGTCCGGATTCCCACAAAGCTAGTCGCTAATCCGCTTTCGAGTCGTGTGCCGAACTGCCTGGCTGTCCAACCTTTGGTCGCCCACAAAACTTTGACGAGACTAGAAGTTCGGTTCGATTTAAAAATATGAAATCTGTCCCCTTTCGACTCCCTTGCGCTCACTCGTTTTCCTCTTGCAGGCTTAACCCTCTAATTGGATGACATGCCTTAAACTGTTTTCACACAGCAACATTGTGCTCATGAGAGACACAGATATTTAAATGCGAATTCGAAATCGTGTACGCGCTGAGCTAAGAATCGAGATGATGTGGGAACGCCACTCTCGAATTCAATATTGGTCCCAAGGAGTTTCAGACGAATGAGTTGCTCATTCGATGATTTGGTAGCGGTAATTCTAGAAGACCATTATTCCACATCTTTCAATTCGAATCGTTAGAGCGTACTTCCCGACTCCGCACGCTGCGATCAGGTGACGTTTCGCCGATTGAACCAAAAGGTATGCGTTGACGTTTACCCCGAGGAATTCGATCCGAACGTTCAACAGACGAAGTCAAGGGAACCTCTGTTCGAGGACTCCACCTCAATGGCTTTAAGGCACTGAAGAATCATGTTACGGAGCCGGACGCTGCTCTGAGAATTTCTTTCTTTGGGCGAGTTCAACATCCTCGATCGACAGCGGATGAATCTCGTGAAGATCACGATCTCGGTGAGGAGTGTTATTGTTCTATTAGCACATCATCAACATATAGAGAGCGGATTTGATATGATAACTAGACTTCTCCCTTCGACACTGATGGGCTGGTTGTCCGCTGAGCCTCCGCAACCCCGCTGTCTTTGTGGAGCATGTTTTGAAACATTCCCAGAGCCCCATTAGCGTCCTGCTGAGTGTCGCGAGCGCACTCCTTGCAGCTAATCCAGTGTGCTAGAGACACTCGATCTCCGTGGAAGTCATCGGGAGCTCAAAAGCCACGTAACAATAGCGGGTATAACGATTCGTTCGATGTTTTTTCTTTTTTTTTTTTCGTGATGGTGGCTGAGACCTCATCTCTGTGTCGGTGCCGACCGAAGATTCTCGAAGGAGCTTTGGTTCCCACGATGATGAGGGCGTCTCGCTCGTGACGGCAACCGACGTTCCCTCCTCGAGATGCTCCCTCCCATGATTCCTATCTTTTCGGGCTAACACCGGAGAAAGTTTCTGGGACAGGATGAATAACGCCACTGTTCAAAATTCATTTAGATCTATTTATTGTACAATTTGTCGATGGGGTTCATAGTTTATGTACAAAATCTCTCCGCAGTTAGTCCAACTGTAGGCTTGGCGCATCACCAGCCCCCTTGCTGTTGCCATCCAGCGGAACCTCCCTGCTGCCATCCTCCGTGTCCACCGCCAGCACCACCCTTGATGACGATGATTTTGGCGGCTCCTCCTTGACCACCAGAACCTCCACTGCGGGCGAGGACGTGTCCTCCGGAGCTGGTGGTGGTGATTTTGTGGATCGACTTGATCTCTTGAGTTGGCCCGGAGATAGTGTAGGAGGCGCCGCCAGCAGCAGCTAAGTGTCCATGGCTGGCTCCTCCACCCAAGAGACGAGAGAGTCCGACAGCAGAAAGAGCTGCGTTGTCTTCATCGGCTCCTCCGCTGCCACCGAGACCTCCGCCGAGACCGGAACCACCTCCGATGAATCCAGCCGAGGACACGGCGACGAGAGCAGCGATAACGACGAAGGTCTTCATTGCTTGTCTTATGACTTCAGGTGCCGAAGTTGCTATGTAGATCGTGGCTGACGGGACGTATTTATCAGCGGACCTCCTGCGGCTGGGTTGAGAAGAACATCGGAAAGCGTGTGTCGTTAGATCCGTAGAAAGAGGCTAGATTTACGCGTAGAAAACCATCGCCCTACGGCAGTCTCGTGAGCGGGGGTTCAAACTGATTTCGGTTAAACTGGATAGTTTCTGTATTGTCCAACTGATTCTTCATTTCATGCATATTCATCTAGAGAATTCGTTGGTTCCGAAATATTCCAGTCTGTGTGATTGACAGAGCGAGAAATTCCGTAGAACTGTGACTTGATAACTACTCTTTCCAAGGCCAGTTTTCATATTCCGTTGTAAAATCGAACAATCATTATTGAAATGATTATTTTCAAGCCTTCGAATCTTCGACGTAATCTCTTGCTTCGAAGGCGGTCCGCTAGATTACCGATGGTGATCATCATCACACAATTGTATGGTCATACAAACGGATCTGCTCATCCGGGCTTCTCCTAGAGCCGAGGTGTCATCACGTACTATCCTTGGAGGCTCTTAATCACAATCTTTGTTTTCGTATTGTTCAAGCATCCCGCCCATTCGTTCATTGGAACTGCATATCAGCCAAGAGGACCGTGAACTCAGGAATCTTCCTACAATATGAGACTCTCGATCTTGCCACGTGTACTCGACTTAAACAAGAATGATTCAACACAGCGTCCGGATTCCCATTCGAAGTTTTCCTCAGACATTCTGGGGACCTCGCAAACAAAAAATTAACGTTTAAAATTGGAATCATATTATCGTGGTTTCCGAGTTTCTGCTCCTATGTGCAATTTCGAAGTCATTCCAGACGTATGGAGCTGGCATGTTCTATTCAATCGAAGAATGAAGCTAAATAAAGCCAGACCTCTGTGCTGCGAGTGACCTCTGTGCCCAGTAAACTGTCTCGGATACGAATTTGTAAGGCAGGACAATAACTTGGAATGCTCCCCTGCTGTTGATCGACTATCCCACCATTCGGTCGAAGTCGTTGCAACCCAGAAACCAAGGCAGTGGGCTGAGATTCCCACTTCTGATATTTTTATGTTATTCCGACAGGATGCATCCCTCATATGACAGGATGCATGCGATCAAATCGGAACTTTTCCGTGATGAGTTTCACGTTTCCGCCTCATTGTCGTTTCGGTCTTCCAATCAATGATACCGACAATTGTCGAAGGATTCGCTCTCATATGCCCCGGAATGGTCTTTAGCATGAAATGCTTTGTACTTCAGAGCTTGAGATCGAAATCTAGTTTTCGTGTTCCTCATCCCTAATTAGGAAGGAAAATCCCGCGATTCCCGATTTCAGAGTCGCCGCCATGCAGACTTTGTTGACAGTATCGGTGGGAACATTTTTAGACGCACATATATCAATTCCTAGCAAAGTTCATGATCCGATGCCATCGTGACTGTTAAGCCTAGAAATTGAAGTAATCTACAGGACGTACGTGTTTTGAAACACTTCTGTGACATTTGAAGAACTGATACGCGAGTAGCACTGCTCGAACTAGGTGAAACAACGTGGATTGTCTTTTGGGTACAAAGAGATAATTTATGACTTCTGCGATGATTACGGAAGCCCATAACGAAAGCGGCTATGTACACAATAGTCCCGTTGATATAACAAAAACCATGAGAATTTCCGATATCAGCTGATTCACTTAAAAGGCTCTGACAACTCGGGCATCCACGCAGCCGACCGTAAAACACGAACAACGGGCACGCCTGCAGCTCACGGTTTGGCGTTTGAACGTTTAACCCGGCTCAATCCCTATAATCCCGCTCTGTTTTATCGACTGATTTGCATATTTGTGCGGTTCCCAATATCAAACATTCCATAGAAGCAGTGAGTGTTTTACACATTTCGCATCATCTGTGAAACATTCGCACGTGATCACCTTGTAGTTTTCGGACTATATCTCAACAAGTAGAGCGAAACAATGTATGTACTCCAATATCGGTTCAAATCTATCCGACCCAAAGTAACGTAATTCCTCGAATAGCTTCTTTATCAGCTTGTGTTGTTTATATCACGAGAGCATAGATAAAGAAATTTTCCACACGATCTTATGATTTGCATTATCAGCCGACGACCCCACGCTGACTATGGAAGTTTTTGGCACCTTGAATGTTCGGGTTGAAACGTCATCTTTCATCTCTGGGAAAAGAACGGTCAAACAATTCAAAATGCAGTCCCGCGCGTAGCTTTCCTCGATCCCGAAAATGGTCTTAAACGGATTGATTGCTCAATCGGAAGATCGGTAGAAATTTCAAGGATCAAGCGTCGTAAACAATCGAACCGATACCAATCTCAATCGAAGCTCAATACACTGACGATTCACCGGTTCCGACAGCGTCTCCGGTCGTTATTGCATCGACAACGTCAGCATGACAAGGCCGGGTCGACAGCGAAAAATCACATTCGCGGGCTGAGCGAATACTGATTAGGCAGAAGAAAATACTGATTCGTCTACTCGAATGACAAAACCGTTTTGTGAATACTGCTACCCAAGAACAGACTACGGGAACCGCAGAGTATTGTTCTTCAAACATCGCCCACAGTTCAACGTTTAACAATACCTAGGACGACACCCTCGGTCGTTTTTTCAATTGTTCTTAGGAGGCGGCCAGATCATTGCAAGATTTGTCCTTTGTATTCACCGCTGGAGAAGTTTCTCTCGGCAAGCCGCAGCCCTCTTACCTGCTCGCTGTGCCACCAGGCGCGTGTGTCATGCTTTTGAGATCAGTCATCAGACAACTCATCGATCTCATGCAGTGCTTCGAGCTCAGGAACGAATTTCGAAATTTTCAGAAACTATGTTGGCAAACAATTTTCTCTCAATCCGATCGTATTCCCTCGCTGCGGCTGCGTTCACCAAGATACTGCAAGCCATTTGCTTGAGCTGGTATGGTGAGGAAATTCACCATGTGGGAAGAAGGTGGCTTCATGCGCCTCCGTAAACATCTGGAATAGAAACGTGGTCATCTGTCTCGTATTCGATACGCATCATGAACAATGAGAGGGCGAGAGGTTCTGGTCTTCTGATGCGGTGGCAGCTATATAAAGTGGTGAGCTTGCATTTGGGTTCAAGCAAGCAATCGATCGATTCAGCTAATCCAATATGAACTCTTTCTACGTTGTCGCACTTGCCCTCGTGGCTGTTGCTCACGCCGGTCATCTCGGTGGCGGAAGCTACGGAGGAGGTTACGGAGGAGGTTACGGAGGTGGATACGGTGGTGGATCTGGAAGTGGATCCGGTGGACAGATTCTTATCATCAAGGGAGCGGGAGGCTCAGGTGGCGGAGCTGGTGGCTCTTTGACCGTTGCCGGTCCTTCGCACTTTATCAAAACCATCCACCAAGTCAGAACCATCGACAACGGAGGTCAGATCCTTTCGAAGTCCGGAGGAGGACAGGCTAAGATTCTCATCGCCCGAGTTGCAGGAACCGCCTCAGTACAACAAGGTTCTGTGGGAGGAGGATACGGAGGAGCCGGCGGATGGTCAGCGGGAGGATCTGCTGGTGGACACGGTGGATGGTCTGCTGGCGGCTCTGGAGGATGGTGAATAGGAAATTGTGGAGGACACACTTTTGTAAATAAACAGAATTCGTGTAAATACTGAGAGAATGTCTCTTATTTTGATAGTCGACTAGGGTTGACCGATTGACGGATTTCGATTCTATTCTCTTCCCACGTTCCCCTGTGTCTCCACTGATGCAATGCAGATGAGATCGCCATTAGTTCTCGCATTACTTGCGCCTCTTAAACCCCAAGTGACAAAAACATTGATTTCATGCTCGAGGGTCTAAACAGGCATAGCACGAGCCGACCGCAGCTCCCCTCCAGCAACACCCCTTTGTTCAACTGGAATGATTCTGCGGTACTTCGTGGACAGTGAAGCGCTCTATGCGCGAAGGAACATGAGACGCTGCCGTCGAACGGATTGCCGCGCGGTCTCGGATATTGCGAAGATATTAAGAACACGATTTCATGCCGAAAACGCCCTGGCTTGCACTGAGTTCTCTGACAGCGATGTTGGGATAGCTCTCGAAACGACTTTAGATCGCTCCACTGTTTCTTGCGAAGCTTTGTGTTTCTGCTGACTCGTGAAAATCGCGGTTGATGTATCTGACGATGGTGTGGTATTGTGTGTGTGAAGTGCTGGCATACAAGCTTCGCCACACGATGACACCGTACCTAATTGTGGAGAAGGTGGACTTGGTGGGAAAATTTCGACTTCCATCATCGACTCGTGCGCCCTTCGACCAATTTAGCGCTACGGTTGCGAAGAACAATGAGGAACACTCCAAAAGAGCGAGCGGATCGCCCAGATAGCGATTCGAGAACAGAGTCAGTCAACCGGAGCCCGGCGGACTTTCTGCCTAGAGCCAAACGGTGCATGGGACAGCCTGAATTCGGTTTCGATTTACGAAACAGTATCTTGCTTCTCGGCCTCGTCCGCGTGGCTTGTAGATAGCACGCTTGGAAACTGGTTCCCCGAAAAGCATCCGATGTTACAACAGCGGTTGTTACACAGCTGAAAATAATTTCTTCCTATCGCAAACCATTTACAGGAATTTTGACGAGCATAGACATTCTTGTTGCAGTGTTCACTACAGGAACTTGCAATAGCTACTACAACCCTTGTACGTGGTTTTTAGTGGCACCTGTCACATGAATCTGTTCGTAGTCAACAATGAACGCGAAACAGCTATGATGTTTCTGGACCGTACCCTGGATGTCCGACCACCAGCCGACAGCTCGATCTGTAGTGCTTTTGTATTCGTATTGAATTCTCAAAAAATTCCTACCCCCACAAAAATCACCTTGTGACCAGGGTTTTTAGGTCTCCCACACCGCATTAACCATTCGGAATCTTATTTGAAATTCTCTAGTCAGCGCTCAGACGAATCGTTGGATATTATTTTAATTTTTTAAATCCCAGCCAAAAAAACTCCTCTCCGAAGCGACAGGAACCGTACACCGATTCTGCTTTGTTGGGGGACTTTCATGTTGTTTTTTTCGTTTAGTTTTCGGCTCCGGGGGTCTCTATGGACCATAGAGACCCCCGTGTGCTTCCGAATTCCCTGCGGAGAAACAGATTCACTCAAATCAACGATTACGAGTCGTGTTTGAACAGAGCTTGCCGGAATTCCCTCCAAGTGTCGAATACTATTGTGTCCGGCGAAGATTGCATCATTGACACATAAGAGATTCCCGCTTCCCACGACAGTGGATTGCGAGTACAACCGCAAGACCATCGTGTCCCTGATCTATGGGCCGATTGTCCCGAAGAAGAATTCAGGAGCTGTTGAATAGGAAAATGACAGGATGACCACTATGCAATTGTTTACCTTGGCATCGGTAATCCGAAACCTTCATCGCTGCCATCGTGGTGCTTATACAACAGTTTTGCTCTTCGTTGGCTTGCACCCAGTTATCGACGATTTCAGAGGGTGTGCACCGGACCCACGAGGAGACATTTTTGAGACATCTCATCAATATCGAATATGGAAACAAAGGCACAACATTTGATACTGAGATGGAGGATTTGAATCATCTACGGAAACATTTCGCTCGATTCATGTCGAATACAACTTCGAGTCATGATTTGATAAAGTGGTCCAAGAAACTTAGAATTTCTCGATGGGATCTGATTCCCAGGTACTAACGAGGCGGAGGTGCCATCGAAAATTTTCCTCGAATCATTCAGTCGAGAAATTCGAGCGTGAAATCGGGACTGTGAAGTGAGGTGTCTGCCCACAGTCAGCACCCTCTACGAAAGAGCCAATTTGAAAATGTGTCCGATTGCGGTGAGTTCGGGTCGAGAAGCCTCGCTTTTTCCTGAGAGGAGACATCGAGCGCCTGCCACACGACCGGGATGGCGGAGGAGGGACGATCGGAACAAAACAGGGGGAACTAATGCTGGAGGGCGAAGAGTTGTGAAACAATTAACGCCTGTGGGAACCTCAACAACCTCCGCCAAAGGATGACGATATGCATGCTTCAATCACTGAGCCGTACTGTGAGATCTGATTCTGGTTGAACCAGAGCAATCATGATAAGTTTGCACCTTAAAACGGAAGAATGTCCACCCGACTGATATCAATCCGTTTTGAGAGGGTCCTCATCCTGTTTTCGAATCACTTTCCACGTGAACATACTCCCTGTCTCCCCCCCCCTTACCAAACTGTTCCGAGGGCGAGCGTTCATGGAAAGGCGACGCACAATGGTTGCAAAGTGGCAGCCATCTCTCCAGAACATGTATCTCACCGACCCAGAACAACAAGAGCATTCATGTTTTTTGAACATAATGACTTTATTTCCAGATTGCTTCCGTTTCTTCTTCTTTCTATGTATACAAAATTTCCGAATCCCGTTCCAGTTGCGTTTGGCGAGTATGTACTCGTACGGGACTGAGGTTCATCGAACAGAACAAAAAATCCTTCTAGCACCCAATAACTAAGCTGGATTATCTCGGACATTACGTCCCGGTTGTTGAATTGCACTTCTTGTTCAGAAATAGTCGTCAGAATGGTATTCTGCTTTTCCGCGTGTGACTGGACGCGACGTCCTCGCTCCCACCTGTTCATAGGACGCAGGCTTGAACGGGTGTTTCTTTCCGGTTACTTTCGCGATGCAGTGTCCCATTCTTCGATGACCGAACCGTTGGTGCCGGTTGGTTTGTTGAGAGTCGTGAGTTGATTCAGCAAATATCCGCATTTGTGGTAACGGGGATCCTATTCCAAGTTTCTTCTCTGGATCCCGTGATGAGGTTCAAAGATGGCAACACCTTCATTGATCCCGCTGCGTGCCTATGTCATTGATTCCCCCCTGCTTCCCATGGTTAACGAGTGCACAGCTACATGTGTGGTGGAGGCATGTGTCTCAGATGGTGAGGGCCCACGGGTCCCCCCATATTCGGAGGTGGTATACCGTCAGGAGATGTCAGGGACAGAGAGGAAAACGCCGCCCTTCGGTTGGCTGGGGTAACGCCGAGGTTTTCCCAGTTTATCCAAGAAAGTCGGGCAGTGAGGTCTGCAAATAGCGATTGTTAGTCATCTGGTTGACTGCGGTGAATGTTTACTCGGCCGAACAACTCAACCAAGCGTCTTCGAGACCCCTCTGGCTTTCCCTGTCTCGCCGTCTCAATCGTTCTTTCTTTCGCTCGTTGCTTATTTCAGGAGCCACGGGTTTGGGAATGCTGCTGCGCGGGACATGATCACGTGCGAGTCTGCTGGTGATGGCTCAGCTCGCGGGGCAAATAGCTTTCATTGAAACCACTGAAGGGTAGGGAACAGCAACGACCACTGAGCGAGCTGCGAAACTTCAACCGCTCCAGACTCGGCTCTCGAAGCCGTCGAAGTAGGAGCCTCCCTGTCTGCCTGCCTGCCTGCCAGGCGGTTAGGCGTTTACTTACCACTAGTATTCCATTCGTGTGAGTGTTCGCCGCGAATTTCGCCGCGAAGACATTTGTCAATGTGAGTGAACGGATCATAGTTCGAAGTCAACACCTCTTTCAGCAATGCGATGTACGCGATCGCTAATCTGAGCGTATCGATCTTCGAGAGACGTTTTTCGAACGGGAATGTAGGCACGTGGCAGCGGAGCTCTTCGAAGGCGCTGAAAAGGGCCCCGTTCGTGAGTTGGGATCATCTGGGTTGTCGCGAAAAGATTTCGAGTTTGTTAAATTTAGTGGGCATACCTGTTGATGCTCATCATGCGTTTCCTTTCCCGAATATTTGCAGCCCTTCTTTGAACCTTATAAGGTCCACTAGAAGGATATTCATGCGGGTAGAAACTCTGCGACGGAGGACTCGAGCTGGGTGCCCCGAGAGACCCCAAGTTGCCCTGTCCCACACCACAGACCGTACCCGGGGATACCTGAAATTCGCGTGTTTAATGTTCATGAGTGTCTATCATCCCTAGCGTTCTTTCTAACGGCTGGAAGACTCTTCTACTTACGACACCGTGAGCACCGTCCAGGGAGACAGTTACGTTACTGTCATGTGAGTTTTGTGACTGACCGGGCGTTTGTCCTGACGAAGATGCGCTGGAGCTTGAGCCGAGCGGTGAGCTGATGCCCCCTGAACTGAAGAGTTCTCCTAGAGAACCTCCTTGCATGTATCCGTACGGTGATGCGGCTCCTGACATCGTTGAATTTTTGTTCCCGAGTCAAGGGGCAGCTCAACTCAAGCTCCGGTGGATATGCGCACGAAACAAACTCCTAAACTCGCGTGACTCCTGGACGGAGTTGCAATCCTTGGATATCCGATCACGTTGACGAACAATCGTAAAGGAGTATCCGATGCCTCAGGTCTATGCCGGATCCTTCGCGGACACTGGATCGAAGATGTTGAAGCTTTCTTTCCGGCCCGCACAGGTCCGGACCTCAGGGACGAAAAACCAAAAAAGAGCTTCCAAATCCGAATCGGGTATTGTTGCAAGCTCACATGTTTCCTCGAAGCTGCCGGATTTGGATGTGCAAGGAGCCTTACTTGGCTCGCCTGCCTGTCAAATGCACTCGGGGTTTGGTACCGCCTTTGCAAGTCCCACCCCTCGGAGGCTCCTCCCAGAGGAGCCCTTCTCATGAGAATAGAGGCCATTTTTCGAGGCTCGATCGGATACGAAGTGAGAAACCCAACTTGAGGTTGACAAGAAACGATTGGAAGACATTGTGCATCCAGTGTATCTCGGAAATATTTGTGCTTAGCTGGTCAAGAGACGATGGCAGACGTTTGAAACTTCTTCGGCTGGCGGGTCGCGCCGCGTCCTTTACCAGAGACTGCGGAATGCACCGTTTGTCGTTTGCATGATCTCGTTTCCCCCTGGTCCATTTTCGTCGGGTGCGGTCAGGAGTCTTCATCTCGGACCAGCAATCTTCGGTCAGCGTTTTCGAAGTTTGTTTTCGCGCAAGAGGCAGCCGTGTGTTGATTGGACTCGGAACGCATTCCCTGGGCTGCAACTGTGTTTTCTTCCTCCATTCTTTGATTCAGACGCGAACAAGTCCTTAGGGATGAGAGCCTCAATAAGATTTAGGAAGTTAGATGTGAGGTCATTGTTTTGGGCCTGAGAGCTGCGGAAATCCTACCACTCGACGAAGTTTAGGCCTCCGACTGAGGATGGAAACTGTGAAAAAAATCGCAGTTCAGGCAATCCGAGGAGAAGCTCGGTAGCTGGATTCTATCAGTCGTCTCGGCCATCATGAGCTGAGTGGAAACAAGATCCGACGCCATTTTCCCTTTTTGGGTGAGTCCAACTCCTGCTCCCGAACGACTACAAATCCGGCTGATGAAAAAAAAAAAACGGAATCGAAGGCCTTCAATACATCTGCTTCCACACCCGTGTTTTTCCGAAAAAAGTGAAGCTTTTCCACAGGCTCTTGCAAGCCGATCCTATTCGGAGGAATATCCATCGGTTTGAGGTGAATCTATACGACGGGCACAAACGGAACTCGGGTTTCAAACTTGAGATTAACGGATTCGAGTAGATTTTGTCAGTTTTTGACGGATTCAGATGACGACGGAATGGGTGTGGATAGCAACTTACCGCCGACGAAGTGTGTAGAAGAGGAGTTCGATACTTTCTCGGAGTATATGTGAGTTGGTGTACATGAACAGCTAATAAAACTCTAGCTGCGCAACTGGCCTCTTCCCTCTGTCCCTCCGTATAAGTTCTGAACAATTTGACAGGACTTCAGTTCGTTGGTCTTGGTTTGATCATCGGCGTGAAATGCAATCGAGACGAAAACTTATCTCCGATGGGATCGTACCCTTGGTGAAAGCGATTCCAGCTTGGAAATAACAGATTCGATGTAGAAAACGCGTCAGTTACGTTTTTGATTCGCTGAGTCGATGTCCAACGTTTAGTTGGGATAACCTGGCTGAGGAATTCGTGCGACTGTACCCCCAAACAACCGGTACCCCAAACTTCCAGGTTCCTGGCACACAATGCTTGACCTAGTGATTCGCTGACCATTCTCCAAAGTTTTTCTGTAAATCTAAATGGCTTGTGGAAACTGGTGACTAGGTAAAGGAATACCTCGCATAATGCGGTGTTGCATGGTGCGGTTTTCCCTTGACGTAATGAAGTCATTTTTGACAATCGGAGAATTTTCATTCTGAGCTAGTCACGATCAGAACTTATGACAGGTGGCGAGGAACCGATATTTTTGATAAAAACTCCCGAATTTTTAGTTTTTATCAAATACCGGCTTCCCCAGGATTTCCCACTAATCTCGCGTTTTTTAAATTTCACCCAAATCATTCCAATATCGCATAACCGTGCTTTCATCAAGAATCAACTGGAACCATCGATTCCCCGTTTTTTTCTCTCTCCATCATTTTCCTCGCATAGTGCGGACCCGAAAACCGCTCTGAGCGAGAGTTTCCTGTACTCGGCTCCACAATCTTCCGAACCATGCCGACGATCTATTCAGGCGTGAACTCAACTTCTTTGAAGGGAACGGGAACGAGGGAAACCTTTCTTCCAGTGGTGGTCGACGTCATCCGTGAAAAATTGCTCTTGTTGCGACGGACCGCGCCAGACCTTTGGCTATCTTGTCGTCTGAATTTGTCGCGATCGCGTCTGAGCCTAAATGTATATCTGGTATCCAACGTGTCTGCGACATAGCGTCTTCGTCCAACGGCTTTTCTGGAAACCGAATCGACGAGAGCCTGGATTTATAACGGAAATCAGTGAGATGGGTCATATATTCCATTATGCTCCCCGAATGGAAGGAGTCTCCCGCTGATCTAATCCCCACTGACTTTCGGAGCTTCCCTTTAGAGAGCTCGCTCTTGATGTAAGACATGTCAGGATCCATGTTGGGATTTCAGTGAATCTCGGCAATATTTTGGCCAGCTGGATTCTCTGGGAGGATCGACGAGTCTTTCCGTGAATAGAGCCCATTGGTAAAAAAGTTTATGATCCTGGAAGACATTTTCAGATTCGCAGGTTTCTGTCCACGAGGCATTGCTTCTCTGTCAGGCAACGCTCACAACTGAAGCTCAAGATTAGTGCAACCCGAATGCCACACAATTCTGCGTATCCAAAATAGGAAGTTTTCGCAGAGAAAAGAAGAATGGGAAGAAAAATTTCTGCAGTGGCCCGATTTTCCGAGGCGTCAAACCCGATTCTGTCCCCCATCTTGACAGAGACACATTTTTTTCCCTCGAAACGCGAGACTCGGATGGTCGCTCGAAAGCCCCATGGGCAGGTGTATCTAAATAATGCATGCTATGCATGGGACCGAGAGCTTTCAAATAACGAGCGCACTCTTGAAATTCATTCTCGATCAGTCGGTGAAACCGGAAAATCAAATCTAAACTATTTATTATCGATCGCGGATTCTGTTGAGCGTCGATCACTGTCGATCTTTGACTGTCGCCGGAACACAGAATTCCCCAACAGTAGACTGAAGCGTTCGTTCGCTGCGCGCATTGCGGAGAATGCTCCTGTTTGGACCGCGCCATCTTCCAGAAAGTCGACATCGACTGCACCCTCGCAGGACTTCTTGCCGATGTTACTTCAATGAGTACATCGGCAAGAAGTATATCGTTGCCGGTGTCGGCTCGATCGGGAAATCTGTGCCTCTATTTGGGACTTGCGCATCAATCGCTTCTCGATTGAAGTGATCAGAATTCGCGTCGGTCGATTGATAACCTTTCCTCCATCCTCTTGCCGTTTCTGTGCACGGGGACTATGTGTTTGTCCGCTTTCCCGATTTTGGTTCGCTTGAGATTGCTCCCTTATGGAGACCATCCCTCACCACCGAAAATAAATTGTCAAAAGTCGCGTCTCTTGGAAAGGATCAATGGCGGCTTTGACGCTTGAAAAAGTTCTCAAGTCGAGGGCGACACTCAGACAGATTGACTTTAACTTACAGTTCGTGGAAGCGACCTTCCGAGGCAGCTGGCTGGATAGGACGATGAGCTTTTTCATGCGGAATGTACACGGGTAGCGCTCCTCTTAGGCTCACTTCTCTAAAAGCTTCGAGATACCCCAGTCAGCAGAACACGGAGTTCTCAGGTAACGTACGAGCTCCTGGAGGAGCCCCGCGACATCTTCAAAAAGATATCTGATGAAAGATGTCTGATGATTAAACCATGAATGGAACGAATGCTGAATGATCCCAGTGATCCTAGTATGGAACTTGCTCATTTCACTACAAGTTACATATGATCCTGATTCGACAGCGAGTTCTTTTCCGCAGGTCCAATTGAAGTTTTCGGAGGAAAACTCTGTTGAACCCACTTCCGATAACAGTCGCCGAGTGTCGATCGATTCACACATCATCGTGCACACTATGTATTGTGTGCACGTCGCACAAGGTGTATGTCGGCGGCTTTCGAGATTCTCTTCGAACACGATGAATTTTTCATAGTCTTTTTTAGTATTCACTCAGGACTGATCGTGGGTTGATTCCGAAATCTCGGAAAGCATTCAGATGTTCAGTGACGCAAACGTGCGGACTCGATACGAACCTTGATCTGCTCAGCTCTGAAATCCGCAAATGGAGAGATTTGTTTTCCGAACCTCAGGCAATCATTAACGTCAAGAACGGCAGTACCCGGAAAGGGTACGCGCCATCTGGGTGGTGAAGTGTCAGCGCTGAAGCATTGGCCTCCAAGCTCTACGAAAGGCTTTGTGTTCCTCTTCTCGTGCAGTTTGAGGCCTCTCTCGAGTTCTTGCTCCTAACGGTCTGTGGGGTTCAAATCCTCATATCAGCTGCTGACTTGGTGTCATCACGATAGCTCTCAGGGTGGAAACAGTTGACGAACCAGTGTTCGTCAACTCTCATCGTGTGATGATGTCTCATTGGATCGTGGCGCTATGGTTCGTGGCATCAGCGACCACTATACCAGACCGTCGAAAAGAAGGTAATGCGAAAATAATTCCAACGTGAACTCTCATCCAAGCAGAGAATTTCCCATTGTTGGTGTTCACAGTCTTGTCTGTCTTATTGTGTGGTTTTCTCTTATTTATCGGCGATCGAGCCGAGCAGTACAGCTCCTTCTGACTGCAAATTGATGCGAATAACTTGAAGCCGTTTATGAGCTGTTATGATCATCATTACGACTCACTGTAGTGACCTTGTTTGTCCGGCAGAGTGAGAGTCCCTCGTTTCTTCCAGGTTTTGGTCCTGAGGTTTTTTTTCGGAGTGTTTCGTTGGATTTTCCCAAACTGAGATTTGCCGACACGGAGTGCACTTCCACGACGGGCCGTAGAGGAGTATGCGTCGGATATCCTGAGTGCGAAGGAGATGACGCCGTCAGAGAAGGATCCTGCTCTGACGGCTTTGGTACTTGTTGTATATGTGAGTAATGTTGATTCGCTTCGAGGTGTGATGACAAATGGATTCCGATGTTTCAGCGTAGCTTTTCAGATCAGAATTTGATTCCGTTTTCAGATTTAGTGGAGTCTTCTGATACTCAGCAGAGAATTATTTCTACCGTGAACGAGCGGGGCTCGTTCTATTCAAACCCAGACTTCCCTTTGCCGACGACTTTGGCCGAGTCCTATGTTCAACTTCGAATCGAAACTGATGTTTGCCAGATTCGACTCGACTTTGAAAGCCTCGACCTCCCCGAAAACACGGTTTTCCAGACGACCGTTGGTGACCAGGTCTTAGCACCCATCCTATCTGGAAACAACACTGGACAACATCGTAAGGAGCTAATAACTTTTTTTCGAGCATCGCTATCGAGAGCGCCCTCATGAAATCTTCTGAATGCTCTCTGTGAATTCTCAAGTAATACTCAGCGTCGACGAGGGCCCCCGTCAATCATGGTTGTCGCTAAACATCTCGGGCCCGTTCGCCCCCAAATTGTGGAACATTCACCTGACAAACGTGTACTGTTACTCCTTCGCGACAGGTGAGCGGCAAGATACCAGTGACTATCAGAAGCCTGGATTTGATCTTGTTTGGAAACTATGAAGCTAACAAAAACATACACGCGTACGCGCATGCACACGTCGAATAGCAATATCATAGACCGATGATGCTGTACACAATTCCTGAGCAGATCTCCTCTGTCGTAGCGAGTCAAGTTCTACTCTTTCTTGCAGCACCACCTGGCTGCATCCAATACTTTGTATCTCCAAATGGAGTCATTCTTTCTCTCAACGTTCACTCCGAAGAATCCTCGTCTTATGCCGTTTGTCTCCGATCGAAGAATTCAAGAGAGAATCTGCTATCGCTGAGGTCTTTCGCATCTGGAACTACATGCGTTAGTTCTGTGCAGGTGCCCGCTGGTATGGCCCTAAATGGCGGGGAGATACCCGCTAGAATTTGTGCGAGTGACAACCTTCAGATAAGTTGTGAGTATTACGGAAACAAGAGACTTATTGAGGAGAGGCTCGAACGCTATTCACGCATCAGTGATCGACTCATCACTCTACCTCCCTCGCATGCGGACTGATTCGAAGATACTCCACTTGCTGGACAGGCAATCAATAGATCTTCATATTTGAATTGATACGACAGCTCTCACCCCCCTCCCTCCCTCCCTCCCCCAGTCTGAGAATGAATCGAACACCTTGATTGACACGGCTCATTTCTTGTTCCAGATAAAGTTTTCGGACCGCTGGTTCTGTATATGAAAACCGCTCCTGGTCAGAAGGGCGTTGAGCTACAATATGAATTGTGAACTAGCTTTCAAGAAATAAAGTTCATCAGCTTTCATCCACGGCCTTTACTGCAAAAGTCGACAACTCCGGCGCCTCTCAGCATCTGAGACGTCTCTCGTCTCAATGCATGAACATGTGTTCACCGCAGCGTGTGTACCAGTTTCTGCGGCGAGTAAAGAAAGCTCTGCATTCGTCTTCAGATCGTGAGGACCCACAGAGTCAGAACAAGCAGTGCGCGTGTTTTTCGATCACGACGAGGTTCAAGGCACTTGCCTCTCGAAAGCGTATTTCTGGAGGGGTGCTCAGGGATCACTTTTCGTTTCCAATAACTCTGCCGTTATGAGGGCTGGAGTCGCTCTGTTCAACTTCACCCGTTCCGATTCTTGTTTTTCTGACCGTGGCTCGAATGCATCCTCTTCGTCATCGGTTGGCAACCTCTTTTACTCCATGGACCACCTAGCATCCATCTAGAACGGTCGCGGACATCTGAAAATTCAGATCATATGATTCAAGACGATTCGAGATGCTAAACACTTCGAGAACTATCGACGAAGTCTCGAAAGGCTATTTCGCACACAGATGCATGTCTAAGGACTTGAGTCAGAAGCAACGAAAGTCTTGCCGTGTACCACCGTTTGGTCATTCCTCGGCCATTCCTGCTTTGCTCGCAGCATCTTGATTCTGATGCCACTTCGTGGGCAGTTGAGGGAGGCTCATAATAGGACCGAAATCCATCTCTAACGACTTGATATGAGAATTGTGGAGCTCTTTTCTCGACCGGTCTCTCGAAGAATCCCGCGATTTCATCGAAGATTCTTCAAAAAGCCGACCCGACGAGTTTTCTTTTCGGAGACCGCCGCTATTGATCCGTGAATCGAATCGTAGAGAGAATATCATGGCTGACTCGATCATGACGAGAATATCGAATGAAAACGATGCAGTTTGATTATAAATAAGATAAATTTATTTCTTGATTCCTCCGATTCATTTTCGACGGTAATGAAGGTCGGGAGTTGAAGGCGGGGGTGCGTAGGCGGAGCGCACGGGAACTGGACGCATGGTCGTGGTTGTTGTGGCGGCAGGTTTACCGCCGTACGCGGGCTGTTCATCTTCGGGCTCGGGAACCGCGTATGATTTCGAAGGGTTGGCTGCAGGCTGTGTAGCGCTCGACCCGGTCTGACTGAGGAGAGCGGAGGCCGGAATCACCACGGTATGAAGGAACTGGGGCTTAGGAAGCTTGTTGAAACTTATCAATCCAACTTCGGCGCCTGCTTTTGCACCAGCAATAGCGCCAACTTTCATGGCTCCTACTTTGAGAGGCCATTCCAAGATAGCCTTCTTGGTGTGGTATACGTTCGAAGCGGCAGCTTTCGCCAGGTTCAGTTTAGCTTTGAGCAAACTATGCTTTTTTGCAGCGATCGCCGCTAGCAAGGGTACCTTTGCAAGGAGGCCGAGCTTCGAGAGTTTAAGGAGCAGAAGTCCGGGCGCGAAAAGGGGCATCATTAGCTTGGCGGGTAGGGCCACTGCGGCAAACTTCGCGACACTTCCAGCTAAAGCAGCAGCGCCGCCAGCCGCGCCAGCTACCACAAAAGTCGCAGTGGAGGAACTCACGAGGGCCAGGAGGATCAGAAATCCCAATCTCATCTGAAATGTACATGAACATTCACTTTAAGAACTGACACGAGAATTTGTGCCGCTTCTTTTGGGAACCTTCAATATGATCGGAAAAAGGTTTACTCACGGTTGAATTTTTCGAGTTCGAGCGCAGCGTGACCGTGGGAGGAACCTCGATGAAATGCGAATCCTCATGAATTCAGTTGTCTTTATATGCTATGCGAGGGCGCTGAGATACGAGTCTTGACCTTCCACAGGAAGTCACCGTTTGCGGTTTGTTGAGAAGTCTCTCTGAAGCGGGGTTGTACCACAAAAAAATGCAACCTACGACATGAAGTCCGATTGAATCCGGAGGTCCGACACTTCTAGGGGCTACTCACTGAGATCTGGGGCAGCTGATCCGAACAATTTATTGGGCGCGAGAAGAAATCAACAAGTAGGAACCATCACTCGGGGTTTCTCGCATGGCCGAACGAGGTCAGCAAGTCTCAGCTTGTACCTCGATGCGACAGAGCTCATGATTAATTGGGATTTCAATGTATGTCGTGCACAGTTCAAACTTCCACGTCAGGAGTTAACACGTTCAGTGGATCTTATATTGTTTCATTCAGTGCCTGAGAGCTACTTTGAGGCATATTCAGTCGAGTCCATTGCGGCTCGTCGGCCGAGAGACGGCTTCGAGTTCTGGCAGTGATTAAAAACAAAACTACCGCTAGGTTGCTCAGTGCAGCATGCGGTGCGCCGCGGACTGATCTTGAAAATGAGAGCCCTCGAAACCTCTGGATTGATGAGAGAATTCTGAATCGCATCTACGCATTCTGCGACGCCCGTTGGCAATCTGCAATGATATCACGGAATAGGTCCTTCGATATGCATCCTGGCTTTTCTGGCCGAAAAAAATAGTTTCATGCTGGTACTTTTCTCGTAGATGGTCGCGTTGATACTCTCATGGATGCTCGTTTCTTTCCTCCGATGTGATGTGTTTGAAAGCCGAATCAGCAAGCTCAGGTAGAATTCATTGTCGACGAACCCCCATAACCACAAAGACCGGCAGAGCAGAAGTACTTATACCGGGCGAGTCGCTGTGTTCTACCATCTAGCAGGTCCTATGGGATCATCGACGGAATTAGCTTAAAACTAGGGAAGGACCGCGATCTTCAGAACTCGATCATTGTCATTGTCACAGGAAATGAACCGGGAATGAAAAAATGTGGCTGTTTCGTTTCAGAGCTTTGTGATCGCCATGAGATGTATTCGGAGAAGCGCTCCAACTATTGATTAGCTTCATATTGATGTGACATTGAAACGAGCGGAAACTGTGGTGATTTGAATGTATCACGGGGAGCACCAAATATGCCAGGCCGCCTGGAAATTCTATATTTCTTTCTTGAAATCGAACCTTACTCCCTGACGGTTTTTTCCGCGGAAACTGGGAAGAAAGTCGAGCGAGAGAGTTTCATTCGGGCCGGCTATTCTGCCCTACACGAGGATGCCAATTCGATCCTCCGAGCTTCCAAATCGCTCGGAAAATTATACAAGGAGAAGCTACAAGAGGAGCATTGTCAGCGACAGAGAGTTGTTGACGGACGCAAAGCAGGATCAAACTCCGCAATAAAAATCCTTCGTTGGGAGTCTACCGTAGAACTCTCCAACAATCTGTACATGTGTTTGTTTGCACGCATCATTTCATCAACATCTCTGCTCGTTTCGTTGTACTGCCGCTCGTCAGTAGTTCCGTTGATTCCGCGCGGATGACGATCGACCCGTTTCTATACTCTGCCGAGTATGTCCCTGTTCTACGACAGAGTCTTCGAGTGAATTCCACGTGCGTGCGCGACGTAACTCACGTCTGAAAATCTTCGGTCTCCGGCCGAAATAATTCCCGAATTTTTTCTCCCGACCCGCTGAACACCCTCTCTCCATTGCTCAAAAGGATGCTGGATGCCATTTTCAACCACGTTCCTAATGCACGGGTTGCCATTTGTCAGGAGCAGGCGTACGATTCATCTCTTCGGACTGTTGCGTTCTACCCGAAAGGAATCTAGTGACTTGGATGAGCGTTATCCAGTACAAGACATCAAGTCCGTGACTACAGATTACGGTATTCAGAAGATTTTATACGCCTATCTCCGTGTCGATGCCAGGAAGATGAGGAAGGCAGAGAGTTTTTTCGAAAAGTACATTTTTCAGCTCTACAACTTCAGTCTGATGATTTTCCTCTTTCCCCTAACGTACTGTTCTAATAAAAGCAAATCCCGAAATCCTCAATAACGGGTTGATGTCTTCGCAGCGTGTTCGCAATCTTTTTTTAGAGGACCGTGTGGTTGCCAGTTCATCACGAACCAATTCTACAGTGAAAATCTGAAATCCGCGCGTCCGATGGAAAGGTAATGCAGAGGTTGTTCAGTATAGTGACATGCAAACATCAGCTCAAGGAATCCCGACTCTCTACGCCGAAGTTCAATTTTCGGTGTCATTCTAATGCTTCAATCGGAAGTCTGGCAAATGAGCGCGTTGCATGACTGCTACTTTGCTCATATGTGTAGCACCAATAGAGGACTCCATTACTCTACATACATTCTATATGAACTACATCTCGCTCATGTGCATTCTCAGATTTTTGGAGACGAAGTGATTGCCTGCGGAAGTTGGCATCTACGTCCCGGCCAAAGAGGAATGTTGGAACAACACGTTTCATATTTCTTCTCCCATCCACCGTTTTGCTTATAACACTTGTCGCCTGTGTACTTGCAGCGGTGGGTGATACTGATTCTTGATCGAATGCTCAACATCCGCAGAATATAGGTGAATTATAAGGCTCACAGGTTTCTTAATATGCTCTGGTAATTTGTTTTTCGGATCATTTGCCAACAACAATAACGTGTACCTGGCTGCCTCGATACTGGCACTCCATTCGTGAAAAGGAGTCGACAACGCCGCACAGTACCCGATTTCACCGAATTATGTGGACAAAAACCAGGGTCGGAACTCGGGTACCGCGTGCATCACTTGATGTTCTGCATAATGGGGACCCCCGGAACGTGAGTTTCGTCGAACGAAATGCACCCCGTGTACCAGAAACAGCCCACACAAAACAGGGAAAAGAGAGCGCTGAAATCCGCCTGGTTTCGTCAGTGAGCAGCTTATCGAAAGATTCTCCAGGAAATGAACAGTTGCGGAGAATTATAGATCTGATCTCGCTATACACCATCAGAATGACTCACTCACCCATTCACCTAGTAAATATTTCGCTCGATCGTAACAAAATAGAGGTCATGAAAAATAAAAATAAATCGCTGGAATCGCCAAACTGGAGGAGGCCACACCTTTCCGCTCCCGCGTGCCTTTGGTCTGTTACCTATCTAGGAATGTAGATCAATGCACCTAGTCTCGGGTCTCGAATGAGACGACGTGTTAGTTAGAACTGCTATTTTCAGCAAATCTAATTTTCAGAGTCCATGGGATTCAAACTTTTGTTCCAGAAGTAGTGTTCAGTATTATTCGAGCCAACATCGAGGGTCTTTCCCGCGTTGACATTTTGGGACCTCCACTGCAGCTTTTCCTTCTTTCTTTTATTGTATCGTATCCACCTGAGTGTTTCAGAAAGAACCCACAAGTTCATAAAAAAAAAACAGATTTACTTGGAAATTCTTGTACATATATCCATTTTTACACCCTATTTCTCGGGAAGAGGAATTCGGCAACACTTTCCACCTCCCTTCCCTGACTCGAGAAACTCAAAGCTTCAATAATATGCAAAAAATTATTTCTTCCACCTAATTCAGCAAAATTGGCCACTGTGCGGGGTGCTTCCTAAACGGATTGTGTTGCTTCGATTGTAAGAGTTGCGTTATAGAGTTCACCATAGTCCAGAAACAGATTCCACAAGTCACGGCATCATCATTGACAAGACTGGACCAGCAGCTTGCCGAGAACTCCTTTAAAGGGTCTTCGATGTCCTCGTCAGTTCCACTGCTCATTTCATGCAAAATACATGTGCTGCTCTATTTTTCAACCCCTCCGAAACCTGCTTTTCTATGTCAGACTCATCATTCTATGTCAGCCCGTCAAATAGCGACCGCTCTTCTATTGTTCCAACCAGTCCGGAGGAGAATCCCTGTTCTCTGCCAAACGGGAAAGTCATGATGTGGACGACGGAGTCTGTTCGATCCGTACACCGTTGAGCGCCGCGAAAACTATGAGCTTCGGTGTTTTGTTATCCTCGATGTGCTCCGATCAGGAAGCGATTTCGACGCTCTTGAACTGGCATAACACAATTCCTTATTTTTTCACCGGAGCGATCGAAACCTGGGAGCAGAGTTGGGCTCCTCTTGAAGTCTTACAAGCCTCGTTGTCCAGATAGATTCGAACGACGATTCTATTCTGAGCCTTCTGACAAGATAGCACGAGTGAGATGAAGTACGCAAGAGGAGCTCGAGTCATGACAAAAGATGCCGCCTACTTGTACACAGAGCCGCCGGTGGCCCTTCCGCTCAGATTGGTATGCGAGACGATCCTATTGACGGACGAAAAACTGTTCACTGCATTTTTCATAGGCGATGGCAGGCCGATTAGTTCTCAGATAATTTGTTCGTCCAGGATCTGGATTTCGACCACCGTGTGTCGTCCAAGCTTAAGGTACTCCGATAATTCGAATACTCACTCGCACCTCGACGTAACTGACGATAAAGACAGTATTCTCTTGGTATTGGTATTTATTGGTAATTATGCATCTTCATTCGTGGATGACCCTTCGTTTCGGGGGGAGCAAGCTCAGCAGATGCCCTTGCTACGCAAACCACAGTTTTTGGGATCTGGTCACAGACTGGTCACAGAGTGGACACCGTTGAATCTACTCCCGATTGACAGTCGTCGAGTGTCAATCGATGCACTCATTTGCATGCTGCAGCGTTCGTCCGCAGACAGGTTTTTGGGCGACGTGCACACATGTGTACATTCCGCCTAGCGTGCATCCCGGCGGCCGTCGAGATTCGAACCGCCGCCATCGAGTTCTGGTTACAAGATTAGCCGTGTAACCACAAGACAATCGGCCGTTTGATCCCCTTTTCGGACACACGGGTTGAACCAACTCCAACCAACGGTGCCTAGGCGAAGGGAACGTCCTTACGGACACCCTAGCGGACACAACCCGACACCAGAGGGAACGAACCGAATTGTCATTGGTGTTCCATGACGCCAGAACTCAGCCCCGCCGAAACACGGTTAAAGTCCCATGCCGAGGAGACCGGCGCATTTCTTCGCGCATCAGCATGAGCGATAACGCTGTCAAACCGGAGTCACAGCGCCAGATACCAGAGAGTCGATGCACACTGCATGAAGTGTGGAACCGAAGGAGAAACGATGCCTCACCTAATAATGGATTGCATGCCGCATTCGCACGAGACAAATGAGTTTGCGAGATGAATGGGTTCCAATGGGAATGAGCCGGACATCTGGAGGGAATAGAGAAAATCAAGAGAAGCAATGAAAACGAGATACTCTACTATATGAGATGGGAGGATCCCTCGCCACACCGACGAAGCTCGCAATCGCTATCAGGATCATTCTCCTCTGAGTTTCAGAACTCGTTAATCTGTTCGTCGCTGTGGAAGTTTGAAAACCGATCTCAGTCGGAGAGGATGACTGTTGCGACGATTTTATGAATCCCGCATTTCTCATCGAGTTATCTTGGCTTCTCTGTGGAGCGGCGCCTCATATACCAAATGAGGCGCAACGACTCTTCTTATTCAGAACTAGCGTACCCTGCCGCGCTTCGCTGCGGCGTTAAACGTCTTGCATGCTAGCTGAGGATGCGAATTGACGCTGGGTGAGAGCGAGTTCAACGTAGGGGTGAAGTGGCTGTCAGCGTTGTCGTGACTCGAGCCATGAGGTCTATTTACGCACAGGTCTAGTTCCGCGTTTCGTTTCTGGACGCAATCCATGATGTTACGAAAATCAGCATTGAGCTCGTTCGGCGTACTCACACGACTACCTCACGCCTTGACTGCTTTTCGGATCGAAAGGAGTCCACAGAAAGGTCAAGGGTTGCCAGGAGCCCACTCTGCAGGTATCAGCGTCGATGATGCGCTGACCACTCAGTCAGAAGCAGCCGAGAGAAGACAGCCTGAGAGTCTAGGCGAATGTTGAAGTTCACCGGGAGGTGAATCGACGCCCGGAACTCGATGCGCCCTGCCTGGAGACTCTGCCGGCTCGAGTCATTTAGTTTTGGAATTTTGATCCCGGATACCCTTCTCGGTTGAAATTTAATAAAACCCCGATGTGGGAGGTTTCCAAGCCGGGTACCCACTGAGAATGAGGAAGTTTTTCCTATTTAAACGGATGCAATTCATTCGAAGATTGAGTTACTCATGTGAGTTACGTACACTTTGAGTCAGCGGGCTCGTGTTGCTCCTCCGGGAAGTTCTCAAGATCTACTTCAATACAGAGTACCCTCGCTTCTCCGCGCTCTTCGGATATTTTTTCGCCGTGATTTCCTCGTTCTGTGAGCGTCTATTTTCCTTTCATTGAGAACTCTGGCGAACTCTAAAGGAGGAAGATAGAACACGCTCAAAACAACACTCCGCTAAGACAGCTTTCATTTTCGCGCGATAGGGAGAGGAGTAGACATGGGCTTCCGCGGTACGGAAGCACGGTTGTACACTCTAAAATCCTTGGTATGGCTGGTACGGACCGGTAGGGAATCCTCATCGTACCCGTTCGGTACAGGTCCGTAGCAACCGTCCCAGGATTTTTGGAGTGTAAGAACGTGCTTCCGTACCGCGGAAGCCCATGCCTAGAGAGGAGGTTTTCGGTCAACTGGGTTCGGTCTACTGGGGCTTTCGGTCAAGTGGGTACATGTATACCGAAAGTAGAGTCTCTGGTCAAGGTTGAGGCGATGAGTGGAACTCGGGTAAGCGACACTAACGGTATCTTGCGAAGTTTGCGACGGAAGAGCTATGCATACCATCCTGGCTCCTAAAAACGTATGTGGCTTACTTCCAAGGGACAATTCATGAAGCCTGATGGCGGTTCTGGTTGCTGCGTGGGCGCTTCCACGTTTGGAATCCGGCATGAATTTATTCCCCGAGACATGTCTCCGACCTAGCTGAGCTCGTTGCGCCAATCTGTTTCCATGATTCCGATCAAGTAATTTCAATCAGGTCCATGATGAAAGTCGTCGCGTTCTCCGTGAGACCATAGGTCAGCCGAGTAGCTCCCCGTTGTGCGCGGTATGAACGGAAGAGATTCGAAGACAAAGAAGTTGTAGGGTCCTTCCCTGACTTTGCACTTCGCACTGCATAGACCTTAGAGTCCCTTGTTGGGGACCAGTGGTCTAAAGTGTGATCTTCAGCACCACTAACAACAATTTTGAACACAACAACTCGCACGGTAGATTTGTCCAAAGAACACACGGGAGGACTGAGGATGCGAAGTGACGCTGGACGGAAGCGGGTTCAACGTATGGGTGAAGTGGCTGTCAGAGTTGTCACGACTCATTAACTGGTTATACTCGCGTACCCCTGCCACGCTTCGCTGTGTCTTTCGAGTTCGCAGGGGCGTCTGACTGAGTATCCCAGGTCAGCTGGGATACTTCTTGACTCTTAACGGACGCAACTTGGAGGCGTACTCTGTTACCGTCCATGCCATGATGAGTACGTGCCACTGATGATTGATGACGTCTGCGACCGTAGCCTTGTTTGATTTGGACGAAGGAGCGACGCATTGGACGGCAGACGACGCATTCTCAGAGACGACAACGTGGACAATCCCCGGAAGCAGCTGAGCGGGAGGAGTCGAAGGTGCGAGGGGTTCTCGGGGTTCGGGTAGGAACGGCGACACACTATGAACGACGGCAACGTCGAGTGCTCGTGGAAGGTTGCGGCTTTGACCAAGATTCACATTTGGCACCTCCGAATGAGCACTGTAAATGCGATTCAAGACGTTAGAGTATGCAACATCAGGCAGAACATGTCATTGAAGTCGTCTTTAGGCCTCGCGAGCGCTCACCCTTCTGGCAGAATTTCACGTGAGCCTTGCTGGTCGTCGACAGACAGGCGAGTCACGACGTCTGGCAACGGAAACCCCGCTGAATCGCTTCTCGGCAAGACGGGAGTGGGTGTTCTGGAAGTTACGGCGTGTTTACTTTAGTTACCTCCGTGGTATCGCACTCGTAATCGGGATCGCTTCCAGCGATTGTAAGAGGCGGACATCGCACATCAGTGAGGTCCACCGAAAGGGAAGGGGAACAACACGCACGCGTCGATCTCTGAAGAGGGAACTCACCGCCTACGGCTTGAAGCAGAGCCGGCTGGAGTTAGCTGTAGGTCGTGAGCAGGGTCCGAGTGAGGAGCGATGGGCAGTCTTGTTCTTTTCAGCCGCTTCGCGACTATAGTTGGTCGACTGAGGTGCGAACGCTTTCGCGCAGGCATGATGGTCACGGAAACACGCGTCGACGAAGTACAAAAAACACAGACGATCACACATGCGGCGGTACAGCCAACAGAGGAACAAAGCCGTGTTTTGCCGGCCGGTGGCGCGCACGTAAACAGCGCGGCTGCACTGTGGCGCGCGGTTTGAAAGCTGTTCTTCGCGATGAAAGGAGAACAAAGTTTTCGAGTTTTCTCGAGATTGTGCCGTTAGGAGACCTTCTCGGAGACCTCACGGTAGCCTAAAACCTACTCCGGGGAGGTGGGCGCGACGGTGCGCGGTTTCCCCGAGATCTGAGCGGGGGTTTGAGCCTGATGCGGGTTCGAGCGAGCGGCCCAAGTTTGCCTTTTATATATATAGAAGATAAGCGAGTTGAATAGCTGCAGCCTCCTTCTCGATGAGACGACAGCTCCTGGAGTCGAAACTTTCAAAGTCGCCGCCGGCCGCCTCTCGTGACCTGCCTCGAGGTGGATCCTAAGCACTCGTAAGTTATTCACTACCGTCGCGCTGTAATAAGCTCCCGGACCGACAGTCCATAAGAATTTGCTGGCAATGAATAGTCTAGTGACTCCGGCGTATCATCTCTGAGAGGTCCGACGATCCTACCGACTCCGACATATCACTGGTTTGTGCCGAATCGTCGAGTCCATTGAAACGTAGTTATACCTGCGCGCTCAGTGCCCCTGGTGTCCCAATGATTGATTTCCTGAATTCAGAAGTTTCCGCATAGGGAATAAATCTCACATTAGTGGTCAGTGACCCTCTGGAGTCTAGCCTCAAAGTGGCGAGATGGAACTATTGCAGATCGAACGGGAGATTCGGAGGACCTTCGAGGTTCAAGCAACGATGTTTCTGTGCCGCTCTCCGTATCATATCAGTGGTATTTGATGGTCGCATTCCCATTTCCTCCGGCGGAAGGGAAGACCGCGGACTCGATCTCGGCATTCGGAGACTCCGACAATGGGTTCCACGGCAACGTTTGGTTCCCGCTGTTTCGAACCAGATCATAACTCTACGAATGTCCGGATCATGAGAAGTCAACTGTTTCCCAAGATAAGAAGCCAAAAGGGATCGAACGCGACCTCAATTTGGTTTTGGTTTTTCTCTGGAAGCAAAGCCTGATGAAGCTACATAACGGAGTTCACGCTGAGGGTTGAGGTTTCAAATAAACTGGTGTCTCGTCGCATCAATTTCCCCTCCGGGATTGAAGCTGATCAGCATCGTGGCGGGAGAGATTTGCTTCACGAATGCGCGATAGGAGCCAAGCGCCTTCGCACGCCGTGAACCCACAGTCGTGTTAGACTTGTGGTTCTCAATCAAGAGTGTTTCTCGCCAAGATCACGGTCCGAATTTTCTGGGATGCTCTTCGACACCACAGAACTTGAGTTCAGTCCCAACTATCCAGAAACGTTGTTGGAGGGACGGCAGCCTCAAGAGAGAAGATTCTGCTGGAGCAACAAAGGATCCCGCTTTCGCAATATGAGAATTCGCTTCCGCCACAGAGGAGTTCATCCTCGGGGAGCGAAAAATGAGAAAGTTCGTGATCTGCACTTGACAGAGATCATCGAACCGCTTGCTTGGCTTTTTGTTACATCAACTTCACCGTCCGCCCGAGCAGGCGGAGGAATTGGAATGAAACAGTGTTTCTACTATTCTTGTCTAATCTGACTGAGCCGCTCACGGTATCACCTTGCACTGACCGAGCCGATATTTCATCACACCAGAAGAAGATGAAAGTTCGCGGTTCGAGATTCACGATCAACGAGCTTGAAATGCGCATTTATTGTAGGATTCAGGCGTTTTAACAACATCTCCTGTCTCACCAAGTGGTTGATATCATCTCTCGGAAGAAGCGTGGAAATTTTTCCATTCTGAGCGCTTTGATCCCGATCCGATTGAAGGTACTCCTGAGAATTCGTTTATATCGAGTGCGATGCGGGAAAGCGATGCAGCTCCGAGAGAATTAGATTCATTCTCAGGAATGAACGCTTCCGACTAGGAGAATCCCGACAGAATCCTCCAAATATTGATAAAAAGAGTTTTCTGTGGAGAATGCAGAATGCCGAGACAAGGAACTTGGGAAGGGCCTTCTGAAGGAGGAAAAATTACGTCTCCAGCCCTGTTTCTTGGCAGAATACTTTCAGATGATCGATTGTCCGCAGAATCAGTATAATCGGGCGTGATCTCGTCTGAGATCGTATTGTCTCCTATCGCCGTGAATCCGCAGAGTGATCACACTCAGGTCCTCCAAATGTGCGTAAGGCAGAGAAGACGACGCGGGCATTTTACTACTTTCAAGCAGGAAGGCAGATTCAGATTTGATAGACTCCTCTGAAAGAATGCGTACCGGTTGCTGAGTGCTCGGCAATAGTTACTCCGCAGCGTGTCCAGCATCCTCGTTTAGCTCGTTTTTCTCTCTCTTTCTCTCCGGGTCTAGGTTCTTTGATGGTCAACATCTCATGGTGATTTTCGGAACAGTGGTCCGCCCTTGGAAATCGCTGCTGCCCGCGGAGCTGTTTTTGAAAGCTGGAGCGAGTCGTTTCGGCTTAAATTCTCTGTCTAGGGTGGAGCGGATATTGGCCCACGGACAGTATCGCGTGGACGAGCCGGCTTGCTTGCTTGCTTGCTCGCTGGCTCACTCCCTCCCATGTCTACACACACTGAATTTTTGAATCAGAGAGGGAGGAGGAAGCAGCAGCGCGCAAAACGAGGGAAACCATAGGGCGCTACGTTTCAAATGCTCAAGCGATCCAGATTCCTACTTTTCAGAGCCCAATTTTCCTATTCTGAAGTCAGGCGTACATTTCGTGAGCGAGGGCGAATCTCGTTGTTTCAGCCTACTGTCCCGAATGGTTTTCCGATATTTTGTCCGGAAGAGGGCTTATCGGAAGCCTAGATCACCGATATCGCCAAAGATCGAATGAGCCTCACAAATTTCGTGGGGTTAGTTCTACCGGATCTCGCCCCCTGGGTTTTCGAAAGATTTCGAGTGAAAATCCTTCCTTACCACATACAGCAGTAACTAGTACGTCGAATCAACGCGCAGCACCCTTTAGTTTTCAAATTCAGCGCGCCGTGGTTCTCCTCCTTATCTTCGGGTCGAGAACGAAAACATTGAAGTGCTCACTCATTGAAGAGTCGGACCTCAACGGTGACCGTGCGCGGCAAACCGCCGGGCAAGCGAGCAGACAAACGAGGCGAGCAGCGAATCCAGGCTGAGCGTGTGAGCCGAGCTGATTGTTTGGACGCAGCGATGCGACTCGCTCGAATCGAGCCACACAGCACTCACGGGACGGTTCTCCAAAACGACTCCGAAACAAGTTTTTGGAAGATCGGTGAACCTGGGATCGAGTCGGAAGTTCTGGAAAAGGTTGTTCCACGGCTGAGGTGAAACCGCAGCAGTTTCCTGCTCCAACTCGAATCGATCTAAAGTGGATTGAAAAACCGGAGCTCAGAGGAACCGCGGGGTGAGTTCTCGGGGGTGCATCGCTGTGGGGCTGCCGCGAATCGCCATGACACTTTCTGTGCCCTCGCACCACTACCCTCACTCACATTGAGCTCGGGGTTCTATTCTTCACGCGAGGAGTCCTTGGCTCAAAGCTTACATCGCGTCCCAGCAGTTACTTCGGAATCGAAAATGTCAATGATGCCGTTTGCTAAGCAAGCCGTGTCGAAACCACGGAAAAGTATCTACGACTCGTTGGAACTAGAGGAAGTTGTGGTTGACATAGAATACTACTCATCTGACAACGAAGATGAACAACGACAGAGAGAACGGCGTTCGCCAAGCATCGAGGACTCTAAGTTTGGGTGAGTTCGAAAAATTTCTAGTTAGCCTTCTCCGTGTGTTCTGCTATCCGTGCGGGCTCTATCGTCGCTACCTCTGTGCGTTGTTTCATTTTCCGTTCACTGTCCCTGCGTACAGTGGCGCCACTGGCCCGGCTTTCCAACAACGCGAGTGCTCACGATTGCCGACGCTTCGCTCGGGACCGATTCATTTCAAGCGCTTTGCTGGAGTTGCCGCCATTCTGACATCGGGAGACTTTGTTTGGACATTTAGGTTGTTCAAGACGCGCTGTGTATTCTGTTAGGCTTAAAAAGCTTTTCTGGACGACGCTGGATTCGAGCACGTCGATCTCGTTTTCCGCCATGAAAATGACGCGTCCCTAACGAAGCTAGGTATGGAGAAGCTCCGTACACTCATCAACTAAACGGCTTCCATCATCGGAATATCCAAAGGTCGACGATTTCTGTTGAAGTTCGCGCGTTGATAATGTCTGAGCACTATGCTGTGTATTGTCCGCAGAAACATTTTGCGCTTTCTTTTGAAGTTGTTCAGCTTGAGACCCAATTTTCGGATATCAATCTCGATTGCCGAATCATTCTAACGGAGAAGTGTTTCAGGATTCTGGCGGCTGCGACTACTCTCACATCTCTCCGAGAGTCCAGACCAGCTTACCCACCGTTCAACTTTCAACCTCAGGAACAAGAAGAGCCGCGACGGAAGTTCAATCTCGCTCAGCTAGCCCTGCCTCTGAAAGACGAGCCGAGATTTCCGATAAATATTTTCGTGAAGCATGAAGTCCTCGCTGACCCCGTGTCGACCTCGTCGTTGGTTCCCATCAAACTTTTCAATGGTCATTCATCGGCTGACGTCGCAGGGCCCTCGTCAGCCCTCCAGACACCCGCGGCAGCTTCCGACGCTGTTGCCGCCAAATTCGTGATAACAAATCCCCCCATCCACTTCGGAGCGTCGTCGAGTATCCCAACCGATCATTCGTATCTGCTCCCTGATTATAGATACTGATCGTTCCAGTACGACACTGCAGCGATTGTTGCGGCCGCAGCAGCAGCTCGGTCGAAGTCTGTTTCGACTTCGCCAAGCGAATCTTCGTTACCATGTGAAGTCTCTTCAACAGTGGCGGAAAACAATGGCAGCCCGAAAGCTGAACAGAATGGTGTGATATACACTGAAGAGGTTCCTCAACCTTTCCAAGGAGAGGCTTCCTGCTCATCGTCCTCGGCTATGCAAAACGGCGGGCAACCGAGTGCCAATGTCAAGTGTTCAAAGTGTCCCAAAACATTCGCGAACTACCGAGGACTTCAGAGCCACATGAAAGCTCACAAGAGACGTTTTCGTCTGACTGCCAAGCCTCAGGACTTGCTGGTGTTCGATGAAGAATATGACGATCCCATGGACAAGGATTACGAGCAGTACGTAGTTCCTGAATCAATTGCTAACTATCACATCGCACCAAAAGTTGCTGTTATTGCCTGTGCTTCCCTCCGACTTCCAGAGGTCGCGGTTTTCCTCAAAAGTACTCTTCACATTTCAGGCGTCCACAGATGGCGAATCCGTCAGCGCTCGTTACGCAAACTTGGACAACTGAAGACGTGCCCAGTGGGTCGGCAGTCATCAAAATCGAACCTCCAGGGGAAGATGCAGAGATTCCGAAAATGTTCACTTGCAAAGAATGCTACAAAAGGTTCTCCTGCCTGAGGGGACTCAAGATCCATATTAAATCGCACGAGAAACGCGCCATGCGCAATGGTCAGCGAGAACAGCCGGCGGCTGACAACTTGCAAATCGTGGAAGCTCGCTCTTTCGAGGAGCAGTTTTCTATGGATCTCATGGGGCAAGGGGAAGAAGATGACGAAAACGGGGCCGATGATCTCGAGGGAGGCGCGATTGTAGGAACCGGTAGCCGGCCCGAGGGTCGTATGTTTCTCTGCACGCTCTGCGGAAAACGATTCTGCCGCCGCAACCATCTCATTTTCCACCTCAGAATCCACTCTGGCGAGAGGCCTTATCCTTGTGAGGTATGCCCGGCTCGCTTCTCACGTGCGGATAGTCTCAAAGTCCATATGCGTATACATACTGGAGAACGACCCTATGTCTGCGATATTTGCGGCGCCGCTTTCGCTCAGATGATCAACGCTAATGTGCATAGACGATGTCATACCGGAGAAAAACCTTTCCGTTGCGAAGAATGCGGAGCGCGCTTCATAAAGAAGGACGGACTCACAGTCCATCGACGAATACATACCGGAGAAAAGCCTTACAGCTGTGACCAGTGTGGCGCCAGGTTTGCGTATCGTTCTTGTATTCTGAGTCACTACAAGGTCCACAATGGAGAACTGCTCTACAGATGTGAGAAATGCAATGCGGGATTCTCGTTGTTGTGTAATTTAACCCGTCACAAGAGAGTCCACGCCGAAGAAGAGGCGTCAGCTTAGTTGAGTGATGTTTTTTCTAAGAGGAAGAGGAGTGAGACTTTTTGCAGTTTGCCAGAGCCACTATGGGTGAAATTGACCGCGAATTCGAAGGAGTCATTAGCGTCTCCTGCTCGCAATAACTGACTTATCTTTTATCATTATCCTTTGTGTTTATATACTATCTTGTACGCAAATAACAATAAACATAGAACGTAAAACAACATGTTGTATGATTGTAATCGTATGAGAACAGTGCACAGTGCACATGATGCCAAAGGGTCGAGAGTCCGTCAGAGAGAAGCATTGCGGACGAGAGCATACCAGGGAAAATCGACGCAGTAAGATATTCCTCGAGAAGCACCTCTCCTACGGTGCCAGAGAACCTCGTCATTGTAATCTCAGGACGAATTCAAGTCGACGACTGACTCGTTCATATCATAATGGAATTCTGACATTCTCGTTCATTCAGTTCGTCCGGTACACAGTTTCGAGCTCTCAGCCTGTGGAGCATTTCCCCGCGTTTCGATCTGGAAACGAGATTCGAAAGAGGGAATTTCATTTTCCAGAGCAACGCATCTGATTGTGAGAGTTCGTCTCCTAGCCGGAGTGCACGGAGAATGCGAAGTATCCGAGGGCTGCATACAGCGACTCGGAATGGGGCGACAAGAGGGAGTTCGAGTTGAGATCAAGTTCGATCGATCGCCTGGTCGTTGGAGCAATCCACCAAGAGAGGAAGAGTGATCTCTCCTAATATCAAGATGTTCCTCGGTTTTCTGAGGCAAGAGAACAGCGTCGAAATCAATTCCATCAACTGGTGGTATACATGCATGTCGATCCATGAACACTCATGTAGTGGAGATGCACACGCCTCCTACCACACACATTGAGCAACGTGTGACTCATCTGTAGCAAGGCTCTTGACTTTTTCATTCGAACCACTGAAGTTCCGATGTTTCAGCGATTTGTTGCACCGATCCTCTCAGCCGACTGGAGACGTCTGATGCCAGCATTAGTCCATTATGAATAGAATAAAATCGGGAAACCATTTGCTGGGAGGAGTTGGGAGGCAGATGGCAAGAATCATCAGAATCATCAGAAACAGGATCATCCTCTTCACGTCACGTGAAAAAAAACCTATCGATCTCTATGTGGAGCCCAAAGTCTACGCTGCCGAAATTCTGCGATGGTGGCAATATCGAGTTGGAACTGTAATGGATTCAACCTGTGACTTTCGCGAGCTACGATGTCAAACCTACTTCTTTCCTCCGAGATGAGATTCACAATTATGTTGAACCTCGTGTCTCGTTCGAGTGCTAGTCCGGGGAAAATGAGAGAAACCAAGAAGAGCTCGGGCGAAGCAAAACCATGTGCCCTGAAGTTCCGCGTTTGAGGAATTCTTCGTAGAAGAAACCTCACATTTATACGCGAGGTTCTCTATGTGTAAGGGCATGCATCGAGACGTCGCTGTCGGGTTACTCCGATCCGAAGACGCTTTCGGCTGGCTTTGGGTATTTTCGCCTCTTTTCCGGGTCTTGATGCCGGCTCTGATGAGCTTTGAGCTTTTCGATTGCGTCCATGGGGACTCTTTATTTTCGGACGCGTCCGCATGAAGCTGAACCACGATTTGAGATTTCTATGACAAGATCGAGGACAGATCAGTGCCAGTGAGACTCTGATTCCTGTTGAACTTGGAGACGGGGTCATCGTTCGCGGCTCGGGAGGCACAGAGCAAGATCCGGTATTTCGGTAGAGTGAGCCGACTACCGGTAAAGAGATGGATAAGAAGCATCTTGGATATGATGGAGATGACCGGAGTCAAGTCAGCTGCATTTCAATGTATGAACGAACTACGGAAGCACTTCAGATGCGAACATATCGATCTGACTTATATTGAGGGATGACCGTGTGTGACAAAATTCAACAACGAAGTCCGGAAATGAATAGGGACGACATGTGGGAGGAGATGAAAACAAAGTCCACTATTGCATGCACAGAAACTTCAAAGTGATAAGAGGCTCTAAAGAAGCACGTTACGACAACTCGCGGGGAAGCGCACTGTTAGCGTTGGCAAGAGCAGGAGCCTTGCACACGGGAACCTACAGAGAATGCTTCACGTCCGGTCTTGATACGACGTGTACCAATTGCGGCGTCCATAAAGAAACGGCCGAACATGTCCTTCATCAATGCGGGGATAGATATGTGGAAGAGATCGAAACGGAAAAAATGCTGGGTTTCTCATATAATCCAGACTCCGCCACCCTCATGAGTACTATGAGGCTCCTCGAAAATCGGGAAATTGGTGGAATTGGTAACATTTACAAAGAAGGGGAATCAATAAATACCTTGAAGCTTCTGAAGCTAAAGATCGGAATTCACAGACTAGCTATGAGATCTGGTACTTTTTCCTCCGTTCATCCCTGTCGTATATGTTTAACGTGGAGACTTTACCCAGACAGCCTGAAATTCGATTGTTCTTCGAAAAAAAGTTTAGGAGTCGAATGATTTTGATCGAAGGTTGTAAGGTGTCCCATATTAAACGAAGAACTATCTTCTCTTCTCTGAAACCCGATTCCTCTATGCTGCTCATCAACCTTCAGAGACGGTTAAAAGTTCAGATTTTCAAGTTTTTCTTAGCGTGGGATGCACGCGAATCGAAACTTGAGTGTCTCTTTTGTGAATCGGAAAAATGCCGATATTCAAAAGAATTGTCCTCTGGAAATCAGTCACCAAGCAGAAGAGCACAGCTCTGGAAATCCGAGAACACATCTCAAAAGCAGCTCTGAGAAGATCTGCTTCTGAGTGGTTTATAGGTTTATAGGTATATGGTTTTCACTCGATCCCGGTTTTGGAAAAAACATGGGTAGACATGATTTCGGTTTTTCATATCTCTCCTCCTGTGCTTTTCTGTTCGATAATTTGACCGAGTCGAGGAGCTACATCTATAAGCGGAAAGGTTCGTTGAGAGATCGAATACCATTCTGATCCCCTGCTCTCAAGTTTGACAAACTCATCAAATCATTGGATTCTAGGGCTACTTCAGTCAGGAGTCCAGTTGTAATCACTTGAATATCTAATAACCAGGACAACCCATCAAGACCGAATCAGTCCAAGCAGTTCAAAACAAACACGATCACTCGGAACACACGAGTATTTTATTTTTCCAAAATCGGCCGATGAGTTTCGATGGAAAATGTGAAAATTCTTTCTTCTCTCGGAAAGAAATGGATATATGTAGAAAGCGGAAGAATCAGTCAGAATGCTCCACTTCTTCTATATGGGTCTCGAAATCCCTCTCGAAACCTCTGGCAAAATCTTCGAGCGTTACCATTCTCGTGCTCGTGGCTCGGCGACGTCTTTTCGCTTGTTCCACGTAGTGACTTATCAGCTTCCGAGGATTAATGCGTCTCTGACTATCGAAACGAACCGTGCAGAAGAAATATTCCATTTTCCACGTCGGTCGCCCATCCTCAGATTCGAACCTTTCCATTCGCGAGTCATCTTGCACACTACTATTTGCGGTCGGCGGTTGAGAATCCGGTTCGCACATCCCCACAGACGGCGACGCTGACGGTTGTATTATCGCACAGAAAAAGTTCTTCCCGTTTCCAATCTCGACTGGTAGAGTCAGACCCCTCTCAGAAGGACATGAAGTCTTCGCACGACACTCGCAATCCTTTACACTCCGCAACGGACTCCTGTTCACAATTGATCAACCTGCATAGAACGGATGCTTGATCGATTTTGTCACATTCAGAATGGGAACTCAAAAGTGAAAACACCGGCATAGCATGGCGTCGCCGGCGTGGAATGCCGTAACTCTCGTTTGAGAATTGACTCTCGTCGCGACGTTGTGATTGTTGTCTCGTTTCACGTAACAAAACATTGGGAGGAGAGATACTTTCCTTAAATCGAGAACTTTTATCGCACACCGGTCGACGAGATGAAATAGTGTACACTAAACTGCGGTTCCACGTAAGGGTGATCCTGATTGTTTTCTGCGTGACTTCCTTGTCATCAACTGCGGGAAAGAAGTTATTTTCTCACGCTTTTTGAAATCACTGCATTGGACAGAGTTGTCATGGTTCTCAGATTGCCCCGTCCTCCAAGTTCGAGAATGAATTCCTCAGAAGCATTCCCGTCTGACTATAAGTCGCATCTTGGTTTCAAGGCCACGAAAACCATTCTGAGGGCGGGAGTTAATACTCGGTGACATACGAGCCGATTGAAAATTCGATCTAGTTTCCGCAAATCTGCGGACTAGAAGTGACCACTCTTTCGGTGAGAACGGGAGAACTTACGAGAGCTGCATCGACCATGTTACGGACGGCTCGAATCGAAAGCTTCTGTAACTGAGATGGGAATCTGATAGGTTCTCCATTGGAGAACGGAAGTTTCAGGTGAGAGCTCTCGAGTTCCATACACTGACTCGAAACACCGTGTAGTATTGGGAAACGAGTCTTTTAAGAACTGGCTTTGATAAGGCTTCGCCAACGACGAGTATTTATTTCGGTCACATGTTGCCGATGATTTCGAGGCTACTGTGTAGGCTGACCGAGAAACCGCTCGTCAGAGAAGATTTCTCTGCGTATGACGAATTTCCTAAAAGGAATTCCTGAGCTCTCCACGCTTTCCACGAAAAGTTCTCGATACGCTGCATACTCAGCGCGCGGGAATTCAGAGTAACATGATACTTACAAACTACGAGTTTTGTCGTCATCTGGACACGTAGAACGATGTTCTACTCCCTAAATCTCATGCTACCGGGTTTGTTGCGTTTACCCCACTGCTATTGTGAATTAGTTATAAGTAGAGCTTGGAAGTTTAGGCATTATTCATTAATCAGCCTCCATCAATTCATGGATTATTTGATCGGAGGTCGATTACTTCGATGATATTTACCCAACAAAGTCATGTGCTGGAATAATCAGGCACTATTTCACTAAATATCCATCAATTCATATTGATTGATGGAGGTCCAAAAATGAATAATGTCTAAACTTCTAAGCTCTAGTTATAAGTAAGATTGCATAGAATTTGTTCATCTGTGTCTGTGTGATTTGAGCTGTTGAGAACTCCTATCTAAGAAATTATGGTCATCCGCGTAACGAATGTAATGGATACGAGGTCCGAAGTCGCCTGAACGGAGATATGTGAGGTAAAATCGGGATGGCTGGATACAGGCGACAATATTTGCGTACATCGACTCGAGCGTCCTTGAAAGAGGGCTGGTCGATTCGTCAAAACTGAGAACCGCGTCTTCCTAAGAACAGGCACGAAACAAACTTAGGGAATTACCAATACAAAGATTCAAGTTGGTCCGGGAAGCCGAAAAAAGTTGTTCCTGTGACCTGAAAACGCAGAGATAAACGAGACCAAGAACTAGGACTGGATTTCCATTTCCGTACAGGAAAGAGAAGGAATTCGTGAGATATTTTTTCAAACTGACGCGTTAACATTTCGGACTGAGGGTTTACAAATGTGTCCATGAGAAACGCATCGAGTGGGCTAGCAGACAGCGCTCGGACATGAACTAACATCCGAAGAAATTGAGCTAATTCACACGTTTCACTCCGGCTCCACTACTGAACCGATGTGAAATTATGTCATTTCTCAAGTTCACGGATGAAGGAGTGAAGTTATGATCAGATGCAGAGTCATCAGAGAATTTTCGGAAACGATTATGTGACATGATTATATTCACACATTGGTGCTACGAGTGTGAGGCTCCGAAATTGTTCCAAGAACGAAACTTCAGGGACGCATTGCGCCCATGGGGACAGAACACATCTCGAACTTGGGGGAAAATACACTACAATGTCCTCCCTTTAATATCGCGACTAAGCTTTATTCCGAAATGAAAGTCCCCTTCTTCGGTTCTTTAGGGTAGAATTTCTGCACTCCTTACTGTTTCCCGTATTCCCCAAGTTGGAAGTCGACAGGTTTTACCGCGGCAAAATAGTTACGTTTTTTTGCTAGGAAAACCCTCCTCGGGGAGCCGGAAAACGCCTCGTGCGACGAAGTGTATGATACGATCGTTGAGGCTGATTTGCATCGTTTCACTGTTTAGTTAAGGGCGTTGAACCCGAGCGATGCTGAGAGAAATCGATACTGTGGATAACTCGGCATCTAGTGAGCGGGGAGTCCATGATCTATGAGAAGTACATCAGATTCGGCAATTCTAGGAAATCGATGCCGCTGAACTGATCAGCGAAACGCAATACTCTCTGTTGGCCGTTTCGAAACAGCTCACAAGCGATTTGACGTCAGTTTCCAGCTCCTTGATCGAAATTTTTGCATCTTTTGCGAGCTTTTGGGCTCTGGTGAAGACGACGGATACGTTTATGATCCGGGTGGGGCAAAGGTGACGGTTCAAGAAAGTCTGTTTTATGTTTGAGAGCGATTTTTTCAGCTCTTTCCTATCTCCAATGATAGATTGGATGCATTCTCGGATTCTACGGATGGCACGCTCCGTGTCCGTTGAGACTTTGTCGGCTTGGTTCATGAGTCTCACGATGTCTAAAATTGGAAGATCGGGATCAAATTCGTCCGCTCCCTGAAGCGCTCTCTCTATGATGTGACTCCGCGAGTAGAGATAACGTATCGCTTCCTTAGTATCAACTCTGGAAGCCAGTCGATGTATGCTATCTCGCATCTTGTAGCATAAACGGTAAACTTTTCGCGCTCCCTTTATAGATTTCTTCAGATCCTTGACTTTTTCTCGAGTGTGAGCAACGATACGATCCACAGTTTTAATGGTGATGCGGATCAAAGCCTTGAACTGTTTGAGTCGCAGAGAGGCTCGCCGCTGCCTTCCCGCTCGTCGACGCTCTTCTCTCCTTCCTTGGGTCAGAGGACGCCATGATCCTAAGAGCATATCCTCCAGCAAGGGGATTCAAATGAAAGTCTGCAAAACGATGGTCGTTAATGTCGTCATCATAGAGTGACTAAGTAAGGAACTCCCGCGCAATCCCGTTCTCGTGATTCCATTTTGTGCAGAATAGTTCTCCAGAAATCGTCGGATAATCGGAACAATCGAATATAGTATGAATATCACGGACTGTTGAGATCCCAGAAGGTTCCTTGGTATCCCCGACATGAATGATATCCGACCGCATCCGATGTGGCGCGCCTGCTTTGTCGAGGACCAATGTTCGTTGCAACGAGCCGTCTGGGTTGTTCAAGACCCCGAAAGAACAAGCAACTTCGGGGCTTATACTTTCTTAGATTTCGTTACGTTCAATGCAAGACCTACGAGCACGGATTGTACGCCAGAAATTCCTCGCATTCTTGTCCGCCGTGGAGCTTCGAGGGTTCTGAGCTCGGAGCTCAGAGCTCAACTCGGATGGCTTGTTGTCATGGATGCACCAGCCATGGGATGTAGAAAACCCACCACGTTAAACGCATGCCTCCCAGACTGTGGCACCGCCTGATACGGCGTTGTGCTCCCGACGAACACGTTGGAATATCGGTTGTCTTGGATAGGTATTGCACCGCTTCCGAACCGCCTCTCGGGACCCGCAACCGAGGATCGTTCGAGCACTAGAACCGAAAATGACCGCGCGGAGGGAGCTATTACATAGCCGAGGACATGGAAATTAAAGAAAACTCATGTTGCGGAGAAATTCATTCTTTTTCAATAGCTTGTTCACTCACCGAAATATGCAGGTACACTGAAGAATGCTCCAACGCAGGTTAGGGGTCCAAATCGCACTCCTTTGCGGTTTAGATTCGCGGTTCCCACTCTGCAGTTTCAAAAGAACCGAGACCGAGGTTCTCACAATTTGCGGTTCTTAGCGAAGCTTGGTTTGAGCTCTTCCACTATTCTCTCCTTTCCGTAAGTTTATCTCGCGGTTCGTCCACCTTGATACGACTGACTGTGAGCGGCTTATTTTAAGAAACTAAAATTCGTTCTTCGTGACCTGGAATAACAATTTTGCCTCGGTAAATTCCCAGGAGTTATGATCAGCATCAAAGTGAAAGTTTGGGCCAAGGGCTTCTGATATCACTCACGCTGTGTGTTCTGTTTCCAGATTACCGATGACACCGGGAACGTTGATTTGAAACCGGCGTTCAGTGTGCTGTTTTGAGAAAATTGTTGAGGACCTCCCTTATAGTTATCACAGATCGAAAGTCGGCGGGCGGCAGACGGCACTGTGTGTATCTGTTTGTGGCTGTGCCTCGAGAGATGAGGGCAAAGTTAGCACGTGCATGTGTCGAGACAGTGGCTGACGCCGGAATGAATATGGAGGCGATAGTCGAAGTCAGTCGATAGCCATTACTACTCGTGAGGGAAGATGTAACAGGGTCAGCCGAAGTGAGGCGCCTGACGAGCGAGATTTTAGTGAAAGAACGATAAACGAAAAACCCGCTCTAATACCGGGTGATCGGTCCATATTTGCACGTGAATCCACCGAGAAGAGAATCCTTCTGAACACAACTCTCTGTGTGTGTTCGACGAATAAATATGCAACATGCAATGATGAGAGTTCATCTCCTTTGATGTTTAAGAGTCATGTAAATATGTAAGGTGCAGAAATTCCTTCGCGGTGGATTACGCGACCACCGAACATAAATCCGAGACAACTTTGGCAATCGACTTTGGCAATACAGTTCTCTTGTGCTTCTAGCCACACACAACCGTGAAGTGGCGAGTGCCCTCTTGCCGGTGAAGAAAGTCTCTGAGCGATTCGATGAGTAAAAACTCAAACGAATGTGATCGGCATCCGGACGTACATTCACGGAGACCACCGATGGCAGAAACTCGATGACATCGTGAACATCGTCCCGAAATTTATCTCGTCGCGTTCCGCTCTGAATGAGTCTCGGAGAGACACGAATTCGAGATTTTCAAACACGGCTCACAGCAAATGGCTCGGGTAGCAATATGAGCATCTTTTGTCGTTGGAGCACATCCAAACTCATCCTATATGAGCTGGAATGGAGTCACAGATATCTCAAGTGATATCTCAGCTCTGACGAGATTACAAGAGTCTCCTCGCATCACAAGTTAGTTGTTTCCGAGCTTCGTTGCCAACAGCGCCGCTCTAACAGAGTCACTGGTACCTTCCTTGTTACAGTGTCGATTCTCGGGAAGAACAACTCTGGTGAAAGTCTCTTGGATGCGATTCGGTGTTCCTCTGAAGAACCTGAGGTCGACTCGGAAACGTCTACGGAGGTAGCTGAAGGTAAGACCCTCCTTCTTTCGCTTACTTCCGGTGGTGAGCTGAGTATACAGTACTTCATTCGAGGCGATTCATTCATACTTCTCGTGACGATTTGTTCACTTAAGTTTGCATCTATGTGCTCACAGGAGAATCGCAGTCTGAAGTCCAATCCCTGATTGACTGGGAAGATCCAGAGGGAGAACTTTCCCTCTTTGAGGCGAACGGAGAATCGATAAAACCCACAGCAAACAGGCCTACCACACCAACAACCGAGGAAGCCTGCCCCGCATCAAGCTCGGATACCTGTTGTGAACTTCGACACGAATTAGAGTTACCTGAAATAGTTTTCTGTGGTAAGAAAAGCCCAGATTCCCAGTTCGTCTTTGATGCGGTGTTCCATCGGGGAAGAAGGTGTCCGGCACAGAATGATAGACTTTCTTTCAGCCGCAGGAACTTCAGGCAGTCCTGACCTGGAAACGCCGAACGAAGCTCTCACGGTCGGTGGATTTTTCTTCCCAAGTATTTGCAAACTACGCTCTGTGGCGCATCAAAGACTAATCATCAAACTCGGCGAACAAAGACGATGGTAATCATCATTTCACAAAATGCATTCCAGTCCGTCTTTTGCAGGTTTCCGATCGCTTGCAGTGCTTCCGCCAAAGAGATCTGGATATCGCGACTCCTCTTCCAATAAAAAACACGGCGGGGAAGAAAAAAGTTGTATTCAAAAATCCGACGAGAGACTCGGAGACTCAAATGCCTCGCAGAGATCAAGTGAGTATCGCGAAACTTTTTTTTCCTTAAGAGCTCTGAGCAACTTTTCCCGAAGCTCAGACGTGTTCTCGCGCCAATCAGGTTCCAACATCAGGCCGGCTCCGAGCTGCAAAACCAAAGCGAGTCCAAGAGAAATGTCGGAAGATCGAAGAGGATGCCGACCTCATGTATCTCGGAAGCTCAGGTCCCGATTTCTTCGAGGACTCTTCTTCGGGAGTCGTGTTCGTGCTCCGGCGCGCCAAGCAGCCTGTCAAGAAAGCACAACGAGTCGATCCTCCAAGCAGTTCAAATGCTCTTGGCTGGAGTAATGTCGGGTTCATCGCTCTCGCTGCGTTGCTCATATCAGTGTTGTGGGTTCTGATAGAATCACTTATGGAGACGCATCAATGAGTCCGATTGCTGAACGCTATTTGCCGCCATATCCTCAGATTCCACTGTATCGCTAATTTTCGTCCTGAATTTGCTACTTTCGTATCGACCGAGCGACCAATCGATGTATTCAAGGTTAGGTTGTGAGTTTCAAAGAATCGCAGTAAAAAAGGTTTCTCCGCCTCACACGAGACTTCGTTTGAATCGTTATGCATTCTAATCATCATTACCATTTAAAGTGATAAGGTTTTCAATCTGGGAGCCTCACGCGAATACGATCCGGGTTGTTCGAAGCTTATCTGAAACTCCTGAGGGAAATGACGGATCTTTCCGATTATTCATTAGATTACGTCCGTCGCGTCCTTCTTCTGTCTCATCTTTCCCAAGGTGTGGAGGGCATCTTCGACGAGCCCTTCAATCGCCATAATTTTTGTCCGGACCGGTGTGTTCCAAAACGATTGTTTCGGGGTCGGCAACCAGCGCGGAATCTTAATAGGATATCAGCTCCGATCCACTGGATTACATGGGAAATCAGGGAAGCACATTATCGTTTGAGGTACGACGACTGCAAAGAGAGAGAGAGAGAGACGGGGCAGGAGCTCTTTTCAAACTGACAACGTATTTATTTCAAGACGTTTTGTAATTTTCTATTATCGTAATTCCAATGTCCTGTTCCATTCTCTTCGTATTTACAATGTCACAAAAACGATCGCGTGCGATCGTCTTCCTCTATATACATACATGGATGAGTACACTACAAAACTGAGCTTTGCGCAGAGTTCCTAGATAACACGACCGAGTCGGGAATGCGAGCACACCGATCATCGGTCATCGAGGAACGTGCCTCACGGTGCCCTAAGGGTTATTCTCGGAGCTTTGTCGATTCGCACAATGTTTACTTGATCCGATTAGCGATGAGCAGTGGGTGATGGATGACGCTTCTAGGCCATGGCACTTTGCATCAAACTATAGTAAAATGTGTAAAATTTCATCGTACGAGGGTCACTCGCAGCAAGACAGCTGATGTGTGAGTGAATCTTGGAATGTACGTAGCACCACCGGGGAGCTAGCCACCCTCTATTCCCGAGCGATGTCCTTGACGTACGCGGCAGATCGATGATTTTCTTCATGATGAATTCATGTTACCTAAGGCCTCCTTCCCCGGGATCGTTTCATCTACACGGGGTACTGAGTCATCGCATCTTTTATAAACATAACTTAAATTTAGCAGTTGACCAGCTCGGAACATCTCTAGCGGTACCTGTGATTGTGACCCACGTAAATATCTACCTCATTGTCTTTCCAGTTGGCCTCTGATCGTCCATTCCAGTCCGAGTCGTACTCCGTGAGGGAGTGCGTGCTGCTTGCGCTCGTAAGTCGGCCGTGGGAATTGCTTCGCTTGTGTTTTTTCGGGGAGTTGACGTAGGCCGCAGACACCGCCGACAGAGACTGCTGGGACTTCCGCAGGTCGTTCGCCATCGTGGACAAGTTTCCGTTCGATTTGTAGAGTCGGCTGTTATGTTGCGACATTTGAGAGAACGCGCGTTCCGCCGTTGGGCCTCGTGGTTTCGTTCCGTAGCCGTTCGGGATGTAGGAGTGTGAAACGTGGGAGCGAGCATCGTCGATATAGCTCGAGTTCGTTTGACCGTCCAAGTGATACATTCGGGCTCGCGGAATACTTCTCGACGAATACACACTCATCGTCTCCCACTCGTTCATGTCCGGCTTCAGGACGGGCACGACGCCGGCGGAAATTCGCTGTTTCATGAGGCTATCTTGCTTTTTGTGCTTTCGACGAATGCAACAAAGGATCGCACAGACTCCGATTATGACCACAGCAGAGAGAATAGCCGACGCGATGATGATGACTTTGTCGAGACTTGCGATGCCGTAGCGTTCGCTTTTCAGTTCTCGGCATTGATTCATTGGAACGTTGTCTACCGTCAGATCGTTGGCTTCTTGGATTGTGATCACGCAGACAACAATGCAATCGCCGGAAGGCAAGTTTTGCAAAAGGTATCCACGTTGATCGGGACCGAGGGCGGGCCCCTTTCGGTACAGTCGATCCCCAAAGATTCTGTACAGTATCTGGAAACCTTGAGAGTTCGACGGATCAACGCTCCACTCGAGTTTAATGGAGGAGTCTTTGCGGAGAGCCATCAGGTTCTTGACGATCGGCTTCGCGATCTGTTTCGATGTGGCGGGTGGAGGTTGAGAAATGTTCGTCTTTACGCCTCTGCTGTTGGCAGCAGGTCGAGTTCTCGGAGCGAATTTTGTGTTGGCTCGTTGGGGCAGTTGCTCGGTCGTGTCGATTGATTGGATTGTGGAGCTCGAGGACAGGTCATTGTTTCCGATGTCTTGAATCGGTGCTTGCGTTGTGGTCGTACTCGTCGTGGCGGCCGTTGAAGCGGTCGTCGATATCGGTGTCGATATGGTGGTTGTCGATACAGGGCCTTCGCACACCAGTTCAGAAAGCTCGATTTGACCGAACTGCTTCCTCTTGAGATATTCGGGTTTGCCACAGTACTGAGGACTCCTTTCTCTGCTGGTTACCTGCAGATCGTTGGTTCGGATCCATTCGGCGATCCAGCGGATTCGACAATCACACTCCAAGTAGGGACCTGAAACATCATTCGATTTAGTTGGTGCTTTTTCAGACTCGACTTCCGGAAGGGAGAGCGATTATCTTCGATTCCCACGAGCTTTTGCGCGTTATGAACCCAAAATAAGTTCCATCTGACGCTCCCCACATTCTGAGTGTGTCGCACTCATTGTCGCTGAGCTGTTTGTCTCACTGATGGCTGTCCAGGAACTTTGTGAGGGGTCAGTCTGAACAATAAATTGAGGATTGTTTTGGAAAGTGATCCTAATTTAGTCGTTCACGTGAACGAGCAAATTCCAATATGCGACGCTCTGACAGTGTTGTTGCTGTTTCATCAATCCGACATCGTGTGTGGACGTCGTCTCGGACGATGACGACGATGGTTTCATGTTGTTGGCGCCATAGATTTCTAAAAACATGATCTTTCAAGAATGGCTCATTGTTGGGCTGCAGGGGTTATTCAGGGGTCAGTCTGTTGTGTAGTAACTCGTCTCTAGCCGGCGCTTTTTTTCTGTTTAACAGCCGCGCAAGTACACAAACGCTCATGTTCACTCACTCTCACAGGAAGTAAGTTGGAAGGGTGTTGCTCGCTCGATGTTTCGTGTTTAATTTGAATAGGCTTGGCTCCGATATGAGCCTCCTGCAACGGTGCGCGTCAACTTCTGGAGTCTTTTGTGGCATCGGGAATGCTTCTCGCAACCGTCTTAAGCAATCATATCAATTCACCAACGATGCCGGACGAGAGTTTCGAAGGGAGACGAAAAGACATCCGTCCATGTACATATTCCAAGTAGGCTAATGTCAGTCGGAACGCGGCTCCCCACTCCCATGAGTCAGGAAAACTTCCAACCGACGGAAGTTGTTTCGCAGTGACAGAACTGACGACAGTGTAAAAGTTGGCGTACATCAAAAGATCCACTGGTGAATGAGGCGCCTAATGAATGACACATCATCGAGTGATTTGATCGCTCACGCACTCATCATAGCCGGAACGCGATGAATCTAGGGGATACGCGATTCACCCGTGAATGAATCCGTCGCAAAATGTCAATGACGGATATTCGGGAAGTGAGTTGAAATCGAATTGCACCGATGATGCTTCCGAGCTATAACGATGACCGAGCAAGTAAGCGAGCCGCCGATCAACTGGACGATGGATGATGATTGGCAGCAACTCTTCCACTGGGGGCGGTTCATGAGAGCAGCAAACAGTTGATTAACCGTTAATCAGCTTTTTCTTGTTAAGTCATTTCTACGGAGCCCTGTCCGGCATCCGCGGCCGCGATGGCGGTGGCGGCGGCGGCGGAAAAGCGGATACTTCCGTGTGACCTTCTGACCCGCAGGAGTGGTCAAAGGAGATGCGAACGCTTTCTGGTTGTGTGGGGGAGGTCCCGCCGATGGCTGTTATCAATCTCCCTAGTCCGCTCGGTCAGCTGGTTCACTGGGTGGTTCGCCGTTGAACCGGTCGTGTCGGATACCCGCTCGAAGATAAACAAGACGGAGAGGCGCGAAAAGCTTAAGGAACCTCAACAGTGCGGCTCGGAGAGGAGCTAGAATCCGTTGCACCGTAAGTGTGCGGCTATTAGCCCGCTCACAAGATGGTTTGTAACCCAACCACCCATTTTTCAGCCGCCTGTTCGTTCGCTGCTTCGCTCTCTCGCCCCTATACGCCCGAGCGTTCAGTACGTGGAATGACAAGCTATGCCTACGTCGAATCGTCGTAGAAAAAGTTAAACAGTGGTCTTGAACCCCAGCCCAACGTAATGCGATCGAGTGGGCGTCAAGGCCAACGCGCGACAAGGCGTTTCGATGGATTTCGTCTCAGATGCTGATCTGGTTGTCTTCAATTTCTCTTAGCGAGATAAAGTCTTCGGAGACAGACGAGGTCTGGGCTAATTGATCGAGATATCCGAGATGTCTTCCTGCATCGTGAACCCTCGCGCTCATTTGTCCGCTTTTGGACGTTCTTCCTCAGTCGGATGTCTACTCCGGTGTTTAGCTTGCTGTTTAGTTTGCTGTCTCAAGAATGTTGCCGGGTCATCCGAAAGAGAAAGCTATCTATTCCGACGCGTTGACCCCAGAAGCATCCAGGCGGCGCCGGACACGACTCATACGTCCATTCGTTCGTTCGTTGGGTCGTCCGCTAGCTCCATGCATTCGTTCGCTTGCTGGTTCCCCCGAGTGTCGGTTGGCGCCTGAGGTATTATTCCAGAAGTGTCGACACACGATTTCCGATCTTTCCGCCCGTCTGAGCCGCCTAAGTAATCGACGTATCGACCACTTACGAGCAGCGGATGTGTTCTTGTTGTTCTCACTCGTTTTTTCCAAAATTCAAGAGTGGTGCCAGAAAAAAATATTTCCTCTTCCTCCGCTTGACGAAAGCCTGAAGAGGAAAAGTTCAGACAGGAGAGGAGCAGCTCTCTTGGAACACGAGTCGTGGCGCGCCGCGATGTAAACTAGTTCCCAAGCGTGCAAGGGCTTGGAGCTTGGTGCCACGCCATGTTGCTGCTCCTGTTGTCAGTGCTGCTTAGTGAGCACAGAACAAGAATGGCTAATTCCATTATTTGATCATCAGTGGTAGTCACTCACGAAGAAGATTCGCCGCCGCCGCCGCCGCCAACGGACAGCTTGATGCAGACGGACGCACCGACCGACGCTCGTCGTCAGACGACCACTCCTCATCTGCTTCCGCGGCATTGAATATCAAACTTAATCTGAGGTATCTCGGAACGGTGAGAACCAAGTGAACAAAGACTCACAATAAGGGCAACAGCAAAAGCCACTTCTGACTTGAGCGAACAACAATGCGTCTTCGCGGGGGCGGCCTGCTTACCGCTAACAGTTAACAGACAACCGTTACGGCTAGTGAAGACACTTTTTCTAGTGGGTGAGCCGTCGCGGTGGATAGGAGAGCACTCCACCCGAACCGCTTTCGAGAGTTCTCGTACGGTACGCAAATGTTCAAGTACTTCCTTGCTTCCCTAATTCCATCATCGTGGCGTCAGTCTCTTGATACTTTGACCGAGTTTCAAGACGTTTCCCGGCGCATCGTGAGCTGAATAGATAATAGAACGACCCGAAACTGAAGCGATTGAAGAGCAACATGAGAAGCGTATCGCAGTACGCTCGGTGCTACCAGTCGCTACTCTTCTGCCTCTCATCGAGCGCCCACAAACTGAACAATCCATGTGAAAACGCTTACAGAAATCTCTAGGACTATATTGAGAGGAACTCACCTCCGATGCTGAGGCCACGTAAGGTGGATTTCAGGTGCTTGAAGGGTTCGATCGGGATCGACGACATCGGGTTTCCATCGAGAGCCAGGAGAGTCAGCAACGGATTGGCCGAGAAAGCTTTGTCCGGGATGTAGCGAATACCGTTGAAACCGAGATCCAAAACCTGAAGGAATCCAACACATTCAGTTGAAAAAAAAATCCACAAGAAACACTCGACGTGAGGACAAAATGTAAATCAAGGGCACGCTTCTATTCAACGTCATGAGCAAATATCATAGAAGAGCTATAATGTCTTCTCTACCGACAATTGCGGAGCGAAATTCGGAATCACTGAAGCGCAAGTCAGAAATTTCGCCAGACAGCTGAAAGAAATCCGCCAAAAAACAGCGTGTTTGGCGAACCAATATTAGCTCTGAACAGTTAGGCTGAATTGTCGAGGCTTCACAAGCCATGACGAACAGTCGGAGCGTCTATTTGTTCGCTAAGGCAAATTCCCATCGAACGGCGACGACTACGCTTTTATAGTGAGCAAACAAGTATGAACAGCTGTTTACGGCTTCTGAATCCTCCAAATACAGAGGTTCAGCGTCTACGTTTGAATTGATCGTTGTCGACTGTGATTTGAACTTGACAAGGCTGTGACGGAGAGGAAGATAACCGTCACACCCGGAATAAAGTAAAGGGAAGGGGGAGATACAACAGAAACTTCATCGGAGACCGAATTCCGAAGTTCTTTGAAGTTTCCATCAAGGAATTCCGAAATAGAGATAAAGGAAGACGATCTACGACGATACTGTTGACATTGTCGTCCGAGAAATCCTTTCATGTAATTTGATTTTTCTCGGAATCGTTTCTCCTGAAGCCGACGGCGCCGTTTCCTGCATTATTCATGCAAGTCGCATGTTATTCGTTTATGTGCGTTACTCGCAACTCTCTGAGTGGGAATTTAAACGGATGTCAAGGCTGGCAACGAAAAGATTGATGAACCTAGGCATGGATTGATGGTACAACGTAACGTTACGTAACCACTAACGGAGGTGATAGATGCCTACCACATGCTGTCAAGTGAACTACACGGTCGACATTGGGAAATTCACCAGCGGCCGCAGCAGCTGCCGGACGGTCAGGTGAGGTGTGGTACCGATATTCGCGGTCAACGTCGTTGTCGAGCGATGATCGCCCAGGGGCTCGCCTGTAAACCCGCCCGTGTGCCTGCTGAGGGCTGTATCGACAAATCTAGCCCGAATTGTGGAAGTCATAAATCGGAGATTTCTTGCGCGGATTCGTCTTGTGGCTGTGGGGGCACTCGTTCAGTGGTCGGTCAGTCCGTCAGTCAGTCAGTCAGACGAATGGACGATCAGACAGTGAGTCAATCAGGCAGCCCACGAGCCTGCGGGTTGGCCCTACACACAAATCAGTTCCATCTCTCGGAAAGTCGTCCCCTTGACGAAAAAAGCCAATTGTCTCTTGCTTCCACAATTCACTAAGACAGCGCCGCCCACAAGTGAAGCTTCCGTTTCTATCTTCCCTTTGTTTGAACAGAAACAAACACACGCAGTCAGACAGACGAACGGGCGCGCACTCGCGGACTAAACCTCCCCCAACCGACGACGTCACGGGAATCTCCTCCGAAAAGACAGCCAATGACGATCGTCATAAGTCTATCAGCTCGGAATTGTTTCATAATTGTGACTTCCCAAAAAGATGGAGCTGGCCGAAGGCTTGCTTAGATTGGAAATTGTCGGAAGAGGCGGTTCAGCTCAGAACCTAATTCTTATGTCGCCTCGTCGGAGAACTGAACAATTTTGTGAGATATCCCGCCGTCATGAAAGTCTTTCCGGTGTCTGCCAAGTAGCAGATGAAGCTTCGTAGTTTCGAAGTCAGAATCGATCCGGAACCATATGGAACATCGACATCGAACAGAGCCAAAACTTCAAATGCAGATTCTCTCGATGCTTGCTGGACAAAGTTTGGAGCGGAATCTCCGCGCTTCTCCGAGACCACCTGATTCTTCTGGTGAGACTGAGCCTCGCTTACTGATGATAATCGACTCATAGCACGCTTCATTTGGAGTCAGAGTGATCAACGCGAAAGAATTGAAGACCATTTTTCATCCTCACAGAAAGCAACGGAACAAAAAAATACAACAAATGGAGGTTTCGCTCACTGAAGTTCACGTCAGAAAAACTTTATCACAAAACGGATTGGGCTTCCATGAACGAGCCTTCCCAGGCGTGCTTGGACTTCGCTCATCACTGAAGCCGCGCTTTCCGACTGAATCTCGTGATCCATCGGTTCACCTACTTGACTTGTTGCAAACTCGAGAATCATAATTCTGAAACTCACGGAAGGAAACCCGCGCGAAAGGGCAACAAAGCCAATGCTGATCTTAAACCCGATTCCGTTTTGAGGACGAGCGAAAGGCTTTTTCTGCTTCATTTTCACTCGCTCCAACGCTTGGTACGATCGAGCCTCTCGGAAGCCGCTGAGAATGTGAAGTCGGTTGCTGGGACTCATCTACGTTTTCTCGACCAGGAATCATCTCATCCGGATTCCGTCCTTATTCAAGCGGAGAATTTCGATAAACCGCTCAATCAGATGCTACATAAGCTCAGGTGCTTGAGGTTCCCGAATGGTTTGCTCCAAGTGGTTCCTTCCATTTTTATGATTTTCCACGTTCTTTCTTTCTCGAAAGTTCCGTTCTTGATTCGCTTCTAAGCTTTCCTCCTGAACGGAAACGACAAAGCGCTGCACCAACTACAGCAGAGTAGAGCAGCGATTTGTTGTATGGCCCGCGCAAAAGTCCCGAACGACCAAGAAAGGGGTCAGAGGGTGACTAATTTGTCAGAAAAGTTTTGTGTTTTCTTCTTGTTGCACGAGCGGCTCCGAGAGAGAAGCCGTTACCCATTATTAGAAGCAGCACATTATTATTACGAAGAGCCCGTTACCGGAAACCATGGGAAGCTCATCTTTCGCGAAAGATTTCAAACGAGAGAAATCGAACGCAAGCGGAGGCGTGGGTTAACTTTTACGAGTCGGGAAGGCTGAACGAATCGAAGACCTGTTCCGTATAATCGAGCGAACATCGAAACTCGACGCAATTAACGTTAGCATCTTCTCATCGATGATTTCGTGATCGCGGATGGCAATAAATTCTCCTCCGAAATCTCGACATTGCCCGAGGGGCTCTAAGCCCGAAAAGATTCCTACTTTTGGAGAAAGTCGCAGAGGATTTCTTTGCGTTTTCCGAATTTTTCTCTCGTGACCTCAGTTGAGTCACCGAAGAAGGTCGATCGAGAGATGCTCGCGATTGAACATTGTTGCTCCTGATTACTTCTGCGGCCCTGGCTTCAACCACGCAAATATCACCCCGTTCTCACCGTCGACCGGCAGTTATTGACACCAAATATCACAGAAGCTAGAAATGATTGCAAAACTCGACCGACACACACAGACCGCTAATGGTTTGCTATGGTTGCCATCTTTTGAAATGCCGCGACCGCTCAAGGTGGTCTCGAGTGGACATTGTCACCAACGATACTTTAGTGGACTTCGGAAGAAAAGTCAGTGTTTCGAAACAAGGAATCTGAGTTGTTGAACGCAACGATAACATCTTTCGCAGCGAGTCGGAGAGGCTCGCGCGCTGAAGAATTCAAGCGAAGCGCGCGATCCGAATCTAGTATCTTCTACAATAGTATAGATCATAAAGCGTCATATCCAGAATGTAACGAGCCGGACTTCGCGGGTCTCAAGTTCAAACCTCAACTCACCCGAAGTTCCGTCAGGGTCCGCATGGCATCCACAGGGAACTCGACAAGGAGGTTGTTGAGGAGGGAGAGCGATGACAGGGTGTCGTTGATGCCGTCGAAGGAGTTGGCGTCGATTTTGAGGATGCGATTCCGCTCCAAGTTCAGCGCCGTCAGTGTGTTCATTGTCGACAGCTGACCAGGCTCGACCTTTCCGATCTTGTTCTGAGCGAGATCCAGGAACGCCAAAGATATAAGTCGAGTTACAGCCTTAGGAACCACGTCTTGTTGAGTGTTTTTCAGGTTGAGGTTCTTGAGAGTGCCTTCCAGTCCATTGAACGCGTCTGCAGCGATGCTGACATTGTTGTCAGCCAACTTCAGTGTGTTCAGTGGAAGATTCACGAAGGCATCAGCAGGAACCTCAGTGATTCTGTTCGTGGACAAATCGAGATTCTTGAGGGACGTCAATCTCTGGATAGCTCGGATCGGGATCTCACTCAGTTCGTTATCGGCCAAGCTAAGGCTGGTCAGGCTGCGCTCGAGTCCGATGAATGCCTTGTCGGAAATCGTTCTGATTTTCGATCTCGAAAACTGGAGACCTTGAATGTTGAGTTTGCTGAATATGCCGTCTGCGAGGAAGGGAACGCTCGCGTTGTTGATGTAGAGAACATCTATGGGGACGTTCTGGGCGGAGTTGAGGGCTTGCAGGAGTTTCGTGAAGTTCACGGGGGAGCACTGTATCGATAGCTTTTGATGAGAATTATAGGAACAACCGCAGTCCGCGTCGAGGTCGGCGAGGTCTCGGGACCAGGGGCAGTTGGCCTGAGCGCCGGCCGACGCTATCAAGAGCCCCAGACACCCAAGCCACAACATCTGGCTGCTGGTGTTCGAACTTATCTGCAAGGAAAGAGACGAATTCGCGTTAGAACAGTGGGTTCTGCATGTCACAAACTTTCGGACGGTGAACGTTGCTAAGGTGAGTCTCTGAATCAACTCAGGTATACCTTGTTGAAAACAACGAAATCATAAAACACGTCGCAACCCGAGCTCCGTTTTGTGAAGTCTTTTTTGTAAATGCCGTGACGAATCTCAAATCGTTGCAGAGAACGTTGCACTGCAACGAGAAACTTGCAGTGGTCAATGGCCAGCCTGCTGTGGGCGTCGCGTCCACTGAAAACTCGCGTGGGAGATGAGTTTAGATTGAACTGAGGATGGACTTGAAATGCAGAGATGTCGTGAATCTCTCATTCCGAATCCCGTCGTCTGACACCTCGGTTTGACCAACGCCACCACAAACGCTGGCCCGAGATGAGCCCTTCAAAAATAGATTGGGCTTCGGCGGTCATCCGCGCATGATGAAGTTGCAGAATCGAGAAAAAAAAACAGATTCTTTCTCGAAGTCTGAACCGCATCGTCTCACTGGAGCTGATTCAGAATTACTGGATGGTCGGTGCAGGATCGGATTTCGGCCAGAAAAGGAAAAACAATATGCTGATGCGACCGAAGACCGAAGAATACATTCGGGAACATAGCTCCGGAGAATAGGTGACAGTTTCGAATGAGAGAAACCTTGGTGACGTCTCAGCTAGCTCAAATCAGACAATAGGATTTTGAACTCTTTGGTATTTCGCTCTGACTTCTGATTCGTTCTCGCTCTTCGCGTTCGATCGACTTGATCCAACCGCCGAAAAAAAGAAGACGGATTGGCCTCGCCGCTCAAAACGCGAACGTTTCGTTTTTCAGAAATTATCCTCGCCCAGCGGACAGAAGCACAAAAAAGTTCCGGATTCTTGACTTGATTCTCTTCTTCTGATCGAAAGCTCCAACTTATGTTTCATCTTCTCCGTAAGCCATCCAGATAATTACTTGCATGCATCGTAGCAGGACCGATTTCATTTGTCGGTGATTCTTTAGAGAGTTTCGGTTGCGTCCTCGATCGATCATAGACCCGTTAATCGATCAGTCTCAAAAAGTATCGACGAACCCCGAAAACCCTCTCCAAGAATTTACCCCTAGGCAAGCCTCAGGGCTACGGTTTTGATTTTCTTACTTCAGTTATTCTCGCGATGAGCGAATTCCTCAGATTCAGAGTGTGGTCAGAAATTTCGAATCGCTCGAAACAGCGATCGAGGATCTTTAGCTTGTGGTCGGTCTGTTTGGAAGCCGTCCCGGAGACCTGGAATTTCGGGACAGCGGCGGTTCATAATTGACGGCGATTCATCAAAATTAACAGAAACTCATGGGAAAGCCATGCCGAGAACGACTGGTATCGATTCAATGAAAAACGAAATGACGCCGATCGAGAGGAAAACGCCCGTCAAAAAAAATGGAAATAATAAAAATAGCCGTTTCGTGACAAACAGAAGCGTGATCCGACTTCACATGACGAGTGCAATTATTGGAAAGGAAAGAAAAGAATTATTAGAGAGAAAAAAAAACGGATCACTCCATAATGACGTCTTTGACCGTTGGATGGATCGTTGTTGTTCGCTTGGTCGCTTGCCATCTGTGATTGTGAGTGCGTGTGTGGAACAAATTCTGGCATTCTCTTTGACAACGGTGAACTTATTTCGTAAGTAATGAGTTTGAATTTATCGCGGTAGACCACTACGGGACCTTCGTGCCGATGCCCTGCCCAGAACCTTCGGTGGACGGATAACAATGCCCGCTGCCGAACAGTCGCTCAGAAAGCCTATCTGTCTGCCTTGTCTTCAGCTTAGAAGTCGGTAAGACTTCGAGGGTGGGGTAGCATACAGGAAGCTAGGAATCGAACGAGCCTGGCGGGCCCTTTCGTGACGAAAATCATGTTTGCTCCCGATCGATTTCGTTCGGCTTTTATCTCGAAGATAATCAATTCACGGAACAGTGCGAAGACCGTTGACTCATTAGCTGATGAGTTGGGCATGGAAGACGTGCTTGGACTGCTGTTCGACCCCGAGGAATCGATGGCTTCAATTTGTCTTGAAGCCGATTTGTCTCATCAACCACAACGGGAACTCTCAGGCACGAAGATGCACATCAAGCTGAATATGTTCCATTGCACTTTCCCGAGCGGAAACTTCCTCAGTTAACTTTTTGAAGCCGTTCGCATCTCTGTCGTAAACTGCTCACAATGCGCACTGACATTTACCTCAATACGATTTCCCGAACTCTCCCCTGCGGGAAATTTCTCCGCAGTGACCAGTAATCCTGCGAGCTGACCGCTGTGTATCCGAAAGCACTGGGGCCACGAGAATATGCCCATTCACTTACACGAAACCGTTTACTCATTCACTCACGTATGGGTATCCGTTGACGATCAGCTAACGGTTCAATTGAGAAGTCCCCCGCGCGGCATTGACTTTAAGACCATGGAAAGGGACCAACGTCGCTTGGGAAGAGTAGAATTAACCGCAGCGGGCAACCGCGTGGGAGAGTCGTCGACGTAGAGCAACGGCACAAGCCGCGACAGCAGTCATCGGAAGGAAAGGAAACGAGAAAAGAAAGGGGGAAGGGGCGTACAGTGCGCGCTTCAGCTGCACAGAATTGGCGCCTGAACTTTCAAGTTTAGAAAAGAAATGCCTCGTAATCAAAATCGCATTGCGCTAAATGCCCACCACCGGAGTAGGGTTGAACCTCTACGTCGGTCCTGGGATGTCATTGTCAGTGATTTTCTGGGAGACCGCTGCCGCATGAAACGCGGCCGGAATCATGTTGCCATCTCAACTGGTGTTCTGGCGAGCCGCCGAATCGCTTCATTCTGCCGAATTCTAACCCCCCCCCCCCTACGGAACTTTCGATGGAGTGCTCGAGGGCATGTCATTGAAAGCGTTGAGAATGCTTCAATAGTACTCGTGTCCATTCGAGTGAAATCCGAACACAGTCGTCTCAAACTTTCTCGAAGCTGAGAGTATGAATAAGTAGGAGATTTACATAACGAACACGCTGCCAGCACCGATTGGCGACCACTTTACATGCGATGTTTTTGTGTTGTCTCTTCTTGCTTTCCCTACCTCAACAATGCAACTGTATTCGGGCCTCAGGCAAGATCGTGTTCATTCGCTTCGAGATAACTTCATCGAGCGTCAGGAAAACGTTTTCATTTTTCATGCCTGCGATCCAGACTTACTGAAGTGATCGCGAGTCCAAGCGCCATTTTACTCGTTGTTGGTACATACAAGCACTAATGAGAACGCGCCTCGCGCGGGTGTGTCTGCAAAGTGTAAACTCGTTTTTCGTGAACTATGGCGTACACCCAGAAAAACGTTTCGGCTAGAAAAATATTTCCATCCAGAAAGCATAACAGTTTGTTTATCTCTCGCATTCCTGGGAGGGAGACGATGCGGGGTAGAAACCGAGGAACGGAATGTAAAAATGAAGCGGAGTTCGTGAGCGTCGAGGGCATCGAACTGAAGACAATCGCCTGTCGACATGATATTCTAAAGGATTCGCCAACTCCCACCCTCTCAGAAGGATTTGTGCACGCACTGTGACTGACCGGACGACTGGCTGACTTTGACGGGCGATAGCCTGAGAACACGGCAGAAGACGTCGCTGAGATCATCCATCATCCGTCCGTCAGGGAATTCAGATCGTAATCGGTGGGCGCCATTTCCCAAAAAATCTCTCGATGGGGATCGTTCTGAGCGCGGAGTGATTTCAAAATCGAAAACTTTCAAAATAGAATTCATTGATGTCCACCAGGTGCGGTTTTCCTCGATTGTGAACAATTCTCGTGAGTTCGTTGAGCTATATTGGATCGTCTCCTCATCCTTGACGAAAGCTTGCCGAAAATGTCTTCCTTGCTGAAATCTTGGGCAAAGATGTAAGGAAAGAGATTCGGCAGATGCCCACTGGGTTAAACCCATCTCTTACATAACACCTCTGTGCGCGCGTGTGTCTGTCTGCCCGCCCGCCTGCTTGCCAGCCCACTTGCTAACAAGTGCCACCCGGCGTCCATAGAGAGCTAACAAGAGCCCAGCGGACTTTTTTCTTCCATTCTTCGGGGGGAAAGAAAGGGAGGAATTGAATTTGCTACGAGAATTCCTGACCATCTGCCCGGGCCAGGCTTTTGAATGAAAGGGGCGAAAGGGTCCTCGTAACTGTTGGGCTCAGCCGCTTTTGAGATCGGGGCTCGTTGACTTGCAATTTAGCTAAAAGCGTCAACGCCATCCTTTGCAATAGTCGCTGTCGTCGCCGACTTCATCATCGTCATCAACAATAATGTACTGTGGTCCCCAGCAACAAGTTCTCCTTTGTAAACGATTCCTTGCTAATGAATCCACTGATTTGCCCTCTGACGTCCGACATCGACCGCCGGGAAGCATCAAGATCTGATGACACTGCATCAACGTCGCCTAAGGGCTAGAAATGGTTTTGGGTTCTTGAAAACGGCGACTCCAGAGTTACGACATTGATGTTTCGACTCAGCTTTGTATGAATCCGAATCAACCGATCGTGACGATCTTGAATTCTCAAAGTTGAAGGATGTGTAACTCTGACCGGAGATCGAAAAAGTATCAAATTATCAATAACACTGATTAATGCAGAGTAAACGCCAAAATTCGACTCAGGACCAGCCGGTGTCCTACTTCAGTCAACTTTCGCGAGGTCTGTCGCTATTATTGTGACCTGTGGCTTTGTCCAACCCACGCCGAACAACCGGAAACCGACTACTGCGATGACTTTGATCCCTCTTGAAACAATACATAGACAGTTTTCCAGGTCGCTCCACCGGCTGCCAATTCACTCCGCGGATAGAATTGATCTGGGGTCGCCGCTCACTTCGTTCCCAATCAGCTGAGACTCCCAGCTAGCGTGTTGATTCCACTCTCAATAGAATGAATTCTTTCTCCGACATTCATGTCCTAGTCGATGATACCTAGTCGAGGAGAATGCCCCTGGCTCTCCATCGGTCAAGATGGTAGTTGAGTTAGGGGATCCGGAAAGCTCCGGAGATCCATCGGAGGGGGCTTGGAGGCATCCATCGTGAATACCGGAGCGATCAGTTTGATTTTCTGGAATCTGAGATCTGCTCGATCGCTGTTTGGTAGCTGGAAACCACGGCGGTCGTAGCCAAAAGTTACTTCGGACACCAGTTCAAACACGGGTCCGAACACTAACGAGTGAAAGCAAGCGAGCACGCAGTCAAAGCATCCGTGCTCGTTTAAAGAACATCTTTTACTCAACTGGGTTAAGTGTGGGAACTTAGCAGAAAGATCACGGCGGTCTGCCGGATTCGAACCATGACAAATGTCATATGAAGGAGTGATTCTTTGCCAGCGAGCCACTTCAACGGCTGAACATATCTGTCTCGTGCCACAAATGGAGTTTTTTTGTCGTTGCTGAGCCGTTCGACGACACTTCACTGAATCCGAAAAGATTCAATGATACAACTTCAGATCATGTGGAGCCCGTCTTATAGTTTATCGGCACTTGTCGCAAGCTACCGGTACGGATCGTTATCCAACGAAGAGCACCTCTTGGAAGACATCATCACTTGGCTCTGTCTCAAAAATGTGGAGCGACAAAAGAGGAAGTCCGACTATGTTCGTGTTTTGAGAGTAACATTGGTCGTTTCTGTTTTTTTTTTCTTCAAATCTTCGTGGTCTTATCAGGGGAATGTTGCCCTTCCCTGGTCGCCTACTTCCTCAAAGCGCGGGCCATGGGACAGGTATGCATGGTGATCTGGGCAAAACAGGAGTGATGAATCATTGCGAGCATCCGTAAATAATGGTGTCATCATACGGAACTCAAGTGTACGACCGTAATATGCTAAATGTTCAATTTTTGTTCCATGTTCCTTTTTGATGGGTTTCTGGTGTTTACGGCCCGAAGATCCTTTGACACCAGGAAGAGCGAGCGGAGTGACGGGGGTGGCAGTGGCGTCAGCGGATGGGCAACAGGCGCAGTGGTCAACGCGGCGCCGAGCCGCAACCAGAAGACCTCTGACATTTTCTTGATGATCACTTTCGCTCAATTCGCCAAGCTGTCCGAGAGCCGAGCGAGGCATATCGGCTGAGGATCCAGCAAGTCGGTCGACTGGCTGACTGTCGGTCCGTCAATCGAGGCGTAGGAGTGGCGCACCTCTGTTGTATGAAGTGATTACTACTCCGAATTAGTGATTTGGTGGGCGACCACCGCACGAAGTCGCGCGAGCTACTTCTCGCATCCGCTGCGGACATTCCTCGTCGCTGATGACGAGGATAGTGACGATGTTGTGCTGACTGCGCTCGTGGTTGCCTAAGATTCTTCTGCGGCGGCCCCGTCCATGTTTAGGATTGGCCTTTATTTGAATTATTCGAAACTTTGAAGCGCGCAGAGAGGAATTGGAGATTAAGTTCATAACTCAAGGGCACCAAGTCGACGGACCCTTCGCGACAGTTTTGATCGGTCTTCTGCTGTCGCGTATGTCAAGAAAAAAAAGTGACCACCGACTTCTCTTCTCCATGATCACTTTCCAAGGCGAATCGGTCCAAAAACTTTGGCTCATGTCATACCAACCATCGACATCATCCCATTTCTTTCCGTTTTTCCTTTTTCTTCTCCTCCTCGGCTCTGTAGCAGTACATCATTGCGTTGTTGGCGGACTTGCCGTCATCGCAAATATCGCTTTGTTAGCAGGGAAGCGCACCTTTTGTGTCAACATTACATACTTGAGTAATGTCTTATTTCAAAGTTCACTCCTTTGATTGGTCGTCCAGGATGTCGCAGTACCGCTCGCGAGGGATCCCGCTCAACTGGCGCGTCGAGAAATCGAAAAACATCGGTTGCTGATAGGCGCGAAGGGAAAAACTTCGTTGTCAACGAACTTGTTGTTTTTTTGTCTTGTCGATAGGACGACGTCGGTTTGTTGACTCTGTTTCAACTTTCGCGTTCATTCATCTCCATGGAACAATGCGTTTCGCCGTCGCGACGGCAGATTCGTCTTCGCTTAATCGAATTCCGCTGTTTTCAACACTTCATTGAAGTTACTCACACGGCAATCGTAAAACGATGGCCGATCATCGTTCCAGAATGAAAACGGTAATAAATTCGATGGAGCGGATGGTTAGCACAGCGCGCGTCCCAGAATCGAGCGGAACCCATGACCTTCTCGATATTGGCAAAGAAAAAAAGTATCGAACCGTGATCGTCATACTTTACAAGGTGCTAATAGCAAGATAAATGATTCGATGACTGTGCGGGTCGGTTTTCCCGTGCGTGAGCTCCCCTTCCGGCCGGAGCGTTCTCTCTTTCTCCCTTTCATGGGCCCTTTCGTTTGACCTCTCGTAGGAAAATCGCTCTTGTCGGCGTTGTTCAAATCGAGCACCGAAGACTCCGTTTCAGAACAACATCCAACAAAAGCGGAACCGCCTCATGACAGATTGTTTAACCGATGACCCCGTTTATCTAAAAATCAATAAAAACACACAAACAAACGAGCCATGCAGTAGAGGAATTCTTTAGTCGTGCAGCTCAGTGGAATTTATGACGAACGCAGCTCGTGTACCTTACCGCAACGATGTCAATAGTCGTCGGAATGCGTTGAAGCTTCAGAGTCGGTTTCGTGGCCGTGGCCTATGCCGCCATCTGGAAGAGAAACGCGTTCCGTTTAGTCGTCTCGTTGAAATCAGTACCCGATGGGAAACTTCGATGAACTCTCCTAACTCTTTCGGAGTCGGCGACGTTTTCCACCGTCGTCGTGGTGGCAAAATCGTTCATTCCAACACTCATTCACGTGTCCGTTCGTCCTTCTATTCAGCCGTTCCCCCAGAGATTGATGGTAAGACGTTCTAAAGTGTCAGAATTGTGCCAAGCCGTTGTGCCGCCGTGCGTCCGAAGGCATGCAGATAGAAAGTGAAGCCGCTCTTCATAACGGACAGTGCTCTAGAGCCGTGTTCGGCTGGGTGAACTGGGTTACTCTCAACACAATGCCCTGTCAAAGGTCGCAGCGGCCGGCGCGGCGCACACGGGCGAAGAGCAAGCGCCGAACGTCTTGAGCTTCGTCGACGCTTTGCCTACTTCGGTCGTCGGCGTCGTCCGTTGGCGCAGCGTCCACTGTTAATGAGCTAGATATACATTATTTATGAATTTGTTCAAAAATGCCTTTGATGAACAATGGTCGTCCGAGAGCAACAGCGGCGCGATCCCTGTGAGAATGACTGTGATTGTGCGTAGTACGCGTAATAGCTCCGAACGTTGTTTTGCATATGAAACGATCAAAGGAGCCAATGGCGTTCACTGTCGTTTTCACTTGAACCACTCCTCGATATTGTTCCCTATGTAAGAAGTAACGTCATTAGACGGCAGTTCGAAAGGTGCCGACAATTGTTTACGTTTGCGGTCAACTGACCCGGAGCGTACGTAACGGATCCCCTCATTTGGCGACGGCGACGACGCTCCGTGACAACACCCGACCAAACCGGAATGCTCGTTGTCGAGTGCATACGCAATAAGGAAGACGTTGACGGCAACAACAGCAGCAGCAGCAGCGGCGGCATTGTCGAGGTAGGCCTCCGGGTGTGGTTGAGAAAAAAAAAAGTAAGTGTAAAATGAGGTGATGGAACGATTTTGGCTCCCGGGCTCGCGACAAACGAACGAGCGAGGGTGCGCCACACCGCATCGGATAAGGATATCAGGACGATGACGGACGAGCCGATGTCGCCGTCTCTATAAGATTTGCTGTCATCACACTTGAAGCGTCTTGTTGGACATCCGCCGGCGCCGTCGCTAAGGACGGCGAAGGACGAACCTTGAAGGCAAGTGGGTTCTCAACGAGAGGTTGGGCGCGGAATTCTGAATCTCCGCTTTTGATGAAATTGTCGAAGTCATTTATCGTCGATCATCGAACCTCGACGCGCTACAACCGGTTACGTAACGGACCGATTCCAATAATTGTTCCAGTCAGGCTAACGGCGAACCGGAATGGATGTACAAACGAGCGGATAGTTTGTAACGACAGAGGACTCGTCAAAGCGAACATCATTTTGTAATGGACGAATACATCAACCGCAACTGATTCTTCTGTTCTTCGATCGATCGATCGTCCAGTGTCCAAACGATGCTTCTGAATTGATCTTCGACAGAAGCCGATCACTCCGCGATTCTGCTTCTTTCAAACTTCTTTTCGCTTGATCGTGTTTCTTGAGCAAAACAGAGCTTCGGTCGCGTTGAGCGAGCAGAAACTTGGAAAACGTCGGGGAGATGGAGGAACAGCCAAGACGACGAAACACAAAAGAAACTTGATATCCTCAGAAGCCATAATGGAAGCAATTCGTCGAACGATCTGCATCGCCGCCAGCCGCTGCGAAACCATAGAAAACATATTCTCACGTCTCAGTCGGATCATGGGATATTCTTCCACATTCACCATCTCCCTAAATCTCCCTGTTGACTCGGGATTTCTTCCCCCTCCACTTCCCTCTTCTTTTTGAATGTTTTCGAGGAGACAAAACCTGCGAAGATTTTAGAGGAATGAGGAGAGGGCTGAAATCGATGCTCATTCTACAAATGCCCTGACTTTGAGGTCTGTAGTGCACTATTTTTTCGCAACTTTCCGCAGACGACGTTTCTGCTCGACTACAATTATTTGAAACGAAACGGAAATCTCGCAAACAATGCTCCGCTAAGCCGTGATGAACGGCCAGATTTGATCGGACAGTTGAGGTTCACTTGCGCAAGCCTCATAACTGATCACAAGTGAAAGCGGACAATCTGTTGTCTTCGCTGCTACCATAGAAAGACGAAAACGAGAGCCCCGGGTGATATCGATCTTTCGTTTCATTGCTGGTTTGCGCACGAATAACGTAACGAACCGACGTCAAAATCCAGTGGGTAATTATTTTCACAGAAAAAATTCATCCACCTTGATGTTCAAAGAGATCCGTTTGTCGCCCCGAAGGAGGGAACCGCCCGGAATGCCAGGGTCGGATCTTTCTTTATTTTTTCGCTTTTTCTACAATACTTTCATCCCTCACCCGAAGCCACAGTGGCTTTTGTATCGAAAATGCCGCCCGCCGTATTCGTCAAAAAAAAAATGCGCTTCTAGCTCGGTACCAACACTAGCGTCGTCTGCTTTGATGGGGCTTCTGTCACAAACGTGTCATCTTTGACGACCTCTTGCGAACAGATCCGTGTGTGTTCTTTCCTCTCAAAGTACTTCAGTCATGAAGTTGATCGAGTTGCCGATCGGGTGAGAGTCGATCGCAAAGCGTTCTTGTCGATTAAGGACCTCACGAAGTTCAGACGGTGTGAATCAACTCACTTCCCTAATTTAGTCAGCGATACAGAAACTCACAATTGAGGTATCACGCTTTGACAGCAAGAGTGATCAGCGGTCGACTAGTGATTTCTGCAGGGGCCTATCCAGTATCAGAAATCGAATTGCGGTGAAGTCTAAATACCTCTGTCGTTGCTTCTGTGCGGAATCGGAAATCGGACTTCGTGTAATGATACGTTTCCCGTCGGAAGGCTTGTTCGTTCATGACAGCTCGGCTCGGATAAATCGAATGATGGATAGATCAGCGGTTGGATGGATGGATGGATTGATGGATGCAAGGGAATAAATGCACAAATTGTTGCTTCCTAGCAGCAAATCGCTGAACAAATTCAGCTTTGTATCCAGTGGTCAGTCGAACTTTCCAATTATTGGCCCCTGTAGCCAATAATCCGAAAACTACAGCCTCAGGACGGAACGGATTTGGGGGAGATTCCGCCTTGGACTTCCTCAAAGAGCTGATGTTGTTCCACACCCTTCTAATGAGCTTCGGGAGTTGACGGTTGACAAGATGTTCCACGAGAGAGAGCCAGGGACGAAACTTGTGAGAAGTGATCTGTCAAGAACACGAGGAAAGAAATATGCGAAACGCTCGCAGACGTCCACCAAGTTGAAACGACCGTCTGTGGGAGGCTCACGTCATGGAATATGTCATCCGACTTCACTGTGCTCGGTGGCCCTGTGAACTGAAAACATATGACGAGGCGGCTGACTGTGCATATCGTGGACAAATGTCCAACCGAAGAATCATCGCAATGACAGAATCACGACCCGGGATCTGGAGAAAACGTTAGTTAACAGAATGCCACAAAAGCCGAAGCCCTAATCGAGTCCGTGTCACGCGTCAGGGGCCCCCGACTATTCTGAGAAATTTCGTAGTTTTCTCTCTTGTTTTTTGTTTTCTCCCCGGATGGAATCATCCGATCGGAACTTCTCTCTTCTTATGATGGAGAAACTAAATCGTCCGCATCTGGATCGTTATCGTGGACTCGAAAGTCGCAAACGGGTACCGACAGATTATAGGATAGATTGACGATCGGTCTGCAGTCACTCAGTGGACGATCTATCGGGAGGATTCATGCAGGCGAACGGTCGCAAGGCCTCAATTCCGATAGCCGTTCGTGGTCCGGCCGTGGAGTAGTGTACAAATGTCACTCACATTGATTGGTTCTCATGCTGTCACGTCCAAGGTGGACTGTCATCTTCCATGAATGAATCAAGCAAGTGAATGAGCGAACGGAGGGACACCTAGCTTCAGACTACATTAACGTTTTGACTCTGAATGATTTTGATCGAGGATGAGCGTCAGTAGTCACCGCTGGACGAGCGTAAATTCTCATCAAAAAACGAAAACGGGCCCTACCGCATCTTCGTTTTCGCGCACAACTTGTCGCGAAACGGAGTCCGGTCGTCGCCGTCCACCGCGATCGTAACAAAGTTTCTTACTCATATTCTGTTATGTGTCGCAATTACAATGCATTATTTAATGATAATGGTTCCAAGGAATGCAGTTCCAGGTCGACCCTGTCCCACGCCGGTCACTCTGGCCAACCCCTTCGAGAAACCACTCAAGGCTCATTGGGAAGGAGCGCGAAACCACTTGATTCATTTCGTACGAACGAATCTTTGTCAAAGGGAGGCTTCCCAACAACCGAGGAACAAAAGAAATAACTCTACGTTCTGATGGAGATAGCGGATGGCCGTTCACCCTTTTCGGGCGACTCGACTCTGTACGAGGATCTCGCCGTGAGAACTCGCCACTCAGCGAAATGAATTTGAACTTTTTTCTGAATTTTTTCCCCCTTTGTTTCCGAACACTGGCCGCAACACCAATCTTCATTCAACTCTGTGACTGAAGTGGTTTCGCGCACCTGCGGGGAGTAATGGAACTCCATGAACTCTTTTCCCTAATTCTCTAAAAGTCTTATTCGTGGCTCGCGGTCTACCTGAAAAGTACTCTCAAGGACAAATAAGCCGCAGACAGCAAGCGGCCTCCATGATGAAGAATGGAGACACGCCAAAAAAAGGAACCAACGCCCTGAAATAATTCGTTCGCGTTGTGTTCACATGGAATACATTTAAACGTGATTTTATGCTCCAGTCAGAATATCTCTGTCTGTGTTGGACTCTTCGCGCCGAAAGGAAGCTCTCCCACAGACCCAAACTCGAGAAAACTTCGAATTTCGATGAAAAAATTATTCTTCTCGTTCTTCTTTTTCTGTTCGTTGTGTTGAAATAGCACAACAATAGAAATGAGCAAAACACAGCCCACAACAGGAGACCATCGCACAACGACCGAACGTTGTTCTCTGTTGATGATTTCACTCGTAGCGTAATGCAATAAATTATTAATTCGCTTTGTGAGAATACGCAACCACGTAAAAGCTGTCAGTCACGTCTGCTTTGGCGGCATCTCTCCATCGATCTTCTCGTCTTTCCGTTGATCTATCTAACCATTGATGAAACCCTTCTCTCACGGCATCGAAATCGTAGATAAGGTGCCACGTAGCGGTTCCCACACGTAATTTCTTAATCGGACGAAATACAAATCCAAGTGTTTCTGGAACGACTCGTGCTGATCGACCGATCCTAAAACCCGTTAATACGCATTCTATAACAGAGAGCCCCGTTTCACATGGAACAGATGAGAAGGCAGAAAACTGCTCCGGGGGGGCAGATCAAGACTCCGATTGGTCTGCCCCGTAATCTCTCTACACAGTGAACTTTTTTTTTGTTTTTATATTCTCGCTGCGGTTTGAATGTCACGAATATGCTGCGCGCATTGATCAGTTCTTGAAAAGGTCGTCGACAACCTCCCGCTAACGGCCCAACTACTAACAGTAGTGTGTGTGCCGCCACTGATATTAAGCAGCAAGGTTGTCATCCATCGACAGTTGTTGCGAAAACTTTCCGATCGCTTTGTCTTCTGTGAGCGAGCGTCTTTCTGTCCGTCCCTCAGACCGTTAGTTTGTCCGTTTCTCGACGTCCAGCTGGGTTTGCGTGACTGCTGCTGCGCCGGGAACGATCGCTCGCGTCGAAACGCCGCTCCAAGGGAAGGAGGTCCCTTTGGGGAATATCTGGTAGCTGCCCTGCATCTCTGTCTATGAGAGTTCTGCCGCCGTGTTGTCTATCTGCGTCCCGGAGCAAAGCAACTCGCGTGGGATCCGAGAAGCGCAACACGACGATCAGCAACCCTTGAAACATCAACTCACGGCGCCCGAAATGGAAAGTGGACCACAGTGCAGAACTTAATTTGCGTATTCACTGCGAGGCGAGGTTTCTCTGCTCCAAACAGACTCCCTTTCTTTGGATTCGGCGAAGTTAGCTGCGACAGCGCGCAAACGGTTACCGTTAATAGTTGCCCTGAAGCGTTAGTCAACGATCATCGGCGGTTCAAGAACGTTTCCCGGTGAAAGATGTCTGCATCGCCGTGTCGGGGTTGACGACGAGATAAGTTTTGGCTTAATGCAAGCTCGCCGGAAAATTACTAACCAAAAATAAGCAACCATCAATGCTACAAACTAATGGTAGGATTGATCGATGGGAGAAGAATGGGAAGATGGGTGAACAAACGAGTGGAAACAGACGTGGCTTCACAAGGAAAGTTGTCGAAATCGTCGTGCTTTTGAAGCTGTGTTCAAATTCGCTGTTTGGCTCTTCTGTTGTCACTAGCCGGTTAGTTCAAAGCTGACATTCGGGCGCCGAAGCGGGCGCTCACTCAGAAGCTGAGCCCTGACAGGCGGGATAATAAAAGCTGCTAAAACACTCCCGAAATAGAGAGAAGAGGCAAAAAAGAGTCATAAGCACAAATATTTTTGGTCAGGGTTCGAATAAATCTGCGATTCGTTTCTCGATGGCGAACGGGGAAACCTGAGAAAAGACGAGAAGATTCACGGCAGATGTTCATTCCGGATTCGAGTCGGTCAACTGAGAACAAAGCCCGGACGGAATTCTGACGCTCTAGTCGATGCTCCTACCACAACCGCGTGCTTCGCCACGTAAATTACTCGTATGAGCGACTGTTGCTCGTGTTCGGGTTTGTGTTTGTGTGAGAGAGTTCTCCGATATCTTGCGATTTTTCTATTCGCACCTGACGCCATCGACAGCGGAGAGGATGTTCGAGGAAACGAAACGAGAAAAAAAAAAGATGAAAAATAGATCGAGAACCTCTTCGAAAGGCAACAGAACTTGTGACTGGCGGATCTTCTGACCGTTCTTGCCATACTGTTCTTGTCCGTCGCAGTGTTTAATTGCTCATTTCCTCTTTCCACTGAAAGCTGCTCCTTCTGTGCAGACTCTTTTGACTGATTCACAAAAGGTTATCGGGTTATATTCACGGATCTTCCGCAATCTTCCTTCGGAACTTCATGAAGCATCGCTCGTCTGCAGCGACCGAAATGTGAATCAGATCCACTGTAAATGGTCGAATGAGTATCTGCTCGATTAATAGCAATGAAAGTGTCTCCAGAGTATAATATGTTACAAACACCCTCGGGTGTTTTTACATCTAGATGCTCTATTGAACATTGCTCGAGAAATGAGGTTCTTTTGAACGAACGAACGAACCAAAAAAAGCTCATTTAGGCACTGCGGCGCGACCAAACTGGATTGATGAAGTTATTTGCCAAAAGATATTACAGGCAAATCGGCGTCCGGCTATCTTGTATGAAATTTCGTCCAAGAAACCGCTCATAACTCTTCGTGGACGACCCAAATAGATTTGACTGTCCAAATGGTAAACAACAACTGTCGATAGTTGACCATTTTCGCGTGCGATAAGCGCGTGTCGGCAATGTGGAGATTAGCGAAAAAAGAAGAAACTTGAATGTGAGCCATCATCGGAATCCCGAGCTTCAGATCTTTCGATCCCGATTTCGCGCTCCGTCGAAAGCTGCCCTGTGTCTTATCATGGTATCGGAAACAAGACGCATTCGTTCACCCTTTCCATCCGGACGGGAACCCACAACTCAATTTCCTTCTGGGTTCGAATGTCTCCAACAACGAGACCACAACGGGAGTCGTACTTCCAACTAAGCATAAGAGAAAGCCGTTGGAATACAGGGGTCCGAGGCGGCCAGTGTCTCGGTGAGAATGTTTTCGCTTGCTTTTCTTTTCGTTCGAAAGACCCATTTCTGAGTAGGATTCCGCTGAATTTGAGACTTCGTGGTTCCCACCGACTTCTGACATATACATAGAGAGGTTCTCTGGCCGGTCGGTCCGCGGACGGAGCAAACAACAGACTTGGGTTGGAAAAAAACTCTCATAATCTTCTGGCAGACATCTGATAACGTACCGATAAAACGGTTCTTTCCATCTGCTTACCCACTTTCACACTTTCGCTTCTAGCCCGTTTTCTCAGATGAGCGCACTGCTGAACGAGTTTCGTTCATCGATCGAGACAAACAGAACTATCTGAACGGAATCTCCTCGCTCCGATCATCGCAGCCAGGGTCATCGCTACGCGTTCCAACATTGTGACATTTCGACAAGTGATTTGTTTACTGCGCGCAAAATCTATCGTTGTGAAGTTGACCCTGAGCCAAAATCGAGCAATGATTCGAATCGCTCCGACAAGACGTTCCAGCGACATTGGATCCGAAACGAGAGATTTTCATTCGGGACGAGCTGCGTCATCTCGAGACGATCTGCGAAGAGTCGGCGGTAATAGTGACGACAACGGTCGCAGCAGCGACGGATTTGCAGCCTAAAAAACTGAACAAATGAATCTTCCGCTTCTTCCACTCCTCTCGGGTCAGCCAGCCGATTCGTGACAATATAACGGAGACGACAACTTCATAAAAGTGGCTTGGTCGGTTGGTTAGTCGTATGGACGAACGTACGCTCGGGCGGACGGGCGTTGCAGCTCTTTGGGCCCTTGTTGACGGACGGATGGACGAACAGCACCTAAAGTACTCGACACCAGTGAAGAGGTCACCGTCAATATTTACTTTGCGCCCTTTGCATTTGTCGGAGAAGAAACTACCGCAAGAAAAAATGTTCTAGGAGCGACCATAGACTCGATTGGGTTCACCGGAATCAGTTGAACCCATCGAACTAAGTTCTCATTCAAGTTTCCTCCATTTCACGACTCGTAAACGCTCAACCGGAAATTCCGTCACGGAAACGATGAGCCAGGTGTTGGTTACGTCGGACTTATGCATCGATTACGTATAGAAGTGTCCTCTTTTCTCCAGAGAATGAGTACTGATGTTCATTTCCCACGCCCGATCACTTGTTTTTGATCGGTTGAATGAGATTCCCAGATTGGATCTGTGTCGTCGGATTTACGATATTTCGGATCGAAACGCCCGTCTTAAAACAACGTTATCATGTCACAGAGTTTTCGCGCGCCCAATGACGATGGGCGCCGGTTGTAATGCTATGCTTCGAACGAAAAAAAATCTCGCCCGACATCGAGCATCAGATCGTCAAAATTCATCGAAGCGATTCGAAGATTTCCAAAGGAAAGCTCGAATGAATCTTCGGATGGCGCTGGGTTTACACAGACGACGCGCGTGAGGACAGGGTTTCCATCTGTGTGAATTCAATCTTCCCCCGTGATTGTCATCGTGGCCGCCTTTGTCGGGGCGCTGGTCGTCGAGGAACACTCTAGTTCTGGCTAGTTCAGTGTCTGGATCGAAACAATTGCCTGAGCGGCTCTTGGAACATTGTGACACAGATTCTTTGTTTGAGTAAGCGTGTGCAGTCCGTAATAAGAGCTGTTGATCAAAACGCCAAGCGCCAAGACGTGCAGAACAAGCTCTCACTCAAAGCCATTTTACAGAAACTGGGTTTGTAGAAAGTAACAGACGTGGGAAAACTCCGGAGGGAATTATTCCAACAGAGAATCATGATCATCGGCGCTGTGGAATCAAAACGCTCATTTTTCCGGGCCCCCTTGTTGGCGGCCCCCCATTGCGAAGAAGGTGGTGAATCTTCATCTGAAGCGATTACTTGATCGCCGAAAGAGTTATCCGAATGAGATCGGTGGAAATGCTTCCCCTTCTGGCGGCTCAGATCTTCTTGAAGACGGAGAGTGGATAATTAGACGAGAATACCAAATATCGGAGGAGAAACAGAAGAACCACGACGTGAGTGACCGAAACTTCACCAAAAGAGCGAAAAATCCCGTTGCTCCCAATACTCGAGAGAATGTTAGATCAACAAAAACAGGCTTTTGGGGGCAACTATTGTCAGAAGTCAGTTTTCCTCTCCACCTTTCTCGCGCGGACCAAACTCGATGGAAGTGGGATCCACTATAGAATGTCTTGGCTCCAAGAAGTCAAAACAACGAACACAAACACGAGAAGAACAAAACAAAAAAAAACAATCAAACAGTAGTAAGAAATGCTCCGAAACAGTTCATGTTTAAAAGAGTGCAGCGTGACAGAATAAAAAAGTGGACACACAAGTCAATGCACTCCGAAACATTCTGTCATTCGTTCTCCGAATATCCGAGCGATTACGATGAGAATATCGAGACGAATGAAGAGAAAAAAGGAGACGATTCCGACCTAGGGCTCGTACGACAGCCATATGACGAAAGCTTGGAACAAAAGAGATGAAACCAGAATCGTTGTTGCAAAACGTTTCAATGGTTTCATCTCGTCTCAGTGGCCGTCTACATTTGCTTTGCTCGGAGCTTCCTCTCTTTTTTGGTCAGATCCGCGCCGGAATTCGAAATGATTTCAGTCAGCTGATTCATTGGTCCGCTGCTCGTCAGCTGAATTCACAAGCATGACCACCGGAGGCGCCAGAGTAAAGAACACTGTGAAATCCTCTTCCTGCTAATAATGAAGTGATGCCTTCAGGCAGAGAGCTAGCGCCAACGGAAGCGGCGAGGACGGAACGAGAGTCACTCCGCGAGTTCAAGAGACGCAACACAGAAAGGCGATTCGGACTTTACGCCATCAGCGAAGAAAATCGATCAGTGTCGTGATGGCTCTGCGGTGGTCACATAGCCAGCCGGAGCTCGGATGGCTGGTATCACAACCCCTGTTGGATTCAAATGAGGCAACAGCGTCCATCTGATCGGTCTATCTAGGAAGTGAGTCTGGCGAGAAGAAAAGCAGGCGACAGGTAGCAAGCCCTGGTGTGATTGCCCTTTAGCAATGACCAATATTCACCGGGAAGTGTCGATGATTACACTGTTTGAGCCGGCGAGCTTCGCAGAATATGACCGTCCCAAGATTACTGTCACCAAGCACATGTGCAAACAGATTCCTCCATTGACCGGAACGCCTTTTTTTTCTCACTCTCCGCTCGGAGTCAAAACTAGGAGATCCATTTCATATCGTCAAAGCAAGCGGTCACCGGAACGACCGATTTGCAGAAGTTCTTCTCCTCCGTTTGAAAAAGTTCCAGAAAAAATATGGAAACCCCTCCCGCAATGAGAGGAAAAAACAACAACAACAAGAAGAACAAAAAAAAAGGAAACAGGCGTCAAGTAGGGACCACACGAAGATTCGGCGACGGCTACAAGACGACCGGTTACCAACCCTGAGACAAATGCATAGTACTGGATGGCCCCTGTCTGTCAGTCACTCACTCACTCAGAGCCCATGATCGACACGCTAAGACACTTCGGTATGAAATACTGTAATTTTTCTTGTTGGGGTCGGATCCGCCGAGGTGCTCCGGCGCCCTGATCAGATACTTCGGTACGAGAGTCTCGCATCAGAGAACGGAAGCATTTAAGTTACACAGCTGGATTTATGTGTTTTGTGTGAGAGAAGAAACGATGTAAGAAGAATAATACGTACTACTGTTGTTTGCTTCGATCAGCATACTTGTATCGAATCGTTTTGTAAGGACGCCACGAGTCCGAATTCATATTTTCTCTTTTGAATCCTGGGCGCCGTCCGCTCGGGAGGTTTCGCTCATCCAAAAGACACTGGCGTTCGTTCACGAGTGACCCCGGCAAAAAAGTTAAACAGCCAGTCCACGTATCCAAAAAAGGAGCTTTAGACTTTTTGTTCACGCGGACTGACTGACTGACTGAGTCGTTTCACGCGGTTTGCGTCACTGATCAGAATCTCATTTCAGCTTGATGCTCGGCTTCTAGTCGTCGAACGACTCCTCTTGTTTTGGGCGACGTCCACTTTTCCACCGAAGCGGAGTCAGTCAAATAAACGCTTTAGTGGGTATTCGATCGCCAGAACAAAACAGATAAAAAGAAAGTTCTGGACACAGAGCTCCGCTACTCCGGGAGAACAATCCGCTATTAACTGTAGATATTCAAACAGTGGAGGTGAAGTGTCCTTCGCACTCGAATTCAAAGGGGATGTTAGCTTATCGCTACGGCCGGCGTTTCTCTTTTTATGTATGCCTCGGTCGTCATCGTTTTCTTCTGATTATCCAGAGAATCCTGCGCAAGAATTTCTCCCTCTTCCCTTTCGTTTAAATGGTGCATGAAGATAAATTATATCGTTTACATGGATGAGCGCCGGTGGGTCCGATTCTGGACTACTCTTCACTACTAGTCGGAGTGTTTAGTTCAGGCTGAGAGTTACTCCGGTCTACAGCGAAGACTTCAAATCATTTTTATGACCCTTAGGACAGAGACTTGAGTACCTGAGACGAAGAAGTAAAAACGAGCGCTCATCTTTTTACGATCGAAATGAGAAAGAGAACTTTACGCCGCATTGTTACTGTCATTATGATTTTATTGAAATAATCTGCTGCTGATGCTGTCGATTCAGGCGGGGCTGGTCGGGCAGCTAATTTTTTTCCAAAGAATTTCCCGACCAGACACGGGAAGCGTTCCCAATGGATCGATATTGGAAATTCCACATGGGTTATTCTTTATTTTTTTTATCACAACTCGAGCCAGCCAGCCGCTATTTTCATTCTGAGTCGTCCGCCCCCGTTTTCAGTGGGATTGATTCTTTCTTCTTGGCACATTCAACTTCTGTGGAGCTGAGCTTATCATCTCCCGAATATGTTTCCGTCGGAAACCTGAACTTGTTATTTCTTTTTTTTTTTTTACCTTCAAAGTGTTGGTCTTCATCTGGTCGGTAGTTTATAAAAATATCAGATGAGGTCAAATTTCGAGTCTTCCAACAAATGGTGGAGCGCGAGATTTCATTTTTATAAAAGCAAAAAACTATCAGCACCGACTTCGGCATCCAGTTAACGACAGGTATCGCCGCCTCAAGATCTTCGAAAGAGTTTTCCAAGAAGCCGAGCATTTCCGAGAGCTGGGGAGTGGTCGGAAACCAACAATCGACGTGGAGGACTCAGGGCCCTCAGAGTTAATTAAGGGGGCCACAACAGAGTTCATTCTCCCGGGGGACAAAAGTCGGGGTAACGTTTCCTGGAAGGCCTCAGTCTCGAAGTTCTCAGATCGTCTCAGAGGGCGAATCCGCATCATGAACGGCCGCGTCTTTGGAGAAGACCTCATTTTTCTTGGAATGATCCACTAAATAGTCCGCTTTTCGGCTAAAATTTCCGTTTGTTCTCTTCTCCAGTCAAACGATGCCCTTCACACGTGTTATTTTCCCTTCCATCTTTCCTGCTTTTCTTTAACTCTGTCCGCCGCGCCGACTCGGACTCCGCGCTCCCGTTGGATTTCACACATTAATATCCCGAAGTGAGAAAGCGATGGAGCCTCAACGTTTTCAGTGAAACTAAGCAGCTAAACTTTTTCTGCTCAAACTGTAACATCGTCTGTGTTGGCGCGGCTCAATTAATCACTTTGTGCCAAATCTTCAATGCCGCCGATGACCTTTTCCGAATGTTTGATTCCGAAGGAGGGACGTTGAGAAACCGTTTCTGGACGCTTTGCGTCCCGAAACATCTTGTCTCATTCTCCGTGACACTTTACCCTACTACTAGACCCTAATTAACTCCTCACCGCTGAGGGTAGGACCTCGCGGGAAAAGAGACGCGACTGTCAGACTACGGCCAAAGCACCCAGCTCGACACAGAAGTAGTGTTTCTCCTCTGGTAACTGAGGTAATCAGCGAGCGTACTCGCGAGCCAACGGAAAGACATGATAGCCGAAATTAGCAAGCGACAAATTCAAGCTTGGGGTCAAGCCGTGCCAACATTAAGCTTCCCGTGCCGACTGGCTCACTTCTGACGAGAAGAAAAGAGGAATCGCTCGAGTTTGTCCATCTCTCGACTTCGATTGAATGATTCGCGATTGAAGTGTACAAATGAGAAACTTCCGCCACGAGAAAGTATGCAACGGTGGAAGAAAGTGGTTCAGGCTAGAGCTTCGAGCGTTTCCGGAAAAGTCAAGGGTGGCGAACCATTATCACACAGCCTGACGAGCAACTTGTCTAATCAAACATTAGTCGGTGTTCAGGCGGACGAAGAAGCTCCTCTCGATGGATCCGTCGCGCTTCCCTCGGCCGTCGCGGAACGATGTGGAAAATGATTTTTTTTTTGTGGCGTTTGCACCCTGTAGTCCAGTGGCTGTGGCGGCCGTGTTTTCGAACGTTGCAGTTCTTGTTCTTTGCCTATGAGTTCTTTGAACTTGCAGTTTATTTAGTCGGGCGGCTCGTTCGTTCGCTTGCTGACTAGCGGGTCCGCGGTTTTCTTCGAGCGAAGTTGGTTTGTCTTCTGTTCCGACAAAAGCCAACGATGCTTCTCCACGCAGCCGAAACCGACAGCGCTCCTTGTGACATATTGTTTGGTTCTGTTGTTCGTTTTACATAAGCGTCGGTCGGCGCGAAAAATAAAACTCACCAAACAAAAATCATTTGACAAAGAGATCACCGTGCATCTACCTTCACAATGTACGCATAATTCCGTCGGATTCGGTGATCGCAGATGACAGGAAAGAAAAAATTTCACCAAAAATGGAGCTGCGCGATCGCTGTGCGGTCTTTTCTCTCATTTTCCTTCTCGAGGAAACTTGCGGAGCGACTCAACGAGAGAGCTCAAGTACGCACAAGATCAGAATTCCTCGATTGCTGAACGATTCGATGTTTGATGGTCAGACCGAGCCTTCTGGGTGCCCCGCGGAAGTCGCTCGCTCCTAAACAGTTGACGCGCTTTATGTATTCAAATCTCGTCCCAAGCAGGAATTAGAAATAACGAGAATGATGGTGCCGCCGCGCCTCCCGCCGAAATTTTCTAGTGATTAACTCGAGTTCTTGTTCATCGCCGACCTCAGCCGAAGAGTCGCGCCCTCTGCGGACGCACAATTATATCTATTTCTAAACATTTCAACGATTCCAGAAGTGTTCTAGGGCAACTTCGCTTCCGCTCGATTCGGATGGGTGCGAAATAAGGCGCTGCTCGCTCGGACACTAGATGGAAAAAAACAAGCGTACGCGAGACCCTCGGTTCCGAAGGTTACGACAATAACTTCGCATCCGATGCAAAAAAGAAAACATCTCCGCGGAAAACTTTCGTTGACAGCTTTTTGGCGCGAGAAAGAGGAAAAATAACATTCCGTCTATTATTACGATAGTTCGTAATAGGTCCGCTTTGGTTCATCATTATCGACGATCTGATTTGGCATCAGGTCCCGATCAGAAGCATCCGCAATGAGCTGGGCAACGGCCTCTACAGCAAGCTAAAGAGTTTCGAAGGTCGTCGCTCATTCTTCTCTCCTCTTGACGGTGAACGATAAGTGATAAATGTCAACTCCACTTCTAGAGAAACAGCTCGACTTCACTCGGTTGGTGCAGGACGACTGTGTTCAGACTTGCAGAGGAACGCTAGCGGTAATTATCTCTCGACGTCTCTTCTGTCATTGTCCAGTCGCCATGAACTGATTATAATCTTTCGTACGGAGGATGCGAAAAAGATAAACAGACATCAAAACCAGCAGCCAACGCGTCGTGTACAACGTGTCTTATTCTTCCAGACGAGTCTTTTGTCACCCCACTCGGCCACCGCACCAACGGTCGAAGGTATGAACGAAGGGTCCTCGCTCACGTACGCGATATTGACATTTGAAAAGCTGCGGCTAGGCCTTTGCCCTTGGTCATAGAACGGATGTTGTTATTCTTAAGCTGACGCTAGCGTCGCGCGAGAGCACCGTAATAAAACTCTCATAAAAAGCAAACTAAGGAACATCCCGCGGGCAGCTTACATTACGCACTTACAAGTCCAGCCTCACAAACGCACATACGGAAATCGCCTTCTCTTAGCATCCCCTTGTGGATAAGACAAGTACGGGTGTCGGCGATGATGGGTTCGCTTTCGCAGCTGTGGTCAAAAGGCAACGATCTCGTTATTGGTAAGAGGTGAGGATGTGTGTTACCCACTTCGATCTCTTTCACTTTTTTTGTCGCCCAGACAACAAGAAGAGAGAACTGTTCAGATCGTTCCGAAAAGTGTCCGCCGAAATGCCAATGTTCTCAAACGACCGCTGAGAATCCATTCCGCATCACACGAAACAAATTCGAACCCTTCTCAGTACGATGGATGTCTAACGACATATCGATACCGCCGGCAGCCGCTCGAAATCCAGAATCAAGTCTCCACACCGGTTTCTTATCGTCGCCGCCGCCGTTGAAGGAGGCAGCGTGGCTGTCGGCAACCGAGCCGAAACCGCGTGGATGTGCGATGACCACAAATGAGCCATGACAAAGACAAGCGGATCGAACACGGACTTCGACACTTTTCAATTTTGATTCTCTTGTTCTTCTCGTCGTCAGCAGCGAGCGGGGATTTCACCCCTGGTCGACCAGTATGTGGCGTGGCCACATTGCCGTCCTTTTTTTTTAAGAATCTGCCGTCTCAGTGATTCCGAAAATATCCATGCGGTCGACTGTAACGCGATTTCCGGACAAGTCTTAACGGGTGGTAATTTTTCTTTTCAACCTCACTGCCACCGTCTTTGGAATCGGTTACGAACGCGCTACGTAACAAAATGCTTGTTTCCATCATCATCACCGTCATCGTTTCTATCATCTTAGTTGCGAGTCCGGCTGAAGCAGGAACGAAGTGGAAGGAAAAACGGTCAGGAAAGCTGTCGACTCCCTTTTTTGTATTTGGCGCGAGAGAACGCCAGAAAATCATTCAAGACCAGGAGCTTGTCCGCTCATAGCGGATAGTCCGTGACGATTGTCGGGTATTGTACGGATGTCGGTTACCGTACGTGAAGGAAATCGTATGCATAAACGCAAGCGTAACCTCGAAAAATGGTAACAGATTCTTCGTGATCTTGACATCATTCTGGTGGTTTGCTAAAGCTACCCCTCCTACGGATATCTTGATCGGCAAGGACGTTTATCGATGCCGCCACAAGAAACACACGAGTCTCTGTTTTTCGCCGTTTTCTGTTCCACAACAAAGTATGTGGGGTGGCATGTTGGATCTAGTTTCTAGATTGGACACCGAAACCCTCAAGATTTGGATTGCAAACTGAGATACGGCTGTTGAATTCTTCGGATCGAAAACCGACGAGGCTCGCTGAAAGTCTTTCTCGGAGAATGGTTCCGGCGGCTTCCGTACTCTTCGAGCAAGCGCCGAGGCGGACGCTCCCCGGGCGGGGAATCCGATAGAACCAGTGAAATGCGGATCACTTGAAAAGGGAATCTAAGAAATTCCCTCAGAAACCATGTCGAGTTCACATTTAAAGCGTTCCATACAGAATAATTTAAAGTTCCAATCGAGGCCAAGCATGGGAATCGGGATCGATTCATGAGTCTGAATCGAGGGAAGGCAGCTTGAGAACGGGGAAAATTTTCATCTCAATCAGATTTCGGAAGCGTCATGAAAAGTTGAATTCTCTCAGAATTGTTCTTAAGCGATGTTGTAGTTCTATCTCACGCCCAATCTGTTTATAAGCATGTGTTCCCAAAGAACCTGAGACGAATTCCCCACGCTCGTATTCAGACGGCACGACATAAAGGGGCACCGAGAGCTTATCTGGCACAGCCAAACATTTCCCCCTTAATCCCGACAACTTCCTCTGAAAACGACATCTCTGAGCAGGCCGCATCGCCAGATAACCGACGATCCCTACAGTCGGCGGGTTCGAATTCAGACTTGACGAGCTTCCTTGATCGAGACAATGGCAACTCCGGAGAAGCATTTTCTCGTATTTCGATTGCCAGGTTAGTTTTGATCAGATTAGAAGTGGCGGAACATTAAGTGGAACAGGCTTTAGCGTCGATTTGGCGGATTGCAGCTTCACAATCATGACCAGCTAAACACTGGTACTGTGTCTATGATTTGGATGAGGTTCGCCGCTTCGAAGACGCTACTACCGTTGGCGAAACGCTGGAATTAAAACTCGCCGGCGGGAAGCATCCGACACGGCGAGAAACTTACAGAACTCGCGATTCAGCGTCACGAATTCGACGGGTGGCTCCCCGGATTTGGTTCACACAGACCCGCACAGTCACACAACGCATGGGACTGAAATGCTCGATTCTCACCTGGAAATGGAATGATTTCTTTTTGAGAACTTTTCCCCAGAAATCCCAGAACGGAAAACGCCAACGAAGGACTCCGAAGATGCTCGATGCGCACGCAACCTTCGAGCGAAGTTCCGGTGGGGTTCTTCGAGCCTCCTCAGAACGAGGAGTAAACATCGGCGAAGATCAAGGGTCGCCAAGTTGATCCGATGTGACAAATGTTCGCGCGATATTGAACGGAAATAAACAGAGAAAGAAAATCTGCGAATGCTCAAACACAAACAATCTAACGTGACAGCATCACTGATGAATTGAGCTCCTCTGACGCCGGAACATCGGTGTCTGTCCTGCTATGGCGAGGAAGAGACCGAGAAGGAAGAAAACTAAACTTGATGCCTGTGTCAAGCTCCTAAGTGGTAATCTAACTTCACATCCGCACTTGTTTTCCAGCTCAAAAAAGCCTGTACGAATTAGGCGTAACTTGTGTCCAATTCATGCGAATACGAGTCCGTCTGAATGAGGATTCGGTCGGACTCAGACTTGAATGAGATGTCGGAAAAATTATGAAAAACTCATTTCACGAAGTATCTTTCAAATGGCTTTAGAGATGTCACCCGCATCAAAATAATTGTACGCTCGCCATGAAATATTCATCCAAGACTGAGGCGTGCCGAGTTTCATGTATATATATATTTAAAATTTAAACCATTGGAAAACGAAACGTAAAATGAGTTTTTAGCTAAGGAAGCGGGGTCTCTTCGAATGAAAACGCAGATGTGGGTCCGCGTATCGATCAAATTCGTTGTCGTTTCGACAGACTGAACGGTAGCAATATCTTTCGAACCATTCCGGAGATGAAGATAAATTCTAAGAAGTTCAAGAACTCGCAAAATACGGCGAAATACGGTTTGAGCCAAGGATCGCCGTCGACCACCATGAATTGGTCGTCTCGGACACCGCTTCAGATCAGGATTTGGAATTTGGTGACATCCATGAAACAGTATGGATATGCTCAATATGAATCTGTTTTCTTATTTGAGAATGGACTTCGTCTCGCCCCGCTGCGAAACATTCGCGATCCTCATAAGTGTAACGGCCGCAGCATTCGCCAGAATCTATTTTTGATTTCAGTTTCCTTTTGGGTTCAGGGAGCGGGAAGTCAAGAGCGGAATAGAAGAAAAAAGAAACAATTTTCGAAAAATCACAGTATACAAAGTGCGCTAGAGCTTTGTTTATTCGAGGACGAGGCCATCGCTCGCGTCAACGATTGCCGCGGTGGTGTTTGTGGCGTTGATGGCGGTCGCTGGTAGGTATGGAACATACCACACCCGCCGGTCACTGATTCGAATCCGTTTTTATCTGGAATTATTTCTCTTTCTTTTTTTTTTTTGCTCCTGCTCGATCCAAGCGTGCCGATGCCCAGGCGTTATGCGAGCGAAGTCTGCTCAGGAGAAGATTCACATGGACAGACCCACAAGTTATATCGCCCGTCATCCCGTCTGCTGGAAGACTTACAGCTGTTTTTTTGTGGTAGCTACACCAGGCAATGATACCAACGATTTCTCCGGGTGACCGAACGATGTCGGTGATGACCGGTGACGATGGTAATGATCGTCACTCTATAATAGAGGAATGGAAGACATTTATGCACAAGTTTGTCATTGCCAACAGCCGTGGCGTCGCGCCGAAAGCTGACTTACGGGTTCGCGGCGCTATCTTGCGATGTTCGAACTCAAATAGTCCCAGCTTCGCACCACCGAATCGGCCTGCGCTATGAATCCTTGCGAACGTTGTAAACACGCGGGGAATCTTGGATCTGGTGGGTAATCGAGTGCTCATGATAAACTCCCGGCGATCCATTCGGAAACATCACCATAGACATAAAGTGTTCTACCGATAACTCCAGCTGCCATATTGAGAGCGATGCTGTACAGCAATCGTCAACGTTTCTTTTCCTCGTTTTGAACTTCAGGTGGCGTAATGCAGCCGCGGAGTCCTCGACTGAAAAATCCCAAAACAGAACCGGCAGCAGAGACCTACCGGGTCGAGTACGGTACGAAGGCATAGATCATTTCATCATCTGTCATTTTCAGCCGTCAAATAAGAAGAACTCTCTGGGAATCGCTCTTCTGTTCTCATTGTGCTCGTTATCCCCGGCTCTCCGTCGACAGCTCCCAAGATAGATTTCAGAGATGAACATTACGGGACCGAAAGTTGGCAAACTGGCCGAGTGGCCGACTGAATGACTGAGCGTTTGGATGACGTGATGACTACTCGGGTGGCTACCATCAGCACTGGCGATTCGATCAAGTTTCTCAGATGATCTGAGAATGCGTATCGGAGCAAGTCAGGAGGAAGTCAACGAACAGCTTTTGAAGAAAGACGCAAAACGTGAATCAATCCGAATAGGGACTGAATCTAGGAGATCTCACGCCGAGAAAAAAATTTTATGCACTGGGACGAATAGAACCTTGCGTCGAATAATTATCTAATGTTCCCGAGCTCCGAGTGTCGATGTGTTTTCACCTTTCGAGAATATTGGGGGAAAGAAATCGCGAAATTATTCTTGGTCAGACGTGCGAGTCGGCGGAAGTATTTTCTCCAGACGAACTTTGCTTCAAATCCCAAATGACCGCCCCGTACCGGAAGGTCTCGGGATCCCCAAGCGTATAATTAGTTCATAAAAGAACATTTTGTGAACTTTCAATAAAAAATAAAAGAAAATCAAGGCTCGTTAGCGACGTTATGCGTTTTCACCCGACCCCAGCACGAGCTGTTCCGTCGTCGCCGAGGCGCATCCTGAACAGACGAGGTGATGTAGCGCAGTAATTTGCTAGAAGAAGGCGAGTTGGGATCAATCAAAATGAATCTGCCGACGAGATTCAAATTAAAATCAGGAGGCCCCGCAACAGTGTTCGCCTGGCCGCCGCCGCGGCGAATGAGCATCCAGGCACTTTCTTGCTCTCAGCTAACACCACCATGCTCACGTCATACCAAACAGAATCATGGTCGTCCCCTTCAACGGTATTGCTCGCTGCCAGATTCGTTCCCAACGATTTCGAAGTTCCGTACTGATGTGGATCGTCTTGCCGAATTTGAAGCTCACGATCGAATCCGTTACCTGAAGAAACTTTGTTTCCACAGGTGGTTCGGAGTTCGAAAACGAAATCTTTCAGCATTCACTGTAACTCGATCAGATCAGGTGACACATCGGTCGGTCGGTGGGGATTCGAAACTCGATCCCGATCATCGATTCTTTCGCTTCTGTTAAGCTTCTGAAGCAGCGGACTTCCATCGAGTTTTACGGACAGGTGTCAGCTCGTGACGAGTTCTCGAAAAACCGAAAGTAGAAGCGCTGCCGGCTCGTTGTAGAACAAGGGGCCCGTCTCATCACTATGCGCTGCCACGCTGGGCGAAAACGTTTTGATTGATCATTTGTGTGAGACTGCGTGTGATTGTGTGCACAGTGTGAAAGTGAATTGTTTGGACGAGTCGGACGATAGGCAAAAGAAGAATGTCCCTCCATAGTGGGAGCGCTTCAACTTCGGTTCTCAGCTTGAAGATGACGCGAGAGAAAGTTTCTCGTACTCGCTCGTGAGCCGGAGTCAACTTCCGGGGCGTACATAAGTTTCATTTTGGCTGCACAATCTGGTCAAGTTGCCAAACGAAAGATATCGCAGTCAGCTGGCTCATACCAGGTGGTGTATGATATGTGTTTGACAGGAGAAGTGATCTGTGCGGGTGGAAGCAGCCAGCAGCGGCGGTGGCTAAGAATAAACCGGGGGAAAAAAAGTCCAAAACGTTGACAAAAAGATCGAGTTTTTATGAGGACTCCACCGCCGCAGCGTGGAATTGCATCATTTTGACCGAAGTCTGTCAATATTATTGTGCGCGAGCGTGTGTCCCCCACCGGAACTCAGTCAATGGAAGAAGACTTCATCGACGAAGTCTCAGTCCGAATTTGGATATTGCATTAGCATCAGTAAAAAGCCAATTCCAGCGCAAAATCATCGTTGAATGGATTCAGTTCTGACGGTTCTGTGAGAAATTTCCGAGTTCAGAGAGGCTTTTGTCCGCTCTGGAGACAAATTGTTTGCCAACGAAGAAGGACAACTCAAAGAAAAAGATCACCAAGTCGAAGAGAAGAAGATTGTAACTTCCTTCTCCGTAACACGTTGGAACATGCCATCCAATTAGGGCGGTGCGTTGGAAGAACTTCTTTGTTAGAGCATTACTCCCTGACGCACCTCGGGCGCCACCGCAGCCGCGAATTATGTCGGTCCGTTTGGTCAGATCTCTCTCATTTTTTTCCGCGAGAGAAATCAGTTTGACACTTACTCCAACCTTCCAATAGTTCTTGTTTCGAGAGCCTCGAAACTCTCGCTTTTTCGAGATAGTTCCCTCGATCGTGCCCATGGATCGAATTCAGGAATCCAGAACAGGACTTTCAGGGAACTTGAGCTATGTATCGGAAATCAAGGGAATCCGTCTTTTCTTTCCCAGTTGTTCGCGGTCGAGAGGTGTTTTCGTCCCGCGTTCCTCATGCGTATGTATTTGAGTCTCCGTCGCTTTGGATTCTTGGTTGAGGCTCCGTGTCGCTTGACGAGGCCAGAAGATTCCCAAAGTTCTTTCTCAGTATCGCCAGAAGCGCCTTTCTCTGAATTCGAAAGCTCTGTCAACCTTTGTCTATGTTTTACGGTTAGATTCGTACAGAGGATCGATTGACATTGATTCTCTTTCGAACGATTCCTCTCTTTCATCTGATCGGTGGAAGCCTGATCCACCCCCACAGGTCATAAACAATGCTAACCATTTCAGTTGCCGCGAAAGGAAATCCGAGAACTCGTGGGCCTCAGAGAGATAGCGACTTTTCCGTGCACTTCGGTAACCATTACTAGCTGAGCGCCCGAGGGCCCGCAGAATCTGCCGTCGATTACCGCTGTCCACGTAAACAGTCTATTTGGGGGCCGTACACGAGTTGACTCATTACAGCATCGAAAAACGAACAAGCCTCGTGTCAGCTCGTCTCCACCAGGGAAGAGAAAATATTATAACGAAAACCAATTTGTCACCAGACGATTGACCGAACATACTTCACATCCCGTAAATTACTCTCAGGTCCAGCAGATAGGTTCATCTACGCTGGCTGATGAGCTCGGGTATCTGAGAATCGTTATCAAACACCGCAAACATTGTCAGAAGAGAAAAGGCAGAACGAGGGCTTGAGCACACGCACGGATCAGTAGATCAAGAATGCAGCGAAATTAACATCGCTTGCGTTCGGATGGGCTCTGGTAGGCTTTGTTTTTCGCGAGATACATGAACAGTTATCCCGACCTCGGCATGGAACGACCACCCGTTATCAGGCGACGACATTTCGCAGCTGCTTCATCATTGTCGCAAACGTTGCTCTCACCCCCCGTGTAGGGAGTAGACTGACCGCTGTGCAAAACTCCGCAGCGCTGATGGAGATGGTTTTGACAACCATAATAACAGGACTGGGATTAATAATAGTCTTCGAGGTACGATCGAGGTAGATCAGGAGGAAAGTTCTCCTCCTCCTGATCGGAATGCGACGCCATACCGAGGTAACAGCAGTATGTGGAGCCACTGTTCGCCAGTTCGCTGTTTTTGTTTTCTTTCTGTATTCCAATCTGACGCCGGTGTTTGTGCTTTACGCATTTCGACAATGCATCAAAACGCTCGCTTATTTCCTTCAGTCACAACACAGTGTGAAGTGACGTTGTGACGAGCTAGGTAAGAAAAAAAAATATCCGATTCGACCGGATTCCGTGTTCGAAAAGTGTTCAAAAGAACGAAGACCCGCGCACACTTTTAAGGAATATGCAAATATGCATATGAGAGGCGCTTTCTGGGATGGTACGTTGCTGACTTCAGGAAAAAAAAAAAACAAAAAATAAGTAGACTGTGCAGCCACAAGAACTGGCGCTTGTGGACAAATCTCAGGAAAATACATCTGAACAAGACAGCCGTGCTGAGGAATTTGTCCGGAGCAAAGGTACGACATCAGCGGAAGAGCAAAAGCAAAAAAAGGAAGAAATCCCAGTCGGAACGCCTCGCACAATGAAGTAACAGATTTCCAGCTGAATGCGTCTCGATCCGTTTCGTCTGTCACCGCGGCGGCTTTTGACCGAAATTCACTTTTATTTTTCGACACATGATCGATGTCCAGTAGGAAGTCGCGATGGTTCTCTGCTACTTCGAACTTGGCTCAATTTGATCCCTTTGTAAATACAATTGGCCTTTTCGAAATGTATACACACAGACACAGTCGCTGACAGCGAATCTGTCAAAATCCTCTGAATCAAGCCGAAGACTACCGAGCGGGCGAAGACACGACGGAGAAATGGATTCGATGTTCGGTGAAATTTGAGATGAAGCGTGTTGATGACTTGGAGGTGCATGAATTTTAGATGCGACAAGACTACCTGCCACGATGATAGGGACACGCGATTCCATCATCGAAAATTTCCCGTTTTTTTCCAAGAGATTCGATTACCGGGCCAATCCCCAGGCGGAGCCGGGAAGCCATTCTTCTCTTCGTCTCGTCAATGAGAAAACCGCTGCCCGCAAGATATCTTTATGATGAGCACACAAGACACTTCCTATAGAAGATCGCCGTCGGATCGGTTCGATTCCGAATCATCACATTGACGTTGTGAGGTTTGCGGTCGAAGGAGACTCATCAGATGAGCTTGAGCGACGACAAACTGGAAGCAAACGAAATCAGACTGTGGTGCAAGCTTGGGAAAAGATTGAAAACCACGAGATGCTGGCGATTTCTAATCGAAAGTTTGTCGTGATTATGTTTTGCATCGACAAATGTCCAAGGTTGTCCTGTATCCCTTCGCGATTCGTACGGATTCGGTCCTTTCTTGGTGTCGATCGTGAGACACTGGATATTGAACTCGGATATTGTCATCTGTAGCGTCATAAAATATCGAATTGCTGTCCGCGCGGAGGGGTACATTGGAAAGCAAATAAAGTGTGAATCGAAGCAGCCGTGACAAGGCGAGCGCATGATCCCGATACAATGGAACTTGGGATTATAGTGGCTTTCACCAAGGAAGTACTTCATCGAATGTCCTTGCATGGTCCAAATAAGTTCGTGTCGTTCAACCTATGGCGAAAGTCCAGAAAAGCTGCTGAAAAAACTCGTCGTGCACGTCGATCACGCTCAGCGTCGACATCGAATGTGTTACGAATGAGCTGGTCTATTTCTCGGCCGTTCCACCGTTTTCATCGGTTCCATATTTTCGGTGGACTTCTTCCTCGCTTGCCAAACTTTCTGAAGGCGAAAGTTCGAAGGAAGATCTTGTCTCTCCGGTCATGAGGGGAGACCCCAACTTAATTCGGGCGAGCTTCATCTCGAAAAGCAGAGCGTCATGAGACCATTTGAAACAGAACAGCGACTGTGAGTCAATCCAGGCGAAAGAAACTAATTCTCTGCATCGAGGAATCATGGACCTGAACGTTTTCTAGCCCGATACAGCGAATCGCCCGCTTCTGTCAAGTTTGCATAGTGTTCACAATCTTGATAAACTAGGAAGCACGAGCTGTCCTCCTCCAAGTGATCCATGGTGGAAGAAGTTTCTTTATTTTGACAAATCAACTTCCTGCAAATAGGCCGTCCAGCTTTTCTGACTGCTCATAAGTTTTTCCAAGCTTTTCTTGCATCCGATGCTTCTCAGATCAACGATTAGGGACCAGGGAGCCAGTTCGCACACTTGTTCCCGCGGTGTCGAAGATGTAAATGACGGCGGGGTGTTTGGTGATTGATGGAACTTGGATCAAGAGGTTGTGATCAGCCGCTCCGATAACAACGCAGGTCCACGAGTCTTTTGTAAAAGCAGTCGTGACCGCACGGGAAGGACTAGTTCTCTTCGACTTGGTCTAATCACACTAATGGTGATGAATGAGCTGTGCGCATTGTTGTAGCTTGGTATCTACAGCCAACACCGAAGTCGATCTTGATACTGGGAATGTCTTAGTTCTTCGACCACGGTTTTCGGACCTCGAGACGTTCAGTTTCGCCAATGCGGCTCGTTAAGAGACAGGGGAGTCCATCCGCAAACAGAAGTCGAACCAGCGAAGATAGGAGGGCGTCTTTCTTCGAGACGATTCCGCTGCGCTGCCGCGGAGCGCGCCGCGCCGTACATACCTGACAGGGTTGCGCGTGAAATTCAAAACAAAGAAGCCTCCACCGTGATTCCAAGTTGTAATCCTCCAAACGGAAGCCGGCTCCTCGCACACAAAATGTCAATCCCACAGCGAACAGAAAATGTCAAACAAACGTCATAAGAGCCGGGAAAGTAAATATGGAAGCGGCAACACAAAGAACGTAGCAGCGTCAACGAAACCTGGTAGCGAGTTTCGTGGGGTCTGAATTGTTTGGCGCCGGTTCCCGTGGTCCGTGCCCAGCGCGTGAGACGAGTGAAGTGTGGAGAGGGTTTTTAGGAGAGAATCCGATCGCACACAAGAGAGAAAGACCGAAAGCAAGCGGGTGAACCGGGACGGATCGCGTACTTTCGTCGTCCTCTCGGAGCCTACACCTTCCCGAGTTTTTCCTCATGCGCAAACGAACTCGAAGGCGCTCTTGGGGTTCTCCGACGAAATTATTCATCTTCCAAATGGACTCTGATAAGATCTCTGAATCGCGCTGGAAAACGGGGTCAGACATCCCTTTCAGCGTGAGAGTCCGCCGAAACCAGCGACAATAGTCACAATGAAGACGACGAGCCGAGCTGACGAAAAATTCCAAACCAGTCGACACCGTACCTTCGTCATCTGCGATCTGATATGCTCCTCGGGGACCCGATCATGGAACCAATTTCTCTCTCCCAATCGCCAGATTGGATTAACTTGGATTGTCGAGAACATTCGCAACGCGCTCGCTTCTCCTCGGAATGCTCGATCCACATCGAAGTATGGACAGTGGAACCAGGGCCGGAGCTTCTTGAGGAGACCTCAACAATATGTAAGGCAGCTGAATCAATTGGATTGGCATTTGCATGAGAGTTGACTGAAATCGCATCAAGCATCAACCTCGGAAAAGACACTCCGCGGTCTCTTTCGAGACATCCTGAACGTTTTGCTGGGAAATCGCAGTGTACACCACATCTTCTGTGCACTTTTGAGCTGAACAGGGCTTGGTCTGCGATATTCTGACATTCCATCCGCTGAACTCGATGATTCGACGGAGAATACTCTCACCGCTTCTTCTCAGACGGAATACCGCGATCGCAGGTGTGCGGGCCGATCGATCTACGCACACGTTGATACTGGAAGCTATTGGGTTTTGAACACTAGCGAGAATTTCCATTCAAATCAATCTTATGAACACTCTTTTCCTTCAGCTGTGCATCAGGATGGATATTATTGGATTGCATATTGGATGATCTACTTATCGAACAGTTCTTGTTTCGATGTGCTTGTGATGAAACACAAAGAGTCCTGCTCGGATTGACAAACGAATCAACGATGCTTCTGCCCTCCATGCCTGCGACCTGCGACCCGTGTTTTCGCATGTTCTTTTCTCCGATTTCTCTCCAACAAAAGGGGAAAACGCCACTGCTATAGGATTTATAGAAAATCTACGAGTGATGACCCGGGGCGTACGCAGGGTTTCTCTTGGGGGGCGGAGGTCTGAAGGTCGTTTCCCGGGGGGTACTTTCGGAAAATTTTCAAGAAATCGAGTCTCTAGCCGACAACCTCGTTTTCGATAGTACGAAGTTGGACTTCTGGGCAGGGGCTGAAGCCTGGTCAGTCCCATGTTACGTACGCCACTGGGTATGACAGTGTAATCAACTGTTCACGAATTGCTGAATGATAATTTATTGAATCTTGTTGGGAGTTTTCATCGTATCCCAGCACTACTGATTGATCCTCGAAGCCCGCTTTGGTTTCGGTGGCGGTCCGAAATTGATTTTGACGGCGTGTGTGCTTCCTTTTCGATCTGAGGTTCCTGAAAATCCAGATCTCATAAGATGAGTGAACGTTTCGGCCGGATTACGGCTCACTTGTCTCCTTGACAGATGCTTAGATATTCCTATAGCCACATACCATTGTCTGTCACATCGATCGCTGCCACAGTCCCCTGTTGCGCATCTGAAGCGCTTGCACTCTGGTTTGCCTGGGAACAAATTCTATTGAGAAGGCTGTTCAAGAAATTCACCAAACTCCCATAAATCGAACGGTTTCCGAGCCTAACTCATCCAATTCCCTCCGAGTCCCGTAACTCATGTTGCATGTGTTGAATGTTTCGGATCGATCCAAGGAATATCTGAACGAGCGAAGGAAAACCAACATCAAATCAGCGCCTGACTTAATAAAACTCACCACTTGGGCCACGCTCTGAGAAATAACTTTGTCTACGTTTTCCTCAGCCACCTCCGTGAGTGTTTTCGGCTCTTCATCTTCCAGCATTGAAGATCCGTTGTCGTTGTTGGTCCCCGAGTTGTTTTCCTCTTCAGGCTGTCGCAGTCGAAGATCGAGCTCAGGTTCGCTTGCCTCGTCCCGTTTTATCGAATCGATGCTCTCAACAGTCACGTCGCCGAGCTCTTCCGTCAACGAATCTTCGTTATCAGTTTTCGGTTCCTCGGGTTCAGTGTTTGAGGTAACATTTCCGCAAGCTTCCGTAGTGGACACGGTTTTTCCAGGCTTCAAATGAACCCCATCGGCTGTTTTTTCCTCGTTCAGAGATGATAAGTTGAAGCTGGATAGTGATGCGGACCGAGATGTGTTCTCTTCGGAACATTCGTCCAGAGCACTCAAAGTTGAGTTTCCATCGGCAAGATCGCTTGACGCTGCACGACTACGACTCTTTGGAGTTCCGATGACTGGGAAAATCTTCATGAAATGAATAAATCGAGATGAGTCACCCGAATCAACCAGAACCGTCCTTATCTTATCTACCGCCGAAAAGAGTTGGAGATAAACCCGACCTGCTCGCTGTTTTCCGAGTCGGCCAAGTTGAGTACGTGTTGGAACTTCTGCATTTGCAGCTCCATTTCTTTCTCAAAAGCCTGCGTCGGAGACTTCGCGAAAAATCGTCCGCTTTGAGGGAGACTGCTGCGTCGCAGTCTTCCCTTCGACTTCGAGGACCCCGATTCAGGACTGGTGCTGTCTGGAATCGAATCCTTGTTCCAGTATCTAATTTAAACAAAATGCGATGGAAAGTCCCGACGCACGGATTTCGAGCTGGAACCGTTGATTTCGTTTTCAAAGAGCAATTGATCTCACTTACGAGCTCGCGGCCGTCTCATGAAGATAAGTGATTGTGTCAGAGAGCCTCGTCGAGGTTTTTTTGGCGGTTCCTCATCTGGTGGAGTGTAGTCGGCCTTCACGGGCGCTTTGGGAGCTTCTTGGACGGCATCTTTGGCAGTGTCCTTCAATAATGAACTTGTTTCGGAATAATTATGATGTTCATATCTTCAGAGTTTCGTCAACGAACCAGGACAGGACACGTATCGTTTCGAACGACAACGAAACGTAGGAAACACGATGGCTGACCTCTTCGTAGAATTCGTTGTCCTTCCAAACGAATGGTTCGTTCTTATTGGTAGCTTCCTGAACCGCAGGCTTGAGGGCCTGGAGTCTCTTGCTCTGAGAGAGCTCTTGTTTCGCTTTGATGATTTCCTGGTAGAAAACTGATGGAATTAGTTGTCCCTCCGTTGAAATCCTTCTAGTATTTGACTGATTCGATCGCTCGTATCACAGTGAGTGCATGGGAAAACTCACATCAGCAATAATCAGAGACATCAAGGGCTTCTCGACATCCGATTCCTCGAGGCTGACTTCATGGAGTGCTCCCAAGCTCATCAATGTAGCTTGCTGTACTTTGATGTCATCAGCAATGTTGTTGAAAATGTCTTGTATGCGGTTTTGGATACTTTTCATCAAGGAAACGGCCTTCGGACAGTAGAAGTAAATCACGCCGCAGCCAGTAGAGCTGTTCCTAAAGCGAGAAATCTGGTTGGTATTATCACCACGCGTCGCCACATCTATCTCTCTCTATGTGCGATTCAATGAACGATTCTGCTCTGAGATAATTCAGATGGAGTTCTTACTCTCCGAGATACACGGTCAGAATCTGAGACTTGTCGTTGGCATTGGGCTCGAATGCCACCAGTTTGCGGATGGTGTGGAGATACCACTCCTGTATCACATTTGAGCCGTTGTTGTCGAACATTATGAGTTTATTCTCCCGGCATGACAAGTGGCCATACTTTCCGAATAGTCCGCTCGCGGCGGAATAACTGTTATCGATGACTGATGCCTCAAACAGTCGTCCAGTTGCTGAAATGTTTGATCGCAGTGAGACGATCGAATCGAGTACATGCATCAGCTGTCCATGAGTCGTCGAAGGAGATTTCTCAACTTGATTTGTGCATTCTGAATGAGGCGAATAATACTTACAGAGTTCAAGCTCAACAATCTTGTCCGTAGGACAAAGGCTTTCTCTCACAATTTTCATCCAATCGTTGCTCTCGCTTTCCGAATTTCCACTGAGATAGACAATATCTTTTCCCTTGTATTGAATTGCAAATGCATGGCCTTTTCTTTTCGACGTGCAACGATAGAGCACAGTGTCTGAGAACGAATGCCGAATTGAGACACAACACCTTGCCACGATAATCATCACCGGTCATTGGATCCCCGGTCAGATCGGATGCTGTTCGAATCGACTCATCAGCGGAATCGCAGATGGAAGATGCGAGGAGCACTCTCTTTTGATCGACCTAATATCGTCACGTTGAGATCTTTAGCTCAAACTCCAAGTTAATCATGAAACTTCAGCGATTCATTTGTACGCACCTTTCGCATCCACAGTCCACTGCTTGATGGGTTTGCCTGAGCTTTTGCTTTTACGAATTTCAAGCCAAACTTCTGGATTCCTATCTCGCTTACTGCTGCCGCTATCCTCGGAGACGATGAGCAGATCAACCCAGCGCTGCGACCAGCCCGACCACGTCTGACCGTTTCGATCGGCGGGTATCAGCTTCACCTGAATGTAGCCAGCGGCCTTCTTCGTCACGCCCGCCATCCTCGGATTCTCCACAGCACAATCAAAACCTCTCGCAGCTGAGTTTTCGGATGCTTTCACAAAATGGAACGATCATACTCGACGACTGGAGGAGTTTTGGACACACGCCCCTCATTGAATGGAACTGGATTAACCTCTTGGATTGATGTAGTATCGAGAAATCCTCTGCTTCCAGGGATTACCACCCGGTCATCATGCCGTAATACTGTTTCCTCAAGCGGTTATTACGATTCGTCGGGCTGGAGTCATTCGAGAATTCTAGTTTATCTTTGTAGAGTCATAACAATGTCAAGCTGAAGCTAATGAGTTTCCCTGTAGGACTTCATGACTGACCGCCGATCGAGTCTCGGGATCTTCCAAAACATGTTCCAGGCGTGTGGGGCTATGACCGCACTCTGAAATTTTCGGAAATCTGGAAATGATCTCCGTTTTTACTCGAAATTGGCGGTTCTACAGCGCCATCTTGATCTATGGAATGAATCATGAGCTTCTCCAATTGTTTACTCATGGGATCATCAGCATGCCTTCCGATCGGATGTTAGATGTTACAAATTGTATCTGAAGTTAGTTCACCGGGTAAGCATACGAAGTACCACAATGGCACATCTGGGAATGGTCTGGGGGGGGGGGGGATAGGCTACAAGGGATGAATTCTCCATTAAGAAATTCGGTATTCCGGTTTCAGCAATGAATGGAAGTTCAAGCAGCACGAAAATGATATCCCTAGATATGCTCGGAGACGATAACTCCTCGAGAGCTGAGCCACAGAGTTGATCTCAACCTAGAGAGACACAACTCCGTTTCGTGATGGGTGTAGACGACATGCTAGGAGGCCTGGTAGTCGCCAGCCGATCGGGGACTCATTGATGTAGTTGTCCAGGGTCCAACGCGCAGAAAATCTCCACATTGTTGAAAGGCGAGGGGATGGAGTAGGCCATCTTGTTACCATGTTTAAGGATGAAAATGCTTGATGACGATAATCACCATAAAGCGTGGCAAAGTGTATTGTCGCGTTGCTTTCAGCGACTATTCAAGTCTAGGAAGCTCTCGATAATTCACATTGTCTTACATCTGTAGCATTATTGAATTGCCCTGTCACCGAAGTAACCCTCATGCGTCTCTGAGTGAGAGAGCTGGCCAGATGACGGCTGATATCGCCAGAGGTTCGGGATTGAAGGTGTCCGGGATTCCGTCCACCAACAGGAATGTACACATATGTACATCAGATTATGCTTCTGAAGTCTTCCTCATGGCCTACCGAAGAAACCGAGCACTTCTGGAATAACTACAGACTCTGGAGGATAGCTACCAGGCTCCCTCAGAGCTGCTCCCGAGCGAACAGTTTCCAAGGAAATATCGTTCGCCCATGCGTACACTGTGCTTTACAGATGTCGTAATGGGAGATGCTCTACCGCGCTGAATTTTGGCGAACGAACATGAAACTCGCAGAACATTGATTATAACCATGAATTAAGTCATGAGAGGCCGATCATTCCATGATATTCGCCCAACAAAGTTGTGGACTGGAACATTCAGGCACTATTTAACTAAATATCCATCGATTCATATTGATTGCTGGGGATTCAAAAATGATTAATGCATGAATCTTCAAGCTCTAATTATTACGAACGACAGCGGATCTATCATAGTACATCCCAACAAATAATATGACGAGGAGCAAGCCCCACCGTGTCGGCCGCCCCGTTCTCAATAAATCAGGATTGAACATGAACATGAACAATGATCTGGATTGGAGAATACTCAGTTAGAGCTATGCTGGGAAAAACTTCTCCCTGCTATCATCTGATCTGGTGTCCTTGTCGCCCGGATTGAGCTGCTCGAGGAACGGAGTCCATAGCGTGCTTGTCAGGAGATGTGAAAGTAACTCACGACAGATTCCGATTGGAATAGATAGGACTTCGGGCCAAGTGATGAGAACTGAGGACAGCTTACAGTATGCTATTGGAATCTAGATTTAGCCGGGCTCCGGATCACCTTTGGAAATGCTGAATTTCACCAGATACACGATTGCCGCCGGAAAGAAGAAGAGCGATTGTAGAAGGATAATTTCTGGCTACCAGTCTGATGAGCTGTGCTCCAGTAGCGTAGCGAAGTGGGCGGATCGGGGGAAGAGGGTCCGGCCCTCCATTTTTCTTATCATGTTTGGACCGTCATGGGGGGCGCATCCCTACCGGCTCGTCCCGGTCGCCAGTCAGACTAGCCACTGCACTCTCGAAAAGTCATAAATCCGTTTGAATCCCGCGATAGATGTCATTCGTCAAAGGTGCCAGGGGGAATCAGGTTGAACGGCAATAATCAGACAGCTTGATTAAAATCAAAAAGAAATGTGTGCTTTATTATTCGATGGATGGGATTTTGTTTTGTCCTATCTTCGTAGGTTGTTTGACGTCTCTCATACAGCTCCTATCGTCCAAATAATTATTGTGGGACTTCGAGAACTTTGCTTAGAGCTCTGCTTCGACTCAATCAGCCCTTGGAGTTCTCCGGCTCGAGGATAGGAGGAACTGGACTCTCTTCTGGCTTTCTCAGTCGCATTATCAGTGGGAGTATGCAGTAAGAAAGACTGCTAATCTTCCAGATTGGCGGAGTTGAGAAGTTCAGTTTTGTGGATACTACACAGCGTCAAGAAGCTCCAACTCATCGATGTGGAAGGTTATGTACATGAAAACATGATTGGCATATGCCCAGAAATTAGCCTTAAGAAGGCTGAGCGGCGGGACGTCTAGGTGGAGTAGAAATCCAGGAAACGAAGACTTCATAGAAAGCTTGTCATTTGCATCTCATCCACATGTCGATAATAATGATTATTGTTTCTCCTTGACTCTTTATCCATGACATATATGATCTCAAGCTCTGATTGCTCCTAACAATTTGAATAACAGGTGAAGAGTGACGTGAGTCTTTACCATTTCTTCCTACCGAACGCCGGCAATAATCACGATTCATCTCAACTACGGCTTCGTATATCGGGGCTTTAGCAAAACACGTCCTAACGATCTACTATTTCATTTTATGGGATTCGAAATACAGTGGAATTGCAGTGATACACCTCATGTACTCTGCTGAGATTATCTCGGTACGGATTCTGCTTCACTTTGCGTATACTCCCTGAAATGAACCATTTGGATGGGCCCTGAAGAACACCTGGAGACTATCCTCACAGATCTGATTGCGGTCCGTCAAAACTTTTCTCCAGGAAGCTTCAAAGGTAGTGCTTATCCTTCCCCCACAAATTTGTCAATAACAATGTCGTGAATCCTCTCCCAGGAATAGAATGTTCGTCCTAGCACTGAATTCGAGTTTCTAGAAATGAGGGATTTCCAAATTTATCTATTATTGTCCATTTCTCGCATCAATCGCTCTTTCACTTTTACTACCGTCCTTATGTCAGGTGATATCAACGCTTTGTATAATAATGTTTCAGCTATGTTTTTCGACCGAAATTCAAGCTTGTTTTAACAAGTCGAAACCGTCGCTCATTCACAACACTATTCCCAGGAATCGTATCCAAGTGGTTCCCAGTTTTGGAAGATTAACGTCATAGAAGTCGATGAAAGAGGTAGAGGAAATAGTCGGAGAGAAATCTCTCAGTTGATGGGATGAACAAAGAAAGGTATGGGATCGAACCGTCCGGGAGAGTGTACTTCGGGAGAGAGAAACTAGAATATCAAAGATGAGGTGTGGGTAGATTAGGGTGGGTGTGAACAGTCCTCGACGAGAATTTGAGGTTGGGCCAACACCAGAGATGTAAGAATATGCGCGTGGGAACGTCGACGATTAATGGGAAAGAGATGTGAACTTCACGTTTTCTGCTTTCCCAACAAACGAACGGACAGATAGTCAACCAACGAGATGACGGCAGTTATCAAGATGATGGACGCATTACTTTCAGCGGACTCTGGAAGACGGCTGATCATATTGCGCATAGTCTTACACCTGTAGCATTTTTGAAATGCTTCTTTCCGACTCGAATATGGGGAAAACTTTTCAAAATTTTCGCTGGTGTCGCCCATAGTGACTAATTCAAAAAGTGACCTCTGGAGTTCCGAGGTTTTGATTCGATCAATGGTCCTTCGCAACAATCCGGTGAGAGTTACCCCTCGCCACCATGTGATTTCAGCTCAATAAGTCGAGAGCTTGGGTAGCCTGACGTTGATTTACGGGATGTAAGTGATTCGACTCTCGTCAGGAAACCTGCTGCTCTCACTATAGCACCATCGAAGTATTCATTTTTGATGTCTGAATGAACAATGCTGATTATTCGACGTAAACGTGAAACACTCTCTGCTTATTCGGCCTTGGCGTTCCGAAATACGGTTGTATTCAACAACGAGCTTGTCGTCCACTGTAGTTTCTAGACAGCGGGAGCGTTTGTTTTTGCTCCAAATCCAATGCTGTCTCATATTCGAGCGGTAGTGGAACATTATTGCATGATGAGAGCGCAACGAGCGATCTGTGCAGACGTCTTTCGCAGCCACAGCTGCTATCGAACCGTTGAGGCTCGACGCGGGACGTCGTCGTCAACGTTGCACAATAAGCCGGAAGCTAAAGCTAGTCATTTACAGAACGATTCTCCCTCCAGCGAGCGGGAGGAGTCTTTGCTCTCTTCCGGGTCAGAAACTAACGCGGAGTAGTTGTTGTTGTTGTTGTTGCTTATGGTGATTTCGAATATGGCGGTGCAGCCGCTGCATTTGCTGCTCCAGCTGCTTCAGGTGGAAGAAATGATTTTGATGGTCAGCGGTAGAGAAGAAGTGATGGTATTTTTGGCTGCGTCGTGATATTAAGCTTAACCGTGTCGTCCCAAAAGGATTAATTTTTTTTTTGTTGTGATTCGACACGATTAACGATCCTTCGCTTTAACGGACATGAGGCCGATCTCTTCAGCGTTGTTGGAGTTGAAACACTGATCAAGGAAGGCCTCCATCGACTTGTAGAGATGGGCCTGCACGCCGGAAAGCTGATGCTGTTGATCGGGATAGGTCTGCAAATCGGGAACTTCTCTTTTAGCGATTGTCTCGTTGTCCATTTGACTGATTGGGGTGGACTGAGGTCTTCTCCCAGAATTGACCGAAATGAGGTCGATATCACTCACCATGCTTTGGAACATGATGTCGTGGTTGATTAGAGCTTGCGCGAGCATCATTGATTGTTGATAATGAACATTGTCTGCAAATAGGAAGTTTGTTAAGCAGTTGGTCGGCAGGAGACAAAGCGAGTCTGACAGTCGGATGAGTCGGAAGAGTCAGGCAACGATCGCCTCGGGAGTCTGATTATTATTGGTAGTCGAGCTTTTGGTTTCTGCTGCTGAGCTCACTCAGTGATCAGCACCTCCAGCTACTCGCGACGGCACGACGCAGCGGATGCGCCAACATCGGCAGTAAGGGCGCTAGTTCGGCGGTTATCATAATTATGCAGATAGACTCAATAACGCTCGGCAAAGTTTCGCTTAGGCAATAGACTTGCATCAACCATCGTGTTACTACGCACCGTCGAGGGTTCCATGGATGAGCATGTATTTCTTGGTTTTGATATTTTCGACCTGTCGAGTGAGATCGGCCTTCTCGTATCCGAACAGGTTGCTGCTCCCCGTCGGCAGTTGCATATAACGCTCGGTGTAGACGGCGTCTGGAAATCGAATCATCAATTCAGTACAAGACGACGAAAAGTTCAATTCTCGAGGGTCGTGTCGCTGGCAGTCTACCAAGACGAATTTCGTTTGCGATGGAAAGTTCACTGAAAATGTTGCCTTTCACTCGGACAGTCGAAGCTTACCGTAATAGAGCCAGTTAGAAACGGGCGCCACGGAAATGCCGCAGCAGAAAACGGGGTCCGCCTCGATGTCTTTGGCGAGGGCCATCCCGCTGACGTAGCCACCGTAAGACCAGCCCCATATGGCGACATGGCTTTCTTCGATGAAGTGTAGTTCGCTTTTCAGATAGCGAACAACGGCGATCTGATCTTGAACTTCGACAACTCCGAGTTTCTTGTAGATCTCGTGCATCCGCGTTTCTCCCTGACCGGAGGACCCTCGGACGTCGATTGTAGCGTATATGATGTTCTTTTTCGAGGCGAGATAATGTCCCCAATGGACCCTGAATCTTCCGTTCACCGCAAGAGTGCCGGGCCCTGAGTAGCTGTGGAAGAATAGCGAAAGTCGTCAATCGGTTGATCGTCTCCAATCGTGAGTTCCTGAGTTGTCGATGATCGATTCCCGTCCTACATTGCTGATCTTTTTTCTCGCAGAGAAAGAGGACTCAAGGGAGGTCACTTACACTTCAACCACCATCGGATACTTGATAATCTCATCGTCACGTAGTCCAGGCGGCAAGAGCAGTCTCACAGCCGCATCTGCGAAGTACACAAGCGTCGTTTGAGCTGAGCGAGTATATATTTATATATACGGGCAACAGTTCGATTTTTTTCAATATGCCAAGGATAAAAAGTTTGCCTTCACGCTCGAACGACCTTAGTTCTCTACTCACTGTATGTGTCGGTGAGAGGAGCCGAGAAATTTCGAACTTGTGGCATGGCTCGGCTCTCCACGAGCTCTCGCAAACGCTCGTTGGTGTCCATGATTTCAACTGGAATTTCGTTGAGAAATGAAGTTTTTCAGATCGGAATGGAAACATTCCCCTCCGAGTCTATGTTTCCGTTCCTACGACCGCATCAATAGAATCCAAGTCGAAGAAGCGTATTCCGAAGGAAAATCAAGTCAACGGTTAGGGCGAGGGTAGTGCTGAGCAGGATCAGAATAAAAGTAAGGAATTGATGCGGTAAGAGTCGTAGTATCTTGAACCCTCTTGTTTGTCGGTTGATAAAGAGAATTCAGGAGCTGCGTACCAACTGTGTTATTCTTGGTGGCCACCAGGGCGAGTGTAGGGATGCCCGGGCCGAGGCACTCTCTGACGTAGAAATCAGCCGTAGGGCTGAAGTGAGCGTTTAGAACAGTACAATCGTTCTCTGCAGGGTCAGTGAGGTTGCTTCCGCCCATATCACAGGTAAGACATTCGACACTGTTCACGTCGTCTTTCGTATCTCGCACTCTGTACAAGTGCCGTTCGCCGGGTGCCTCTTCTCTGCCTGACATGAAGTAGCTGAAATGGGAAATGAGCCCGGTTGAAACCGAACAGTTGGTTGTGGAGCCCTCGGATCCGAATCTGGAGAATCGGAGCCGCACCAAACCGCACCGGCTCCACCATTGATCACGATCCTGACAAATCGGGGACCTTTCCAGTTTGACCTTTCATTCGCTCTGGCTCCACGGTCTCGCAAGACGCTCGAAAGCGCCTTCTCCTTTCTTTCTAATCTCGATGAAATATTTCACAACGAACTTACACAAGCTTGTTGGTCTTGTCGTAAGCTCTTATATCCACGATGTCGTACGGTCCATGGGTCAAGTAGTCTCTCTCGTTATTCTGAAACACGAATTCCGAGAGTCAGAAACGGAGAGAAAAAACTTCCCTCGAGCCAAACTCGATTTGAAGAGTCGGAAAATCGGGACTCGGAGTCGAGTGCAGCTGACAACGCGACCACTTTCGAAACTCACCGCGAGACTGATTTTGGCCACGTGGAAGAACTTTCCTCTGAAACCGTCGTTGACGGGCAATTTCAAGAAGTAGGCGGTCTTTTCGGCGTCGTAAATCGGTTCTTCGCTTATATCGACCCAACCTGTTTCTGACGATTCGACGTTGTTCTGGAAATTGTCAATACTTTAGAACTCGACGTCCGCCTCGTTCACTCTGTGTTTTCTTCTCTGCCCGCCGAACGGAACCGATAAAACCAAAGCTTTTCGAATTATCCAGCCGGTGCTCGCAAAACGAACCTCAACGCATTCATAGTCGGCGTTCTTGCGGTTCTGATCCGAGCAAACCGCCAGGATGGCCTGCGTCTGATTCCGATGCAGGAAGTTCACCAATAACCGGTTTTCATCGATCCAGGATACCATGGTGACGTAGTATTCTCTGAAAGGAACGAGCAAAAAGCGTGCTCAATGATTGCGGCCTCCATGTGCACTTTGAGAAACGACCGAGGGATCATCAGGGACAAATATCGGAAGGTCCCGTTGGGCTGCGACCATTCACCGACTCGTGTTCTTTTCGAGATACTAGGGCTGCTTGGAGGAAAAAAAAAATTTGTCCTCTCCGTCTTCCCGAGCCCCATGTCGGAAAGTGTACAGGCGGGACTTCGCCCCATGAACGACTATCGCAAAACCCTCCGAGAGTCGTTGGAGAATTCCTGCTGCCCTGAGCTCTACAAAAATTCAAAACCTTCATTCCCGTATAGAGTCAGTACCACCGTGCGTCCGATTTCGGAATTTCATGGAAAGTTGAGATGAAAATAGAAGACGTCGCGGACTCGCGGCTTAAACGTCAATGTTAATGTCTCGGGGAAGGAAGAGAGCATTTACTCGATATTCAAAACTCACTTTCCGCGTAGACTCGCTGGGGGTTTGACTTGAACGGCAGGTGGCGCTGAACTTTCGCCCTCTTTGGGCAATGACTTGAAGACGAGGAGATCCACGGTCGGGATCGGTCGACCCGGCTTCGGGTAGCGGAGTTCCTCGATTTTGGTGTATTGGTTGAGCTTCGGCGTTTTCTCCGAACCGTATCTCGGAATCGGTTCGATGTCCACCTGGATTATTTCATGGAATTCGATTAATCTCCAGCCAGTGAAAGTTGTGTTTCGCCCGGGGGATTTCACAAGCTGGCTGTCATCAATGAGCTTGTGGCAGAGCTCGAGCTACTGGCTGACAAACTGATGGCATTTTGTGTGCGTCTGACAGAGCAGAAAACTCTGAAAGTTCAGAAGGCTGCGGCACTCGAATAAGCGCTATGTATGACGCAGTACGGATCTGAGCCCGCAGCTGTGCGTCCGACGAGATTCATCCTGGTTATCTGGCTTAGGCCATCATTGATTTGTGTCGCATGGACGACGTGCAGCGACTCGCAAGCTCAGATCGCTATTCTCTCGTCGGAGAACGAAAGAAAAAACGGGGGAATCATATTGGCAAATTTCTTGTTGTCAACTTCCGAGAACAATTGGAGTCGATGGCGTTTTTCGTTTCGTTCGAAACGCGCTTTCGCAGACAATCACCTTGGAGTCGTTGAATTTTGCGAAGCAGAGCCTGTCTCCGCTCGCTGGCATCCAGAAGGCCTTGTTCGATGAGAAGATTTCCTCTTCGTAGACCCAGTCTGGCATCCCGTTGAAGACGACGTCAAGCACACCTGCGGATGGAAAGTTGATATCTGAGACTTCTCTGAACTTTGAATCTTCCAAACTCAGTTTGAAAACTGTCTCGCTGAGAACGATGACGGCTTTCGCTCAGCGTGCCAACCCAGACATCTCCGGTGGATGCATTGCTTTAATGGGGTCGCTCGGCTAGATCCTGAACTTGCCAGAACTGAAATCATTCCGCGTAAGGCGTTGGTGGTTTGACGCAGAGCGGCTCGGTTGTAATTTGGGAATGAGCTTCCACTGGTCTGGTCTCAACGAGCAACGACGGGATAGAACTTATCGAGCCATCAAACGCAGTCACAACGTGCAGTGGGAAACTGTTTTTCTGCGACCAGACGCTGTGCTGGAAAATGGTTGGTTTCCGATAGATGACTGGTTGGCTGCCCAAGAGCCTGGCTGGCAAACTGGCGGACCGTTTGCCGACCGGTGCGAGAGAGAGAAGGAGCTAAGTGGACGGCTGGTGAAGGAGTCGGACGGCTACTTTTCTCTCTTGATTCGCTTGCTTCGAGGCCGGACCGCAGGCACAACGAATCCATATTGTACTCACCATCATTAGTCAGCTGGATTGGTGGAGAGCTAATGGAGTTGTAGTAGTAGAGATTGTTGTTCCAGACCACGATCAGCTGTGAGCCGCGGTTGCCCCAGCCGGCGAATTGTACGAAGTTTTTGGTGTTTCCGGACGAAGGCGGCGGCAGATCGTAGCTGTGTCTGTAAAGAGAGAATTCCAGTACTTTTAGAATCCGTAGCGCCGAGGATTTTCAGATTTGAAGTTGATCCCCTACGGGTGGGCGAGTGTTGTTCCGAGGACCCGTTGATTTCATTTAGCGGCGAGGTCAGAAGTTTCTGACTGACGGTGCGACCGGAAAACAGACTCACGGAAAGACGCAGAAAAGCGAGTCGGAAAACGTGCTTAGGTCTATTTGCAGAGAAAACATTCTACATGTGAGCTCAAGTCTCTGACTAGGAGAACACAGCGGATCTGGGCGCGAGGATTTCAGCTCAGAAACCTTCCTCCTGCTTGCTTAAAAGGATTCGAATACAAGTCGACGTTTTGCCGGGAGCGGTTACACTTACTTTTTGTGAACGTCATGTACCTTGAATCGTCCTTCGAACGTGTGTCGATATTTCTGGAATCCGTATTGGAACAGCTTTGAGAACGAACCACAACACTCGGAGTAACACAACAAAGGATCACAGAAGGGGATCCTAGGAATCCATTATCTGCTTTTAAAGAGGATGAGCACAGCCAGGACTCTGGAGACCTGGCGAATGGATGTGTTACTCACATTTTTGCGTTCCACAACCATCAACATATGACGCTGATCAGGGGATATTGAATAGTCGTTTCCAAGATTGTTTATCCGCTAAAACGAACGAAAGAACTCTTTGTGATTATTTAAGGCTTCGAGAACTACTCCCGATTCCGTTTCCTATTAACTTCGGTCGCTCGCGGAAAAGCCTCCGGATTCCATGTCGCGTCGTCGTGAGGGAGGACGCCTTTCAAGGGATGCGTTTTAAAAGATGATCCAATCCGAAGGGAGAACGATCTGATTTGAAGTCTTTGTTTGTTTCCCTGTCATCTCCTCCCTCTGAAGGATACCCTAATCTTTTGTTGGGAAAAACGGTTGCAACGCAGCCTTGGAGTCTTCGAGCTGGTGTACGGACTGATTCGGGATCCGACTTTCAACGTGGAAGGCTAATCACGTCAGCTTGTACCACTCTCGCGCGAAACCTCCTGAGAGAGCGCCGTCCCCGAGAACATTAGGGAACAATTGAACGTCGAATCTGAGTGCAACACGGAATCAATCTCCGGTCGAGCTTTCGTCTGATATCTTTCAGCAACGGGAACTCGCTTCTCTCTATTCGACGTATTGGCTTTTGTCCATCGAAAACCGGCGAAAACGAAAGATGCAGAACTTGGAATTCTCGATCGAAATCACAGGGCTATGTGAGCGTGGAAACCTTTGACAACCATTGAGGGGACGGGAACGAGACAGCTCGCCATTCCGCGCTGATTGCAACTGTCTGTTGGAGTTACTGATTGTGGCCTTTGCCGTCGAGTTCAAAACTAAAAATGGCTCAAAAGGCCGTCATCTCTGCGAACTCCGCGGTTTCCCAGGGCTTCCTTGAAGTCGATTGCTCTAAATTCGACCGTCCGCGTCTGTGCAGACTAATGATTCCCAGACGCTTCTTTGAATTTGTTTTCTTCTGCGCCACCGCGTTCAAACGTTCACTGCGCTCCTATGGGAGAGCACTGCAGCCTCCATACTCGAGTCGTTTCCCAGCATGAAATATAGCTGGGGGCCTTTGCTTATCCTCAGGAGCCAAGAAGAAGGAATAGTCGTTCAACTGGAAAGGTTGTATCCGAAGGTGGACTGCAATATCCTGCAAATCTAGTTTTGGACGACTATCTCGCAGAATGACGGTGCACTACTAGACGTAGATTTGCTCATAATGTGCATCGTCAACGTTTGCTACACATAACGTGATTTCGTTGGAAAACGTTCACTCTGTACACCCGAGTTGGTAGGATGGATCCGCCGCCGCGGAAGACCTCGGTGTTCCTTCTCCGTCCGCTGTTCATGGTTGAAGATGTCGGGTGTAGGATATATTGAAAATCCCGAAGAGAAAATGAATGATGTATGTCCGTCTACTCCATCAGAGCTGAGGCCGATCGCAGGAGACGAGGGGGGAACTACGAAATGGCAGAGCCACTTCCATCTGAGGCAATCAAAATGCCATTTACACCTTTGGAGACATGGCAGCTTCGGCGAGATCCTTTTCTGTCCCAACTTCATGTCTCTGTGTATTCTCTCTTCTCTCAGCGTTTCTATTCCTGGTATAGATCACAGAAAATCTAGCGTATGGAACATTGGAATCATGAGTTGCTGAACTGGAAACTATCGTGCGCCGGCGACTGTTCGTCTGAATCCTAGGGTCGTAGTTTATGATTCATGTCAATAATCGGCTCGGGAAACAAATCGTCGTCTGTCACGATTAAGGGTACGAGACAGATTCGATGCATCCCCATAAGTTCTGGGATGTTTGCGATGTCCCCCATGTGCTCGGAAACTCTCAACAGACCAGCAGCTCAAAGCCGGAGTTGAAATCATGGTCATCTCCACCCCTCACGCACGACCGGCACTCAATTCATCAAGAAGAGACGTGTGAGCTCAAATGGAGCGTGCTGGAATTCCAGACATCCGGATGGCTCTCACGCCGGACAATGTTGGCTTGTCATCGTGCCGGGTGGTCGACCACGGCTTGGAATTAGCAGAGTTCCTGCGGCGCCTAATTCCCGTCGATTTCTCCTTTCAGCTTCGAAAATCAATAAGAGAACAGAGAGAAATAAATGGCGGACCATGAACGTGAGTCATTGCAGTAGACCGACGCATCAATTCGACGTCGATGAATGAAACTCATCGCGAAACTCGATCTCTCGCTGCCACCTGGAAGCCCGGATTGAACTTGGTGTACGTACACCGCTCGTACCAAGGAACTTGGAAACCGACACCCGTCGTCCCGGTTCCGTTCGCGTTTCCAGACAGCTAAGAAGTGCGTGAGAGGCAGGAGGATCGAGAGACGATGTTATTCTCGAAAGATTCCATTCATGAACTTCTCGAAGTGTTAGCTCGAATGTTTGGGCCCCATGGGATGAGATTCCGAAGTTGGCGAGCTGGTGTGTATTGTCCGCTTTGAATAACTTATTCAGGGAACGCCAAGCAAACACACTCGATTCGAGCGTTCGAAGTTTCAGTCCTCTGGATAATGAACTATCGTCGAGACAGAATCGTCCGCAAAATAACGTTTTGAGGATCTTCAACATCAGCGTCGATAGCTGTTTGGAAATCGTTTGAAGTTTTGGTTGCTCTCCAAGTTCCACGGATGCGGAGTAATGCGTAAACTGCTGAACGGTTTGATGGCTTGGCGATAGCATTAAAGCTCTCGTGATAATAACGGGTAATCAAAAGCCGTCATAAACGGGCCATAAACGCACTTCGGTTCAGCCTCGTGGGATATCCCCCTCTCCTCAGTCCCTCGCGCGCTCATTTGAGCTAGACTCAGTCAGAAGTTAACCTGCATCCTCCCCAACTGAGACCGAAGCGTACCTGGAGCTCGAGCGACGTGGGCTCCCCAACCGTTGACAACAATGTCTCTTGGTTTCTATCGGTGTAAGCCACAACTACGACGACGACGGCGACAAAAAACGACAGTGTTGACGTCGAAGGTGACAGCGGTGATGTCACCGGGAAGCTTTCAGGTCTTCCCTTTCATACCGGTCGACCGAAACCACTCAGCCATTCGGTGAGCTTCCGCGCGGCGAACCGTCATTAGATTGCAAAGTAGTCTCAAAGGTCTTTCACGCCAGCACTATCTGGTATCGCGCGTCTCTGGACGATGACGACGACGTTGCTCAGTTTGGCGCGCAAAACCTCCTGAATGTGAAGGAAAATACACCCCTTCTCCACATTCCTTCCAGCTGCTTTCGGTGGAAAAACTGAATTTCCCAGAAGACCTCTCGGCTGTTGGCGGGTCAGGATTTTTTACAGTCAAGAAGACCTGAGGGCGCCATCCATCTAACACGTCGAAACTACTTCTCTATATCTGAGTGCTGTGAAGGCGGAAGGCGTCCAGGCAACTGACTCGATCCACTCTCAGGGTCAGCTAAATCATAAGGGAAGATGATTTATCACGCCAGAGCAGCTGCCGAGGAGGATCACCGCGCGTGCCTCAAGATTTTCCGTCGGTTTCGCTCTGAGAAAATAGGCCTAGATAACATCCAACCTTCAACCTTGATCCACTTTCCTGGAGCTCAAATCGCTGTCTGCGAGCCCACGCCCCGACATTAAGGGGCTCTCGGCGAAGGAAGATGCTCGTCATAATCAGAGCATACAGAAGGAAGTCGTTTTACTCGATCTGATTTCGGAACCGAAACGAGCAAGCTCTGCGGAGATTGTTTCTGTAATGACTCCTCGACGCTACCGCCGATTCACGGCGAAGACGATTTGTCCGAGTCTTCCAGCAGACAAACGAGCGGTAGCTACGCATGACTTCATACGTGACTCATTTGTCGTTTGGGTAACTCTGCGAACCGTCCTTCGGAGGTACAATCAGTAGAAGGGACCGGTCGCTGATTCGACCGCAAGCTCCTGATGAGTTGCATGGAGGCAGGGAAAATTTCATCCACTGAAAAGTACCTACAATTCATCGAACTAGGATTTTCGATCACGAAGTCAACATGTTTCACTTACGAAAGTAGTGCTGGTAACGAGAACTTTTGTTTCCTTCTTCAGAACGTCGTACTGAACCAGATCGCCATTTCCTCGTCTGAACGTGAGGACGGTGTCTGACGTCCAGGTACCGTTATAGGAATTCGGATGGAACGCTCCAGATAAATATTCCTCTAATGAAATCCGTGGGTTCTTTACACGTGGACCGGTATCAGCTGGAACATGAAACAAACATTGTTAGACACGTTAGGTTCACAATCACCTCCATCCATGAACTTTGTGATCCTAGAGGAGTCGCATCATTCGGCTCAGAATCCCTTCATTTCTCTTCTAAAATCAATTTAAGGAAACTAGTTGACATTATTCACAGTTCGAAGAAGTTCATTTCAAGAGTTTATCGAGTGGAACTGTTGGCACTGAAACAGCTTGGAGGCTTTTCGTGTCTACTTCGGCCAGAGGCCATACATACTTTTTGTCGAGAGTATTTCGATCGTCTCGTTTGTTATAGAATCTAAAAACGCAAAAAAATCATCAGAGGAAGCCGTGCAACCAAAGAATGCGAAAGACGAAAAAATATAAAGTCCAGTCCCTCAGAACATAATGGTTTCAGGGAAAAAGAGGAGGAGGGTAACGAAGTGGAGTTCGCTCGTTCGGTCGACTAGAATTGAAACAGCTCCGTTTTCTTGTGGCTTTGGATGTCACAACGAGACGTTTTAAATTTTCTGAGTTTGGGGACAGTTATAAGATCACTTATGTACTAACACACCCTCAAGCTCCGTGAACTCTCCGCGAAATCACATGATTCAACATACTGTTATTGAACCTCGAAGATCTGGGTCTCGCCACGCGGTATCTGAATTCGCGGCCCACACTGGCTATCACACTGAAACTCAAGAGCAGAGCGCGCAGCAACATAGCGAATCGACGCTGAGAGATTGTGAAGCTTCATTGAGTGTATCCAAAAGAAGAACGCTCTCTTTCGAAAGACCGAGCCACACGGCTCAAGTGTTTCTGGGTCATCTAATCCGTGGGTCCGTCCGTCCGCAGTCATTCTGTCAACCAACGTGTGACGCCTTCCGAAACTAATCAACTCGAGCCTCATAATCTCAAAGAACGCACAATCAGATCATTCAGTCGACGAGTGATACAAATCGCGTTTTTGTGTGTCTACCGATAATATTTCGCCCGAGTTACGATATTCCGTCCCTTGTGTTAGACGTTAAGCGTACACTTCAGATCAGACGCCTTGTCTAAACGTGTCAAAACATCGTCGAGCGTTGGACGCATTTCATGTAAATCGCTGCTCGTCTCGCACGCGAGCAAAGTGAAGAAATATTTCGCCACCTGACTCAGTGTCAGCTGTCAAGTGCAACCTTGGGTTTGACGGAATCTATCGCTCTGCGTCCAATCGAGAAAGTCGAAAGAACATACTACACCCGGATTCGAACAATGGAGCTCGTCCGCATCCGAAGCTGGCGGCTTCCGAGTAAAATTTTCGCGTGTTCTCTTATCGAATTAGCGCGAGATAGAAGAGTAGCGAAGTTCAAACTTTACCGCTCCCAATCAGCAACATCGGTGAACGTTGCCGCATTGATGGCAGATTGAAATTCGGCCTCGGCAATTTGAGGCTGTCTCGTCCGTGCTCGTTCCCTCTGGCTCCGAATTCGGGGTTTCTTGAACAACGAGACACATTACGCTCCGTTTCTTCGGTTTTCCGAAGACTTTTGGGACGTTTGCAACTGGTGTTTGCTTTTTCGTTCGAGTTCGATTCCCGAGTCATGTTTGTTCTGTAGAAAGCTCGAGACAGACAACATTGCGAGGGAAGAAACTAGCAGCGCAGAGCACGGTGAGCGCAAATCCAACGACAGTCTGACTGACGGCTCGGAAAATAAACGAGGGATGAAAAGATGGATGGTAATTAGGGAGACACAATCGAAATCCAGAGGTTTCCGAACTCTTGCTAGGTCACAGCCGGCGGCGTTTTTCGTTCCAAAGAAATTTCGAGGACGAATTCCGCACAAAGGACTTTCTCTAGCCGGAGCCGCCTCCCTGTGATCTTTGAAGAAATCTCTCTGCCGCTTCATTTCGCTCGAACGGGAAGAAAGAACGATCAAAACAGCGATGTGAGGAGCGGACTACCGTCGGTGCTTTGAATGGTTCCCGGCGTCGAAATGAACATCATCGCATCTTCCACTCGAGAAACGAAGTCATACTCACTTTCGATGACAGGGGAAGAAACATTAGAGTACAAGCACAGAAGCGGCGTCAAATAGCACATGGAAGAATATGGTATCAGCATTTTGGTCGCGTACGACAGACTACCGGCACCCGAAGGGCCGGCCAGCACTGGAACGAGCCAGAGAACCAGAGAAAACGGCGCTTGTGGTGAAAGTGAAGCCGAATTTTAATGAGATAGGTGTCATCGACGGTTTCAGTCTCTCACAACCGGGTCAGTTTGAAGATTGACGGCGTTTCACTCGCTCCTTCGATGGACGAACGACAACGCTTAACCATTGAGAAGATGTTGTGAAAATCTTCGCCACAATGCAAATGCGAAAGAGCTGGGCTGACTGAGATCGGCTTGCTTCACAATGGCAATGAGCAGAAAGACAAAGAGACAGACGAACGAGAAGAGGGTGCTTATGAAATTATGTTCGTAAGTTTGTTGTTATTTCCGCGAGCCTGGATGGGAATCCGATCACAATACACGTAATTCGACAGTCACGCAAGGCCCAGAATTCCAGCTGAAAACAAACAGCTCTCCTTGCCATATGCAAGTGCGCTTGCTTCCGCAATTCCGCGAAAATTCTTCAAATCAGTCGGCGGTGGTTGTGTATCATGAAAACTAACAGAGATTCCAACCGAATTCGCTTCAGGGAGAGTACCGGTGAGAGTTGCCCCCTTCTTATCCCCACACAATGGCGAAAATTAATTTGTGTGAAATACTCGTGAGATGAGAACCTATCCGGGACGCTTCACGCTACAAATCGTAGACTCGTTCTCGACCCCTGGGACTCCCACGCACGGATTCTTTGATATTTCCTCTGGGAATAACTTGCGTACAACTTATTCAGCTTGAATTGAAACATTCGAGTTTGAAGAACTGATTTCCATAACGAAAAACTCCGCTGTACGTATTCAATCTTCTCGACCCGAGGGAACTCTTTGGGTTTCGAACAGGAAGTAAAAATCAGAAACTTAGTTCTAGAGTTTCGCTTCAGTTTTACCCAGCAGGAACAAAGGGAGCCCAAGTCCCTGCATTGTGTGCAGCTCAAGACCACGCATAAGAGTTCAGCTGAACGCACACTTGCACAGTCCTGAATGTAAATTATGCTGGGGAGCAGAATTATTTATGCAAGACAAGTCTAATTATTTAACAATGTGCCCCAGGCTTTGAGAGCAGAAAAACTTCGACTCGTCAGCTCGACGTTAACCCGTTCCACTTCCACACCGTTAGTCACTCACTCACCTCACGTAGCGAAAGGCGCGACAGAACGAATGGGAAAACGGGAACCGCGGAACAGAGAATTCGAATCGAGAGCGTATTGAGAGATTCTCAAGCTCCGGCTTGACGTCGCTTCTGCGATTGCCGTCTCGAGGTCGAGAAGTAGCGACGCGACGTGGCTTTGTCACCCGGAGGAAGAAGCTGTTTGGCTCGAGGCGAAAGAGCGAAAGGGGGAGTGCGAACGTACAGGTGTTGAAATAACGCAGATTTATAGCCGCCAGATATTGGTCAAAGTTCCGCACGGCTTTCGTTGCGGAGTCGCGGAAGTGCAGCGACCCCGTCAACTCCAACGATATACTTCGCCTCGAATCTCGCAAAACTCGATGCCTGGGAGCCACTCCATTTTCGAGGATCAGAGTCCGGTGGAACAGGTGCCCTCCGTGAATTCTATCGACTTCTTGGATGATCTTCTCGTTGAATAATTTAATGCGTAATTCGAGCTTGATGATCGGTGATTCCGCTCCGAGAAGGACTCAACCCAACAAGAATAATGACCTTGCGTGTTGTCTGCTTGAAGTTACGGACAATCGTCAGGGTCATGGGGACGTGTCGCTTACGGAGAGCGTCACCAAGTCCCTCCATTACCGTATGTATCGAATGAGATGCTTGATCGAGTAAAAATCTGTTAGGTAAATGAAAATTCAGGCTCGCGACGCCGCGCCGTGGTCTTGTTCAGCTGGGTTCGGCGCTCGATAAGGTCAAGCCCATCACATGTAAATAGACTTCTTTTGTTGTCGACATTGTTTCACTCTGGTGAACATCTCGTTCTCTGTCTTGTTCTAATGCCATGAACATGATTAGTCGATCTTATCTTCCAGTCCCCGAGGCATAACGTGTTTTGCAAAGAAAATGGCAGACCACAAAATATAGTTTGCTATTAGAGCAAAAAACTTCTTTGTTGCTCCTTTGGTGTCCGGTCCGCATCATGCTTGTGAAGATGATGGATGATCTTCGGATTCTCTGTGGGCCCAAATCTGACATTGACAATGCGCATCGAATGTCGTCTCAGAGACAACTTCAGAAATGAGACGCTGGTCGTCGATCGAAGCCTTCGCAGAAACGCAAACGTTTGAGGAACGAGGCTTCGGATCGAGATGACGCGTCTGGATAGGACGACTTCCAGACGAATTCCAATTATTCGAGAACAGATTTTAAATTATTTAGTAGGGTGTCAATCACGACCTGCTGATGGGGGAAGACGGTAGGTAGGCCTTATGAAAGATTTCCGAAAGGATTTCATCCAACAATAGCGCTCCCGCAAAGAATAACTCTCCGTGGAAGCCTTAGGCGAGATAACCGTACAATCAGGTCTCTCGCTCTGATGAATACGAGGGCCACAGATAGCGTATCGCTTGAGGAGGCGGAAGGAGTACTACAGGACAAGCTTCGCCGTATTGTGAAAGCCGTTTGTTCGTCCATTCATGTACACCAAGACGCCACTTATAGAAATCGGTAGGGTCTGGGCGAAGTCGAGCACGAAACAGGCGGCTTCAGATGAATGCACAATACCTTGTAGAGAACAGCACCCTGTAGGTGACAAAAGAAGAGAGGAAAAGAATGGAGGGAGGAAAGAATGTATGGGAAAGGAGAAGAACATGGAGAGACAACTTACGTGGAGTGAGCAGCACGACCGCGGTAATAATGAGAGTGCATATGATGACGATGACGAGCAGTGCTATACCGATACCTTTGTAGTTTCGGCTGTCGGGCGCTGACGACACCAACTCCTGAAACAAGGGACACTCATTGGGTGTTCACTAATGCCTCTCACTACGGTCTACAAACGGTCCACTAAAGAGTTTTACGGCGATCCATCAAGTTCACTGTTATTGCTCTGAGCCTGGGGTTCTATAGATTTATGCGGCGAACGTGAAATAAATGAGAGGAGCCGTCGACTTTTTTGCCTTCTGAACGGCGGTCGACGGAGAGCGAGAGGAACCCGTTATCAGCAGAAAATCGCACGAACATCGTGAATAGAGAGCTGGCGTGTACATCCTCAAAGTAAGACCTGATGCCCTTCCGCATTAATTCCGTTGCTCTAGGGGCCATCTATGATTTTTTTACCGGTTTCACTTTTTCGCTATTCTGAAGGAACTCTGAAAGGCTTTGGTTATAATGTACACATCGCATACGCGCACGTCACGGGCGTTCCATGGTTCGAGCAAAAAGAGAAAAGAAAGGAATCTGACGACCTCGGAGCTTAGTGTTCACTGCATAATCTCCTAAACAAACAATGGCAGTTCTTGACTCTCTGGCCGAGGATTCGGAGCGGATCAAAGTTTGATTTTACTTCCGTCAAAAGAAGCTTGAAGTTCATCATCGAACTCACTCCAGGACTCCTCCGCAGAAGGAATGTCCTTCCCTCAGTCAGATAAGTAATAATTAACGCGCTTCCCTCGCTTGAGCGGTCGCCAGTTCGCCCGCGTGCAAGTTCTGAAGAAACGGCCTTCGGAAGTCTGTTGACGATGGAAACTTGGTCCGCAGCACTAAGTTTTCGTTGCGAGACTCATCTACACGCGGCTTGGATGCAACAAGTGAAGTTCGCTTTCCACCAGAGGCCCGCCTCAATTGATCTGTCACCGGCGCTTGAGAGCCGAAGGTCACTTGTCTGCGAGTGTGTCGTGCGTGAGCGTGCTTTTTAGTCTTTAGGGGAGAGCCCGTCTCACGCAAAGCCCTGATGCCTGATTCTTCCAGCAGATTAGAGATTGTTCATATATCAAAGGAAGCAACGCACCGCGGCTCGTGTATACTGTCCGCTAGCGGTCTTTCGGAAAAAGATCAGGGTCGGAAGCCTCGATAAATCGAAACGCTGATCGAAAACAGTCGGACCGATGAGCTGTTTGCGCGAAACGTTGTAGGTAATTCGACACGCTCGCGGTCTACGCATCTGGACGCTAGCACCTTCCGACGACTGGAAATAAATCAGTGACCTGGAGCGAATTTCCAACGCGCCTGGTCAAGCGTGTTCGGACCTTCCGTACGTTGGTCTCGGCAGCTGGCAGCTGCTCTCAGGGAATCATGCTCCAGCGAATATCTATGTTATGAACATCTGAGAATGCACGGCCATTGGTTCGCAAAACAGTTACGCGTAGGGCCGCTTTTCTTTTTAAAACAGCAATCATGGTTGCGAAATGTCTATGCAGCTACCGCGGCAGCAGGTTGACCGTCAGAGGCCGCAACAACGGTCCTTTGACAGCGTCGGTGTAGTTGGTAGGTTGGTCGACCCTTCTTCTCTCTATAAATAGTCAGGTCTCTAGCAGCGTTCATCTCATTTCATTGAGTTTTTGCTGCGCCTTTCTCATACTTTCCCCGTATTTGTGTTGGCTCATCTATGTCATTTGAGTAGAGTGCTCTACAGCTCCCAGATGCTGAATCTATTCGAATGCGACTGAAGCGGTGCGATTCAGGGCTCCTTTCTCGGGTCCTCTCGTGCGGTTCAGGAATCACTGCTCCTTCCCCGAGAAGACTCGATGTCGAGCCGCAACGCGGCTTTGCACAGGCTCTTTATAAGCGTTTGTTCTCTCTGGGACTGGACAAACAACGGACGACGATTCCTGTAATTAATCGAGTCCGCCCCGGAGTTTGAAAACACTTGCGAGGCGGCTCCCGTGCTGCCGAAACAGATCCAAAGTCAAACATCCAATCTGAGCCGGACAGCGAAGCGGCTCCGATAACCTTTCAATCGAGTCTCTCGCGGCGACAAAATATTTAACATAACGTAAGTTGAGCTCCGTTGCTACTTCATTGTACTAGTACATGGACGATCACGAAGTACGTCCACCTCTTCGAGTAAGTCGCAGGATTCGTCAATCGCTCGAGGGCCCTCGAATTGTTTGCGGGAATCCCGACACAAAACGGTTGAAAAACTCGACAGACTCGATCTGTTTACGCAATCTCAAATCTGAGGAGGGAAAATCCATTGTGCCGCATGTGGCGCTGCGTAACATCGGACGTCGTCGCACGCTAGAGCTCCTGTGCATTGAGCCCAACCTTTTATAAGCACATTTCATTGGTTGGAGTTCCTCTGTTGTTTATCCCGGGTGAACTAGAGAGGAAGTTTTCGGACGGCGGCGGAAGGGGAAGCGTTTTGACAGTGCAATAGAGTGCATGCGAGGAACGGAGTTTGTAGGCACTCTAATCGCAAATCTCTCCCAAAGCCGACAGGGGATGAGATTGGATTGCCGGAGCGGTATCATTGTTCGGATCGGTTTCGTATAGCTCAACATGAAACCACGCCGAACCCAATATCTTTGTACACCGATGTTATATGAATGTAATTTATCGCGAAACGTTCCCATTAAGCGGAGTGCTTGTTTATCACAGGCTTAGCCAACTAGCGAACAAGCGAGCGTTAAGGGAATCCAATCTCCTCTTGCAGTCCTCTTAGCTTGGATTTCTGTACGCACAGCTCAGGTTCTCTAGAAAAAAGAACATCGCTCGAACGAGCTGAGCCTCCGGTTTCTCTGAACGATTCGCGGCCCTAGAGCCTCTTGCATAAACAATACGAACACCTCTCTCATGCTTATCCTTCTTTTTTTTCTACATGATATCCTCATGTAGAAGATAGGGTTTGGGAGCTCAACCAGCTGGTCCGGAGGGGGAAGATGAGGACAAAGGGAAGAAGTCCGTCGAGCCGGAAGATTGCTACGCCAAACTCAGCTTTAGGAGCAACAGTGGTCTTCGAGAGTAAACAAGAGAACATAGAAAGAGCTCCCCATAAGATAGCTTGACATGGAAGGAACAAACCAACCAACCCAGGCTCAGGGATGGACTCCAGCCCCACCTGGAGCTCAAAAGACGCGGCTAGGATTCGTTGCGGCGCAAGGGCTGACGGAACTCTTTGTTGGGAACCCGAGCAAGTTCAACACGAAGTACGAACACAATGTGTGGGCTCGGGGAGTCTTCGAAACTACTAACCCGCACTCACACCATCTGACGTAGAACGGGGAGATCGGTCAGGCGAGCAGTCAGTAGGCTCCAATGACACTCTTTCCGCGTGTACGAATTCCTTAATGCGGAAATCTACACACAACGACCCGGAGACCCACAAAAGAGAGCCTTGGGTTAGGACTGAGTAGCTGCCAGAGTCGTCTATCGTTTCAACGCCGGCGCCGCGCCGTGCCGGCCGGCCGGCTGGATTTCGATTTTCACATCGTTCTTGTCACCAACACTCGGACGAACTCCGAGGAGGGGGAGCGCACCAGTGCTCACAAAACTTCTGTGTCGGCAGAATCTAGGCTCAGACAGGCAGCGGCTGGTTTCCCCACTCGCCACGTCAAGGACGAGAAGTTGCCGAGCGACTTTATGTCCTCTCGGCCATGTTTTCTCTCATATCGGCTGTCACTTGCAGTTCCCGAGTCCTTTCGTCGACGTTGTGGTGAATTATTCTCAGCGGGGGAAGATCTGAGACCCCAGTCCCTATTGACGGATTGTTCTGAATCCGGTTTGGAAATATCTTCCGAACATCGTTTCGATCGCGCACAATCCCATGAGTGTCGGCTCGTGCCTATGCGCAACATGCGTTTCCGGATGCGCGGCTCGCCCTATCCTAGGGCAGAATAAGTCTCTCCCCGTTTCGTCGGCAACGACAATCTGCCCCAAAACAGAGTCCCGCGTCTAGTTGGTCGGGATCCTCTACGAGTCTGCCGGTCTTTTGGTTACACCCGCTACTTCCCGTGGTAACGCTGAGGGCATCCAGCGGGGAGCGGAAGTTTGAACGCGTAATCAAGCAAAGGTTGCGGTAGGGTGCAGTCGTATCCACAAACTGCAATTTCCGAATCGAAAACCGCCGAACGTTCATTTACAGTTTGTGGGACACTCCTGCGGTTTGGCGGTCTGACGACAATCAACCGCGCTCTTCGGTTTGTTTCTGTTTTCCGATGCCGAAACGATCACGATTCTCTGCTTTCACTTTGTTCTTCCCGAAGGTCGGCGTCATCTGTCAAAGCAGATCACTCGAAACACTGGCCGCAGCATCGTCTGCTGCGGATGTACCTCTCCGTGCGTCAGAGTGTGTTCGGCCTCAAGTTCGCGGCAGATCTTCTTGAGTACAAAGACGATTTTTCTATGTCTGATGAGTGGCGTTTCGCTGCCGGTCCGAAGCTTTACAGTAGCTAGCGGATCACGTCCATCTGTTCATGCATGAAATAATTGAGCTTCGATTTCCTGATCATTCGTCGGATGACCTTTCCCTCCTCGAGGTGGAAATGGGTTTTGTTCAACCTGAAGTATTCGACGTAGAATCAGGGAAACGTTGGTGAGAGTCGAAACTCGAAGTTGCGCATCCTCTTTGGTGCAGATTCTGAACGGCAGAAGCGCTCATCTCGGAAGTTTCCGAATCGGAATAATTGCGAAAGTTTGAGTGGAAGATTTAGGGAAAGCCTTGCGACAGAAGGTCGGGTGTCATTGGGATACGTTGTGGTGACGAAAGGATGCAGCCCGTGAGGATAACCGAGTGATTCTATTCTAGACTGCGCGGCATTGGTCGACTGTCATCATCTGTAGCGTGGTTCGCTTCGAAAGAACACAGAGAGCTCGAAAGATGTCAGACTCTTTCGAAAATTTAGTAAACATAAACCAGAAACCATAAACTAGCTGGATAAAAACCGTCCACAAAACAAACTGGCTCTGACATTTATCACAGGACATGAGGGAGCTGTGTAGTCGAACGCTGGGCTTATTCGCCTCGCTCTGAAAGCTACGTTCGCCGATGCGTCAGAGTGACGTCCTCCCTGCACTGAACGTGTGCTTTGTGCTTCTCCCTCCGAGAGTTCGGTTCTGGCTTATCACTCCTGGAACAGACAGAGCGCGGGGGATGTTGGATGTTCCTCTCGGTACCAGCCTTTCACGTTGTCTCCTGCACGCGACCGCATACAGCCATTAGTGTTCGCTCGTCCTTTTTGATTCACTCTTTCGTCTTTCACGTCTCTGGATTCTTTCGGTTAGTAGCGTCGAGTGTCTAACTCGTGTCTTGGCACAGTTTCTTGAAAGACAAGCCCAGCTAGAGGAACGGGCCCTAATTAGTCTGATACATGATTCTTAATTTAATTCACGTGATGTAGCTGGAACGTTTCGCGGGAGAGGCGAGAACGACCCTTTTGTGAGCTGGCAACGAACCCCGGAGCGAGGAACCGGAACATGGAGCTTACAAACTTCGTGTTTTCAAGTATAGAGAGCTTCTCAAGAGGCGAAAGCTGTTTGGGCGGTCGTTAACTTGATCGTTTCCAACGTTCGGAACGCGAAATTCCCAAGACACCGTTGATTGGTAAGCAACTCGGAAAATTAAGCGAGTTTCCAAAACATGACAGGTCGCTGACACGATATGGATCCACCAGGGATGAATATCTGCTCATCGACTTCCGTTAGAGGGCGAGCTCGATCTGTTTTTGGGATACTCATCAAAACAGCACTTTGATAGTGCTCTAGAAAGTGAGTTTTTTTCCTCGTTGCAACAGCCCACTGAAGTTTGCTATGAGTCGTCTTGTGCAACGACTAGAGGGTAATTTTATGGCCTTGGGAACCTTGACAAGGTGCTTCGTTAAGAATATCCTACGCTATGAAGTCGCGAGGCCAAAGAACGATTTTTTCTCCACTCGAACAGGTGCAACTCTAGCCGGGACTAGGAACTCTCGAATGACCTCCAAGTGTTTCCCCCTTTCGCTCCGTCTTGATTCTTCATATCTGGTAACAAAAGATTCTTTCGCACAGTTCATTTTCCCGAAGTTCATTCGCTCCTCCCACCAGCGCAGATGGTAGTCGGGGGAGCATGACCTCAACGTCATAAAAGGTTTGCTCCATCATCATTCGGCTCTGGGGTACAGCTTGAAGGCAAACGTAAGATCCGGGATCCGAGTGGATTCATCCGTCACCCAGAGAAGCACGGAGGCAATGTTTAACGTTTCCAAGATTGAGATTCGGAGCGATCGGGTCCACTTCACCTGACAATCAGGGATTGCAACACCGAGCAAGCTCCGCTAGCAGACTCCGAAAAAACTTTCAGGTGAGCGGCGGCGCTGGCCAGATTCAGCCGACAGCTAACTTTTTAGGATCTCACTCTGCAAGAGCGCTTTCTGCTCGGCTGGGCGAGTTGAAAGAACACGCGCTCTTCTCTTGAACACTGTAACTTGCTGCTAATTCTCCAAGTTCTGTATCTTGCTCCTTATTAAGCAGTCGTCGCAGTCTGTCTGAATTATTCACTCCCTCCACATCCTCGGCTCATACTTGAAGGTCGGAACTCGAGAAACGCCACCACAACGAACACCGTCCTCCAGAGAGGAGCCTCGGAGAGCTTGAATGACTCGAGACAATCGCTTACCCAACATGTCCAGTCAAGTGGACATTCCACCGAGCTTCATATTCTCCATCGCATCATCCTCGGGGTTCGCTATCGAACGAGCTCCGGGAGCCGCACACTCCAGCGGAGGAGACGAAGCTCGGTAGAGGTAACTGCCACAACGATTGCCATCTGCTGGCGTCGCCTCGTGGCTTCAAGTCGTCGTGTCGACTAGGCCTCGGAACGGTTGGATGGCAACAGCCTAAAATAATTTTCATCCGTCATCCCAAGAATTTGCACGGCATCTCCCCTCGATGGCCCGCATGGTCCCGGCAAGCCGGACTCCCAGGTGACTGAGCCGATGCCTTGGAGATGCTAACTCAGAGACTCTGGTCATATCGTTTCGACGAATCAGTCAAATGGAAGGAGCTACTCGGACCGCTCAAGTCACAGATTCTTCTTCGAATTGGAATAACTGGAGCGGATAACGAACGTGTGAGGAGCAGCTTTCGATCCTATCCACCACACCTCTATGATTTCTCAGGAACCCTTTCTTTTCTTTTCTCCTTGGGAACAGAAAGCTCATTGTGGACCATCAGTACTCGTCTTCTATCTCAGAATACCGCGGTCGATGAGGCTCCTCTCAAAAGACTATGGAGCCTCAAATTCGGGGTGCATTCCCTGAAGAGCTGGTGTTTGGAAACGGTGGTCCGTTCCTGGAATGGCTGTCTTCCATCTTTTGGAGTGGTTTCCGCAATCATTTGGGATGATTCCTCAACATTGGCGATCGTCCGGGAAACCCCATAGACGGAAGGAAGGCTCGATTTGGAAGACGCGACAGCTCCATGCAGGCCCGGTAGTTGAAAAAAGTGTGCAGCTCATAAAAACCATCGATGGTACGAACAGCATGAGAGATCAGTCGGCCACAGTCCCCGGGGTTGCACAGAGCATGACTATCGAGGATATCGTCGAGAGGGAAAAATATTGACACTTGAGGAATCGTGTCGTCGGCCATCCAAAGTAGAGGCTTCGAGCTCAGATCTGTGTTTCCGCGCAACGAGATTTGTCCTCAGTCCTATCGGATCCATCGATTCGTAAATTTCCTCGTGGCGTGAGCGCGTCAGACTCTCATCCTTGGTAGGTTAATGAAGAGGCAGGAAACTCGGACAAAAAGTTCCGAGCTCTTAAAAATTCCACTGTTCCGCATATTGGGTGGCAGCGAGTCGATACGAATGTTTCGAATCTCCTGTTTCTTCCGAGAGTACTTCATCAATCAAATCCAAAACACATAATTCCAAGCCCCACATACCGCTGCTTCCATCCGGCTTTAATGGACGGGGTAACCGTCTCTTACCGCCTCGTGGTCGATCACTCTAGCAATGAGTGAAAGGGAAAATTACCTCGCAGGAGCATGGAGATATGTGATGACTATTATCCCTCGCGGGGTAAATGGTTGAACGTCCGCCCTGCTACAACTCCCACGAATTCGTAGTTAGGTTAGCGTCCTGGACCACACCGAAACCGTAAGTGGTCTAGCGTCTTCTTGCGTAGGAGAGATGCTCCTGCAGGGACATCCCGGAGCAATCTGCTAAGAGTCCAGCTTATTTCTATCGTCCGCACTTTTTCAATAACGCCTGAAAACCGCTCGACATTTTCTTCGGGGAGTGAGCTCACCCATAACGATTTGAGTGAAACCGATGATTGTTCACTAAATCCACTAAATTGCTATCAATGGTTTGCCTCACTCATGCCAGACTCTGTCCGTTCTAGAGAAGCGAGATGAACTGCTTTCGAGGAGTGTTCGTCAGAATCGTTTCTTCTGCTCTCGAGGTGGCTTGGACACTTTGATAACGGATCATCTCGTCAGCACAAAGTGGTCTAACAGCGAATTTTTTTTTCGCTCGAATCGATCATTTTCGTTGTTGCTGCTGTTTTGTCGACTCCATGACGCACGGTTTGGTTGTCGTCTGCGTTACAGTCGGTTAAGTGCAGAATACTGTAGAGACTCTCCTAGACGTGGAGTGCAACAGGCTGTAGAATCGCAAACACGTCCAAGTCGGGCCGAGCACGTAAAGCGCAACGGAGTCTGGTCGGCCAGGCCGATTTCTTTCAATCCTAGTGCAACGTCAAACTGTCTGATGCGAAACAAGCTGTTTTTCTTCCATAGTATCGTCCCAATGGTTCAATTCAGATAATGGTTGCTTGCTCTACGAGGCGAGAGTTCTTGTGGATATCTCTCAACCTTAGGATTGTCTTGATCGCCTGAGGCCGTTTGTCTCCAAAAGACTCACAAGCACATCATTAAAGTTCAACTACGTGCTGAGCATCGCCGGAAGTCGACATCGGTCCTCCTTCGAAAGGGGACCGACGACGCCTTCTGACACCGCGTTGAATCTCCACGCGAGCGCGGCCAACCGAGGGTTTTAGGATGAGGTGTGCTTTGAGTGGATCATGAATGGCCTTGTCCTCTTTTGCCTGAAAACTCTGCTTTCGCGGCCAAGTTCAGTCAAGTGAAATTTGAGGACGTGAGATCCTTTTGAGCATAGCATGAAGGAGGACCGACTTACGTCTTGGAGGGAAGCGAGGGGCGGTAGGAGTATTGAACAGACAACGGAAGTCATGCACTAGAAGCGTGTGGCCGCCGCCGCCGCTACAGCACGCGCTTCTACTTAATTGCACCGGTCCGCGGGGAGCCGGAATCGCATATTTGTGGGCTCCGACAACAGAGAGCCCGATACCACTGGTTAGGAATGCAGAACAACTTTACTCGCGTATGTTTTCCTGCTCGCGGAGGGAAAGACGAGGAGCAATTTTCCAGGCCTAGTACGGAAACGGAGCGAACAGAACATCACCCGTCGGTTGTACTACGCATCCGACTATTCGTCTGTCGTCCTGACGTTCGAACAGATTGGCGTACTGACGATTCACTGACTGTACTTTGCAGATATTCCCAACGACAAAGCCGTTTGCTTATTGCATGTCCCGTGCTCAATGGCCAAGGCAGCACGAAGTGAATACAAAGACGACTGTGCAATACCCGCTAGACCCGACTACCACAACGCTCAGTCACTTGCTGACCTGCCAGCGTCGACGAAAACCTCGGAACGAAAATTCGACGGTCAGAACGAATGCGTGGGAGTCTGAGAGGGGGACGGGGGTCCGTATGACAATGGCACACCTGCATAACATCTGTCTGGACATGCGTTTGCGTCTCTCCGTGTGAGGCATCACTCGTACGTGCTGGTAGGTTTTATGCGGATAACTGTCGTCCTACCCTAATTGGAGTCAGGGATCAACTCTTCTCCGTTCCTCCTCTCAGGGGTCTCAACACAAATGAAAGCTTAGGGCGTGATGCATGGGAGCCGGGTTTTTTTCTCGCACTCGACATTCTGCTCGATGAAAGGTTTGCGGCAGGCGCATAAAATCAAGGGATTCCACAGCCTCGTTACGATACGATGTCCTGCGAACTTCCAATTCGCCTTCATTCATTCATTCATTTAAATCGAGAGATATTGTTGTTCAAAATTGATTTAGAGAGGAGAACGTCTGTGGTGGAACATGGAGACCAACGGCCTTGCATACCACACAGAAATAGTTCGGCGCGTTTGATCATGATTATAACCGCAAAAGTGAGAAATTTCTTTGGAATCCTCACTGAATTCAGAGACATCGGACACCGAGCGACTCGGCGGCACCGAGAGAGCAGACACTCGCTCGTGTTTCAACTCTTTGGCGGTTGAATCAAGCAGAAAATTTGCGGCGCTTCCTCGGAATTACTCTGGCCGCTATTGTTCGGCTCACTTTATGAAATATTCGCGTCGCTGACTTGACTGCCTCCGTCTTCTCATACTTCCTCCTCGGCCGTATTCAACGAAGAACATAAGCAGGAAGAAGTCTAAGACGACGAGACAGTAGGCGAGCAAGCGAGAGTCTGAAATCATGAGACATCGCTGAACAATACGAACCTCTGCTCCATAGGGCATTGCGGGATTTGGAGGTTTTTTGCCTTTGATACTTCCTGCATCGCTTTGCGTCATGTTGGCTCTTGAAGTGGAGTATTTGACACTTGAGAACGAAGCGTTCGATTTGGCAACGCCTCGAGAGCCCTCCACAGAAAATCCCTATGCCACCTGCGGCACTTGAAGCCGACTTTCGAAGCAAAATCCAAAAGTGAACTGTACACAATTTCCGAGTTCTTCGACCAACTGTTGCTCGGGAAGCACTTGGTTGGGAGTGACACGCGACGGGCCCGAGCCAGCTCGCGGAAAAATGAGCGCTCTCGAACTTCCAACCTCCTCCACGCGTACCCGCCACTGAGGGCGCGCCGGTCGTTTAGGAAAGAGCTAGCTCACATCGTGTTTTGGGTGCAACTGTCAAATGTGCACCAAAGACTTCGGAAGGGAAAGACGCTTCCCTATCTACTAGAGAATTATATTCAAGCGGTTACATAGGATCGCTCGGATCAAAACGTTGGAGCTTGATTACAGGCAACTCGAGCGAATCTCCGAAATTCGAGTTCGAGAGATTTCAGCCATCAGAATGTGGATGTTCGACGATTGTCAACCCCTCCTCGGCCCACTCAGGACACTGGATACGGATCTATGGGACACATGATATCGGTGCCACGGCCGCGAAATTCAAGGGCCGCAAAATCGATGCAAAGAGGCCGCAGCAAACAGTCGGCCAGATGCAAACACGAACGCGATATTGAGCGTGAACATTATTAATTCTCAGCCAGTCGGGGAGACAGCTGATCGATAATAGTCCGAAGAATGATCAGAGCTGATATCTAGGTCTGAATCAAAGGTCGAATACCACATGTGAGCGAAGTGTCTTCTCATCATTGATTTTCGACTTCGGATAAGAACACGGCTGCCTGCGCCTATCTCCTCGAAATCTCGCTTTGAAAACCCGCCAGAAAATAGCCTGTCTGAGGCGAATTCTGTGAAGCGAGGAAATGTTTGAACTCGAAATCACTCCAGTCGCTCACAACCGAGTGAAAACAGCTGTTTCACGTTTGAATTCGTTTTGGCTCACCGCTACCGCAAATTTCTTCACTGAAAGACTGCTCCCTTCTGGAAACCTTCATGGGCTTCTCACGACTAGTAATTCTAAATCTCCAGCTCTGCTTTTGACCGAATATCTGAATTCCTATTCCATAAAGAACGCCGAATGTGATTGCCAGCTCTCTGTCCTGGAATCTATAGAACTCCGACCCTCGACGTGGAGCTCGGTCAATTTCTTGATTTTTTTTCGTGACAATATCCCTAATGGACCCACTAGAATATGATTGATAACCTGCACCTAAAACTCCGGGTTTCAAGGGGATCCGGAACGAAGGATGAAAAGTAAGAATACCTCCGAAAATTGAGTGACCATATTGGTACTTGAGGATGATTCCTTGGACTTCGTTAGATTTCAGCTTCTCTCTGCTCAGATGCTCACAAACACCACTAGTGACACCAACATCTCATGAATCATTCGCACTTGCGAGGGGAAACTCGACCTCTGAGTGGCCTGGAAGTAGTTTGATGTCCCTGCGGTCTAACCATGTTTGTGACAGTTTATGAGCGTATGAGTCTCCTTCCCTTTCACGTGACGTCTCGTCAGGGGAAAGTGAACACTCACAAAAAGATACTCGACTGCCAGCTTACATGATTGCATTGAGCAGGCAGCTATGTTGTTCAGTCGGATGGTCAGCTAGCCAGTTAGATCGCTCGGTGGCTCGTTCACTCACCGAAGAGTCACACAACATGAATCAAACCTGCCTCAAGCAACCGTCGAAATAAACGTTGTTTGTGTCGCGTCGCACGAGTTTCAATCGAGAATCCATGTTCGTACCGAGGTCCCTAATGAAGTGTCGCACGCTTTTCGAACCCTACTAATTTCCGGCAGAAGTTTTCAGCGACTGAATGTAACACATGGACTCTCTGATCCCGAATCAAAGTTTCTCGCGAGGCAACTTGCACTGAGTGAGTGAGTGAATGAGTAGAGACACTACGAATTGCACGAGGCAACATCGAAGCAGGCTTTGGCTCGCTCGGTAGGAAATCCCATTTTCTATACGAAAGCGTTTCCGATGACTATGATTGTTATGGATGAAGCGGGATGTAGCGATTCCGGCGCAGATGGTGGATTGGCCGTTGCAGCGCAGCACAAGCGAACGAAGCGATTGATACGAAGCTCTCAGAAGAGAATCATTGAGGTCGACTGACTGAGAAGGAAAGCGTTTGAAAGAGAAAGCCAGTCGTTCGACGTTAGAGACAGATTCGCAGATGGGAGAGTGCATGTATAGATAGATACCTCTTCGTCCCTCATGGCCGGAGTGCACACAGAAGTGGTCTACGCCCGCCGCGGGAACTTCACCAAGAACCTCACGGAGACTAGAGTGGGCTCTCATCAAACGTCGGAGAGGGTGCAGTGACTTCGCCAGCTAGCCAGTACTGCCGACTACCGGTGCCGCTGAGCGAGGCTGAGATTCGGACTCGTACTACAACTCTGTTAGCAACAGCAACCCTCTCTTTCGGTTCCATTGTTGAAACGGCACAAATAGTTTCCATTAACAAAAAGGGCATTAGGAACGATGGTAATGCGACGACGAAGCCGGAATGTTCCTACGGATGAGCAAGATAAAATGTGCAGCGCTGACCAAACTTTTGTCCAGACGCTGGTGCTGCGTCGGACGGCCGGACAGCTGGACGGCAAGTTAGCGCTGTCCGACGAACAAAAGAGTTGTTTCCCGACGTGCTTCACAAACCGCAGCCAAACCGTCCACTATTCCGAAAGTGGCTGCGCGGATGCGCGCAATGTCGTCAATGGCAACGCGTGATATCATCGGTTTGCGGCATTAAAAGTGGATTCACGTGCTCGCGTGCCGGCCACCTTTCGCGAGATTTCGCGCTTTCCCTACGGAGACCCTGAAGATGCCTCCAAGAACTCCTCCGGAAACTCTGTCCGAGGAGAACGAGGAATCCTGAAAGCCGTGCAGCTCGAAAGTCCACCTTTTACTCTCCACCCGACGGTCAAGTTGAGGTTGGATCGCGTTTCAGTATTTGTTCCACTCGGGAAGGTCGGGAAAAAAGATCCCAACGGCGAAAGGGTTTTTAAAACGTTTGCGGTGGAGTGAGTACAGCGTGATCGTGTGTTTTCGCGCCATTCGCTCGCCTGGTTCCACCTTTTTACCCTTTCCAGCCGAGCTCAGCCGAGGGCCCTGACGCGATCTAGGTAAATCCTCTGTGATTCACCGGGATCGTTAACTGTGGCGCCTGAATCTGAAGAGAGTTCTGTCGCTGCGGTCCTCACACAGGATCAAAGTAAATACAGCAAAGGATGCACGCTGCGCTCTCTCCGCCGGTGCTCGTGGCGACCTCCGTGGGAGTTTGCGCAGCTTGTCTGCCGAAGCTGAACGACGAGATTCTTGCCGGAACAGCAGAGGGCGCCACGTTTTCCATGGCAAATCGAACGTAGACGAAGAGTGAGTGCTGTAGTGGCTGCCGAGAGCGAGGTCCGCTCGATTCGCAGGACACTGAGTCAAGTGCAGAACTCCTAATTTCTCTCGGAGACCGCTCCTGATGAGGTTGCCTCTTTTCTTCCTTTGTTTTCCCTAACCCCACTCCATCTCGATCTGTGGATGCTTCTCGGAAACACTGTTTCGACGTCGCGGAGCTTTTTGTGGTCATGAGCAGCCCGGATGATTTGCTGAGTGCTCGGCACAAACACACTTCCGCACACAATCAGCCGGACGACGAAGCGAAAACGAGTCACGCGAAGAAGCTCTTGTCATGAGAGCCGTGGTCAAAAGACAGCTTCTGGATTTCCGTTCCGCTTATTTTTGTTGGAACAGAAAAAAAAAACTTCTGTTTCCCTCACTCGCGCGATTTCCTATCGAGCTATCGAGTTATTGTCGTGAACTCTATTTTGTCGCAGAAAAGCCGAAGTCTGAACGGGTGTATGGCCTGGGAGATTCCTTGGTTTTCGCACCGCGATTCTGTCCTATGAACGGGACCTACGACCGCTGTCGATCATGTCTATCAACCCGGAACTCAGACTTTAGAGTCAAGTTCGAGGGCGGCTGATTGTTTCTTCGTTTGAATCGAGTGGGAAAGGCTCCGAAAACAGAGCATCGGGGACGTTCGTTGATGGACGGTGCGGTGAACTCAACAGAACCGCGTCGCGTTTAGATCAATCGCCTCGAAACTACGTCGTTTCCCTTCCGCTGGCGCTCGAGCGGCGGCCGAAAGACAACGAGGGAACAGGGCCTGAACAGAGCGGCAAGTTTGCAGAAAGAAAAGTTCCTCTGTTCAGAATAACAAGCATTGATCCAACAACAACAACAACAGCAGCGGAACTCTGAGGGTCCACCGATAGTTGGAGCGAAGTGGCAAACGAGCGGTCGGGGCGGACGCTGCGCCGCAGCGACGCAAGACCTCCATGGCAGTGCCACTGGCACTAAGCCAACAGTTCCTATCCGCTCGATGTTTCAGAGTCCTCCGTTTTAAAATTCTATCACGTCTCCCCAAGATCTAGTGACCAGGTCGGTGATTTTCCTCAAACAGCGAGTGTTGCCGATGGCGGCTCACAGTGGACTTGGTGAACGCTTTCTCTCGTGTGTAAAAGCGCCGGGATCGATCCTCCGATTGTGCCGACAGCTTGCCTATTATGATGCTGAACTCGCCGATGTTAAGGAACACGACGAGAGAAGGCGACATTCACGCAATGGCATCGCAGGAAACTCCGCCCGCCAGTCCGCTGACAGAATATGACGTTCTACCTTCTTGATGACATCCTCGTAATCATCGTTTGCGACTTATCAACGCTTATTCCGATGAAACTCGAACGAGTGGGACATGACGAAAGATACAACTGCTACCATTTATACGGAGAGCTGTCTATAAATAGAGGAATCGATCCGAGGGGGAACAAGGTCAGATTAATCCAACGAGTTGTCCCGCAGGATTTTGATTGAAGCCCTATCTCGGAATTGAAATCTAATGCACAGTCAGGGAACACTCGTTCCGATAACGCGGCCGAGCTCTCTCGGATTGTTTGGATTGATGAGCCGCAGTGCTCAAGCGATTTCCATTGATACCGTGGAAAGTTCACCCTGACCGATCGAGATACCGGCAGAACTACAAAGTTGTAGTCTGGTTGGTTGGGTTCATCGGCTATTCGACTATCCTGTAGGCCTGTATGCTTCTTATGCTTCGTGTCACTCATACAGTCGTTAATTATTGCCAACAATCGCTCCTCGAGACGAGAAGTTTGAAAACAACGGTTCTCTATGATTCTTCTCTCCTGTCTGAGCTTTACATCGACTGTAAGTGAATCTACTTTCGAGCTCTACAGTCGAACAGCACGCGCAGCCCACGGGCCAACTGGGTGTTTCGTCCGTAGGAAAATCCCACGCAGCTTTCAGGATCGATGTAAATAGAGCTTTGCGAGTTGCGCTCCAAACTTCAAAAGCATGGCTTCATGATAGTCAGCGTGCTTCCTGTGAAGCATGACGTCGAACATGCGTAGAGATGCAGGTTCTGTATGCATGGTTGAGCTCAGCTTCACACAGACCTTTGAGGTCGTTTGTTTTCAACGTGCTCTCGCAATGGTAGCCACAAAGGATAGCTCCTGTTTTTTTGTGTTGATCGCGACTCCGTTCTCAATCCAGCTCCAATGAGTGCGTCGAACACCTCCTATCAGACTGACTGATTGATTGTTTGGCTGGAGGTGAAGCAGTTCGGAAACAGATCTGACATCGACAGAGTTCATCACTGGAATCGTTTCTCTGGTCAGATAACTCGCTCTCTGGACTTCGCTCTGGTTTCCATTCTGATCAAAACGAACTCGATCTCCGTTAAGTCAGATTTCTGCGACGACAGCAGATCCAAGACTCGGTGGACTATTGTTGCGTGACAGGAATCAACCTCGCTGCGTGTCCCGTTGAGTCGTTATCTTGGCACAAAGGACATCAGGAATTCGCTGCGCTGGCAGGAATCGCGATCAAGTTTTTTCTGAATCGAATTCGGAAATAAGGATGAGAATAGACTCGCAAAGAAAAAGACGGAACAGAACTGCCGGCCACACTATTTAGCCTTAGGTCTTTGCGGAATGATTTCCGTTTCTAATGAAAGAGAGCCACGATCGGTAGCGGAACGACTTGCTTATCCATTTGTCGTCGTAGTCTGTGATAATTTGAACACTGATGCGTTACCACCGATGATGTGGTCGAGCAGCTTCGAGAGTGGTGCCGCAACGGATTCAACGCCGGGTGCGCGTTACCAATTCCTCGAAACACTACGCCTGCCACTGCAACTCAGTCTTCTAGGTTCAAGTTGGGCGTGACCGAATTCTGATCCCCGTGGCAGTCTCATCGAGAGATTGACGGTGACTAGGGGAAACAGAGCACGGTACCCACGAACTGGGATATTCCGGGACGTAAGGCACAACATGATGCGGGGCTGTTTGCACTCACCCTAGAAGCAACGGGAGGCCGCTGTTTCGCGGAAATGCCAAAGGTTTCCGACTCCTGGATCGGGAACGCGAGTAACGAGTCGGATCCGGGTCTGCGAGTTGCCGGTTCGTTCCGATAAAGTTTGATGGGTGGAATTGGAGCTCGGATCGCAGCTGAGGTCGGCGCCATACCGACAGTCGGAGCGAAAATTCGATCTCTTTCCGCAGCAACTGTCCGGCGCGGCGTTTCCTGCTTGTGGAGCGTGGAGCTGCACAGCGAAAGCTTTTCGAATTTTCTATTGAGTTAAACTGTTTGAGCCTATTCGTGTAACGAACTCATAAGATAAACTCATTAGCTCGTCTTTCCATCGCTTCTGTTGCCTTGTAATCCAACTAGCTAGCAATCGATGAAGAATTCGATTTCCGATCCGTGTTCATTAGGTTATCAGCTCTGCTACCCTCGGAAGTCTGCCAAGCTGACACTGGAGAGCGTTTAGTAATCTGTTAGAATTCCAGAATGATTTTGCGGACTCTTAAGGAGGAACCATTTTCCTAGTTGAGAGATCGCCGAATATCAAGGATGCTGAGGGGAATGCCGAAATCATTTTTGAACAATCTGCCTACTTGTAAAGCCACACTCTCAGTTGGTTTCCTAATTCAAAGTTGAGTCGGAACAGTATTCCTAGAGAAGACTGCATAACAACCAACGACTCCGAAGTCTGATGCTGCCAAGTGAAACTTCGCGGCTCATGTCACTGGAATCTCGCCATTAGTACCTGAGCTAGGAACGGATCGTGCCAACTATGCTATTTGGAGGCTCCCAGGGTCACGGAAGTCCAGCAGAATCGGACGTGCCGCGACGATACATGATGACTTTTCGAGTTGGTCAGTGAGGCCGCCAGATCACTGGAAATGTGATCAAAGTCCCCGCGGCTCGGCGGACCAGAAAGACAATTCAAAAGAGAATTTCAGTTCGCATCGGCTCACTGTATGCCTTCCGCACTCACCGTCGGGAAAAGACACCTTATAATCTACCCAGTAGACAACCATTACAGATGACTGGCCCCGTGTAGGGGGTGGATCAGGGTAGCGACGCGGATCTCAGCTGCCGGCTGATAAATTGGTCGTCTGCTGTACATAGAACATACATATGCACGTTATCTCAGCGTTACTTTCCTTGCATGACACCATCAGCGGAGCATCTGCTGCTCCAGCAGCAGATGGAAAGAGACCGGCGAACGACTCCGCTCGCATGTACGACGCACGAGTCGCAACGAGATGTCCATCAATCGCTCCTTTCACTGTTGCATGCAGCGGATCCGCGGATGCGAAGGTGAAAATGGATGAAAACGTTCGCCTAAATAGACCTTGAAAACTCTGTCTGCGAGAGCTGAGCTGTGCCAAAGCTCCATGTGTACCTCAACTCCGGTCTAAGGCGGCTCAGGAGCCCTCTTGATCGACTATGCGGGGAGATCGAACTCGTGTCGTTCGGGAACCGTCGCTCGACAACAGGCACTCCGAGTTTGCAGATCATATCTCTTAACTAAACGTTTATTGGAGAAGCTTAAGCCGTAAATCAGCAAGATTCATTCACACAGCGAGCGAGTAAGAGAACGACTCTGACTGAACGCGAGACCATAGGTGAAGGAGAAAGTCGGTTTTATAGGGTTGAGTGTTGAATCGCTTCGCCAACCGGCCAACGTTTACAGCGAGAGAAAAACTTTACGGGCCTCTTTCATAAAGTGTTTACATCATATCGACGCAGCTATCTCTCTTGACTCTGTTTACTGCAGTTGTCTATATGCGCCGCTTGCATCAGGCAACTGGCCGAGTGGCGAGACTCGGTGCCGGCCAGCTCTTGAATGTACAAACGCTGGTCACGATCAAGGTCGTCGTTCTCGTACTCGCCAACAGAGGCAGCACGTCAAGCGAGCTCTCAAAAACTGAATCTCGTTATTTCTATTCGGTGACCTTGCGATCATTGGACAACGCGTTCACCTGAATTTCCTCTCACTTGCGTTTCTCGTATGGCACTCGTAGTTCAGCGCGTGAAGACAGAGAGTGCGCGCAACCGCCACTATTGTTATGGTTCGATTCTGGATTCTCTCTAGATTCTATATGACATCCGTGATGAGAACACAAGTCTGACGGTCGCCGTTGAACAGAGTGAATTGTCTTCGAAAGAGTGTCTGGTAAGTGCCGGCAGGCAAGGACCAAAACGTCGGACACTGTCAGTTTGAATGATCATAGTTTCCGAACTATCATGGACAAACTTCGAATCAAAGTCTAAGAATGAAATAGTTCCCCTCGCATTTCTGTTCAACCAATCGCATCGCAACGAAAGCAATCGCAACGTCGATTTCAAAATTTTCCGACAACATCAATAGATGAAGATTCGGAATCATTGAAGTTACGAATGTATCATCAACATACATTTACATCCATCATCAACAGTCGGATGGAAGTCAGCTCCTGATTTCAGAGCAGATTGTTTCGATTAGATATTTCTGAATGAACTAGCGGCCACCTGAACGTGGCTGACTTCAGAAGCGATTGCACTGTGCTTACTTCAACACTGTATTATATTCACGATCTAATTCAAATGTGTTGGGCCACTTCGCAGTGCTCACTGCGTCGTTTCAGCATTAACCTGAGATGGCATGTTTTTTTCCTCGGTAATTACAGCAGCTCCCACCATCTGGAGGAACCGAGCGAGGCGGACCACGAAGAGTTCCCCGGAGTTTCAAGAAAGTTCCGCAAAAGTGCGCTGGCCCCCGGGCACGGAGACAGGGAGCGGTGCGGTATTTGCTGAGACATACGTCGAGAAACCGATATTGAAACATGTCAGTATTGTTGTTCAACTTTCCGTGTCACCTATCCTTCCAGATGGAACATAAACAGCTCTGCTCAAGTTGTAGCGCCTAGGTGATGGCTCGATGGCCGCAACGTGTGCATACAGTGTTCAGCATATCTGAATATTCGGGGTCTCGAGAGATGCTCGAAGTAGCGCGTGGATTGCGTCTGACCACGGGAGTTGATCTTTCTGGTGGGTCTAGTCATCATGACACCCGAAATGGAAGAAGGACGGATCTCACCGTATGCGAAAATGTTAGTTCTATGCGAAAATAGCACGAGCACTGCTAGTTCTGACGATGGAATTACCCAAGGATATTGATAATCGTGCCATCGTGTGCAGCTAAGTGATTCCTCTGGACTGAATAGGGGAACATTAGTTGAAGACAGGTGTTGGATCTCTCCCTAAACCTCGATTACTGCAACGCTTGGAGCAGCTGCGGAAGAATTCCGGAGTGCTCTCTGTCCCCATTGAACGTTGTCTCCGGCTTAATTGAGTTCCCTTGCTCGCTACCGGGCTGAGTGATATTGTGGGGAAGTACACAAACCTCAAAAGAGGTCTCTGTTCTTAGGCGACAACTTCAAACACTCCATACACCAGTTGCTCACAGCTTGCACGGAATTCTTGGCAGGCGGATAGGCGGACAGGCAGAAGGGCAGAAACGAGCAACCACGTACCGACAACGAGTCCGGCACACAGAGAGACAACGGCAGCGTCATTCCACTCTGTTGAGCATACCCAAACCTCCCCCGAAACGGACCGTGCCTGCTGGTCTCAAGGGTACCGCATTACTTCGACTGTTTTCAGTTTTCGCTCCAGGACGGAGAAAAACGCACAGTTCTTTCCACACGAGTTGCTGTGAACAATTTCCGAGGACGACTACGTGACAAGTGCCAGACGCGAAGCTGTCTCTATTCATTTTCAGATCTCTTTCCTCACTGTTGCTCATGTACCATGGCCGGCCCGAGAATGTGACAAGAGGTCGCAACCCTGGATGAAATGAGAATCCCAGGAGTCACTGCCTCTGCGCACTCGAAAGCCTGATTCAGAATCCAATTGACATTTCGCTCTTCATGACGAAGTCTCTTTTTCACCGACCTCTCATCGTTCATAAGGGATCCTCGACCTAATAACGGCAGAGCGGTCGGTGACATTCGCCGGGACACATAAGTATATGCAGACGCACATAAACATGCACTCAGTCGGCACGGTGCGTCTAAAAACGGCTTCTCCATCGATCGATTGAACAACTTTCGAATAGCATGGAGTCGGAAATGAATGGGTTGTCGGGACTCGATTGGAACAAAGCGAGTCATTCGTTGACATCGGCTAGATGACTGAGGGCACGAGGCGTACGTCGGAATCCCGGGGGCGGTAAACGTAGACGTCAAATGTCAGTCTGACGTTTTGTTCGACCGTATTACAACCGAACAGACGAGCAAACGAGCGAGCTGGCGAACGAACTAGCAGGTCTTCTTCGACACGAAATTCCCTTGAGAGAGAGACAGCCGCCTGCTAGGGAAACAGAAGCAGACGAATCTCCTATCTCGGTCGAACCGACATGGAAGCGAGTCAGCTCGCGAGATATCAAAGCAAACCCGATGGGAAATCTTTTGCTGGTCAAGAAATCATATCGGTTTTCTGTCGGTTTGAAACGTTTTGAGCGCTGCTATCTGCGTACGAACGGGAAGCACGGAGTCTACGATGCCGCGATCTATCATTTACGACGAGCACGTGCCGCGGGTTAATCGTCACTCTGAGTGAGGTTGGAACTCGCTGCCTGCGGTCGTCGAGAAGTAGGAGGGGTCGAGGGGCAAACAAACCATCATAACGACGGCTCACGCCCGTAATAGAATCTACCGCAAAATGACTGAACACCCTCGCCGTTCGAAGAGGATTCTCGATTCTATTTAAAGCTTCCCATTGAGAGGATTCCCATTGTCATTTTGATTTTCTTTCCGAGGGAACGCTTGTCTCCCGAAGAAGCGATCGAGAGAAGGAGCAGGATCTTGCAACCTTTCCGGGCGTTCGGTACACTTTGAGTCTTGATGCTCTTCGTGCGCTGGAATGACGAGAAATAGTGCATCATATGAAAGCACGGGGATTGCCTTCCCGATTGTTTGCGTCTCCATCCGAGCCTCGAAGAGAGCATAGGTCGCCCTCACGGCAACAAAACAAAAGCTTCGTCGCAATAAGCCGGTAATTCCCATGAAGCTGCCCAAATAGCGAGTCGTAAAGGACACCCGACACGCTACGCGCGTCCGACGATGCCCTCAACGTTTTGAGGGCGCTTCGAATGTCGCCTCCTGTTTCGCTTCCACCGTGTTCGGCTCCCTGGAGTACGGCTCCCGTGCCGCTACCGTAGTTTCTGCCGCAACCACCGACGCCATCAGTGTGATAGCGGAGCGTAATGACACGTATCGGCCGACCGGTCGCTACTTTCGTGACGTGCTCTCCGATCACAGAACCGAACAACACAAGGGAGGTAATTAGTGTGGTCGAGACATGGATCCCAGATGCATTGCTACAAGCTGATGGTTTATTTATGAGTGTCCGCTTTTTGTCGACAAAGCTTGAGATCGTCCAACAAACACTCAACCCATATATATTTCGCTCAAGCATCAAAACGCTTGCCCAAGCTTCTTTCCGCACAACTGTTCAAAGGAATCTCCCACAACACCTCGCAGCCGGTCAAGTAGGCGAACGCTCACGTAACTTGATTGTTGAAATGAGCTCGGAACGGGTCTGGAATCAGTCAAACCAATTACTGTTCACACCTCCGTCCCGCCTGCTTTTGAGTCGTTGAACGGTCAAGAAAAATCGTTCACTCGGACCCAGGAGGAAATGGCGCTAGACAGTATTGGATCCAATGGAACTGTGGGGAGTCATCTGGTTTAGCCGGGGCGGGAGGCGGTTAATTGGAATTGCGCGAACTCAGGCTAAACAGTCGAGCAGGCGAGTAAGCGGACACTGAGATCTAGAATGAATGACTTCCTTTGATTAAAACCTTGTTCTGATTCCAGAGAAGCGGAAAAGAGCTTCCGACCACGCAGACTCTGACAGTTCAAGTTCAGTCTGTCTGTCGGTCGGTCGGTCGGTCGGTCGGTCAGTCTGAAACCGCTTGAGATGGTCGGCTGTCTCGTCGAGAATTCTCTGCGAGGCGGCGAGCTGCTTCGCTATTTATAAGATGTCCTCTCATAGAGAGGAAGAGGTTCAAAAAGGAGGTTGAGAAAAAATAAGTGAGAACAAGCCGCTCGGAGCTATTAGAGCGGCTTCTTGTCGAGGTAGAGCCGTAGGCCTGCAGTTCGAAATAGCCGAATATGTATAGTGGCGAGTCGTCACCTGCAGCATCGGTGGGAGCGGCGACACCTCCGTAAGAATCAATTAACAATTGCACATCTCGTGCGACCTGGGAGCGTTGGAGTGACTCTGGACCTGTTGATACGACGAAATCTCAGCTCTTAAGACCAGCGCTAAGTGGATGAAACAAACGTCACGCATGCACCTATGTATTCAGAGACTCGACCGTCTGTCAGCATGTGTGTGAGACGGGCAAGTATGCATGCAAAGAGATACGCAGCAAATTACGAGGGTGAACGACGGCTATTCGACGTGAGTTCTCTCGCTGGCTGCTTGCCCTTCTTAACCCGATAAGAATTATCACGGGAAGCTCCGCCGAGGTCTTCGACGTGTGCACGACGCTGTCAGATTACCTCCGAAAGGCGAACGCAAGACGCCACTTGTGATATTCAACGGGAAGGGCTCGCGACGCGACGAGAAACGACCCTGCCATCGGCTTTAACAGTGATGCACCCGTTTCTGACGACGATGATAATGGTGAAGGTCAAGAGCACACACGGACGAGATATACATACACCATGAAGTGCGAGATCGCCGTGTGTCTATTTTTAACTCGCACGGCAAATATTACTCAGCTTGTTTATACTCCTATCATATCACCCGAGAGGCCGACGCGACGCCATGATGTCAACAGTGGAGAAATATTGCTTGATTTTGGCGATCACCCCAGAAATCGATCCGGGATGTCTAAAAGATTGAATGAGTAGAGCGCGAACAGCATGTGTATACATAGAGCTTCAGCGTGGACCTTGCCAAGGGGCTGAGTGAGAGGAGTCGTCAAGGACCAAACTCAGCGCAAACCAGGGAAAACTTATCCCCAAAGCTGTCCGTCGAGCCCCTCCTAATGAAGGCTTCCGCTCTCGCCCGAAATGCTTCGCTATCGAAGCCACGGATAGACAGTCAACGCGGAAGCGTTCAAGATCACCCGTTCTTTGATAGAGTACGCACCGTCAAAATGAGGGGAGAACGAGAGCGCGCGAAAATTTGAATATGGGAACCCTCTGGACACTGATGGACTAACTCGAAACAGCGGGCTACGTAATAAGAAAGCTTCTACGGTCGCAAGATCGGAGGAGTTTGCTGCGGGAACAACAGGCAGAAGCAAGAGCTTTCAGCAGACTCGATGAGTTCAGAGATTCTTCTCTCATCCAAAGTTGATTTTTGCGTCACTGAACTCGTGCGCGATGAAGAGCCGTCTTGCGTCGCCAAGAAATAACTCGATTATAAAAACCGTCAAGAGATGATTGGGATCGATCGGAGCTCTGACTTCATGTCCGCGTTCCACGGCCTTCCTCTTCATTATTAGAAAGGCCGACAAGCTGATCAAGCAATGGCTTTGAATCAGTTCGATTTATGTTTACGTCATAAAACTTGAAGATAGGGCAGGTGGTGTTGGAAACTAGGTGCAAACATCCTTCTCGCCCAAACTGCTCCTCTCTAGATTCCAGAGGTGGCATCATTTTCCGGAAGGAACGAGGGAAGAATATTGTTTTCGTTGTAGGATCAAGTTGTTCCGCTGGCAGATGATCACTCTTCTTTCCGGAGTTCCCGATGGCAGAGGAGTCTCTTCCGAAAGAGTTGAGACATGTTTCCCAAATTGGACTTGCGAAACTCTAGAAGAAGCGGTGGAGCGAACCGGCTTTTATTTTCATCGTACGAAGCTCACGAAAAGGGCCTCCTGTCTAAAAACTTGCTCAAGGTCGCCGGTCACAAAAAAAAACCGCTCCAAATACAGCGTCTCCATTCCCTGCTTGGTAAAGGCTGCAATCCGGATTTAGCTGAATTACAGGCTCAGACCAAACCTTAGAGATTGCGAAGCAAGTCACTCCGTTGAAAATGTTCTTTCTGAATTTCCGAGTCCGCACCCGAATACACCAACGTCACAACAGCGAGCCTGACTCTGTAGAGACCGCTCTTCGCGACGAATGGGGAACAAGATTTCTGGAACTGCCGCAGCAGAAACCGATGCCAAAGTTTCAGAAACGAAAAACGCAGGATTTCTCATGCGAAGAATTCCGATTCCAGGCCCCGAAAACTGGAAGATGATCAAGTTTCCTCAAAGTCTCTGTTTAGAGCATTTTAAAGGGATAAGAGCCGTCCTTGTCTCCGTCATCATCCTCTTGCTGTGTTCAGCTTACGCGCACTTAACGTCGACATGGGAATCATGAAACAATGGAATCTCTAGCGCAACAGTCCATCCCAAAAGTGATCGTGTCTCTTAGCGCACTACAATCGTGGGTAAAATTCTGAATGTGACTGAGGATTCCGGGTCTCATCCCATTGACGGTCACATTGCTCTGTTGGATGGCCGTCGCAATAACAATGGAGCCGTGGGGACTCATTTAGAAGGCATGCTATTGGATGCTCGTCTGACTTCCAGTCCGGCTCCATAACTCATGTCTACGAAGATCTGGCTCAAGGAAAGTATCTACATCCGCTTCCTCTGCAAAAATAGTTCCGTCGATCCTAAAGTAAACGTAGCTGTACTCCAAGGAGGTAATCATTGACACAACGGCGTTCGGTTTGGATGTTCGATATGAGGATTGGAGGAAATTAGGAGGAATAAGAAATCGGGATCGGAGGCCGTTGCGTCGCAGCAACGGTAGGCTTCTATATGAAGCGAACAAGGATTCACATTCCGCCTCTGGCTGTTTCCCAGTCGCTTCTTCTTCCCTATTTTCCTTCCTTACGGTATAATTCGGTTTCGGACCATCAAACGTTGACCTAGGTCACTGCGGAGTGATTACTGGACAATGGGAGAATCGCCAATGAATGCAATGTTGCTCATGCGATCGCCAAACAACCATGAGCTCAATGGCGATGGGATTTTTAACGTCCAAGAAGCTTATTATCCGTGCATAATGGCACACAGGATACGTGATCACACCGCAGCGCCCAAACGTGAGCCAAGCTTCGACTCTAACCTCATTACCGGACGGGTTGTGTCCGATAGACTTGAAGGTTTCCGCTCATCTGGCGGGCTGTTCCTTCGTCTGCGAATTTCCACGGCTTACTGTCGCGGCGTTGCATCAGAATCCGCGCCAGATCTCGATCGTTCTCACTAATATCGAGCCTGTTCCAGATCTTGTTCGTAATTGCTTCAGGCATGTTCGGACTGTGGTGAAACAACAACGGTTGGCAACTTTGACAGCGTCAGGCCCTGCCAGGAGATGAACATGGGGCTTGGCGAAGCCAGCGACTCGTAGAAGAACTTCTCCTGCTTGGTATGCCAAGCCCGTGAATTCGCCGAGCCTTTTTTTGATCTTTGAGAGAAGCAGTGACTCCTCGAGCTCGGTTCCTGCTGCTTTTCTATCGTTGTAGAAACGCAGGATGAGAGCACAGGGCGTTTCGGAAGCCGCGGCTGAACCCCAAGGAAAGAACACCAGGTCCAGACAAGCGAAATATTCCAGAGACGCTCTCAAGGACGAGCATTGTGTGTCTGACCTTAATCTTCAAGAATATCCTCGCTATTCGGTATCCTTTTTCCACAAACAGCTTCCGATAGTCTCGAAAACTTCGTTCATGTAAGACGGAGCTTTGGAAATGGACTCCGCAGCCATTCTTGTAGGTATTGCTCAATCGGATAACAAGCTATGATACATCGGTCGATCGGGTATCTGATAGTACTCGAGCTCAATGAAGCATAATGAGTCCTGGAAAGTTTCCGGTCGCATGTGAGCGTGGACAATCTCGTAAAAGCGTTGCTAAAAGCAGGTCACGTTAGATCGCTTGCCGACGAATGAACGAGCGACCTTCCAGCAGCGCGAGCGATGGAGCAACTGGATGAAGAGAAAACAACATCCAGCATTTCTTGATCATCGCTCCCGTTTCCCAGGGATGGCTCTCGCTCCCGTTGAGCTCGGAAAGCGATGGCTGGAAAAATCGCTTGACTCGCTGTTTGGCGTTCGTGTATCGGAAACCTATTAAGATGGATCCACTCCATTGAAGGGCGCTGCGCCGCGGCCGCGCTCGGAAGGAAATTAAATCGGCAGCTGTTAGCGTCTCGCGCAGGTGTTGCATTGTGGGAAAGAGCTTTTCCCTCTCGAAGGCGAACGAGGTGTTCTCCAGTCGTGCGTTTTCGAACTCATTCAATGATTCATTTCTCTTTTCATTCCACCGCAACGACACAATCGTTTCCGTTTCCATCTCTTCTTGTTGTTAGGCTGTTGGTTTTCGTCTATTCGCATGACCGATCATGACCTGCGGAAACTGTGGACCAGCACACCATTCTACGAGAAGTAAGCTTTTGCGTAATGTCTGCGAGCAGACCGTGTGTTTGACGGTTGTCGCCCGCTCGAGGTTTCGCGCCTGAGAAGGATGACATCGGTGCTGTCGGCGAGGGAGAAGCCGAGCGACGATCTTTTGTGAGCTGTACAATATCAAGCAATCCAAGAATAGGCCAACAAGTGCTGCTGCTGTCTGAAGCTGAGCCGAGCAACCGAGGTATCAGCAGCAAGCGAGTCGGCGAGTCTGCTCTTAGGTCAGGAGGAAAACGCGACCGTAATCGATAAAGACGTTCCTTCCATCTCCGAAAAGAAATATAGGAAAACGATTACAGCCGCCAACAAGCACAAAGCATCACGACCGCGAGCTCGTGGAACATCAGACGGCATCATCGGTCGGATAGACATCCGACGGTCTCTGTTTCGTTCCGGCGTTAGCGAGGAAAGCTGCAGTTTCGCTTTGACGTGTTCATTTCTGATTCGGGTTTGAGCGCACATTCGCCTCGTTAGAAGATCGCGGAACGAGTTCGACAAATGTTCCGATCGGAACGAGAGCGCAACCGAGTTACTGAGCCATTGCGGCCCATGACCGCTTCTATTCTCATTGCGAAGTCCATAAGCGTATGTTGGCTACAGGGAGATCCTCAAGTTAGGTCCCTGTTGGGCGTCGGCTTCGCCACTGCGACCGCCGCCGCTGGGGCAGTGGTAGGTAACTATAGAATCGTGCTTGGTCAGCCGGGCTGTCGTGTACCTGCTTTCTGAACCTGCTTACGATTCAGACCGCCTCCCTTACTGTCCAACCGTGCCCGGCTCTTGGCGGCGATGATGTAATTATCACGAATTATCTGAATTCGTATTTTTCTTCGACTAACATCTAGCAATCACCTTTCATCACGTAGCGCGATCGAATCGTATCGAACAATTCCTGTTCGATTGTAGCTATTCCGCGTCATTCTTGCTCGTATGGGTGAGGTCTAATAGCCACGATAAGAGATGGACCTTCTTAGAGTCGACTGAGGCATCGCGTCGTCCATGGTCTGTGATGCTTGATACGTACTATGATCGACAACCTGTGTGTGCGGGGGTTATTACTCCGCGCCTAATAGAACGATAACCTACATTCGTCATGCTTCTGAACCTCTTAGCACGTCTGCACTTCTCTAACGGAATAGCTTACACGTATGCTGCACTGCTAGGTACCTAAGATGCCACTGCTGGCTGGGTTCTCACCTCGTCATCGTACATGGGATAAGCGTCCGCCATCGTTTACTATCAGTGGTTTGCTTTGTTTCTGTTTTGTTCGTTCAAGAACTGGATAGACACAGAAGTTAGCACCGATGATATTGTTGGACGAGGCGGATGTTGGCAGAATGATGAAAGCAGCTGCGGCTGCAGCAGCAGTACTTCAAAAGCTGAAGACACTTTCAGATATTCCGTTGTAGTGTCATCACACCGCGGAGGGCACAAAGCGAAGATTCCGTTTATTGTGTATGGTTCTTCTCTCTTCTTCTCATTCTCGGCGAAATATCACCACAAAGCACAATGATGGGAATGTGAACGCGCTGTAGAAGCGTTTTTCTTCGATGATGTCTCGTCTGAAGGCTGCGTGCTTTTCGCTGCGGACACGAACAACCGCCACGTCTTAATTTTTCGCCTGTCTTCCGACAAACTCGATGTCCTGCTCGAAAGTTTCTTCTTGCCTCTGATTCTAGAAGCTCCGTCGACACAAACACACTTTCACGCAGAGGCCTTCGACAATCACAGGAGCGGAATCGGAGGCAGTTTCTCACAAGGCCAGAACTCTGTACAAGACGACAAAAGCAAGGACGTCGGAGGCGATAGCGAGGCTTTGGGGCAGGTCAATTCAGAAGAAACTTAGATGTCTAGGGTGCGCGTGAAGTTGAACGATGTCTGATCACAATTGGAAGGAACTAAAGGCTCGACACGACAAAACGTGTCATGGCAGGGACGAATAGAGCCACTTTCACTCGAACTTGCGAGGCAGTCACAATTCTTGTGGGAAGTCAAGCAGTGGAGATGATGTCGATGATGAAGTCGAGTGCCTGTCTATGCCGGATCGATTTGTGCTGGCTGGATTGGTTGGTTGTTTTGTTGATCGGACTCGGGTATTCCAATGGCTTTGGTTGAGGGATCGATTGGGGATTCAGCTTGGATGGAGCTTGGAGGTGGATGGTTGGTGAACGAATGAATTGCTGGCTGGCTGGCTGTCTGGCTTGCTTGCAGCCGAACGGACACGCGCGCGACAAGATCACCAGAACCGAGCACAACCTTTGAGCAGCTAGCCAGCGCTTTCAGGAGCGCCGGACGACATCGACGACAAGCGACAGGTCTTGTTTCTCAAGCACTCTGGTCCTCAGCGCTCAGCCAGCAGGCACTCAGGTCTCCCTGAGAGTTCGCCGCAGCTCTCCGGTCTCTCCCTCTCAAGTCGGTGGCGCAGGCGCAGATCACCGGCTAGGGGCAAAATGCAACGATCTAATTGAAAGTTTACCGGTTATTCTCAATCGATGCTTCATAACTCGCACTCTTTCATTAGAAAACAAGATCCGTATTCAGATTTCCAGCCTTGGAAGGGGTTACCTCGACGGAGAACGGGCCACGGTCGCCCAAGCTAGCGGAACCGCGACCCTTTCCACGAAGCGTTCGAAATCTTTCCACGCGGTCAGTCTGTCTGCCGCGTAGCCTGCTTGCCAGCTATCTCGCTTGTTCGCCTCCCCGCATGCCTGCTTATTAGCCCTCCGATAATCTCTCTCGATACGGATTTTCTCGGTTAAGCGTATTCATTCAAAAGAGGTCTGTAGGCTTTGCTCTCATAAAGAGCTCAAGGTCTTCAACGGTATCACACTTTTAGCGGAACTTTCGTCACCCATACACCCTCCGTGAGCGCAGAGTGAAGTCCGTATGTGGGAACCTGTCTAAATTTTCTCTATTTTGTTTTTCGATATACATACATATGTATGTTTCGCTCGAGGTCATGGATCCACGAGAATGGTGTCTTCTCAAATTGACTGGATTCCGCCATGTCAGATCGGAAGGTTTCGGACTAGGATCTCTCAGAAGTTCAGCTGCTCGATCAGGTGTGCCAGACCAAGGACCTGCTGATTTGATACATGGACACCTGCTGGAGGGGAGCGTCTTCAGAGCTTGGAACAGAGTTCACACCGACTCTGCAAGAGCGTTTCAATTACTTGAAGCGTTCCGGAGAAGCTACTTAGTGGAGGTTTAGGCCGTGAAACGCCCGTCTCAAGTGTATTGCGAAGCAACTTCGTTGATTAGGATGCTGCCACCGGAGAATTCCGAAACTTCAGTTGGGTACGGAAACGAATCCTGGAACCTGATCCCAGCTGTTCTCACTGGTGTCGATAACAAAGGCTGTGCGTTCAGATTCAAAGTTGATCTCACTACAGACTCGGCGCGTCAAGTTCTTCTCCGCGACGCGCGCTTTGGACGCTTCCTCATGAAGCCAGACATTCGATAAATATGCATGAGCTTCACCCCATGGTGTCGGCAAGCTTCTGTCGTCCCAATGCTGAGCCCAAAGTTCCGCCTTCGCCTCAGCGCTCGACTGCGCTAAGAAGTTCTCTCTGACAATTTCAAGATTTGTTTTCTTTTTGCCTTCATGTGCTCTGTCGGCTGCTTGATACCGACGACTTTCGATCGGCTGGTCTGTCTCCCTCTCTCCATCCTCCACATTCAAAAGAACCCAAACTAGAATGAGGAATCCTATCCCCTTCACGATTTGCATTCCCATTAGAGTTCGTATCGTCGTCTGACTTCCCGACACTGGGAAGGCCGCAGCAGCGGCGAAACGCTTGTTCCATTTAGAAAGCTATCAGGAAGATTCTCATTTATCTGAACCAGGTGGTAACGCGGCCTGAACCGGTTGTTGTGGCTGCGGTGACGCCTGTGGGTAGACGAACTCTGCTTAGAAACTTAGACAGTCACTGCTGTCGGTTGTTCGTTCGTTCGTTCGTTCGTTTGCTCGCTCGCTCGCTTATTTCCGAGTTGTTGTATCATAGCTAGACAAACTCAGCTTTTGCTCACGCCACCGCTTGCGTAAAGAGCGTTGGTGGTGTTGCTTGCGCAGTCAATCAGATTTTCTTAGGTCAACATCATTTCTGTCGATGAGAGGATGACAGTTCGTTCAGAAGCGGATGAATTGATGCGAGACGATAAATTTAACTGAGCAAGAGTTCAACGCCGACTCGCATTCGTTTAGTGGTAGACATCGAAGCAGGTTGGGAACTCGGCTGCTCGAGGATGACTTTTGAGAAACGCGTCAGCATCTGATCGACCTTGACGAAAAATAGAACTCATGAATTATGTTTGCCACGCTCTGAAACCGTGTCGATGATCTCGATGAGAATGACGCGATCCGGTATTATTTAGGGGTGGAATTATCCTCGCTTTATGAGCGGATGCTTCGCGATGGGAATCCGCTCGCAATCAGTGAGATGCGAAAGAGATTGTATGCAGCCTTTCCTTTTCTCGCGTTCAGGAACCGCACGGCTTCCGCAGATCAGATGCGAACCTGCGGAAAGTAGTGCGTGACATTCGAGAAAAGCATAGTCACGGATGTCGAAACCGAAGTTCTCGGCTACGTGAGCTTCGCATGATTGATTGATTGATTGATTGAGAATCGTAGACGGCAAACTCGAACGCCTAAATATATACTCTGATATTATGTATCCGATGACGAAGGAGGACGCTCACAACATTGAATTTTCTCGGCCTTTGAGCAACTACCGTCCAAAGCTCTCTGTTTTTGGGGAAACTTGCCCATCTAGGTGGCTTCCCTGCAACCTGCAACTCGACACTTCCCGTCGCATATACGTATAGTTTGAAAGGTGTAAGCTTTCAATGAAGTTTCGAGAGTTATTATGCGAACAACCTTGAGCGCTTGCTTCTTCACCAAATACTCAAGAACTAGTCGGTCGAGTAAAAACAATTCGAATGCCTCTCTGTTCATCAACTTCATCGACAGAACCAAATTGTTTACACCAAAGAGTTCACCTTTCCTACTTAATCTGAACACTAAACTGTCTAATCCTCCGAGTCGGTTGCTACAACAGTCTGCGGCGCGCCAGTGCCAGCAAGCGGGAAAAGCCTCCGTCCAGATTCCGATGGATAGATCCAAAAGATTGAAATGAGGAGCAGCAACAGTGGAAATCGGAAACTCTCGACGAACCGCTTCTTTCCCGCTCACGTGCTCGAGGGCGGCTCCCTTCAATTGTATCGACCGCGGCCAAAAAGGGTTTTACGACACCGATTTCGAGCGTGTCAACGACTTCTTCTCTTTGCGCGCCTTAACCAATTCACCGGGTACAGTCAACCTGATGTCTCTCTATCGGAACCTCAAGTTGACTCCGACTCCAGATGCGGAAAATGCATTTAGGTATGTAATCCGAAACTAAACCACGCGCGATTCTAATTAAATGCCTCGCGATTCAGAAATCTTTTGGTTCATAAACTTTAGGATTGAATGTCTGACAAACGGACTACTATTTCAATTACTCAGTCAGCTGCCTCGACTAAGATGTTTATTCTCAGTTCAGTTCCCGGGTAAATTCACTCGAATACCTATTGTCTGCAGAATCAGCTCTACGGACGACTTCTCTTTGTTATGATGAGCCGATTCAAACAAAATCCAACCGGCTTATATCGAATCACTCACTAACAGGTGAAGCGAATGTGTGAGTTATGTAGATTTTCAACCAGTGCGCTCGGAACAAACAGCGGGGTCACTACAGTGGAATTTGTGGAAACCTTCAGATTGCTCTCTGGCCAGTCTCGTGAAAAAGTTCGCTCGGATACGGAATTCTGCTCAATGAAGCATTAGCGCCAAGACAAAGGACAGCTGCTCCGTGATTAATCGAGGGGCAGACTGCGGGGGCTTTTATTCTATAAATACTTTGTATGGGGAACAGCCTCGATTGAAAAACTGTGGAGCGTATTTTCTCTCCCACGGTATATTCAACTCCGTAAGAGAAGATTCATGGCGAGATACAAAGGGTTGTCGATCGGATTCGTGTATCGAAGAAGGTGACCCCGAATGATGATGATGAGATCAAGATCGTCCGGGTGACAGTTTGACTTTCTCCTCCTTCCCCGGATCGATGTAAAACACCACAACTCCTGCCAAACAGGCTACTGCCCTTGTGCAGGGCTTTTCGTGACACCATGATGAAGCTCAGCCTGGAATCAGGACGCCGAAAGGAGGCGATCCCTCCATAAGGTCCACGGGCGGAACTTCATTGACACCGTGATTAGCGGCGGCATCGGTGAGATGTCAAACGACATTTTGGCGAACACGTCTAATCTCCAATCGGTGAAGAATTCCGGAAAATACGGCGGAACAATAAGGGATGGAAAAGTCTCGCATTCCCTTCTCCGAACATTCCCCATCATTTCACTGATACTCGTTTCCCTGATTGAGTGGCGGTCGGATCAGAGGCCAAATAAACACTGGAATCCGGCGGAACGAGTTCCTTTGTATTCATCATCATCCTCCCACAAAAGAGTGCGGAAGTCTCATCCGAGTTTACGCGGTGAAAGCATGTCCGGACATCCGTCTGGAATCGAGACTATTGCTCGGAATCAAACACAATGTGAGGTCTCTCGAGAACCGCCACTGTGTTTCCGTTGTTCTTGTCTTCTCCGCTCCCAGAGAAACAGCGTGACATTTCCCGCCTGCATCGATGTGTCACATACGCGCGCTCTCCCGCGCTCGAATTTCGACGGCAGTGCCGACATTCAGTTCCCACCAACGGGTGTAGCATTACCGGCCCAGAGCGCCCTCGATATGTCGGCAATCAGTTACGCGCCTGCGTAATTTTCGCTGTCAGCAGTCGACAGAAATGCGAGTCGAGCACTGCTCTCGTTCTTCCTAACGAACATTATTCAATTTCTGCGTCTGCCATACCTTGAATAAGCTTCGTCAACACTTGATCCGTGCTCTCTCACTCGACGGGACTTTCCGAAGCTTATCACAGCTTGCGCGCGATCTCTGGAATTGGTGCGCGGCTCCTTTGGCAACCAACTCGGTTTTCGACGGGAAACGTCTCCGAGTTCGGCTAGCTAGAAATGTACATACTTCGTCCTTCGTTTCGCAGATTTCTACTCACTCTGAAGTTCAATAATTTTGCCCACTCATGAGATATTGTCATCTGATCGATTCGCTTGGATCGGAAGTTTACAGGAAATTCGCTCCTCAGAGCTCCGCGTGAATATGATGAGGTTCAGTTTGTATTCGAGGACGATTTATGTATGGTCCTGAACTATTGCTAGAAGGATATTCTCCTTCTTATTCCACAACTGCAGATGATAGAAAGAGGCATCTCGAGGTGAATTGCGATCTCTCGGTTGTAAGAGGTCTTGAAATACCAATCGAGGAGTGGAAAACTGAAAGGAAAGAACCGAGTTTTCAATGCAAGACTGCTAACAGCTGGATAACGAAGCCGAGCGAGAATACATTTCTTGTTACCGACGATATATCTCACGATGAGAACGCAAGTTTGCTCTGCAAAACGCAAGGAGCGAAGAGGAATGAATCGGCGCGATAAAATGATCGCAGCTTTCGTTGGAGTATCGGCTCCATGCCGAGAACGTCGACGAGCCGCCTCCAGTGGTTGACCCCAAGACAAACCCACGAGGAGTACGGTCAAGTTTTTGAGCATATGGAAGAAGGGTCTGTAAGAGTCGACGCCGACGAAACAGTAAATTGTGGGAACGGCGAACCTCATATTCTGAAGTCGCGGGAGTAGGTCTGGCACTTTTTTCACTGGCACTGCTGGAGTTCTCGACGAAATTTTATCTGCATCGAAGAGACGCTAGCGGGCTGATGGCTCGAACATAGATGAAAGCTATGAGTCATGAATGCAATTTACTGTGTGTCATTGGTCATTCACGACAAAGCAAAACAGCCACCAAGAGCTTCAAATGCGATTCATAAGGATCAAATTCGATACAAGTTAATTTCCAACGAACGTTGATTTCGTCCTGTGAATGTTCCGCAACAAAATAAGCGAAAGTCGCGAAATGTCGCGGGTTTCTTTCGGTTGTTTTGGATCAGAGCCCCGGCGACTCATCCCTCCACGTGAACACACGGATGGCGAGAACTGTGAACATGATTCTGTCTTGATTCATCGGTCTGCGATAGCTGCTGCCGGGGCACTGGGAATCAGCTAGGCCCGCGAGCGTAGCGAGCGGCAGGCGCAAGCGGATGCCTGGGGGCGATTGGATCGAAAGCCTGTTCAACTCGCCGCTTTAGCGTTTTGGCGCCTCGCACTTTAACTCGCCGCGGCTATTCTCCTGAAATACCGAAATTTCCAGCTCCAGTCATTCCATCAGTCAATGCGACAACGTCACACGATTTTCCTTCATCCTCTATGACTCCAAGAGACGTTTCCCCCGTCCCGAACTTTTTTTGCAGAAAATTCAGACCTCCGTGCCCTCCCTCCTCCTGACGGTTCCTTCCAACTTATCTCTTGGAGGGATGGGCGAAGAGATCCTCGATATCAAACAATGTTCCATTTTATGACAATGACGTTTGCGACGTTAAGTAGATCGAAACTAGTCTCTGACGGCTCTGTTGCGAGCGGGTGGCTCAACCAGGGTCTCTCACCTCACTGATGTTCTCAGCTCGCGAAATGACTCGAGGATGTCGTGACAATATTCATTCCGTCATCGTGGGAAGCTGACAAGAAGCTCACAAATTGGATGAAGGTTTGAATTCTTGCTCTTTTTTATTCGAACTCTATGCAAACGGGATTTCCTGCCGTTTCCCTCCGTTTCGATTCCAGCAGGATCGCGCGCATCAAACTCCAACGAAGCTGTTTTCAGGGTTAGCTGCGCGTGGATTAGACTTCGGAAGAGAAAAAAACGACAGCGTCACAGAAGGCGACAACTAAATTAATAGCTCGTGTTTGGTGGAACGGAGCGGAAAATCCGTCCGGCTCAGAGCCTTCGAGGCAATATTTTTAATAGAGCCCACGTCAGAGCCGATGTCACGTGCCCGAATAAATCAAATCACAAGTCAAAGTTCGATTCGCGCCACTGCGCCGTTCGGCCGCAGTCCGAACGAAACTCAATCGAGGAGGATCCTTGCGATGGTATTCTCGTTCTACGTTGGATTCAGAAGTTTCCTCGAACTCAAGAGGAACAGCCACTACGGCTTTGTTCGTCTTGCTGAACTCCACGCAGCAGCGGCGGTAAGAAGCTCAGAACAGAGTTGGCTCTGGAACGTGGGAGCCGCGGACGGGTCTCCGCACAGACACGTGCTTTTGATGTTAAATACAAAGGCTGACGGGAATCGTGCGAGACGTGGAAGAAGCTCGCATTCCAGAGAAGCAAGCCAGAATGATGGATGTGTGTGCTGCGCCGACTTGTGGTTCAGAGTTCATCCGTAGTCAGTTGCGAAGCTTCGTTTTTCAAAATGAACCGTTGATAAGAGCAGTTGTTGGCGCTGCTGTCAACACGAGTGAGATGGTAGTTGTAACTTTGGACCATATCTCGATTTCCTGTTCTTAGAGCTACACGTGGGTGTACGCGGTTCCCATACATCTTTTTTTTTTTTCCGAGGAAGAAAAACTCATGAATTCGACTCGGGCGAAAGACTCCAGAATAGAAAGAAGTCCCAATATGGGAGACTTGCGATCTAAATATGGCATAGCTCAGATGATCGTAACGGTGGGCCGAGATAATCCCAGGTAACTCCACCAAACTCGGAATTCCAAATTCAACTGCAAAGAGTGCGATGATGCATTGAAGGAGCTGAATTTGCTGAGCACAATCTGAGCATAACTTCCCGCTCAACACTTGAGAGTTCCATTTTGACCTACTGCAACTCGAAGGAGGGATTCGAATATCGAATGGTGAACATCGACATGTTACCTCCTGTCGCAGAAGTGTTATCCGATCAGCTCTCGGTCGTTTTTAGAGTATTCGGCACCATCGAATATGAGAGCACCAGAAGTTTCCTGTACCCACATGGAGCATCTTCGCGATTCATACATTCTTGGTGCCTGGAGAGAAGCCGGGAGGAAATCACCGAAAAAATTCAAATCAATCCAAAATACTTTCAGATTTACCGTTACTAAACAAGAAAATGTTGTCCGACTCTATTAAATTCAATTCAAAGTCTCTTTATTGGAATGAGAGGGGGGATTCGGGAGGGGGGGGGGCGTTACCCTAAGCAAATATGAGGGGTGATATTGCACCAGTTGCACTTTGGTTTGCAACCCTCCAGGTGAAAAACTTATCGACTCGATCTGTGCTAGCAATCGACGGCGGTGTGATTCCCTGAATTTTAGTCTGCCACCGATCATGGCGGCAGTATCCCGAAATTTTCTCCCATTTTAAAGAAAACGAGGTATAGAGCACTAACGCATAACAGGGTTCACCTTCCTCTATACAAAATCGGCGGATGCCAGCCAGTGGCGAGAGTACGGAATTCAAATTAATGGGGATCACAACAAGATAATAAAATGTTCAGCAACTTGCAGCTGAGCCCAGGTCAACCGTGCTCTAGGCTGTGAATACAAGAAGGAGCCCCGTGGGCGTTGCTCATGCGCGGCTGTTTGTTGCGTCTAATCTTCGTCTCTCCTGTTGGCCACTCGGATCCTCGACCATGCCGCGACGAGTGTAAGAACGGCAAGTCGGGGATTTCGAATTGACGGCAAATTAATCTGCACTGGAGCAAACAGGTCGATGATGAATCGGCGGGAAATCATGCTCGCCGGCGGGGAACGCGAGCACGTGCTCTCTGATGCATAGCCTCGACGTTTTAGAAATCACAGTCAACGTCATCAAAACCCACAGCGAGATCTGAAGAGCACCTCAACTCATGACATGACTCATGGATCACACTGATTGTCTGAGCTCCGAATTCCTCGTCGAAGTGGAGGGTTAGGAGTCAGGCGACAGCGAGATATGTTGCCGAGTTCCATGCGCTTCGTTGTGCATTTCTCGACCACGACTGCAAACTACGCGGTCGACGATTCGATTTCGGATTTCCTCAATTTTCTTCATCTAATGACATCTACGTGATCAACTTGAGCGGAGGCGGAGTAACCACAATGCGCTTTCGGGGGCTTGATTTCATTTGTTCTACGAATACAATCGTCTCTATACGAGCCCGCAATCTAGAGAACGCTCCCGAGAGGTTTCGTCACTGAATCGAGTTCCTCAGATGCAAGAATGTTTTGTACGCTCTCTTATCTTGAGGACAGAAATGTAAGCCCACGAGAATAGCTTTCAGACGTCGCGTGTTTCTTCAAGAAAGTTGTTAAATTTTATAGACAAGTTCTTTGTCCACGGCAGTATGCCTCGAGGGGGCCTCGGATGACCTCGATTTGAGATCCCAGAAGCATCGCAACTCATAGTGAGCTCATATTTTATTCCCGTCCCACGTTTGGCTTCCCTTCACAATCTTCCGTTGGTTGATGAGTTTCACAGTTTCTTGAAAAGTTTCCTCCACCACGGGATAACGCGCTCACCGCTGCTAGATAGATACACGTGCACGCAATGACTGAAGATCGATCGCAACGTCAGTCATCCTTCAAGAAAACAATTCCTTCGAAACTTCCGAGAGGGACTCAAATTCACATCTGTTTTGGAAGGAGGATTCTGAAGTCTCAAAGTGGGGAAAGCCGCAAGCTTGTTCAATCGCTCCCAGAAGATGGCTGCAAGATCCAACAGTTTCTCATTCTCTTGCAGCCAAGCATGCCGGGTGGTTGACGTACCGACCGAGAGCCTCATTGTCAACCGCTCCGCTCAGCTCAGCTTTCATAACGTCAATGAAGTCTATTGGAACAAAGTTAGAAAGCTTCGCTTCGAGACGAATCTCGATCGTGCACTCATCGAGCGGGAAATCGTGGAACAGTTGTCATTATAACTCTTCCGTGACTTCCTGCTCGCGAGCTCTTTGCGACAAACGCGCGCTGTCACGATCTCCAATGGATGCACCGAGGTCGTTTGGCGGCCAAAATATTTCAGACATTTCGACGCCGTGTGCCATGTACGAGGAGAGGACACGGCCAACGAGCCTCTCGATGCGGGAGACTGCCTGCAAACACGCTCCCTGATGCCTGTACCGCAAAAGCAAGCACGACGACGACGATGACAGCGCAGACGAAGCAACCCCCTCCTAGATCGGACGACTGAGGAAGAAGAACGGAAGGAAAGGAGGAAATACATTTCCATGGATTCGCTCCACGGATCTGCTGAAACGCTGTCGAGCGCCATCGACGGCCGAGAGCGGAACGTGCGGCTCGATCTACTTACGACCACAGCCGCCAGGGCGCACCACGGAGCCTTCCGAGCGGATTTCGTCGTTTTGATGAGCGGAGTATATTTTTAGGCCGCGTTTCCGAACACTGGCTATTCTCGAGAGCATCAAAACTTGAAACGACTCTCGAATTTAGAAGCTCAGGAAGCCAACCGTGATCACGCCAGAACTGTTGTTCCTCTAAATTCGGTCGGCAAATTCTCGAATCGACGCGGAAGCTGCCGAATCGGTGTTTGCAACACGATTCGTGGGGGAACGCGTCGGAAAAAGTTCTCGGTTACTCGACATCAAGATCCGGCTTCAGAGGCTTCTTTTTGAACTGAGTTAGGGGAGAAAGGCTTTGAACCAGGCGATCAGAGAGCGCTCAAACTAGTCGCAGCAAGGTTCATCTATTTCAAAAACGTCGGAGCGTCCTTGGAGGCCAATTAGTCGCCGCAATAATTAGGGAATTCGCCTTCAAGCAGAGTCTCTGCCCATTCGCAGCCCACCGACGCCACCGTGTTCTCGAAGCTTTGAGTCGTCGGTACGAAGAGAGTTCGTGCTGCAACAGTCCGACCCTAAGCCGAATAAGTCCGTAATATACTTCACGACGAGGACAATAGAGGGATTGAGTAGTAGTCGTCTGTGTAGTTCGTAGCTTCGTTGTGCGTCTGCTTTTGAGTGAGTTTGCTGCACGTCCATTCCGTGCACAATGAGGAGTCTGTTATATCCGCAGTAATGACTCCCTGCCTCTGGTGGTGGGAGTGTCGCTCTGGTTCTCCGACAGACAAAACTCGTAAACGTCAATGACGAGCAAGGACGCTGACCGTTAGGTCGACCGTTGATTTGTGCTGCTTGACAATTTGCGGAGATATGCGCGAGTCTCGTCCTATCCTCGGCCTCTGTACTCATCCCTGTCGTCCCTCGTTTCGTACTTCGCGTTCACGCTCCTCCTCTTCTTCATCTGGCGAATCCACTCCTCCTCCATTCCACTACAGCGAGTGAACGAGACCCCCGGCAAACATCCGGCACAAAAAGGGAAAACGCAGCTTGAGACACAACTGTGCTGGCAGCTCGCCAGAAGCCATCGTTTTTCTCCTTCCACTCTTGTTTGGTTCCTTTTTTTTCTGCTCCTTTCCCTCCGAGCGACTCCCGTTACTCGGTGCTGTGACACCTTTTTGACAAGAATGGAAATCGGAGAACGCTCCAAGCAAACGTATGGCTCACAGCGCTTCGCATACTCCCTCTCAGTCAGGCGGAAAAATGACGCGACAGCCCGAAAGTTCAAAAGCCAACTCGTACCTGTACTCCACATTGGTCGGCGCCTGTCAGAATTTGTCAAACTGGTCCGAGAGTGGTCGATTCGTTCTCTACTCCCTTGTTCCAATTTTCGCAGACATTGAGTTTTTGTATGGTCCTCTCCTCATCGCTGCAAAGGGACTGCCGACTTGGAGACCCCTCGGCGCAAGGTCTTGATAGAAGTTCACTGGAGCGGACGCCCTCCTCTCCCGGTGTTCGTTGAAGATTACGCGCAGGTTCGTCACATTCTGTCTGAAAGAGGGCATTTCTCAAAGCGGCCGTACGGGTCTGCCGCTGCCACCGAAAAAGCTGCTCGAAGCCAAGTTCTCCTTCCATCCATTGCGTGTCGGCGGCGCAAAATCGACGGAAGCTGTTCGGCTGCAGAGAATATTTTTTTTCGTCCAAAAAGCTTTTCAAGATACTCTCAAACTAGCCAAGAGCCGGACATGACAGCCAGTCACCGAACCGAGCGTAGCGAGCAGCTCGTTTCATTCCATCAAACTTATGAAACTCTAGTGCCAGACACGCTCATCATGAGCTCCGTTACAGCGTTGGCGCAAAATCTTCTCTCTAGATCGGGTTTGATTTTTGCTTCCGCCTGGCGCCATCTCGATCTTTTCCCATCTTCCCCCTCCCTCCCCCTTCCCCCACGAGAGTGATCTTGGCATTGCCACGAGTCGTGGATTGCCAGTTTGACCTCTGAGGCTCACTCCTCCATAATCGTTCAAGCTGCCCACAATCCGAGCAGATTTGATAGAGGCCGTCGAACTGCTTCAAATTAGAGAAAATTTCTCGCGCGCTATTCCAAGCACCCTCGTTGACTTCGAGCTGAATGACGGAGCTCATACACGAGGCAGCCTCATGAACGTCGCGTCGGACCGTCCCAGTGGAGCGTCGTACATTTTTGAAATTAGATCAATGAACTCTTTGTCACGTTTGCAAAGTTGTGAGTGACCTTTATGAACGAGGAGGAGCTCAACTGGATGTTCGAGTGGAAAAGCTTATCACCGGAACACGGGAAGTCCGAAATACATATTATATTTGGCACAGCGTCGTTGTGGAGCTTCCGTTCTCGTTTATTTACCAGTTTCCGTCGCCCAGTTATTTCCTCTCCGTCTTCGGCTTCATGTCGATCTCTATGCTGAAGAAGATCATTGCCACGGATAAACGAATCTGCGGATCCCGTATCAAGGACTTTTCTACTCAAGAATGCGGAAAGAGATTGTTTTTTTCTGCGGAATTCCTCGCCGAGCGGGTGGATGAACGAAGGCAGCGTCGTCCAGAATAGATCTAGAATCTCAGACACACTGATTGCGAGCTGGATCGACTCGAGCTTGGGTCTCGGCTTCGCTGCGAGAGAGAGCTCAAATGTTCGCAGGGCCTATCTTCTGCATGGTTCGTCTTAAAAACTCGGGTCGTTTACTTGAATTCCAGCCAAAGAGCCGCCGGGACTAGCCTGGCATGATGAAGGCAGCAGTCCGACGTGGAGACCGAGCCTGTATTGTCTGACTGAGCCGCTGTCCGCTTGTCGTTTGTTCTCCGTTTCGTGCGGCTCCTCGTTCTCCTTGAGAATCAGATCTTTCCTTCTCTGAAGTGGACGACGCTCGGTGACAGTCACGAACGAAAAATGAGACCCAGAGGACAGAGTTTTCTCGATGATGAAACGCCCAGTGCGCATCCAAATGAGTACGGTCTCCTCGATCAGCAGCTCCGACGGAAGCAGTCCCGGAAAAACTACCTAGGGAGTAAAGCTCCTCCAAGAAAGACGCGACTAGAATACAACAGTCCTTTGTGAAGGACGAATCCGGCCGGAAAAGAGAATTTTCCGATGCTGCTTCAGCTCCTGTCGACGTTGCTCGTGCAGAGCTCTGACGTCCGAGAGACGTTAAACGAATTTCGACTTCGTCCGTTGGTCCGCCGCGCCGCCGGCACGTTTACTCGATCAAACATTCATCCGGACGAACGTCATTGCCAAAAATCCACGGATATGTCGGAGGTCGGAAACTTCTCCGGGCGCCACAGGAAACGGCCATCCGATTAGAGCCGTGTTCGCAAAACTTCCCGAACCATTTCCTCAGACGATCGAAAACGATCGAGTCTTGCCATTTACGTCGGGGGACCAAGGAAGGTGGGGGTATTACTGCTTCAGATGGCAACCACCACCACCACCACCACCACCATAGCTGATACCGGAATCGAGAGTACCGCACAGCTTGCGAGATCGCCATCTGCAGCGGGACGTGCGCAAACGAATCGTGCAACACACGAGGTCAATACAAGTCGGAAACTCGACAAGGGAAGCACCAGCTGTAGTCTCGGAAGAGTTTTTCCTTCCTTCTCCGAAAAGTTTCCGCTAATCTAATATGAATTAGTTCCGTTGACGTTTCCAAAGAAACAGGAGCTGTCGAACTTGCATTGGAGTGGCGCCAAACGCTTCAAGTTTTCGCTTGCTTTTGTGCTCGGCCGATGGCGGCTTCCCCCCGCTCGTCGTTTGCTTTTCCGGGGCGGCATTTTATTACCGCTATAAATCAGGAGAAGCGATATCGGACTCAAGTTACCAAGACGAGTAAATTTCCGCAGCCGGGACTTCACCAAGCGTGGCTCGAGTCCCGTTATGCTGACTGCGGGAACCAGTCTCGGGAAACCATTTGTTTGAACTTTCTTCACGCGTGAAACTGAGGAAAGATAGAGAAAACACGAAACAAAAGGAAACCACACTCACCTCTCGCATTCCTCGATGAGAGTACGCCCACGAGGGCCACGGGCACGACCACCTCAATCGATTGATGAAGTCGAGGACACTCGACATTACGGACAAACGCAAAACAACGTCTCCCGTGCCACTACAACACCACGCCGAGGCCTCCACAGCATGCTACTCTCCGAGTTTTACAGCTTTCCGGTTTATGACCAGTCATCTGGTCGAGATGTCCGGTCATTAGCTTTCTATGAAGAAAAACTGACCGGGATCAATTTACTTAGAGCCTCAAGTATAAATCCCGACTTTCTCAACGACCGTTCTCGTCACCTTCCTTCTTCCCCGCAGGGAGTCTCAATTATTTATCGTCCCGTCACCTCTGCCGTCATGGTCGCCGTATAAAGATTCGGGGTCCGGTTTCGCGGGGGCAACATAGTGAGCGAAACCCGCGGAAGTTTCTTCCCGAATTCAATCGATTTCAAAAGAGACCAATGGCGAATCAATGTTGTTGCTCCACCCTCCCGTAATTCATCACTTAGTGGGCACACACGTACCCAAGTGCTGTCCGACTTTTGTTCGAAGGCCAGCCGGGATGGAAAGCGAGGTGTGGACGGCAGTAGGTGAGCAAGGACAACCGAAGAGGTCAGGAGAGACGACTCCTTCGACGAGTTCGAGTTGTTCCTCTGTCAATAGAGAAAGAGAACGTCTTGTGATGTTGAAGGCAAATATAATAAGTCATCGTTTTCCCCGGTTTCTCTCGCTCTTGCTCTCTCAATCACTCGTTTCCCCTTCCGTGATGATCCCCAACTCCTGCATCCTGGTTTCGGAAGCACAATTTAAGATAGAAAATAGAGAGACTGGCGAGTCCTCGCATTGGACGTGCTTCCCTCGAAGAGCCCTCCTCTAATGTAGGTCCTCGCCCAGCAGACCACGTGCTGCGCCTGTACTTTAACCCGACGCAACAGGGTGGCAATTTGCTGGTCAGTTAATACAAGCTGTTCTGACCAGTATTTGGACTCGGCGTGTGGATCGATTCCTCGAAACGACCCACCGAGTCCAAGTGGTCGGCTCCTTTCCTTGATCCGCAAACGCAGCAGTTCCGCAGACGCGGTTCATCGGGGCAGCTGCTTTCAAGAACTTGTAACACACATACACAGAAGCTAACCGGAGGAAATTCAGTAGAAATCCTTCGTCGTCAGTCGAGCGGAAACTTCCATTAGCTTCTGGTTCAGTAAACGGGAAATAATGGCAAGAAAGTGCGTTGAAGTCAACGCTGACCTGTTGAGTGTTGAGCCACCTGCGTGAACGCACCACCGACAAGGCGGAGGGCAAAGGGGCTTCGCTGTGAGCAAGTGCAGCAAGCAGTCTGTCCCACTCAGCTCCGAACTCGCGAGCGGACCGCATGCTTCTGACGTACAGTGCGGCTGTGCGTGGTGCCGGCTAGTGCTTTCGAGCTTTTTTTTTCGTCGCCTTAACGTGAAAAGCCGTCGAGCTTTTTTTGCCAGAGGATTTTCTGTCGACGCAGCTTCACCCCGATGGGACACTCTTGGATAGCAAGTGCTTCCAGCCGCTGCAACAACCGGGACAGTTTGACTCGCCACGTTCATTTGGTGCCGACAAAAATGAGGTGGCCACTCAGCTGCGTACGACCTGACTCGCTCGGAAAGTTGTGATTTGCTTGCAGTTTCTATTCCTGACTGTTCGTCGTTCGCGTCTCCACGCCCGCCGTAAGGATTGCAGTTCAGAAAGTGTTGGTGTTACCGAACCCGAAGTCGCTTTGGTTGTTTGTTGGACGTGGAATTGAAGTGCAAAGTTTTGTTGAGGTGTCCGACAATGGAATTCGATCCGACGGGGAATCCGTCGAGTTTGCTAGTAGCCCCGAGTATGAATGAGCCGAGTGAGAATCAGGGTTCGTTGAAGAAGAAATCGAATCGCTAGAAAAGAAGCCGGGTCCATCTGAAGTGCAATCGATTCCTCAATCGAGAGGTGATTTCATCGAGTTCGCGGCAGATCTCTTGAAATTCGAGCTGATTTCATTGGAGGTGAAGTAGAGTTCGTTTGAGGCCAAGTGGAGCTAGTCGAATGTGAACAACGGGAATCCCTCGAAGGTGGAGTCGGATGATCCGTCGGACCTAGCACCCAGCCAGCCAGTCGATGTCGAGGCCTACGTCGCTAGCTGAAGGTCGAATTTCCCTGTTGATCGTTACGTTGACGTCGAGTGAAGCAATTAAAATTGTACATGATTGATGGTTGTGTACTCTTGTGCCCTTGTCACTTCGCGGCAGGAAAGCTCCGCCGCTGTAAGACAGCTTCCCTGAAGATTCCTCGATGTTGAGTCGCTTGGAGCGACATCGAATGTTGTCAAATGCCCTCTCAGTCGATCATCTATCATTGAGTGAGCGTTTTCGTTGGCCGCTGTCAGCTATGAAGCACACGTACAAAGCAACACGGATGATGCGGTCTGCATAGATTCGCCATTTACCACAAGTGACTGCAGAAGCCAATCTTCTAACGAATGATATGAGTACCAAGAAAAAACTGTTGAAGCTACTTGTGATATTTTACTCTCTTGTCAACGTCTTGATCGGATTCGCACTTGTGCTGCTTTCGGTCGCATTCGTGAGCACCGGCTACACCTATCTGGAGCCTCGAGGTAAGTCTGTCTCTGTCACGTCCACGAGTTTGTATTCTATGTATGGATTTCGGCTGTCGTGTTTGCACTCGCGGTTTTCCAGCTGAGAGACGATCACTACCGTCCGGTGGGCTCTGCTGTCATCGTCGACCGCAACACACGAGTCAGTCTTGAATCTACCGATTTCCTACTACTAGCCGTGTTTCGAAAAGCTTTGACTTCATTTCTTCGTGAAAACAGGAGATTTCGCAAAATCTCGGAAAAATCGCGACTCATCATCTCAATGTCCAGTTCCACGACCGATTGACGCATTTGAACGCGATGTTTCGGGTCTCCTCATTGTAGAAACCGAACTTGAGATGAGCCCTTGACGATCAGCGAGTTTTGAGTGTGACCTTGGATCGAGAGTGCTGAATCTCCTGTTCTCTTTAATAGTCTGAAGCCTGTTGGGTAATTGTCGGCATTCGAGTTGAACGGTGCTGAGGCACGGGGAAGAGCGTGGGAGCTCCCCATTTAGTCGGTGGTCATTCCAACAGTTCATTACCCGTCCCGCTTCCTTTTCGTTCGACAGAGAAAACCACCTTGCTGTACGTACTGTCGTTCGGAACCACAGTCTGCGGCCTTTTCACAACGATCTCCGGTATCCTCGGTTTCCTGGGCGCCGTATGTCGGTCACCGTGTCTCCTAGCACTCACTGCAACTATTCTATTGGTGCCACTCGCGGCCAGCATCTACATTTCTAACAAGGAGACTTCGGCTCTACGCGCTTCGGTAAGGCTGATTGGAACATAGTAGTAGTCGCAGCGGTAGTCGTAGCAGTGGTAGTTGTAGGCCTAATGAGTTTCTTTCGTCGAGTTTTTTTCGCTCCGGCTTGCCGGAAGAGTCCAATGTACCCTGAAGAGTACGACGTCGCTCAGAAAGATCGACGTTGTTGCCTCTCTGCTTACAGTGGATGTGCTTCGCCGACCGGAACTTGGAAGAACATTTGTTGCTTTCGATTGTAGGGCAAGAAAAAGAAGATCCAGACTCACATAAAAACCATTTCCAGGTGCGCGATCAGCTCGAAGAAGTATTTTTTGAAACATACGGCACACAGGATCACATAACCATGGTCATAGACTTTGTGCAGTCTACCCTGAAGTGCTGCGGAGTCGAAGGTCCCTCCGACTGGGCGGACTCAGTCTACAATACCGGTGCTTATTCCAACAATTTAATGAATGCTGTTATTTCGAGAGGAAAAATCCAAACTCGGAAAAAAAGACTTTTGATCAAGGAATTCTGCTTTGTGGATCGGAACAGCGACTTTCACAAGCTGCGTCTGTTGCTGCCGCGGCTGCTGCCGCCGGTGCTTTATTTAGTAACGAGGTACAAACAAACAAATCTCTTCCAGGTAACGTCAGTCGCACGGGAGAGTCTATCCAAGACAAGGATTATCTCATCCCTGCATCGTGTTGCCGATTCAAAAAACGCTGCACGTTCGCGCGAAACATAACCCTCGCCAAGAACCACACTCCTCGCAAGGGAATCTACAGCAGAGGCTGCGGGATCCTCATCGACGGCCATATCAAAGCGGTTTTAGAACAAGCAGAGTTTATTCTTTTGAGTGATGCGGCGCTCGATGTCATCGGCATCGTCTGTATTTGGATCCTGTTCTTGGTATTCCGGCATGACATCGCCAAAGAAGAAGCCGACGGACCGCGAACCAATGTTTAGTGAATCCCAAAGCGGCTCCGTCTTCGAACGAAAAACGCCCATGTATCCCGTACGATTCTCCACTCGAAACGCATATCACCACATCGTGGATTTTTCCTACATATCTCCTGATGGTCGAGTCGTCGAGCACGAGAGTCTCCGGACAGAGCTACGCGCGTGGAAATCAGTGCTACAGTGTATCGTTCCCGACACTTTCGGAGATCCAGTGTGCACCGCAATAGCTAGAATCAGATTGACATAGCTGGTAATGGTGGAAAGCCTAGAGATAAGGGGACAAGGAACGGGCGGCAGAGGGAAGGTCTGGATTACGCAGATTATTTCAGCATCCATTCATTCATTCATTCTTTCATCCCTGGAGACAGCCGCGAGCTTATCAAGTTCCTCATCGGGTCCATTGGGTTGAAGCACTTCCCACACATACACAATTCATCCGTTTGATGATTGAAGAACTCACTCCTCATCGGAATGAGGTGGGAAGTTCTTGAAAATGAAAACTTTTGTTTGGTTTCCATCGGCACTGGTTGTGAAGGCAGTGCGAGATGACCTGATCGGGGCCCACTGGAATTTCGTTTCGTATTTAGTTGGAAATCTCCTTTCAACTATCATGTTACGATGATCTTTGAGGATATCGGATGGTTACCACACTAGTGTCGAGTGACTGTTACGAGGTATGCCAAACATACGGATCAAACGTTGAGATACCGGAGCCACCGATGTCGAGTGAAAGAATTACATAAATACATGTACTATGTAACAGCACAGATGATGAACGTGTTGTCGATGGTAATAAAGAAATCAACGGAAAATTTTGAAACGGAAACATACGACCGACTTCTCAATTTCTCGACTTCAAGGTCTGCTGGCAGTCATTTCCATGGTTTCGCTCCCTTTCAAATTACAGATTCTCCGCTAGTGGTACCGACTCCCTCTCCGTCATCCAGTCAGCTGGAAACGATGCCGAAGGACCCCCTTTCCGGAAAGGAAAAACAGGACGACGAAATGAGAGGTTTTGTTTTGACGGCAGAGCGCCTCAAGGTATGCAGGATAATTAAGCGACTGATAATAAGCACACGCATCTCATTGGCACAGACGGCTCGCTTGGCTCCAGCACAACACCCTCAACAGAAACCGCTGCGCCAGACGGCAAATTGACCGACCAACCGACCGACAGACGGACGGACGGACGGACAGACAGAGGGATGAGCGGCTCCGCGTGGGGAGAGTTAGCAGGGTACGCTCTCAGAGGCGGTATTATTCCCTCGAGATGGCTGGGCAATAAACGCCATTCGGTATTTTAGCTTGATGACCGCCGCTTCCTCCCTTTCGGCGCCTCGGCGACCGCGATTTTTTTCTGCTCATTTCCAATTTGATTAGGCAAATGATAGCAGCTCTGATAACGTTGTCCCGCAAATGCCGATCGCGACCAGGAAGTTGTGTGCTACTTTCAACCCGACTTCCTACTATACTGATTGAATTCTAAATCAAGGCGAGACGACCTCTCGAACTTCTTCCCAGCGGAGCCGAGCGTCATCCGCTGGGATGTTGGTAGGAATCGTTATTGAGGACTTCGCAACCTAATTGGGATTTTCTTCGTTGCGCCCCCTAATTACGATGTATTCCGTCCGTCATGGGAGGCCTCTCTCAAGGACGCGGGTTAGATAGTATTTAGAACGACTTGATTTCTTAGCACTAATAAGATTCTTCGAAGAGTTTATCGGACCACGTCGCTATGCATGATCGTTCACGATGGCCAAGTTCCGTTACGGTACGGAACCGAGACTCTCCGAATGGATCTTCGCCACCCTGGATCTCGGTGAACACTCCATTCCTTGGAATTGTCAACTAAATAAGTGAACGATTTTGATGTCGAGTCGAGTTCGGCATGTCGTCATGGGGACCAGGAGAATGAATCTATCTCGAGATCATGCTGCAAATCCAAGTCACCTGATCTTTTTGATGAAGTATCAGAAGGTGGCGTAACCAAAGAGCAATTGAGTCTGTGGATCTGTCTGCGAAACAGTTTCGAAATCCTCAGCTTCATCTTCTTGAGCAACTTGAGGTTGGGAGATGCCCATTTTTCTGCTCTTGCACAAGTATCCTCTCGCCAGAGAGCGGAATCGAAAGACAAAGCAATTTCAATGCATACCAAGTGTCAACGGAGCGGAGCTACTGTATTTTCCGGGTATAACCTCTCAAGTCATGCGAAGCAACAGCCTCGCTTGGACAGGGAAGCTTGCGAATACCTTCATCGGAATGAAACGCGGCCGTGTTTTTTTTCCTGCTTCTTGTTAGACTCGCGTGCGACGCTTCTCTTGCTAGTCCGAAGCTATTTGCATTGTATTATTCCTCGTGGAGCAATTTGGCAAAGAGTCTCAGGTCCGCTTACACCGAGTGGCAGAAGCAGCAGCGGCGGCGGCGGCGGTGAGCGAGATCAGCCTCGGCCCTCCGTCTGTAACGCTCTCTTGTAGCACTCTTTCGTAATCCAACCTATCAAGAGAGACAGGCGAAGCGTGCTTTGACCTTTTTTCTCGTCTACAGACAACCGATGGCTCGCTGAAGCTACCTGCTTGAGATAAATGCCTTATCGTAAGCCATCCACTCTCGTAGGTCGTCCTGATTGATAAATAATCGACAGAGTTTTCGTACTTTTTCCCGCTGGCCCTCCGTCATGTTATCTAGTATTGACCTTTCAGACAAACGAAATGCGTCGTCTCCGTCCATCCGTCCGCCTCGCTTCCGCCGACTCGAGCGACCGAGCGTGCCTTCGTTAGCTGGTTTACTGTACACCGTACGCCACTCTCTCAAGGCATTTGGGGTCCGACGCTGCAGCCATGCAGGTACTCTTCTCGGCCATCTCTTTGCGTCACCGTCCTTCCATTCATCGAGCTAATTGCGGTTGGCAGGATTCACGCTTGAAAAGAAATACACCGTTCCGTGGAGTTTTTTCCCTCCGCTCCCTATGCCCGACATAACCCGTTTAGTGCATCTTTGTGAGCTGCGTTCCTTTCCGTTAAATTTACTCTTTGTGAGCCGCATCGCTTCTGTTCTCGTGACAACGTTGTCTATGTTAGAAAAGAAACCAGGAGAGGCAGAGGGAACCGGGGAAGAAATACTGCGAGAAAAACGACGCACATCCGAGCGTCCCTGTTCCCATCTACTTCTTCGTTCGCTGCCTTATGTTACGGTACCTTCCGCGGGAAGACCATAAACATGTCGTCCCTTTCCTTGCCGAGTTATTGGAACAGAGTTGTCGAGTTCGATTCTTTTCTCAAATATACGACTCGACCAACTCATGCTTTCATTCACTCGCTCGCTCGCTCCCTTGATCATTTTTCGAACTCTGCATTTGCGGCTAGCCGCCGGAAATTCTAGCGGTTACGCCGATCGATCGTCGACGGAGGTCGATGCGACACCGTAGTTTTAGCATCCAGCGGTTTCAGGTCGCTGTCAACATTGCTCTCCGTCGTCGAGCGTCAACGATAATTTTCAGAAAAGTTTCAGAGAAGACGGAGGAACAGAAGGAAAAGCCGTTCACCCCGGACGATGTCGATCGAGCTCCTCGCACTCTCTCCCAGGAAGTATCGAGTCGCGGGAAAACGCGTTTTGCTCTAGTGAGACCACCAGCTGTGACGGCAGAAGCCGAAAGCACCAGACCATGTACCGTTCATATCCCGCGTGGGCCATAGCGTCGAGTGAGCTTGTCACTAGTACAACATAATAAGGTGACCGGAGTTCTCAATTACGTAGACCAAACCTACGACCGACTACTCGCTGTTCCACCAGCTGCGTCTGGTAGGACTCCGTTGCGCCTGGGTCCCCGCGGGTCGTTCGGAGCCTTCGGTGGTTCGACTCTCACTCAACAGCAGTCTTCACCCGCTCAGTGCTGACGTCGAATGTTGGCTTTTAGTATCGTCCGCCAGTGTTGGGAACTATTCCGGAAACATCGGCGGACACGAAGAACAACGAGAGGTGGAACTGCGTCAAAGGAATTGATTACTCTGCGAACTTTATATGGTTCGAGAATGGGCCAATGAAGGCGAGTCTCCGAGTCCCATGGAGGACAATGATGGTAACTCAAACGAAGTTGGATACCGAGGCGAGTGTCCGAACCGAGTTGAGTAGATAACTCTAGCTAATAACCTCCATTCGATTTACAGGGCTAAACAGTGTCGGAGGCACTCGCAACGAGGAATATGAACCGCTGATGATATGGAACACATATTTCTTCATCTAGGTGTGTTTCCTCGTAAAACAGGAAATATCATTTGGGTCGCTCTCTACCAAACTCAATCTGAGGGAGCCTTGGAGGTTTTCCAGAGTCAGTTCCACTGTCAGCGAGTTTAGCCGAAGCCAATCTCACCACGATCTCGGCAGATTCTAAGACCTCCTGAAGCCTAGTCTCGAAGTCGTTCCGGTTTCGTCCCGAGAGATCCTTGACGCATATTCGATCCAGCTAGCACTCGCTGCCAGGACCAAGATAAAAATTAGTGATAACTTTTCTCACTGACGGGATCTCTTTCGACGGCCAATTACTCGCTCTTATTCTGGAGGCGTTGAGTAAAATTTAGATCGGTAGAACTGCGTGAAACTTGCATCGCACCGTCGAAAACTGAATGATCCGAGCTAGATCGTTGACTATGATTTCAGTAGAAAAGAAGATTTCAGTAGAACGCTTGATTTATTCGATATCGGTCATTCTCACCTCGAATTCAATGTTGAAAACTCGGAAGGAACGGCTAGGATATTCGCTCGAGTCCGTTCGGTTGGACGGTACAACTCTTCGGAACCCCAGAGGACGCGAAAGAATATCAGGAGGAAGGAACTATCGTCGGCGTCGCCCGTGTGACACCACCAGCTGCGACGTGAGCGTTCGAGGTTCCGGAAACATTAAGGACAGTGGAGGTGATTTACCGAGGCATGATGTGCGGAACGTTTTACCGGATGGCATTGCGCAGATGACATTTACTTCTCAGAAGTGGTCCCCTGAAACCCTGTTAAGGCGCGTTAGGCTTCGAGAGCTGCACATCGCATTACGCTTGTGCAGTGACCGCAGCTTGAGCTCGAGCCTCGCTTCGCAACTCGAAAGGTCACTCTCGGAACAGACGGAGCGGGGTAAAAAGCGTGTCCCGCGTTTTGTTGAGCCGTGTCGTCTCGTTTTTGTTGAGAAACACCGAGCGAACGAGACGCCGAAAGAAATAAGCGAGAGTTCCCCCTAGCCATCGCTCAATCTGTCGAGCGTGGAAGGAAGCCGAAACTCGAGGTGAAGAGCTCACCCACTCGTGAAATTGACGTTTGCATCTGGATGTTTTCGGCATTCCCTCCTTTGCTTCCGGTAGGACTTCAGACAGCGCACCTCCTCGCTCGACATATCGCTTTTGGAAGCAGCGGGCTGTGTGAAGGCAAGCGAACCCACCGCACATGACGCTCTGGAGCGTCAGATAGTTTGACTGACGTAGATTCAACATCCGACACGCGATTTGGAGATCTCAGAATCGCGCAGTTCTGTTGGAGCTCCGAGCCCCGCTCGGGCTTTCGGATTAATTAGCAGCACCAACTTTGAGTTTCTCCGCCTCAATCTCCCGAATCGAAAAGCGCTCCTAATCTCAGGGCACGCAACAGCGCAGTGAAACTTATCCTGGTCGAATTTCACTCTGAGGGTATTTTCAACAAACTCCCGTGATTGGATGGTTTCGCAAAATTTTCACTTTCTCGCTGAACGAATGTCTACAAAGTCAGCCCCAACTCGCCGTCTCCCCCTTTTGATGCCGTCTCGTAACACCATTCGTCGCAAATAGTGAAACGGGCAAACGCGAATCGAGGTCCGAGAGAAAAAGAAAGTTTTTCGTGGATTAGAGCAACGGATACGCTGAGTGCTGTGTGCCGCTATCGGAACATGCAAGCAGTCAAGAATTCGAGAAAAAACGGAAGCCCTGCTTTCCATTCTACTCCTCTTTCTCCGGTTCTTGCTGTCGTCGACGTCGTCGTCGCCGCCGCATTCAGGACAGATCGAAAAGAAACGATGGAAAACGGAAGGGGAAAGACGACGCCGACGGTAGCGAGCATGTTCGAGTGATTGATTCCAAGAATATTCGTCTGCTTCTAGTCGATTTGTTGTTTCAATCGCAGTCGTCGACGTCTCCGTCTATGCCGATCTAGATGACACTCGACGAGACGCGGTGAACGTTGACTTAGGGATACCCGCCCCCTCGTCCTCGATTCGCATGGTTTTCTCCAAGGCTTCTGCCGCAATATCGGGCAGTTTCGACCGAAAAGCTTCTTATTTGCTTGGCTACTCTTGTCTTCTTCAATCTCAGGTTCTCCATTTCCGTGTGTTCGTCAATAAACTGCAGCAGCAGAACCGACGAAAGCGAAAACCTCTCGCATGTTCAGGCGGTGACTTCAGTACCTACAATACGACGTGAGCGACTGGCCACTTCGGGAATTATTTGCAGTATCATCCATCCCTAGACCGACGGGCGGCAGCTTCTCACGTCGCTACGTGACGGAAGTTCGCTCGAGGTTTCCCTCTTCATCATGTAATATCTGACTGCGGGAGTTCTTTTGTTTCGAGCAATTACATACACGGTATCACATAACAACCATCTGAGAAGGCAGCTCATGTTCCACTTCTAGACTTTTCCTTTTGTTTTGTTGTCATGATCGTCGTCGCTTCTCTCCATTCAATGGATTTATGGCGCCATCCATCTCTGATATTCAGTCAAGAAACGTCGGTTTCTTCCCTGCATGTCGAATCTAACATAATCGCAAATCGAGCCTTATGGATTAGACTTAGCGACGGGGGCTGGAAATTTCCGAAGCTCACGAGTGGATGCTCAGCTCGGGGAAAATACTGAGGTAAACGAGGAAACAAAGCGCCGGCCGCACGGCTGATGAGGCTGAACATCGGTCGCAGGATGCCGAGGGTCTTGAGCTCGACGGGACGAAGCTACCGAAAGAGTTGTCTCCCATAGCCTCGCCGGCTCCAACAATGAAAAAGGAGCGACAGCCGCCTCAAGGAACAGCGAAATGACTCGGCGGTAAGCTTCAGGCTATCGGTGCGATGATGACGCTTTATGGAAGGAAGCTCGCTTAAACCATCCTACTGATGCCATACAGCGAGTCATCCATCCAGCCAGCCAGCCAGCGAACCAACCCGCTGTCCTAAACTAGCAATACACGAAGCCAGCTCGTTCGGCCGTCTAATCTATCCTGAGGCGATGTGCTTCCACCACCGCAAGCCAAAAGATAACATATAGACTCCGTTAATATTCGGCGACCGACGCAGTCATGGAAGCCGGGGGTTTACGCAGCAGTCTCCAAAACAAGAAATAATTGAACACATATCGGGGAAAACAACCATGGAGCAAGCAATAAGTTCCGGCCAACCGAGAAAATAGCAACGTCGGCAACTGCGCAATTACAATGTTTGCTGGAATGATTTTGTTTAACTCGGGGAATCATTCAGTGCTACCGGCTGTGATCGATCCGAATCCCTGGCGAGTATCAACAGAAGTTCCATCCTCCTTTCAGCTCTTTGCGTCGGTCGTTTTCGATGTCGCGTAGTTCTTCACTTTCTCCCACCGATAAAATGTTACGAATTCGGCAGCAAGCCCTTTGCAAGTTTGTTTCCGCGACTGTACTCGTTGTAGCACTGGCAAGTGAACTGGCAACTGGGTGATTGACGGCATTTATCATTGAATTCGAACATCGGGTTGTCAGTCTTTTCTTGGATGCGTGCGATATCGTGCATCCACTTTCGGAGGGCCCGACGTGGGAGCTCGGTCCGATTTGCCGCCTGGATTTCTTCTCGCAGCTCGAATGACCGATTGGGATCTATTACTTCGAGACATGAGAGTACTGCGTATATGGCATATTGACGGCAGCGAAGACTCCATCAGCCGCGGCCGCTGGTATTGCGAACGTGAACGCCTTCCATCGTAGCGATTCCGGCTCACAAGGAGACCATAGCCTCGATATGAATGAGTGTTTTGCTGTATTTCCTTCCATGGACGATGTGATGTGCAGACTGCGGTGTTTTGACACCGGGATCTGATGTTTCTCCCGTTGCCTTCTTCATAAGCTGCTCATACACATTCGAAAAGTTCGGCTCATGAGACTTCCCTTGAAACTCTGAAGGTTCCACAAAGATAGAGGAACAAAGAAAATCCAAAATTGTCTTTCTTGACCGAACTTATTCCGCTGGCAAGCATGGAGTCAAGTTTCAAAGATCAAATGTCATCGTTTCCGTCTTTGCGCGGTCCTGCGTGGGGTATATCAAAGCAGAACCCGGAATCTGGTGCCAGTTTCCATTCTTGGAAAAATCATTCGAAAATCCCTCTCGCATGTGGAGCGACTACTGCCTCGCTGTCGTCCTCTCCACGAGCTCCTCCCAGATGTCGGGAGCGTCGAATTGTGCCCTCATTCGGAATTGGACGTGCTGATAACGAACGGAGCAATGTCGGAGTTTCACAGGCGGCCCTGCCGGGTGCTCAATCGCCGTCATCTCTGATGGATCGATGCATGAAGCAGATTCGCTACCGGAAACTCTATATCTGTCATTAGGAAACTCATCGGATGCGGGTCTCGATTCTCCAAGCGATCCGCTATGGTCGGGAAGCGATGTGTTTGCAGTTCTGTGAATATGGCAGGAAATATTCACAGACTTCCGGGAGCGAGACAGTGCGTCAACGAGGCGGTCTTTCTGATTTGACGATCCCGAAATAAATATTCCAGCGGTGACCGGCTCTCTTCTGTGTTGAATGACCTCTCGAACAGCAGGCTCAAGGTGAATACGATCGAAAGTAGGCGAATTGCGAACTTTTTTCAATGTCCGCATTTTTCTTAGTAGGTCCACCTGCCGCTTTGGAGCAGAAGGAGTCTCACGGGATCATCAGAGGAGCGATTTCGGAAACAGAACTCCAAACTATATCGAACAAGCTGCGAATTTGGGAGCGGGGATCGTAATTTTTGAATTGATTTCTATGCTTAAGATGAGTTCGCCGAGAGGAAAGTTCACATCCGAACTTGACAGGTTGCTCCCGAATCGATTGTATGCAAAATAATCTGGGCTATGGAACTCTCAGGGGTCCAAATGCACCTGATTCAGATTACAAACAATTGTTTGCCGGTCCGTTGTCAATGCTCAAGGCGTTCCAATAGAACTCACAACGGTTATTTATCCCTCACTGACTGTACCCATCATAATAAATGACATCATTCAGAAATCGTTCGCTGCTAACGACACGGTTGGGAAGTTCAGGATAAATGACAAAACAGTATTTGGAGCCACAAGTTGACTAACGGACCGTGACGCGACTGCCGCTTCTCGAAACAATCGCTAACTGCCTTGATTTCGAGTTGTCGTGTGCGATAACTCCGTCAAGCTCCTCTGGAGGATTCCGCTGTTGTCGGACAAGATGCTTCTTGTCTTGGAACACAGGATAAACTTGATATCTCCACTTCGAGAAGTCAGGGGAGGATGAAACCAGGCGGCAAAACGAAGTAGGAGAACTACCGGACCGAGCAAAGGCAGTTGTAATTGCCTTCTTGCCTCTCCCTAAAACAAACAAGCGGACGGACTAACGGGTCGCTGGACCGACAGACGACCGAAGCAGCCTGCCAACCGAGCAACCGACGAACAATCCGAAAGGGCGTCGTGTAACATAGCAGTTGCAGCCCTGGCTCAACTCCGAGCGCAAAGTCTGCGAGACGACGGGAAAAAATGTCGCCGAAAATAACGCGCCAACATAACCCGACACGAACGAATATCAATTCCGTTGACGTGGAGAGTCCAATAGTTTGCGTCAGAGCTTCGACTTTCGGTATAGAGGTTGGATTGCAGACCGCAGCCTCAGGATTCGTCACAAGTTCGAATCTCTCAGAGGAGTCGATCATGCGGTCCGTGAAGAGACTCCGAACTCTGCTTCGAGCGTGGCCTTGCCAACGCAAAAAAGATCTCTTGGAGTGGGAAAAACTTCACCGATTTTGATAGGAAGCGACTGAGCGACTTCTGCCATTGTGGGGTTGATACCACCGATTTGAGTCGGCCCCGAGAGAACCCGCATTTCCGAATCCGATTCACGAGGAGCACAGTGGTCGTCTCCCTTCTCACATTGAAATACACAGCTCCTCACTCCTCCCATTGTTACGACGCGATGTCTCGATCCTTCTTTCAGCTCTTTACAACGAATTCCCCAACCGTGCCTCCCTTCCTCTCGCAGATTGGTCGTTGCCGCATGTTCCCGCTTCTCGAAGCAATCGCTACTTTCTTCTTCTGATCGCATCCTCTCGCCCATCCGTCAGTTGATGCGAATCCCCTCTCTCGGTCCCCCATTAGTTTCGGAAGTTGGGAGAGACGACCGCGGCTAAACTGTAAAAACGAACTTCGAAGAACTTTTGTTCGAGGCGGTGGCGTGGGAGCGATGTGCCGCTTTCGGAAGTTAGATCTGTGCTCTCCCCCCCTAATCACTGGATACATCACCATTCCTCTTAAATTTTGTTCTCTCCACTGCGATCTAACAAAGTTTTTCTTTTGTAGAAAATTATTCTTCAAGATATTGGTATTTGAGTTTCCCGAACTACGATGCTTTATTAGAGGTCACCTCGGTAGATTCTGATTCTTGATGTAGGAAGCCAAGCGATGTGTGATGACTGGGGTAGGACAAAGGAAGTACGATTCATACAAACGGTTCTGGATGTATAGCTCATATAACTAAGGTATCGACCGTCACATGAAGCCTTCTGCTGGCCTGAAAGTCGAACGATTAGGTCATTTTAGGGTTGATTGATTTAGAATCGTCTGTTTCGTTCTGTGATGAGGGATTTTTGGAAATGTTGGTCTAGGACGGAGAATCCTCTTCCTCAATCAACGTCCTTTTTTCCAAAGAATATCGAGCCAAGCGGTCGAAGTCGATCTCTTCCCAAAGAAAGATGAAAATAAACAAGATTCTTATAATACGAGAACATTGACGGAAGATGACGAGGTATATGTATTTGGAAAATCGGATGAGACATGATGTGTGAAATCTGAGAAACCAGCAGAGTACTTCATACTCAAACATAACCACCAAGTCGGAGAGCACAAACGATCGTAGCCAGAGTGGGATCCAGTTTTTCTTGCAATTGCAGGTGTACATTCGTAGCAACTTTTGCCTTGGCAATTTAGAATTGAAACGAAGACTTTAGAACTTCAAGATTGACCGGAACAGAGATAGGGAGACGGGGAACGTCCTTGCCAACGCAGGCTATGAAACGAACACAGGGTGAGTGTAGTAGGTAAAACCCTCGAAGCGAAGCATAGAACCAGTCCTGCACGAAGAACGGTCGCAAGAAGAACCCCGTGGGCATTCTCAAGCTGAAATAAGAAGCTCCTGTGATTTGTCTTCTATTGCTTTATATTGCGGAACGGGGACTTTGGAATCGGCTTGCTCCAAGTTCGTTTCATGTCTCGACTTGTTCCGTCGGGAATCAATAGTAGGAGCCGCTGGTTTTTGAGGATTTGTTGTTGAGGATTCAGAGCCTATTCGCCCAGTATATCAATTCGAATCCTCCATGCTCTCTGATCGTTGTTCATCCGAGCAAAGAGCACACATTGCAGAGCGTGAGCTAAGCTTGAGTATTTTCGTTCGGTCGTGTTCTCTGTGTCGTGGTTTCGATTCTCTGGTTTTTCGGATGTCGTTAGTTATTAGTAGAGCTTGGAAGTTTAGGCATTATTCATTATTCAGCCTCCATCAATCCATGGATAGATTGATCGGAGGGTGATTACTTCGATGATATTTACCCAAGAAAGTCATGGGCTGGAATAATCAGGCACTATTTCACTAAATTTCCATCAATTCATATTTATTGATGGAGTTTGAAAATGATTAATGCCTAAATTTCAAAGCTCTAGTAATTAGTCCCCGGGATCGTTGCGACCGAGGCAGTTCAGGCAAGTAAGGGAAAGAACAAGATCGAGTGGAAAACAGGGAAAAAGGTGATAACGATACTCCAGCTTTCGCGACCAACTGCGGCAGATGTGTAGACTTCCAGAACTTCCACTGACATTGAGTAGAATCATGAACATACTGTTCTGTTCAATTAGAAGGCGTGCAAAACTTCTGCATTGTGAGAACTCAATTCCAGGATCAAGATCCGAATTGCTTTGTCTCGCTTGCGAAGACCTTGGCTTTGTCGAGTGGATGAACCGTCAGGTGTCTCACTAGGTATTGGCCTCGGAACTCCACTTTAGGGATAGACTCGAACCTCTAAGAGCTTCAGTGGTCCGCCAAGAAAATAACACGCGCGCCTTTCTATCCGAGTCCGGGTTTCTTGGCAACGATTACCATGGTCATGGATTGCTAGCCGCCGACATCAGCTCATTGAGTGGTCTCATGTGTCAGACGGCCGCAGGGTGGCGATTGCTATCTGGAGAACGATCCGTCGAGTTTTATTACCCTGATATTAAGACGTGTGTGCGTCCTGTCTATCCACCGTCCGTTTGCCCCTCTCCGATGGAGCGCCATCGTCACTGTATGCCCGGCTCCTGACCGGGCAGGGCATCCGCATAGGCAGAGGATCGAACGTGGTCGCTGTTCTTTTCTGCTGTTGTTGATGCTAGGTCTACATCATCTGGTACGACCGGAACTCGACTCAGTCTTTCTTTGACCATGATTTCATTGGCCAGCATAGAATCTATAGAGGCTCTACACGAGGGCTTGTGAGGCTCCGACGTAGCGCACGCAATCTACGTCGCTTTCTCGATATACGTCGGTGATAAATGTAAGGAGAAGCGCGGAAGATTGCGTTTTCTCGCACCTTTAGTCGGTCTGCTTTTCTATTTATCTACCTAGCGGCTCTTTTCAGGGTTTTGTATTGCGGCCTCGCACGCGTACCGTTCATTGAATCCAACCCTTCCGGTGTTGGGAACTCTCCGTGCACAGCACAGGGAACTTTCGTGCATCCCTACACTGGAATTAACAGAGGAGTCAACTTTCGTGTGTTTCAAAATGTTATTCCCGTATCTCCGAGTGGGGATAACGTCGTCCCGAGGCCCAAGTTCCTATTTCTTGCTTCGAGAGATCCTCGCCAGCTCAGCGTCGAGCTTCCCGTGCGCAGATTATGGGATTAGATACTGACTGGATGGGATATCATAGAATTTGCATAACACACAAAAAAAGCCGGGAGGGGACGTCTTGTTTCAGAACAACTGAACACGTGAGAAACTTCTGTTGCTGCCCGAGCGGTCGTTCTCTGCTATATTGAATTTGCCGGCAAACTCGTGATGCAATTATTGACCGAGCACCGCCGCCGCAACGCCAGCAAGAGGAATAAGCAGGGTAGTTGAATTGTCGGTCGTATATGGACAAAAAGCGTTGAGCACAACAAGGTTACTTGAGAGTTTCTAGGTCTCCGATTCACTATCAATTTCGATACACCTACACCAGCTTTGTGGGTGGATTCGTCGCTCCCAACTCGAAGCTTTTGTCTCATCAACATCCATAACTTCGTTCTGACAACAAGCATCGATCGGTGCGCGCTGTTCGTGAAGCCCGGCGACCTTGCATTACCTATCAGAACCAAAGACGGCGTCGTCGAAAATCAACAGTGACGGCTGCACGGAACAGAAATACAAATATAGAAGCGAAAGTCATTGCGACAACTGCCACAGCAACATCCACGCACGCTCGTTCGTTGCTCAAACGGAGGGAAGGGTCGGCAGCATAGGTTGAACGGTGCTGCGGATGTCAGAGAATGCACGTCGGCGGTATGCAAATATGTCTCTCCTCCTGAATGTAGGAACCCGGCCATGCCGACCCGACTCGAGCCAATTGTTCCCTGAAACCCATCCGGCGTCTCTTGCTGCCATTGGGCGAGCGGGGGATCAAGCTCGACGCAGGAGCTCTTCTCGTTTCCGCCATCCTTTCGAAAACTTTTATTTTCTCACTTTTTTCCTCTTCTGCTAAATCCCGCTCGCATTTTCGGCTTGTGACGCGCGCGCCTAGACCTCGAACGATTGCCTTCGCTTCGGACGTGAGGTTTCAGTTTTTCCTCTCTATGTCACCGTTCCAAATCCCATCACAATCAGACGATGCGAGACAGCCTCAGCTCCGTCCGGAACAAGGATCCGAACCGGGAGAAAGGCTCCGTCTATTCGCTATTCAAGTAGCTTTCAAGATATTGGTAACAATCCAGGCGAAACGAGGGCTCATGCTTCGAGGTGGTATGCACCTCGAGCTTGGTCGACCACCGCAAGGTGAAACTCCCTGGGGTTAAGTATTCACGCGGGGTTTATCCGGATTGCGCCTTGGACCACCTCAGGATAACACCGGTTTCGTGGCCGGATCGAGCGATATCGGATCGCGCAAGCCCACTTTTCGCTGGACGTGCAGTCCGCCCACTGGATCGACTCCAGGAGCGGATGCCTTCAAGTCAGCTGGAACTTTACCCGAGGGAGACAAACCTCGGAAGGCGGGAAGGTTATTTCGTCTCGTTTTCTGTTCTGCCCTTCGAGGAAGGTTCTTTCTTCACTTCCTTCCACTATGACGACCGCTGTTTCTGCAAAGCCGCAGATGGAGAAGAGAACCAACTAAGCGGGAGACTTCATGTGGAACATTTTGCTGCCCTCGTTTTCTCAGGCTTGCTCGTTGCAGCTTTGCGCTTCTATTGCAAAGAAGCTGTCGACAGAACGGCGTTGTTTGTTCATGACCGCTGTCTCCTGTTTCCTCTGTTCTCGACAAAGCCCAAGTTCCCTTTTCTCATGCTTTCGCGGGCCGATATTCTAACCGTCTCGATTTCGGACAAAAGTGCATTATCGAGCTCCTCCTCGTTCTTCGCGATGGAGGAAGTCGCGGCTGACGGTCCGTGAGCTCAACCGGTTCTTTTGTGAGCCACTGTTTTGCCTACGACAAGTTTCAAGGCTTTCACGCCGCCGTCGCGTCGTCGTTTCTTCCGCCTGGAAGAAATTCGGTCGGAGAATCGATGCTGCGGAGGAGGGAATACGAACCGGGAGAGCTCGTCATCGTAGCTCCAACTGATGTTCCTGCAGGACTATAGAGAGCAGCCGTGCAATTGGTTTTTTACGTCTCCTCCGACGGCTCGGCAAAAGCTTTGATTCCGCTTCCCCAGAGTTTCCTCTCCACCCTGTGCCATCTTCAATGTTTCTCGAACTCTCTTGAGTTCATTCACTTGCGACGAAGAGTTCGGGGATTTCAGTTAGGATCTCTGACAAGTTTTGTAGTTCAAGTTCCGGAGAGCCTGATTCTCAGAGGTTGTTTTTACTCGGAAAACTCCGAGGTTTTTCACTCCGCGTGATTTATCTCAACGTCAAAAACGATACCTAGACGACCTCTCAGGGCCCTTGAAGAACGAATTCAAAATGACGATGAGGTTGGAAAGGTCTTCACGCCGCTATCACAGCGGCCGGTTTGAAGTCAGCGAACAGAGGGTGTCGGTAAATTAGCGGAACGTAATGCCTTCAGGATATGATAATTAGGCGAGGATTTAGCGCCATTCTCGCTTACCACAAACATCTCCGACTAAGAGAGCGCTAATGGAAAATCTCCGCTCCTCGATGCTGTCATACTTTCGGATTAACGTATGATGGGAGGGAGGTAGCGATGGATGCGCTCCATCGACGAGGAAATGTGTGAGTTGCGGCAAGCGAGATTGTTGTCTGGTTCCGTCTTCCGGCCCTATACCTTTGAGATTAGTTTCGAAAAGTTGGTTGGCTGTTGAATTTTCTCTCCCCAAAGAAGGAAGGACAGACCGTCGATCACCGCCAGCACTTGCACTCGGTTGTGAGGTGCCAAGAGTTCGTTCGCTCTGTTTCCCTCCTCGCTGCCGGCCTGCTAACCAGTAAGTGCGTCACCACCTCTAAGCGGATGTTTCACGAAGTCATCCGTCAGAGGGATGTCTTCCTTGTTTTCCGGGGAGCACTTCATCCTGCGGCTGCGGCACGGCCGTCACCTTTGCCTTTGACACCGTCATGAGTGGATGTATCGTCCTTTTCACGAGAACTCCGACGTCGCAGCGAGTTCTGCTCCTGTAGAGTCGACGCTCACTGAATTTGAGTTTCGCAGATCGGGATCACGAAGACGGCGAAAGGAAGTATATTGAAGGCTTTCTTCGCACTTGATTGAGAGGAAACTTGGCAACCCAAGAACTGCGTTCATTTATTCTGTGTCCTGCTCTGTGCATTCGTCTGCCTCTGCTCCTTTTTGGCCTCTCCTCTCGGCCTTGGAACGCAACTGGGACTCGCTTGAGGGAGGCTCGGTAGTGATGTATCATGTCTGGACGGGTACGAGCCAGGCGAGCTATACGGATTGAAGCCGAGGATTCCGGTATGTATTGTTGTTCCCGTGCTCTGCTAGTAAACCTCCAATAGTTCGGGACAAGCGGCACTGAGACATAGCTTGATTCGGTCCTCTTGAGATCAGTGAACGGACACCCGATTATGAGTCGTGAGTCGTGGTCTATATTTCAGAGTTGACCGATCTCTTCGTGCAGGAGTATCCACAACGGAACAGTGTTTAACTGGATTCGATCAGAAAGCCTGATACCTGATCAGTCGGCAAGTTCTCATGCTCGCGCCAATTTTGAGTTCCGCTTTGAGAGCTCGGAAAATACTCCTCACACCGGCGCGCAAGAGGGGTCCAGGGGGTGAGAAGAAGCGAAAAAGTTCGGATCGGCAAGAAAAGATGAACAAAGACCGAACAAAGACGGCGAAATGAAGGAGAGCGAGAAGACAGCTGACGTAAACTTCGATCTGGAATCAAGTCCTGCCGCCCCCGCGGTCCCGGCAAAGCAAAGCAAAGCGGCGCGGGATAGTGCGAGACTTGCATCGGACGAAGCTGCTCGAGTTGCGGTGCCGCTTGACGTCTTTCTTGGAATTTCTGATTTCCATATCTCTCTCTCTCTCTTTCCGCGCATTTTCTCTCAAAGCAAGCAAGAAAACGATTTTACTTGGTCGTCCTTCCCCCTCCCCGTTTCCCTTGTTTTGGCCGCTTTTCTCGCATTTCCTCTCTTCACGCCCGTCATTGAGTTTGCTCACGCATTCATTCGAAGTGAAACAAAGAGAGACGGGCGAGCGGTCGGTCGAGAGAAATGAGAGATTGTGAACGACTGAGATCAGATCGGGCGCGGAAGAATTCTCGACGCCATCTTGGAACTTGAACAGCGTCATCGAGTCAATCTCCTCCATTCTGCAGTCCTTCCGAGCCGCCCGCGTCCTGTTCATCGAGTTCTCGATCTCACGAAAGTCCTGTTCTTTGTTCGCCCTCAATTTTCCCGCGTGCGTACTCTGCCTTTTGGAGAGACGACGAAATAAAGCTCGAATAATGGTTCCATCGACCGACGGTGTTCAGAAATTCGTTCAGTCATGAATAATGATAGCTAGCTACAAGTCGGTTCTAGTGGCTACTTTGCTCAACTTATTTGCTGTGGTTGATCAGCTTTCTCTTTTCCCCGTGCTTCCCATGGCGAGATCGGATGCGCCGACTCGGGGTCACTTGTATGGTCCGCCGGCAAATATCACATCGAATAACGCACGTCTCCACCCGATTCTTTCCGTCCTATCCACGGTGTTGGCTCAGTCCTGAGAGTGTACTTCACATACAGGACCTCTCTATACCGCAGGAACGGAGGCTCTTCGAGCTGGTGGAGCTTTCCCGCCCGTCTTGTGCCCTTTTCGTCGTTTGCGGGCACAGAAATCGAGTCGCAGGACGGGTCCAATAGCAAACATTTCCTGAAACATCCGCGGACCGAAAGAGAACGCTATTGAGGTAGAGCCATCTCCGTTCGTCCGAGCACGGCTAGCGGAGTTTCAGCCACGTCGGAGGTGTTTAGATTGCTTCTTGGCTCTACGTTGTACGGCTGATGGGGAACGAGACTGAAAGAGAAAAAAACTCCTTCAATTCTCCCGCTCAGAATACCGGCATTGAGATGAAGGACGGTCGTCAAGTTTCTTGAAGGCAACGTCGTCGTCACCAGCGACGATGACGGCCTCCAAGGCAGGAAACGAGAATTTCGTCCACAAGAACGACAATGAATCTGTTGACGAAGCCTTCTGAACGGATCTGCTAGCCTTGAATAACTAATTCGGAGACTAAGGCTTCTCGTGGCTTTCGCGTGTGTGGCGTCTTGGGAAGCATCTCTCAATTTTGATGAGGATACAAAGAGGCGTTACGTGCGATTTGCATCCAAATGAGATTGACTACGAATCTGAACTGCCACGCTTCGTTCTCGAAGCGACGGGCGAACGATACGGTAACACTGAACAAGCGAAAAGATCGCGAATCTGATAAAACAACAGTTACGAAGGCGATGGGATGGAAACGGAATAACTGTGGACGGCACGAACGCTCCAAGGAAATAGAAATGGAAAAGATCCAGACCTCCGATTCAGAATTCTCTGCGAACGCGCGCAGCGAGGCAGATCGGTTTGCGAGGGAAATCTCTTTCTCCGTGGAGACCTTCGAAAAGAAAAGTAGTTTCCCAGCCGAGGAATGACAGTTCTTCAGAAATGTCCACAACTATTGGTCTGTAACGTTTCGTTCCGAGTCGACTTGGAGTTCTATCGCAGCAGTTCGACGTACAGCGCACGCAACGCTGTGATACGGTGCTGAGATCGAGGATGCGAAGGGCATATTTCTGGCCGGAACTTCCCGAAAGTCATGGCCATGACACAGATCTTGTCTTCGACGTCGTATCGAACAGCAGTGAACGAATGAGACGAGAAGGAAATCGATTCGTTCTAAGCATCTGAGGAACTCCGTGCGAAGTATACAGCGAAAAAAGCTCACAATTTATTCGACAAGTTCGGCAAAGAAAACGAACTCGGAACGATTGGAAAAACGAGCGCCGAGTCTGGCAAATCCGTTTTCCTTTCATGTCCCTCTTCCCGATCGTCTGGAATTGAGGAGGGAAGCTCGGGCGAGAATTAGAAGTACAGCTGCCGCCGGCCGCCGGCCGGTCGGTCGGTCAAATATGATATGGTCCATGGAACGGGCTCTCGGACCATGGTACGCTTTCACGCCTCAAGAATTCGGGAGACTCTCGACTCGCTTGCTTGCTTGCCAGTTCATTTCAGAATATTCCCCCGAGCTTGTTTTGAGAATATATCCGAGAACGTTTTGTTTCACAGAGTTCCCGTCGCCTTTCCTCTTTCCGACCTCGGGGCCGTATTTGCCGCCGACTCGAAAACAGCAAGTTATGTATGAGGTACACGTAATTGGTTTTTGATAACCTCCCGCCAGCACCGACACGTTTTTATGTCTCACGACACTGTCGTCAACACCGGCACCTGCGGCAGCTCGAACAGCGGATTCCCCGAGTGAGCAGCGAACAACCCGGAGCCCAAAAAAAAGCCGAACGCGAGAGTTCCAGCGGACGTCGACGTTAAAAGGCGGGAGGGGAGAAACAATGGAAGTACGAACTAGCGTAATCCTGGATTACTAGTTTCGAGAAAAAAGGATGGCAAGCCCCTGCTTCGTTCTGATATGTGACGAAAAGTGGGAAATATAATACAACTTCGAATTCCCCTCTCCTACATTTTGAAACTTCTCCCAGGAACACTTCTTCCTGCGCGGACACTCACTTGGATCCAAGCGTTCCGGGAAGAGTCCTGGCCATGATGCGATATTGTTGACAATTAGAGCTTGAAAGTTTAGGCATTATTATTCATTAATCACCAATCAATCAATCAATCAATCAATCCATGCATTAACTGATCGAAGGGAGATCATTTTGATGATTTGCCCTAACAACGATGTGGGTTGAAACAATCAGGCGCCATCTATCCGAATATCTATCAATTCATATAGATTGATGGAGGTTCGAATATGATTAATTCCCAAACATCCAAGCTGTTTTGATAATATCATAGAAAGATAGCTTCGCTCGAGCGTGCCGAGAGTTTTTGCTGCCTTCGGAAACCGAGCCAACGGAGCTGCTAGTTCTCTTCGGTTGCGGGGCAGCGGATCAGATTTTCAGGTCGCCCTGAAACGGTCTCGTGAAATATGTTTGAAAATATAGTAGCCGTGGATCCAGGCAAAGACTGCGCGGGGAAGCGCTTCTTCGTTCCGAAGGCTCTCGATCACGCTCGAGTGTTGACTGATCACAAAAACTAGAAGGTCACTGCGTTTGTTCCGCCCTCTAAGGTGGAAACCGTGTAATTTGATGACACCTTGTGGGGCGTACCACGGATTCTTAACGAAGTGCGGCGACAGAGGCATGCTGACGTGCAAGTCGATTGGTCCCTTGCCTCGATGGCTCGCATGATGCCTTTTTTCTCGACCCTGCCATTCCATCCGGTGTTCGGTGCAGGTGCATCAAGCGTTTCCCTCTCGATCTCCTCTCATATTTTATTTCAAAACGTGCTGGCCACGGGAAACCCATGCAAGTATTCCCTTCCGATCTCTCCCAGAGGATTTGTTGACTACTCGTCCATGCACGGATTCGACCGTGGGGACCTGACCTAGTAAATTGAGTTGTACTGGAGAGTTTAGGCTCCTCCAACACAGTCTGGTCTTGAATTGCTAGTTCGTATAGAGAATATCTTTTCCTTCTTCTCCAATCGCGTTCCTCCCAGTGACTCAAAATCTTCTAAAAGTCAAAACAAACACGCTTTCACTTGTAGCACATTTGGCGGGGACCGAATTCACCGATTTGCTCGCGTTAATGCCACCTATAGAGGAGCTTGAGTGTATGCGTCACGCTCCGATGGAGCAAGTTGAGCTATCAAATGTTAAAACGACACGCCGTAATGAAGTGACACATCTTGTTCAAGCCAGTTGATACCGGTAAACCTGTCGCGGCGAAACCTTCCTAACGACGACTTTCCTAACGCGCCTCGGTTGAAGACCTACGTTCGTTCGACATTACATGAAGGATGCTTGTTTAACAAGGCATCGGCCTAAGCTACGACGCGCTCTCAACAAACATAGTCAGAGCTTGTGCCGCTCACTTGCCGTGCTAAACTTTTTCCGGATTGAGTTGAGAACACACACACACATTCGCGCGCATCTACTCAGCAACAAACGCAGATAACGCTGCCAAGGAGGTATGAAAATCTCCGCGCGGTTTTCGCAACCTATCCTTCTGAGAACCGCCTGTGATCGCGAAGCTATACGGAGCCTCTGCACGGCTCAGGATCATGGTTCTTATCCGACTGCATGTCGTTCATTACCGCTTTATTCTACGGACGATCAGGGTCTGGGAAGAGTGAGGTCACCGTTCTAAGGAAAACTCAAACCGCTCCACCCACCTCGACTGACTCTCAAATCGATCACGTATACATGTCTCTCCCGATTACCGGAATGAGTTCCTTCCGTTCATTTGGTCTCAGGTGACGTCGAGTTTGAGGTCGGAGGCCTGAGTTTGAGTTCTGACATTCCAGCTTGGTTATGCATCGGCTTTCATCCATATCTTGAGAAGTTTTCTTCATCTGCGTGTTCTGACTCGAGAACTATATGGCCTGGCTTGGTCGCGGATAACAAACGGGTCATCTAGACTGCGTATAGGCCCATAAATCGAATGAGATGGCAGAATATAGGAAGAAATTCGAAGCACAGCTTGTGCAAGTGAGGAGAGGAATAGCGTAGAGGAGAGAGAAAGGATTTTCTGAGCTACATCGATGACGAATGCATTTATAGTACTCCTATGTTATGTGAGAGGCAGCTGCAAAGGCTCGAGATATTATATGTTTGACGCCTAAGACTTCGGGCCCCGGGGGACCCAGAGCTTCAGCAGAGTCCTTGGAGGAGCCAGATAGATTATTCTCGTTGAAGGGGTTTCAGGGGAAGAATACGTTTGCCTCCGCGGATTTTCAGTTTGGCGTGGGAGCTCGTCCATTATGGCTCTCTGTTCCTTGTGAAGCGCAACCTTCTAAAAGCAACATACGCTGTACGAAAGCCGAGCGAGAAAAATCCGTGGTCGAGCCTCCCGTTGCCCAACGGCGTTGGAGCTGCGAGCGTCCGCGAAAATCTTCTCCAGAGGCGGAACCGCATTTCCGAGCTGTCGGATGCTGAGCGATCGGGAAAGTTAGTTCGGTTAGCTCAATACAAAGCTGTTCTACGGGATGGTCCAAAATTCGTGCTCCGTAACGGCAAGGGACAGAGTTCAAGCAGAGACTCAGAGAAAAGATTTCTAGTCGACCACATATGTATATCTTTTGGAAACGAATCACTTCTTGTTACATAGTATGCCGATATGCGGACAAGAATGCGGTCGAGGAAGGGAGTGAGATCAAGCAAGGGATCGGGGACACCAGCTCGCCGACTCCGCTCAGAAGTGAGGCCGAGCGAGGTCTAGCATGGGCGGGATCGGATGCAGAGAAAAAGACGATCTGGCTCCTTTCCAGCCCGTTCCTCTCTATCTTACATCGTTTGCGTCTGTCCGTTGCGACTGAACCGCCGTTCGGAGCGGCGCAGCGTAGCGTCGCTGTCCATTAGTTGATCTTTCCTTTCAGACACGACGATAGCGAAACATGTCGGCCCTGAATATCGCTAGCTGACGCCCACTCCAACTTTGCTATTAAAGCTGGTTTCAACTTTGCTCGGAAGTTCCGTATGCTGCGATTATCCGCACCGAGACGGAACACGGTGAGAAAGGGTGAGAGACAGAAGCTCGATTTTCTCGGAAAGATGTTTGGACGTTGTGGCTTGAGCTGACTGGACAGAATAGAGAGGAACTGAGGAAGTCGAAAAAAGTGGCGATTGAATGTGGCTGATCGAGGGAGGAAACTAGTTTCGCGAGAAGTTGGGCAAAAGAAACGGAAGTTGAAAGTAACTGATTGAGAGGAGAGAAGGAGGGGAAAGTATACGGTGTCAGAAAAATCGGTCAAGTCAGAGAAAGGCAGGGTTTTCGATTCGAAATAGGAAACTGGAAATTCCTTCCCCGAGAAGAGCATATGGACTGAGGAGTCACATTGCTGAGCCTTGGTAACTTGATACCCTGAATCTTCAGGTCAGCGATGCCTGCTGGGAGCCGGTTCGCGTGGGCCGAAATACGCGCGATGAATGGACTCCCATAACTCATCTTGTTGCTCGAATTGTAGCTCACTGAAGCAGGCAAAATATGACCGCGACCCGAGTTTAAACTCTCAAAGAAGGGGAACATGTTTCATGAAGCGTGGTCGGTCGAAGTCGAGGGAGCCGAGTTGAAGAGTGGGAACAGAATGTCAGATGAAAGAGCAACGACACAGAATCGCGGAGTCCGAGAAGCAGTGAGTAGGTGAACGGGAAGGCAAACGCAATCAAAATGGATTCAATACCAACTCCGCTAAGTGGCCTAAGAAGGAGGGAACACAAATCCGATGAGTGGGTCTCCCATACGCTCTAGCAATTCTTTGCAGGCCATGTGTTCGGTGACTCTCTGTGGTGCTTTCGAAGGAATCGAAAAAATTGAGAAGAAAAAACGACTCATCGAACAATCTCGTAAGTGTACGAACCAACGGAGAGTATGAGTGATGATCAACGAAAATGTTCAAATGCCGTAGCTGCCGCCATTGTTGCCGACCTTACCCGATTTGTTCGACCTGACCTGTTATTTCCGAAGAGCAGGATGAACTTCTCAAAATTGCTTCAAAAATAAGAAGGGTAAACAACGTCTGAAAACCTTTCGGCCAGACCGGCTCGGCTCAACGCTTTTGCTTCGGCTGTTTGAAGCTTGATTGCTATTTATATGGTATCCCGTCTCGTGACATCAAAGTTCTGAACCCACTGTTCACCCGCATGCCAAGAATAGAAATCATCCTGATTAGCTCAAGGTGTGCCAAAGTTCNTGGACGTTGTGGCTTGAGCTGACTGGACAGAATAGAGAGGAACTGAGGAAGTCGAAAAAAGTGGCGATTGAATGTGGCTGATCGAGGGAGGAAACTAGTTTCGCGAGAAGTTGGGCAAAAGAAACGGAAGTTGAAAGTAACTGATTGAGAGGAGAGAAGGAGGGGAAAGTATACGGTGTCAGAAAAATCGGTCAAGTCAGAGAAAGGCAGGGTTTTCGATTCGAAATAGGAAACTGGAAATTCCTTCCCCGAGAAGAGCATATGGACTGAGGAGTCACATTGCTGAGCCTTGGTAACTTGATACCCTGAATCTTCAGGTCAGCGATGCCTGCTGGGAGCCGGTTCGCGTGGGCCGAAATACGCGCGATGAATGGACTCCCATAACTCATCTTGTTGCTCGAATTGTAGCTCACTGAAGCAGGCAAAATATGACCGCGACCCGAGTTTAAACTCTCAAAGAAGGGGAACATGTTTCATGAAGCGTGGTCGGTCGAAGTCGAGGGAGCCGAGTTGAAGAGTGGGAACAGAATGTCAGATGAAAGAGCAACGACACAGAATCGCGGAGTCCGAGAAGCAGTGAGTAGGTGAACGGGAAGGCAAACGCAATCAAAATGGATTCAATACCAACTCCGCTAAGTGGCCTAAGAAGGAGGGAACACAAATCCGATGAGTGGGTCTCCCATACGCTCTAGCAATTCTTTGCAGGCCATGTGTTCGGTGACTCTCTGTGGTGCTTTCGAAGGAATCGAAAAAATTGAGAAGAAAAAACGACTCATCGAACAATCTCGTAAGTGTACGAACCAACGGAGAGTATGAGTGATGATCAACGAAAATGTTCAAATGCCGTAGCTGCCGCCATTGTTGCCGACCTTACCCGATTTGTTCGACCTGACCTGTTATTTCCGAAGAGCAGGATGAACTTCTCAAAATTGCTTCAAAAATAAGAAGGGTAAACAACGTCTGAAAACCTTTCGGCCAGACCGGCTCGGCTCAACGCTTTTGCTTCGGCTGTTTGAAGCTTGATTGCTATTTATATGTTATCCCGTCTCGTGACATCAAAGTTCTGAACCCACTGTTCATCCGCATGCCAAGAATAGAAATCATCCTGATTAGCTCAAGGTGTGCCAAAGTTCATCGACCGGAACAAAACCTAGGAACAAGTTTGCTGGAGCTTTTCCTTCGGCCCAGTGGAAGAAGCGGACATAGAGGCAAATGGAGTCCCCCTTAGAAAGGATTCCCTTGGCTGAAGTCGATCCCAATTTATTCGCTCACGCCTCTGCAAACTAGGGAAGAATATCAGCGTTTCCCCACAAATGCTAATGCGAAACGACCCTTCGTGTTTTGGCTTCCATACTTCCACTCGTTTACCGCTCCTCCGAGTACCCAGCGTTCTGTTCCGCAATTTCTTCCAGAGGAAGCGACACTGGAACGCACTTTGCATATCTCAGAAAGCTCCAATTTCAACCACTCTGTCGACTATTTAATGAGAGTCGCATATGGCTCTTTGCAAAAAGGTGAGCGGCTGGGCGATGTTCGTGCTGTGGGAAACCTCAGAAAGAATCACGGATGTTGAGCGAAACGAGAAGCTTTTCCTCGGAACTCTTCCATTTTCCTCAGAGTGACTTTGTTCCATGAAACAGATCTGACTCAAGAGCCAAAAGAGAAGTGGGAATTTCAGAAAAAGGACCACCGCAAGGAAACTCGAGGAGAAGAAAACGCAAAGCAGACGAGGAAGACGGAGAGCTAGAGCAGTGGAGGATGAGGACAACGACTTTTGAAAGTTTTAATATTTCCACTTGAATGGCCTCCTCGGTTCGCCGAGAAGTGGACGAGAAAGAGGGAGAGAGAGAGAGAGAGGAAGGGGGGAGGGGGATCGCGAGCGCGCGCGCGGGCTTAAGAAGACGTGGCTAGAGAGTGTTAGGGCTTGCTTCATTCTCTTCATCCGAGACGGTGGATACCAGCATCGAACACGATCCGTCGTGGAGAAGCTTCGCGTCGTGCACAAACAAGCTCCTCGTTCCCCGTTGGAAAACTCCTTTATCTCTTGTAGTATGCGGTCGGGATAGGACCTGGCGTTTAGGTTTGTGGACACCGATAGACTTGCGGACGTGATGGAGACGTGAATTGCATTCGAACATCCATGGCCGCGGGCGAGCGCAGTCGCACCCTGCACAAGCGCCCACCGTCGTTCGAACGCCAGTCCATCCGTTCATTGGATCACAATGCTTTCGCTTGTCAAAGGCTTGAGAGACTAGGAACCCCGCCTGCATAGGGCCCGCCACACATGCCGAGACTCGAAACTATTCTGAGAGTTAGTTAGCTGGAGAGTTACTCAGCGGCCACCGGTCGGTCCGTCGGTCCGGGTTTAAGCCGATGCCAATTACTCCCTGTAGCTGTGAAAAGTCCGCTCGATCGGTAGTCTAGGCGCGACCTTCGTGGACTGTGACGAAGTACATACTGACGTAGAGAGGGAATTTGTTGGAAAATTCGACGTGGCAGGAATTGAGCTTGGCTGGGAGCGATTCGATTAGGCTTATTAATGATGGCAGCGCTTCGTGCGCCGCATCCACTTTACTGCAGGCGGCATGAACTGCAACATCGATTTCTGACAGAGGAATCATCTCGACTAAACTTTGTGTTGTGGCTTCCACGCCGCCAGCTATCGAACTCTGCTATCTCTGAATTCAACGCAAAACGGTCCCCGGAAGCCTTTTGGTTGCGTTTTTGCATAACGACATTCTTCCGATCGCACAATCTGCCGGATGAATGGAGAAAATGTTCGGATCCGAGGAAAAGGAATCGGGTGCCATTAGAAGCGAGTGCCAAGTTCGGGCTTTATACAGGTGCGTCAGTTGACCACCTGATCGGTCATCCGGCGCTCTTGACTATCGTCTGCATATGTGATCCGGACGATGTTGCTGCCTCTGACACAATATATGTAAATATCTGCGTGCTTGCCGGCTTGCTCGTCTTCCATGCTCCTAACCTGCTATCAATCGCTCCAGTGGATTGGCAACCCTCCGGACAGGACCATCAACTGTGGTATGGAGTTGCTGTCTCTCGTTGTAGTCGTTATTCGCAGCCGTCTTCAGTAGTTTGGCCTCATCCATAAAACAACACGGCGAAAATTGGACGTCAAGAAACAAGGAGCCCGTGAGCACTTCAGGATCGGCTACGAGGGTGGTCAGTGATGGCATCATCCCACCCAGTCAGGAATCAGTTACGTGCGTGATTGAGCCAGCTCCACTTGCAAGCTTACAATATTTTCCCATGGATTAGCTTTCTTTGCTGCGGACTGTACCGATTGCTGTACCTTCGCGTGCACCTTGAGGCAATGGAAACCGAATGAGGATCTCCGTGTCGGATTTTCTTCCAAAACTGATCCCACTATTCGCTCTGATTCAAAGCTTGATTGGCCGCAAACGTGACCCGCGTCTCGTCGCAGGTGTTTGGAAGCCGTTGCCAGGAGTCTCGGCATCATTTTGGATAGCTTTCGGGATATTCGTTCGCCAGGGAACTGAGGATTGTATATCCGAAAGCTGTGTTCGCGCCGCTAGTTTTCAATCATTGCGGGAAATATCGCTGATCGGCCGAAAGAAGTTTTCGCAAAGTGAATACGGTGGTGGAGCCTGTACTAGAAGCACTTTTCCCGGCTTCGCAGTCGGTCGTATTCTCAATCACCGATGTTTGCATAGTGTTACGGGAGCTCGACAGGTAGCCGACGACATCTGTAGGCGACAATGGGCAGTATCAACGTCGTGTTTGCTCGTTTTTCCTTTTCGTTTTCTTCTTCTCTCCTTCCCTGTCTTCCTCTCTTCACTCCATCTCCTTTAACTTTCACTTTTTTCCTCCTTTCCTTTTTTATGTTCCTTTCGACACAACACCGCTGACGCCCCATGGAATCGACGGAGATCAGAAGTACAATATTGACATTTGTAGGTTCGTTGTTTGCCGACTTCACAATGTGCGCTTTTGTAGGCACATATATATGTACGAACCAGACAGGGAGCGACTGGTTTTCAGTTCCAGTTGACGTGCTCCAGCTGGATCGTCACGTATACCGGGACTGATACGGGGATCGAAGCGTAACCAGAACGCAAGATCAATTTACGAAGTTCGGAGAAGCATGGAGGATCCACCCTCGCTAACGCTTAAAAAATTCGTGCAACACATCAAGGGAAAAACGGTCTAAACGAAAAAAGATTCAACTATTCGGTCACGCTATTAACCATTCCACAATCCTGCACCTTCGCCATCTTCGCCGCTGATCCCTGACCGCTATGAGCTCGAATGTTCCGATTTTCCGCTGTTTTCGGTTGGAAACTTCCCGCGTCACCCGCGAAAAAATGCTGATATCAGCGTGAGGACTAGCAAGCAGTTTGATTGAAATTCCAGACTTGTCATGGTATTCAACGACAACGTATATTGCGTTCGGAGAGTGACTCTTCGCCGGGAACGAGTCGGAATTCAGAGCTGTAGAAGAACTGTGTCAACATATGAGATATTGGAGCGTTGATATTACGACTGGAAGTGTTTCAGGATCCTGTGGACACTCCTTCGATACCTTGGTATGTCAACAGTGTCTGAGCTAAGCAAGCGCTGGAAAGGGAAAAGTGAAAACGATATCATCACCGAAAATTGATCTCCTTGAGTCCCAGCGTTGGCTTGGCTTTTCTTGCTTCCACCTCCGCCTCCACCAGGGGGCTTAGATAGGTTAGCATTGCCACCCGAGTAGTTCATGGTTGCACGGCTGGTTTTCGTTCCACTTTCACGATGTCACTGAACACACACGAAGGCACTTGAGTTCAAGTTTCCAGGGGTCTAATCCATGGAAGTTGACACGAAAATCTCAAACTCGTAATTGTGACGAGCATAGAGCTGAGCTGTGAGTTAGTTTGCACGTGAAGAGGTCGTAGGTCTCTTGGGAACTAAGAAAGTTTCGTCGGCAGAGGGGAACAAAATGTCTGCAAAACGAAGGAGACTGAGCATTGTCAGGTTTGAGCTATATCTAGCAAAAGTTGGCTACTAGCTAGATATGTGATTGAGCGCAAGACTGAGAAAACCAAGGAAAACCGGGTGCGTCGGAAAAATCGGGTCTTGGGGTACACGTGAAGCTCGCGAGGGTCTCAGGCCCTCTCCGCACCCTCCTCCGCCGACCCCTTACCCCACGTGGTTGAGACCCCACCTTCGAATGCTTGCCACAAGCCAAGCCCGATTCACCAAGACAGCAACTGTCCGGTTGATACTTTGTTCTTCGGAAGCGCATCTCAGAGCCGGTTGCCGTGAAAGTTCACTTACATTGAGAATTAGATAAATATTTTCAAATTCTTCAATGACTGATCAATAACAGATCTTGTTTCCACGCTTTTCCTTCGGAACTCCGTGAGAAGTCATCGCTATCTGGGTTCTGGAAACGATATCGGCAACTGCACGACCTCCTCAAACACCCCATGCAAGATGACCTGACGAAAAGAACTCGTCTTTCGTTGCTGAAAAATCTCTTCATTCATCCTGACATTTGATCATCTCGTTGTATGCGACCGGCGACTACGCGCCGTCGCGTCGTGCAGAATGCCGTCGGCTATAACAACGAAGCCATCCCTTCTGAATGTATTATTTTGACGACCGAGATAGCGGTGGGCTCGTCCTGGTTCGTTCGTCGAGCAAGGAGTCGCACGGGTTTTGACCCAATGGGATTGCAGGACTGCCTGTCATAAGAAGTTGCCGTGGCCGTCATCAAGATAGAGCCTAAGAGGAAGGTGATGGACGAGCCGGTGATCAGCCGAGCTGTCAGCTACCTTGGCAGTGGCTCCAATCTATTCAACTGATTGTGAGCAACGGCGAGAAAGACCTTGGAAGCAATTCGACATTTCCTGACATGTGTCGTCCTTCCGGATCGTTTCGATCTCAAACTTGGAGCTCCAGTCAGCGTCAAAAGAGAGGCGTCATCTGAAAGACTTGATTCAGCATGGACGAGCATCACTTGCAAGTAGATACCATTCAGTAGGAACTTGTTTGACCAAACAGTTCAGGATCTGGTTAAATGTTTCTCCACGTTCCCCTCGTTGTGACGCAAGAGGCGCATTATTGCGGACCGTCGATTTCGGACGGCCTAGAACACTGCGACAGCGTACCGCGCTCGGCATGAGCACAGTTTACAGGACGTACGAATCTCTGCGAGAGATGATTTCTCAAGTTACCCTTAGACTGAATACACTGCGTCTCGTTCTCGAGGCGGAGGAATCGACAAATCGAACCAGGGAACAAGAATTTTCTCCCTCCCAGCCTGCAACGCAAATGCGGTCCCGTCTCATCCCTCCGTTGAAATTGTCGAGCGTTCACCTGCAATCGACGTCGTCGGGTGTTTGTGTACCCACCAATAATCGACACCATGGAAGTTGATAAGATCATCGAGTTCGATGTACACGGAATAACAGCGTTTGGGATGTATGGAACATGTTTACTTTTCCAAGAGAACCGATATTCGTAATGCTCTCATGCGTTTGACGAGTCGTTCCCTTCAAAATGATTCGATTGATTTTTGTCTTTTACATTTTCCGTCTCCGGAGGAATGTTCCGAGAAAATATCTTGCACGGAGCGCGCGCTCATTTCGCAATCATGACAATAGGATTTGAAACTGTGTTGAGTATTCGATTGTTTTGCTCAAACATCTATTCCGATGCTCTAGCTTATCCGCTCCATCAACAAATCCGTCTGTCTATCGATAAGTCCGTTGGCGTTTCCATCCGATTGTTCGCGAGTCGCTTGATTTCACCGCGACAACTGATGGGACGTCCCTCACTTACAATAGCAATAGCGGGCATACGGCTTATCCCGAGCGCATGCTGCATTCGAACTGTACCAATCCAGCCGTTCAACTCTAGAGTTTAAATTTAGTTTTCTGTCCCGGTACACCGCCGATGCTTCAAACATCGCTTTGTTCGGGTCTGCGTAGAGGAGGATTTTGACGACATAAAATTCCCGCTGTGGGTCCTGTAGTTGAAAGATGTCGTATATTTTACGGAGGTTCCACTTCGCACAAATAGACGTGGCGTTGTTGTTTTCAATCTCGCTGTTGGCGGTTTCGATCACGAGTTCTGCGAATTTCGCGGCGAGAGAAGAATCGGTTCCCAAACGTACGGGTTTCAAGCAGGAGCAGAACTGCAAATTGATTCCTGCTTCCAGACATGTGCGCGTCTCCGGAATTTCCTCTGAGATCAAACTGTAACCTTTTCTGGTTTCTGTCTTCGGCTGTCCGCGGTTTCTCCGGGGCAGTGGGTCCGTCAGCTCTTTGAGAGTTTCGTGGATGTCGTAAACGGTCGTCAGACGCCTGGAGTTCACCGAGAGATTCTCCAAGATCTCCGGTCTGTCTTCCAGCAGTTCGTTTGGCAGCATCATGTAGAAAAAAGGCAACATGTCCTCGTATCGACCAACCTCGGTGCCGCGCCATTCTTCCAAACGGGACCCGTGGTCAGAGAGAAAGAATATAACAGTTTCGTCGAGAATCCTCTGGGATTCAAGCTCTTCGAAGAATGTCTTGAAATCTTCATCGAGTCGACGAGCTCCAATCAGGATATCGTGAGAAAGTTCCGAGAACCAAGCGTATGAGAACAGCGGGTTACTGAGTCGCGCCACTTGGAGCAAATCTCTCAAGTAATCGAGGTAGATCTTCGAGGCGTACATTGGCCCGAAGCAGATACCGTCGCTCTTGGACGAAATTTTGTCCGCAACCTGCATCAGGGGACGTGGCCAGTAGTCGGTGGGTATTTCCAAAAATCCTTTGAGAGACGGATGTATGAACAACCCCGTCGGCCACTGTTCTTCGAAAAACAAGGTATCGAAGCCCTGTTCCGAATACTCTTGCCATATGTAAGTTGAAATGTTGTCGAAATAGTTTCCGATATCGCGGTCCATCATACCGGGTGTGTAGCTCTCGCCAGTCATCATCGGTATTTGGTTTGGAGCCGAATTTTCTCCGATTTTGTTGTATCCGAACATCTCAACAACTGTGTTACTTTGGTTATTCTTGAGCCATTGGCGAGTTTTCTTCATTTGCCTCATGAAGTTCAATCGGGAGAGCGCGTCGATTCCCAAAACCATAACATTGTAGCGTTTCTTGGGTTCCGGGGGCTGTGGCTTCTTGGGCCGAACCTTGGGCAAGAGCATCGGCTGGTTGTAATTGAAAGTGTCATCATTGGAGCTGCAGGAGATCAGAATGTTTTCCTCCGGCGGACATCTTCCGATTTCGAAGGCAACTTGTTCTTTCAGTTTGTGGAAGGCGTCCGGTCGCGGAAAGTGTGTATCACGAACCGCCTCAGAGTAAACACAAGACAAGTTCACGAGACTTGGAGCAGTATAGTGCCGTTTCAAGACGCGCGAATCGAGCTTAGGACAGCTCCCAACTCCTGGAATAATTTCTGTGGTCAGGAAAAAAGGTTGTGCGGTGGCATCACAGGTAACGAGATTTTTCTTGAAATATTTTGCCATAGCCCCATCGAACGGATCAAAGTCTGGCACCTCACACGTCGGCGTTTTCAGCACCATTCTCGCGAATTTTTCCGATTCTTGACCAGAACCATAGAATAGACGACGTTTCTGCTTGCCGAAAGAGCTGAAGTACACCATCACGTTGAGGAACAGCAGAAGTGAGACCGAAAACACGGCTAGCTTGAGGTAATTCCGTCTCAAATTGCCTCTCATCATCGATCCAGTTCACTACGGCACCAGTGTCGAAACTCGAAGCTGAGTTTATCCCGAGGAGAGCGAAGGGAACTTTCGACTCGATAGCACACCAGCCGAATAGAACGATTTCACTTCCAATAAGTCATCACGCAGTCAAGTGTTCGAACACGGCCAAGTTGATTTAGAGTTCCGGCGCATTCGAGCAACTGGAACGGCATGGGCACGGCAACAACAGCCTTGCCAAAGATTCGAATTAGAAAATCTTAGCGGTCACTGTGTGCTCAGCGGCCTCCTCGCTCGAAGAAAGGGCGTTTGATGCCACCGCTAGCTCAGCGTCATGCCATGAGTTTGGAGCGGATATTTTTCCATATCGATCCACTCCGGACTTTTCGGGAAATTCTCGATGCAATGATTGAGTTGTTTGTAAAAATTCGTGTTCCAGGACCTGTTACAAACGATTCAAGTCGAGAATCACGTTGAGTTACGGTCCCCCTTGACATTCTCGCCAGTCAAAGCGGTTCCGTGATTTCGCTCAGATTCGCCATCGTGTTTAACTGGCTTGCTCGCTCCCCTCGAACATTGAAGTACCGCTTTCGATCAGAAGAGTCTTCGATATCCCACTTGTAAGCAAGCCTGGCTCTTGAATCAGCTATCATATGCCTGACGTGAACATCTTTCTTGATCATCGATGCCGTCCCGTCGACGCAGAGCAAGGTTTGACTTCCTCCTCGCTTCGCTCCCTCACAAGCATTGCATGCGCGGAACCTTGGGGTAAAGATTGCGACTCCAGTTCACGCTGAATCCATCAATCTTTGTTGCGTAGTCCACAATCACATTTCGTATCGTGGCCGCTTCGGAATATGCAGTGATGCAATTGCTGGTCGCTCAAGAGTAGACATCTGCGCAGAACTGGGCTATATACACGCGTTTCAGTCAGTGAGAAATTGTGATACATCGTTCCACGAAGTTTCAGACTTCCAGTTTCTCGACCCGAAAGGCTCCATAAATCGCCGGATTTCAGTTTCGTGATTTCTGGAATCCACGCAGATTCCATTTTCTGACTTCGAGTGAAAGTAACTGATTCGTGCTCGGGATCGGAATGGCAGGTTTCGACTCTCAAAATCGAACGTTGAAGGTCTCGCGATCGGGCCATATCATCCATCAAGCTCTCTATGATTTCTGTTTGTTGCAAATTCAATGCATTCGTCGTGACCCGTGTTGTCCAGCTGTCCATCCACTCTTACAAATGACAACGGGAGGCCCAGCAAAGGACTCGAGCCTATTGTTCATATCATGTTCGTTCGAGTTGGACAGAACGCTTACGCGAAAAGACCTCGCTGAGGATTCAAGACCTGATTCGCGCACGGAGAACCTCAACTTTTTCAAGCGTGGATTCTTTTTTACTCAGGATACCAGTGGGCGAGGCGAAAAACTGGGAGTTCATCATTCATTCGAGTTGACCGCCACAGCGCAAGGGAACTCTGCCAGGAATCACAGAATCGCGACGAGGTCACATCGTGATGCTGAAGGTGGGAGGAGTCTCACTCGTCCCTCTCGAACTCTGCATTTGTTTGAAGCGTAAGCATGACTTCGAAGTATATTCGTCAGTAGTGAGGAAAACTGAGCTATTCCCGTGCTTTCAGTGAGCTGACTTGTGGAATTCTTGAAGCGACATTGTGAGGCTCTTCGAGATAGCAGACAATGCTTGAATCTGTTTGGGAACTCTGGGAAATCCGAAGATGACCCGAGAGCTTCGGTCTGGCCGACGGCTCCTTTGACACCTCGGATTTCCTGGATATTGTCCGCGTACAGCCCCATGGAAGCGAGATAACCCTAGAAGCGAGTTCTCTTGTGGGAAAATATCCCCAACTCTGAACAAAAGAGGAATGCTTCGAGAGATTCTTTGACCCGATTCGCCAACAATGATGCCACGATCGATCCATCTCCTACACCTGAGAAAGGCTATTCAAGCCATTACTGTTCGACCCTCTCGGAGTTATGCGCTGTTTATTCGCTCATGGTCGGAACCGTGTCTCCACGGGTCACGGAACCGTTCATTCGAGAGAAGTCAAACCCCGTTCACGGAAAGGAGCTCCTGATAGCGCGACAATTTCGCGATTCACGCTCGGCTTTCACGATTCAGGCAACATTCGAGGCCAGAAACTTTATGGCGACCATCAAGATGTCAGCAGATTCAAAACTCAGAAAGAACATTCTAGACTAAACCTTTCGAAATCCATCCAGGGACTAAAGTCGAAGGAGAAATCTTTTGTTCCCAGTGTAGCGCATTCCGACAAGCGATCCACGTCCAGATTGATCTCCTACGAACAATAGACACAGCCGGTCAATCCGAAGCATTGTGAAATGCTCTCAGTCGTTACATAAGAATTCCAGTCCTTCCATATACAACTACTGTTACGAATAGTAACTTAGAGAACTATGAACAGAAGCATGCTTGCACGATATTCTGCGTGAAACTTGATGAGTTTTCGTTGCAGTTTGCACCGCAGCCGCTCAAGTTGGAAAACCTGGACTCCTTTTTCTCGAATGCAAACATTGCTCGAGGCGCTATTCTATCGTTGGAGAATCGCTTTCTTCACACGGAACTTTCCTGGTCGAAACAGGAGATCGTTGCATTCATCAGTCCTGTTCGCTCCGAACCCGACTTTCCCGCATCGTGTTTGTCAGAGGTGAAAGGGCATCGTGACACAGAGTCGATTTTACTCGATGTTAATTGTGACACCGCAGCTTCCCAGAAAGCCGATGGAGTCTCTCTACGATAGATAATAGCGAATTTCTGTTGTGATCTTCGAGCGAGTTTTTGATATGAGACTTCCGAGCACCTTAGCCGGCTGGAATCCACGAACGCGGGTTCTAATCACCATGTTCGATCACGAACTTTCGAATTCACTGCTCTTGTGAGATTAAAAAAGTACATAGCGCCTTCTGTCGGATGATATGCATGCTCGTCGGAGGGACCTCCAGGAATTCCTGACGATCATAACCATCTACCGGCAGGAAACTATTGGAAGATGGGCAGTCTATTTTGCGCAAAGTGGATGCGAGCATCACTTACTATAATCGACGAACCACTTCGCCAGATATCCCCTTTGCACAGTTCTGGGCCGACGAAGGGGGAGAGTGTTCTCCAGATCCAGAAAAGGCGAACCAGAGTTCACCCTGTGAGTTCTTATTCGATGTGAAGCTAAGTTTGCCCCTCATTCAGGAGGCGTATCACTCCCCAATTTTCCAATTTCCAACACAAGCTGCATGGGTCGATGATTCCCGATGGATTTGACCCCCTAGAACGGTAGAGTGAAGTGCGAGTAGCGATCAACAACGACCAGGCTACCATGTGATGCCTTATCAGAAAATCGAAGTTTCGAATGACCGTTTGTCATTTATGATGATTGAAATAATTATCAGGAGTTTTCGACGGAATATTCCTTCCGCTTACAAATGCGGACTCATCGCGCGAACAACGTCCAGGTGAGTCTGCACCGTAGAGCGCTCTTTCAGGAGCATGGATAACGTTTCTAGTCGATAAAAACGCCATTTGCTTATGCTGTTCTGTCCACATTGGAGATTCCACCAACGTTCGACATTTACTCGTGACCCGACGTCACGCTTCATGTCGTTCAACGAACATGTTTCCAGCAAAAAATGGAACCGGCGCTTGAGCCGTCCCAATCGAACATAAGAACGATCTGCTCCGTTCAACAACCAACACATGATCCAACCTAGATGTGGATTGGAAAACTCCAAGTGGAAATTACAGTTTTTGTAGCTGTCCACTATATTCGGACGCTCCTCGTTTAACTCGCACCTCAACCTTGTTGACTCCCGTCTGCTATCGTTGGCCCAACTTCTCTCATCAGGGCCCCTCCAGTCTCGTGTGACGTTCACTTTTTGTTGATAAATACGTACCTCGGGGTTCCGAGTGATTCCCAATGGAAGAATCCTCCTCCCGCGAAAGCCCGGTTCAGACGCGTGAACAAACAATTTCTCGGAAATTTTCGTGTCTGTTTTCTAGGATGAGGACTATCGTGGTACTCTTGGGATGAATTTGTTGGAAATTCCCTCCGAAACGAGGCTTTCACGAATTCGAAAGAATTCGAGAATTCAATGTTCTCTTCGAGTGCGGATCCCTCATCTCCAAGGAGTGCTGTTATACGAACTTCACGGAGGTGCTTTGAAGTTGAGAATCGAAATCAGTTGAACCCGCATGTGATATACCTGGATGTAAGATGAACCAGTCTAAAAGGTTTCCGATTTCTTCTAACCCAGCAGCTGGTGAATCTCGAAGACCGACGAAACCTGCACAGGAGTTGTTCTTTCCTGTTCGTTGACGATTCTGTTTGGAATTGATTTCACTTCAATATATTGTGGAATCAGAGTATTTACTTTCATAAAAAAATTACACACGCTGGGAACGAAACAAACGATCGATTTCTGTTGCTGAAACTATCCCCTTTCGAAGAGATCCGGCAACATCCAAAAGTCGATTCCGACAACCAAGTGGTCATCGTTGGCCCTTCTAGTTGGAGCGTTGGGACTTGCCTAATATAGCTCCTCATCGCGTACCCTAGTATCACTGGAGCGAAGCTAGGAGCTTCATCAGAGCCTTCGGTGGTCGAGCAGACAAAACAAGCCTACGCCTGCTCACAGACAATCCTGTCTGATCTTGATCCAGCAATCTCGAGCGCGGGAGATTTCCCAAGAGATAGGTCAAACTTTTCGATCAATTGTAGCAATAGAATCGAACAAATCCAAATGTCCAGATCAAGATCCAGCTTCGTTGCAACTGTGCTTTCTCCCCTAAATGAAGTGATGGGCGAACTGACTTGGAAAATCCTCCATCTCACCCCATTCATCTGTCGGAAATATCTGGGAAAAAAGGGATAACTGATTCGAGTTCTCAGGAGATCGTGTAGTTCCGGTATCTCAACCGACACAAGGCCACCTCAACTTCATTATTAAATCGGAAGAGCTCGAAGATTCAAAACAAGTTCGGTTTCGTTCGAGGTAATCCCCTTTTCTGGTTGAAATGGAATTTCGAGATCAGGATTCCATTCCAGTGATTGCATGATGAGGAATAGCGACTTCGGATTCCATATTTAGAAAAATAGTGCCTGCATGTCCGTACGACCGTACGACTGCTCGATTCTCTCAATCAAAAGCTCGAGAAAAGCTCCGCAGTGCGGACACTGATTATTATTTATTAATTCCTCCACCCATCCCATACGATAGACTGAATAGCTAGAAGATACACAACCCCCTAAAATCTAAGCTATATTTATCAATAACCAACCGTCTCTCTTCGGAAACACGTCTGACTTGAGTAAGACTCGAGTAAAAAACTGCGTTCACATCCCACCCATCTATCCATCCATCGATGTTGAAAGTCAGAGTCTTGTCCTTCTGGATGCTTAAACGGCCTGTCAGATTTCGCAAATTCATGAATTTCTCGTCATGAGAACCGTGCCTGTTACTTACGGCCCTGTACTGAAATGTGACGGAGGGTTCCACCTCTCCTCGAACTCTCGAGAGAGCTTTACCAACTATGAGGATCAGAACCTCTCCAGCATCTGTTCTTCTTCATTTTGACATTTTTGTGCCTATCGTCTCACATCACGAAAAAATTGCGCCGGAAGACCGTCGGACGGAACTGTAACCTGAAGCGTTCCCCGCCTCTCTATGAGCGTCCCCTAATGGATATTAGAGCGGGGTTTTCTCTTTTCTGACTCGCTTAGAGAGTCTTTCCGATGCCGCCCTTTGTGGTCTCAAGAATCCGCCGTCAAACATCCGCATTCCGACACCCACCAACCTGTTCTTCGTAATGATTTGGTCTTAGAGCTAGCGGAAGAAGCTCGGCATCCAGTGTCCTGTCTCGAAGTTTTCTTTTAAAAATGAATCCGCATACTCTTTTGATCTTCTAAGATACGCAGCCGTCGACTCTGTACTCGTTGTAGATGCAACTCTGCCTGTGGGAGTGGAGCAATTCCGAGCCACTCATAGTTCACCTATTGTTTCTGTTTAACTCAGCTGCCCTCTCCGAGAGTTATTCGAGGAAATTCCGAGCGAGGGAGAGGTTGAGTGTCCCAGCTCGTAAGCATTCGCCAGAATCAATGCTTTAATCCGAACATCGATGAGTTTCATGAGTCGTCGGTTATTATAGTTATAAATATCTTGTTTGCTTAAGCATCTGTGTGTATCATCCCTTGAGCCATTCAACTGCTGCTCCCGCTCCACTTCCGTTGGAAGCTGATGATATGGCTCGGATCCGATCTTCACGAGCGATGGAAGACGCTTATTGGGAGAGAGCGGAAGTTTTCATCAAGATAGGTCCTCACCCTTCGGAAGTTCGCTGACGAACGGATGAATATGCAAGCGGGAATCACATCCAAGACTCAACAAAGGCCGTGGTTGTCGACGCTTCAAACAGACGCTCCCAGGACACACCGTCATCTCTCCTGGGCCCAATCAAGAAATGCAAGCCCAGCACTTCTATGGTTTTGGAAATCAACGAACGGTTCGCACATCTGAATTGACGCGCATCGTTTCAGACCTGCTCTGGGATGTCGCTCTGGGATGCCTGGTGACGGGCATGCCGTACTAATGCAGAAGTTTCCCGACACAGCTGACCTTTGCGGAACTTTCGGGGACAGCTTCGCTCAACAACGATAGCATTCTCCAAGAAGTGGAAACTAACAGATATTCGACGCGTCACACACGCGTAACATGAAGCAAATGGTTCATTCTGGAGACGGAATCGCAGTGATATGTCCGCTAGGTCCTGGAAACAGAACTCCAAAGCTTCTAGAGCCAAAGAGTTGTCTAGTCAAGACACAATGCCCATCAGAGAATCGAGCTCTAAAGCCATCCCTCGACGGCGACTGACCGCAGAAGTTGACGATGATTTAGTGAATGTATTAGTCAGAGGATATGGAGCTCATTTCTAGGGTAATGAGTATAACGGACCAGGTCCTCAGGATATTCGCAGCCAAGGTCGCATTCAGCTCAGATACTATGACTCCATTAAAGCGAACGAAGAGCGAAGGCCCCTGCAAAAGGGCGTGACGGCCTCCCGGACGAGCCATTTGTCATAATAAGACTCTCACAGCCGCCTCAAGAGTTCGTCCGTTCATAACAATACTGCCTGCTCTCAAGGTAAGCGAATCGTTTTTGTTTCCGATTCAAGGGAGCTCCATCGGATTTAGGGTGCCATCATCGGTTGTTCACCCAACAACCGTGTCGGGAAACCTTCGAAGGAGTAACAGTTTTTCCTCGGTCTCTGAACAAAAGGCTCTCGATGAATCACATCAAGACGCCTCTTTTTTGTCAAAGGACCCTGAGCAAACAAGTCGCGCTAAACGAAGCAAACACCTTCCAATTAGCATTTAGACTATTCTCGTCATTACACTGAAACCCCTTGGTAAAGAACGAAACGGTCCTGTGGCTTAGTTTTCCGTGGCCCTCCCCTCCATAAATTTGCGACAGAATCGACTGCAAATCGACGAAAATCTCGTCATTTCCAAGTTTCCGCACCTCATGAGGTTCGGGCAAGAGTGTGACTTCGAAAAGTTCCGTTCACTGAGCAAGGATTCTGAGTTGATCCTACGTTGCGCGCATCTGAAAACTGAAATACAGTAAAACCTCGGTTATATCACTAATTGATGTTGAGGTTGATATAATCGAGAGATCACCACAGAGAGTCGCAAAGTGCCTCATGTGGGATCACAGGGGTCACGCGTGTGTCACATGTGATTTGTTCCGACCAAAAAGAGAAGCATCGAGCCCGAGGGTTGTTCAGTGATCTGATCGAATGAGAGTCTCTTCGGGAAACTGAGCAAATAAAAAATTTTCGTGTTTGTGATTTCACGTGGAGGACGGTATCCACCATGACTACCATGTTGATTAGATTACGTTAAGTTCAACAATGTGTACAGAACGAACTCGAATCAATTCTCCGGATCCCTATTGAAAAATGGCCCTCCGATCTTACATCGGATAAGGCTATCAGACACTTTCAGAAACCACTATCGAATCGGAATCGGCTCAGAAATACCCCGCTCTTCCACTTTTTCCGCGGATGGTGCCGAAAGTGATATCACATGTACAATACATTTATCGTGTAGTACTGTATTACTTAGCGAGAACTAAAGCAAGACATCTTGCAGTGCCGCAAAGAAGCCGTTTTCAGATTGAAGATGAATAGGGGGTTCTTCGGAAGGGGATGTAGGAAAACGTCGAAACTCTCTTTTAAGACCAGATAATCCTTATGGGCAGAATGAGAGCATTGAGTCTCTTATACGCAGATTCAAACTGAAGCGGTTTAACATCATGTAGGTTGCTATACTGAATGTGCGCGTGAGGGGATGTCTCCGGAAACTATCTGAGGACGCTTCCTCTCCATTTCACGACAACATTGCGGGCTAATCTGGAATGGACTCACTTCTGGCTTTTGGAGGCTTCTTGTAGTGCGCGCTACGAACAGCATCTCGGAACATCTATCCCTGAGGAAATTTTCTCTTTGAATGGTTCAAAGACTTGAGACGCAATGTTCAGTCCAAGCTATTCTCAATGGGTTGGATGAAGCAAATTCAGCGACCGGTGATCAACCCCATCGCCAAATCAACAGTTCGACACTAATATTCTCAAGAGAATTGGCTTTTTGGACGATCACGGAATCGGTATGAGTAGAAATGTGGGATGGTTTCCACAACGGCCCTCACAATTGTTCTCTTGATGTCAACGATGTCCTCCACTTTCTGACTCCCGAGTCAGTTCGTGTGGATGTCTGGGACCGAGACCGGTAGTGAGACTTTTCCCCTCACAACCGGAAGACAAGTGACATCTCCAGCGAGAGGACGTGTGGGTTTTTCCTTCCTTTTCCCATCTTCCTCTGCTTGTTTTCCCTTGGCTCCGGTTCGCGAATCGAACGAGGGTCACTCCTGCCCACTACTTCACGGAACGCCACGCGATTCTTCATCTCTATATCTATTTTCCAATTTCGGAGTGACCGCTAGATGTCGGAAACGAGCTCCGAGCCTCAAACAGAGAAGAGCTGAAGAAAGAAATTGACAAAACGTTCCATCGTCTATTACGGAGTAGTCTGCCGGAGTAATCAGCGTTTCATGCGCTCGTCCGGCTCTGCATTGAGACTTGCGTCGAATACGCTCGCTAAGAGTCCATTGAAGATCCGAGACCAAATCAAAATTCAAAATCAATGCAGTCGTATCTCCAACAAATGGATCTTATTTTCAGAATGGCCAAACGCGCGACGACTCGGGTTGATCCGCGGGCTCACCAGTTCACTGTAGTATCGAGCGAAGTCAAATGGTACGACCACATTTTCATCGCGCCACAGATTTCTTTGTCTGTGTTTGGCATACACATCATCCCGGTCCAACAGAAGAACAGAGTGAGTGTTCTCCTTTCAGACGACGTTATCCGGAAGAGCACTACATGAATTGGACGTTTTTCCATTGAAGCGAGACATACTATTGTGTAGAGGCACAGCGTGCGTCTATGCGTGTCTGACGCGGAGAATTTTGCAGGTTCTCAGCTTGATGTGGCGCGGCCTAGTTACAGCCATTGTGGCCTTCCTTCTGATCTTGTTCCTCACCGAAAACATTATTGCCGTCGCCTGGGGATTGAACGCGTGGCATCACATAAAATGGCTGACGGGTAGCGCAACGGCTTTTTTCACCGTTTTTTATATACGTCTCAAACTCGTGAAAGTTCGCCAGTTAGTTGATTTCTACACAATCAACTACAACTCATGGCGTTCTTCAGAAAAGCGCTCCGTGCGTTTCAAAATCAGCTACATGATTCCCCTTCTATGGTGCGTTGTATTAGCTTCGGGCATCGACTTCGCTCTCAATGCTCATGATGAATATGTCAAGTATTTCACCACGCTCAAGATCCATAACGAGATACCAGGCATCCGCGTTTTCGAAATCGTGGAAAGCTTCGTGCGGATGACAGTGATAAACGGTGGTATCAGTTTCGTAGCGTTCCTGTACGGAACGTTACTTGGCATGATTATCGGGAATATTGGACACTTGAACATGTGGATGCGGTCTCAGGAAGTCACCGAGCTGGAAGACAACGCCTCGGCAACATCTTTGAGTCAAGTGAGTTGCCCCACAGGGTTATTTCTCCACTCTACGCAAGCATCTTTCACCATAGTCGGATGTCCTTCGTGAGAAAAGCCTCAGTCCTCGTTTTGTATTGACGAATCGCGTGCCGAAACAAATCGGAACCCAAATGATGAGGGCGTGTTCGACGCTAACGGCACGAGTTGCTCGGGCCGCCTTGTCCCGAGACCAGGAAAGTCAGCGTGGAACTTTGCGCGTCACTCTTTATCTCCATTTTTCTCAGCAATAGTTCAAGTTCAGCACGAGAGAATCCCGTAAGTGTCTCGATCTGCGTTCTTCTTATCCGAATTCGGCAAAACTCTGTTTATCGACGGGGATTCCTTTACGAAAGTCCTCGTCGTACGGAAAAAAGGAAACAAGAGCCTTCACCGCTCGCGACTCCGAGCAATCCATCTCGGCGCGGGCGGTTATCTCGCATTCATCCATTCATGGACGCGGACGTGCAAGCGCGTGCGAGCATTCGTCCATCAACCAATTAATCAATTCATTCATTCATTCATTCATCTATATGACCATGTTTCCCTTCCTGAATGTACTATGCTCTGATGCCGTCCATTGCAGCTCCGCAACCTCTTTCATCACCAAGAACTCAACCTTCGAGAGGTGGACAGTGTGTTTGCGCCCGTGCTCGCGGTCTGGTATCTGATGTGCATTATTAACGTAATTGCGGATATCCATATGAGTTTCGAGGGCTCGTTTCCGGGCAGTCACGGCGGCCGCATTCTGTTCAACCTTTTCATGGAGGGTTTCCCCTGGTGGGCGATTGTTTGGGCCACCACAGGAGCCGCTGAAGGAATTCAGGTATTGAGTATGTGGATCACATTTTCAGCGACAAGAACCTCTCAAAATCCACGACCATAAGGCCGTGGCCGTGGTCGCTGACTGCGCGATTCTTCTCTGGTAAGAGAGTGTCTGTGCTATTTCAGAGGGAATATCACAACTTCGTTCAGCAGATGGAACAGACGCTGCTCTCGCTCGGAGCGAAAAACCCTCAGGCACCGGTGACTCGACCCGTTATCTCCGTCCTGGTTCTACTTCAACGAACGTCGATAGTTCCCCCGAAAACCACTTTGGCAGGCTGGATCATCGTGAGACGACAGCTCCTACTCCATCTGGTTTCGTTCTTCCTAGTTTACGTCGCCATTCTGTCGATGAGAAACAAGTCGTGAAATCAGCTTATCGCATCCAGCGGCGCGATTAGATATATCTTCTTGTAGATTCGAGGAGGTTTTGGGGTATTTCTCAGTTTGGATGTATTTCGCGATCGCCGGATTGAAATCCGTGCGTTTACACGTACAGCTGTGAATTCGAAACATATTCCAATACAAAACGCATCGTCGACCAAACTTCAAATCAGGACTCTTTGGTCCGTGGTCGCGAATACGAGATTCGATATCGAGCAACGCCGGCGGTCATCGACTACATGATTCAGAGCACTCGTTCAGAGGAGTGGAAGATCTGCCGTTGCATACATTTCGAAGATGAGTTCAGGTGGTGCACAAGCTTCGCGCGTCGAACGAGGAGGGTATTCGGCTCTCGGAATAATTTTCGAAATTTAGTTCCATGAGTTCCATGGCTGGAATTCAGAGCATTCGACAAGGAAGCTCAAATGCAGCCAGTGGGTCGAGTGTGAAAGGAAAGCCTTTTTGAGCCCTTCGGCCGGATGCCAGTGAACTGGCCAAGCAAGCAGCTTGCCTGGCCTCGGACAGCCGACCAATAAGCTACGAGCTGTACTTACCCCTGTCCTTCCGAGCAGTAGGGCGTCCATTTCCGAACGAGGCTCGGGGTTTGGGGTAACCTTGACCGCAGAGGACGCCCGAGAGCTTCTCGAGGTCATTGTCGATTGATGTATCTGCAATTAATTAAATGATTGGTTACTTTGGTCGTATGTAATCGAATGACTTTAGCATTCACTGAGTATCGGGCACGGAAGGAATCTTTGCTACATTTCCCCGGATCAGCAGATCGTGGACGCAGGTAATTGCTAGAATCATGTCTCCGGGGTGAGGAAGTCCTTTGTATGCTGGTGATTCAGCAAAGCATATAATTATTACTTTTATCAGTCCAAATCAGCGTGTCTTCCTTGACTCGGTGATCACGTCTTCAGCTCGTGTCGCAGAAACTTCGTCTGAGACATGTTATTTTTTGTTTCCCGAGACATCAAGTTCTTCATCAAGTCTCCGAGAAACTGCAATTGCCCATAGCTGTCGGGTCGCGATCGGCCAGAATCTGATTTTTCTCTTCGATGATCCTGTCCATTCCTCAGATGAGCATCTTTAGCTTCACATGGCAGATATACAACTCGACTTCGAAAATCAGCTCTCAGGGATAATTCCGTGAGCTAGGAAACTAAGAAAACATGCTAGTCCATGCGACTCGGAGTCACGTCTCTAACAACCGCGTGTTTATGAAAGAGCGACCGTAAAAGATCCAGAGACGACGCAATCATGTTATGACGAAGCAAGTTTACTCATCAGCGTCCGTTTTATACCGTCTTGAATTAGCTTAATGCACATGGCGGACTGAGGGACTCAATCTGTAAGCCGCGTCTCTGCTTGCTGGTCGAGTCGGTCGAATGCTAACGCCAGTTGCTGTTGGAACTTGCGGTCCCTCCACAATTTCAATAGCTGCATCTGACTTCGAATCGGTCTTCATGGACAGAAGTGTTCAGTGCCGAATTTCGTCATAATCCCTTCTCGGATCGTGTCACCCTATCTTTTTCGTTCTCGTCGTCGTTCATGGAGGTAGGTCATCACAAGCCTGGGAGCAACCTCGGGTTTTCAGCTATGGGAGCGTGAAAGTGAAGATCAAAGGAAAGACGGAGCGAATGCCGGTCTGACGAAATTCGAAAACTCTCCACATTCGAGAACGAGGCCCTAGGGATGGCATTCTCTTCTTTCCTCTTCCCCGAGAAAAGTCAAAACGTGCAACCATCGTCGTGAGCATCAAGCAAAGCGCATAAAAAAGTTGTTGAAATAGCAAGCACCCCAGATGGGAGCGCTACCGAGATTGTTGAATAGAGAGCGAGTTTGTCGCGTGTCAAACATTTGAATTCTGTTCCAGCGCTTTGCACTTCCCTTAAGGACCTGGTTTGGTATTCCAGGAGAAGAAAACTTCAGATTTCAGGATGCACTGCTTATTGGAGACTTCAAGTTCAGGTCACGCTCGAAATATTGGAGTGTTTGAGAGCGTTTTATTTCTTCCTTGTCGGAAGATCATCAAATCGGCAATCTTCGGGCTCCAGTAAAGTTGAGTTCTCCCGAAAATTACTCGACCTCATGGGGCCATCCTCATGCGTGAGAGGAGCTTCCGCTCGCGAGTTCCATGAGGTTTTCGAACCTATAGGACATCGGACATCGATGAACGCTTGCAAATGACCGGAATTTCCCGAATCGTCCGTTTGCCGGCGCACACAATGTCCACCCGGAGCTGAAACGACACGGTAACGACGGAGCTCTCGGAGAAACATTGTTACTGCTGTGATGGAAATGTACGTTTTTGTCGTTACAGGTAGATTGCAACGTATGTCCTGTCAGAACAACGCTCCCTTTGTTCTAGTAGACACAGGAAGCACTGCTTTGTAGTTGCTGCTCCAAGAAAAAAATAACGCGTAACAGTCCCCGGAGGAACCCTGGAGAAAAACGTTACCGAATAACTGAGCCGACTGATTGGAGAATGTCGGACACGCGGGCAGCTCCCGTCGGACTCCGACGACAGTGGAAGCTCTCCTTGGAGTTCTCAATAGCGGAACTTCTGCTTGCGCTTCTTAAAACAGTGTTATGAATCGAGTTCCGCAAGGCCACACCGCGACCGGCTATCTTCCAGATAGGGGGTCCGGCACGATCGGGGATGGGACACCGAATTCATTGTCAGGCAGATGAGAGAAGGAAGCCACGTGAAGCAGTTTCCAGAAACTAGTTTTGAACACGTTTCGAAACACCTCAAGATCATCGCAATCCTCTCGAAGCATCGCAAAGTACCACGCGAAGCAGGCGTGGAAGAAACATCCTGCTTAACGTGTCCCATGGTTTCAACGAAGACGCGGCGAAGTGCGCTCGGAAACCTCGAAGGATAAATTCAGCTTAGTGTCATGTTTACGCTCGAGTCGTACGAAGCCATGCATTCGTTTCCTCGATGCTTTCCGGCCATAGATTACACATATATCCTGACCAAGGCAGCATAAATATCTCACTAGACCTGTAATCGCCATAAAGCAGTGCTTGTTCGTTCGTTCGTTCGTTCGTGAACCTTTCGTCTCGGTCTCACGGTCTCTGACCAACGCGAATTTACACAGAGACCGATACTCATATAAACACCGGCACCCAGTGAGACCTCCAGTGAATCAGTCAACCAGCCAGTCAGTCAACTGGTAGGGAACGAAAATTCAACAGTTACCACATTCCGTTTGTCAGATTCGTACTTCTTGCCAAATCTTGAACTTCTCTCAAACGGTTCCATCAGCTAGCTTCGTTTTTCCCAAGTCACGTCCGATGCCGGGACGATGTTGTCACCTTGAGGGGAGAAACGATCCCGAGACACTCCGTCCCCTTTTGGCATTGGTTCTCCACGGAACTTTTGCGCGCGTTCAGAGCGAGAGCTCATGGCGATACGTGCTTTTCAAATGATGACAGGTTGGGATTTTTCGAAGAGAAATGTTCATGTCTGTCCTAGAAATCAGCGCCTCAAGGGACCATTTCGGAATTCGCATCTTTCCCCGGCTTTAAGGGTTCGTAGCATCGGTAGCGGAAACAAGACATTCACTCCCGGAGAGAATGGGAACCATGGAGACTCCGTGACTGTTTGGTCATACGGTCTGATTCTACCACATTCAACGTTGTCTCCCGATTCGAAAACTCCTTCAACTTCGAGTCGGAAGTCCGTCATCTGTGTACAGAGATCTGTCCTTATTCCGTCCTTCTGTCCGTATCCTTGATTCCAGAGCGAAAGTCCACCTTTTCCGTCAATTATAACTCTTGCTCAGCAAGAAGATGTACAGCAAGAACGAAACCAATACTCAGAAGCTTTCGGCGTGCAGTGTATAATTATGATGCATTCAGCTAATTTTAGAATTCCACATCACATTGCTCATTCTCCGCCCTTGAAACTTTGACCTTGCTGTGAGAAACTATTCGTATTTTTGGGTAAATCCGTGAATTTTGAACGCAAAACGAGTTTGACCGAAGCTCTTCTGGCCGACATTTGGTGGTCGTTTATCAAATTAGGACTCGAATCATTGCGAGCATTCAAAGGCATTCGGGGGTCTCAGTGAGCGCTAGCACTACATACAAGGGTCACGGGTATTCGGCTTCGCCGTTCTCCCCTGCTTTGAATGAAACGAGAATCGAGGAAATCTCCAGAAGCGTAGCCCACTCATTTACATTTCAGAACTCGCATGCAGTTGTTCCATGTTCCTGTGTACAGTGTTGGGCATAGTCATAGTCATAACTATAACTATAACTATAGTCATAGTTATAGTCACAGAATTCTGTAACTATGACTATAGTTATAGTCACAGAATTCTGTAACTATGACTATAGTTATAGTCACAGAATTCTGTAACTATGACTATAGTTATAGTCACAGAATTCTGTAACTATGACTATAGTTATAGTCACAGAATTCTGTAACTATGACTATAGTTATAGTCACAGAATTCTGTAACTATGACTATAGTTATAGTCACAGAATTCTGTAACTATGACTATAGTTATAGTCACAGAATTCTGTAACTATGACTATAGTTATAGTCACAGAATTCTGTAACTATGACTATAGTTATAGTTATGACTATGACTATGCCCAACACTGCCTGTGTAGAGCTCAGGAGTTCAAACATCAATCATTTCGGACCCTCCATCTATCCATACCAGTTGATGGATATACGTATAGCCGGAACCGCTCACAGGAGACCCCTCGTGAAGCCAAAAAAAGTCACTTGTATCCGAGTGTCTCTTGAATTTGGGGCTCTGGACATGTGATTGTATGAGATCAGGGAATCGAGAAGTTCTCTTATAAGCGGATTTCTCTCTCAAAAGTGAAATCCGCCGCACGAGAGTTGATTGACATCAAAACGAAGAATTGAAATCGGTCTTTCCTACGTATGCAAAAGTCTCTTGTGAGCGCCTTCGACTGAAATAACGATGCCTGGGGATTCAAGCTCACATCGTGATTGGTCGAATGTCATCAATGTGGCCGATATTCGATCATTTTATCAATGGACATATGGAGAACGAAAAATGAATAATGCCTGACCTTCCGAGCTCTCTTCATGTGGCTTTCGATCTCGGACTGTGTATCAATTCTCGGAGTGACGTCATTCGGGTATCGGAAGTACCTCAAGTATAAACGATAAACTTTGCGATGAAGACTAATTCAATAAATCATCTCTACGTCTCTACTTGACTTCTAATTACGCAGGATGGTATCGAAGCTCACTGATATGAGAATGCATCCTTGGCGTGGCTGAAGTGCTCATGACGAGCAGCGTGAGGTTTGATGTCACCGTAAAATGCTATCTTTCAGCTACTGAGCGTGTGAAGTGGGCGCCGGATATGCACCGCATATAACCCGATATCACGATGGGCAAAGGGCACGCGTTTGAGATTATTTACGTCTCTAGTTTAGGCTCTTTTGAGCCTCTCAACGAGACGAAGCCCCTGGAGGTCACCTCACCGAAGCGAGTACTGAGCGAAGTGCAAATAGCCAAAGTGGTCTCCTCTGTTCGCCACAGCAGGTGATCAGCTGGCTTTTAGTGGCTTCCATTGAGATCTGCATTAAGGGCGCGGGACAAACCGTCCTTCCGGTCAATCCGCTTCACTGTTCCCCGTCGACCATTAGACAAACGGATTAACGAATACATCTCGCATAGATGGAGGCAGCGAAGACTCGAGAGAAATGCGTCGCAACAACTTTAGAGGCCAGTGCGGAGTTTCGTGGCATTTGTTCAATGTTGTCTATCCCATTTGAGAAGTATCATCTAGAACGCTCTCCTGGCCGCTTTCGGTATCGAGCGATTCTTCGACTCCGTAAGTCCGGTCAGGGATCGAATCACTCGGAATTCTTCTTGAAGCGATGTCATCATTGCGGAACAACTACCGTTACGCCTCCTCTTGCTCTTTTGGAAACGTCATCTCTGAGTCTCTGATGTCTCGACTCGAACCGGAGCTCATGTGTTTGAAGAGACTTGAAGAAAAGTGAAGGCGAGAGAGAAGGAATGAAGGGCTTGTCAGGCAGCCTCAGAATAAGCAGTCTGCAGTTTTGAACACTAAGTGTTTCTGAGGTTTGAGTTCACTGAAAGCTGAGACATCGCTCCCGGGCCTCATCGATTCTCCGGCGGCTCGCTCGTCTCTGCTCCTGAGGAAAAAGAGGCGGACGCTGGGACAGCCATGCAGGCGAGGATCCCGGGCCTGGCCTCGTTATCTCAGGTTCCATTCTAACTCTTGTAACCCTCTTACGATTCCTCTCTTCCTCCAACCTTTCCTCCTCTTATTACTTGTACGAATTTCCGCTCGGTTACACGGAAGACGACATTGTTCTTCCAGAGCATAAGTGAACGATGTATCGGACGTAGCCGAACGTTAACGACGAACGTGTCTGCGCCCTTCCTGACCCTCGTGTGGAAGACTAAGCGATCGAGTATACGAGGAAAGGAGGCCAGGACCCGTCAAAGATCAAGCGCTTCCAATGCTTCACGCTGCCTTGTCCGCCTATTGCTTCGCCACGTCATTCTGATCCTTCTCATCCCCTCTTCCCCCTCCCCCCGTGCGTCCCTAAGATCTCGACGTTAGCTGATGCTCTATTCTGATCTGTCAAATGCGCCGTACCAACACCCAGGGTTCCTCGTGTACAGCTCAGTTCTCCGTAGAGGGACGCCTCGTACACGCGAGATACATTTAATCAAGAACACCGACAGGTCGACAACGACTGTCACTGCCCTCGAACCCGTACGTGACCGGTTCTTAACTGGCAAACGATATTTGAGTCCGAGTGGGATTGGCAGTGCCTGCAACACTCGAGCGGTACTCGGACAACATTGACTTTGGTTAGCGACCCTTCGCGAGCCGAGCCAATGGCATCCTGATTGGTTTTTTTCCGTAGCGTACACCTTATTGCCGGACCGTTTGCTCGTCTATCCATCCATTCGTCTGTCCGACCGTCGTTCGTTCGGTCGGTCAGTCGGTCGATCTGTCGCCCGGTCAGCCGTCAGTCTGCGTCGTCGTGTCAGGCCGTATTCATTTGCTTCTCTCGGTCCATCATTCGCTCGCGACCGGCTAAGCTGCTCTCAACGTCCTACTTAGTCCTGATCGTCCCAAAGCTTCCCTTCGCGACTGCTGCGGCGACAACGGATGAGACTGAAAGGACGGTTTCATCAACTTTTTTTCAATCCGTAGCTGCCATTGCACGTGTCGGGATTCGTCGCAGTCTACGAGCTGCGTCATTGTACACAACTAACGCCGAACTCTGCGGAACCGTCTTAATAGCCAGACTCGCATTCCACTGACAATAAATATCACTAATTGAACACGATAGGTGAAGTTGACGAAACGCATGACCTATCGGCTCTTTTCCTTCTTCGCAGAAGAGGACATGGAACAGGTTTGCAGCAACTACGTACGAGTGAAGGAGCTTTTCTCACTCCGACTTGAGGCTTTCAAGATAATATTCTGGAGCGAAGTCGGCGTTCGAGCTCTTAGGCCTATCCTTAAGTGGCATGACCAGCTGTCACTGATTGGGATGTCAACGCCATGAAGTCTGCTATCAAATTTGATTTGTCACCCACTCCGACGGATTTCAGAGAAACTGCCAATAATGACGACGTGATGTCGACAGCTCGGAGCCGGAGGAGAGTTGCAATGGCTGAGAGAGAAGTTCGCTCGTGACTTGATGAAGTTATCAGAGAAAATTTGTTCTCGACTCTGGAAAACTTTGAACTCGAGCTGCAAAACTTGTTGTCGTCGTGTTGTTCACCAGGACTGTTTCCAGCCAGGCTGACGACAGGGCTCACCTCTTAGCAATCCTGGTTGCCCAACCACGCCCGCATCGGATGCGTAATAACTTTGAGCACGTGGCGACCTGACGAGTCCCCAGCGCCGCCGTCGCCTGCATATCGCAAGGGTCACAGACTGCCTCTTGCGTATCCTCGAGGGTGACTCTCGCGTTAAACGTACGTCATCCTCTCATGGGCGCTCTTAGTTAGCTTTGCGGAGCGGAGAACTTTTTGATCAAGCCTCGGAGATCGTTGACGAATTTTTCCTCTCTTGATGAAACGGGAAACGCTTCGCGCCAGCTGTTCCGAGGCGAAATGTGCGTGTGTTTTTTTCTCGCCTTGGAAAAAATGGAGAATTCGTTCTGCTTTCAATATTCACAAAGCAGAAGGGTGTGCCGTCGAGGGAACTGTTCTAGGGTGATCTCGTGTAAAATTCACAATCTTCTCATTCCGAGATATTGCGTTTGCCTGGCCAGACGGGAGAGTAGGCGTCGGCCTCTTGCACACCATCTGCGTAGTCCCAAGCCGATGAGCCGAGTTCGCCGACGGTCAGGCCGTTTGCTGCCGCCTGGCCGTCGTCGTCGTCGTTGTTGTTGTTCGCAGGAGGAGGAGGAGGCGGCCACGGGGGAAAACGAAACTCAATGGAGGTGGACTTATTACCGGCTTTCTCGAATGCGACCGTGATCAAGCTGGCGGTCTCCCGGAAGACTAATTCCAGAGTTTGATTGCCACCAAGACTAACTGAGAATTTGAGAGCTCATTCTCGCGGCTCTCTGTTTGACGGAAGCGTCAACTGGCGTTCCCTTTACCAATTCTCATTCCCACCCGCCCTCAGACGAGTCCCGAAACTCTTTCGTTGATTTGGTTTCGTGTGACTGAGCCTAGGAGGTTATTTTCGAACAAAATGACGGATGGACCCAAACGATCGCGATCCGATCGGCGATTTTTCGCTCAGATTCCTCGGTCAGTGAGCTCCCGATTCGGAGATCGGAGCAGCCTGATGCAGAGGAGCTCTCGTAGAGCACCAGAGGAGGGATTTTTTTTATCGAGATCTGGAATAGAACTCATTTGCCTGCCTTTCGGGTAGCTTGGTTGGTTGCTTCTATCAGAAAGTGCGAAACTGAGGAGATCTCCGTTCCTTTGTTAAGATGCAAATAGATCGAATGGGGAGATGGCCGGGGGAAGGGGAACGAATAAGAAAGAGAATTTGTTCCATTACCCTTATGCCGATCCGTCCGGCAGAATACGGTTCACTGAGACGAGTTCTTCTTTCCTTAAGGTACCCAGAGCTCGACGTATAACTTGTTGGAAAAGAAGAGAACGATTATTGGGTTCCCTTCGCATCGTCGGGGATTTCGTGGTCTGGTATAGACTTTCATAGTTGGATGTTAGTTTTCATCTCTTGAGAAAACATGCTTAGCAACTGAGATCACGTCGGGGTCGAGATCTTCTTCCTGCTCGACTCCTGAGAAATGTGATCGCAAGGCATGACTCCCTATATGATAAGACCTGACGGATAGATTCGGCTGTTCCTGAGCAAATAATCATCGCCGTACATAAGTATCGCTCATTTTTCCAAAAATTAGCTAATATTCTCGATTCGGCAAGGCGGACATCACAAATACAATGGACCCTGAACTGTTCCCATGTGCTATTGTGTCTCACGTGGCTGCAGGTCTCCAAGGGCGGAGCGCTGGACATTGATCATGGGCCGCTCAAGTGAGTCGATTGGGTCATGTAACAATCTCATCTGTTGAAAGTTTCAATCGTTTGTCATCACCGAACGGACTCAGCTGGTCACATTTTCTTCAGCTCAAGCAAGAGGAAACCAGGTTCATCGATGCACCTGTCAACCATGAAAAGATGGTTTTCCAGATCTTGGAGTAAACTGGTGTTGATCGATTTCAGATGCCATCATTCAAACTTTCTAGAAGATCAATCGACTCCGAAAATCAGCGTAACTTGGACTCTGTTGTTGCTGAGGAGCGTCTTTTATTCTCAATCTACAGAATCAATTCCCTCGCCCCTTGTGAAGCTGGATCTGCGCTCACATATCGGGTGATGATTGGGTGCCTAGAGTGCCGGTTGAAACACGTGGGAATACCGGGGCGTCTGGGAAGAGTAGTCTCGAAATTTCGGAAGAGTTCAGACTTCACGATGACGACGCCTTCGTGGAAAGCTCATCCGAGGAAGACAAACAAATGGAATGAGTCATCATTCGTATTGAACTCTGTTCAATCTCTATTTACAAGGCAGTAACGGTTAGTGTTGAAGTGACGAACGATGCTCCGTCATCCAGCCGTCGGCGTTTCCTCCGAACAAGAAGAGCTCTTCAACTAGCTCGCATGCATTCCGCCCATTATTTTCCTCATTCTCAAGTTCTTCTAGAACATTTCCCACAATATTAGTGATGGACTTACCGGAGCGCGAGTAACCGGCAAACTGGGGTATCCTATGATCGAAGCTTCTTCTTTTCTTCCACTCTTTCTCTATTTGAATATTCCTGCACTCTAATCCTGCCTTGGTCGATCTGCGATTCCGACCTATACCAACACTGAAACCACGAGTAGGGAACCACACAACTACGGGATGAGAGGTCGTTTGCTGTTCGAACGAAATTCCAGCGATTTGTCGTAATCCTCTAGAAGCGGCACAAGCTCAATGAGACGCACACACGTCGGTTGTTAGTACGTTATAATAGTGACAAATACACGTCGAATTCCATGAGTGCTTCGGAGCAAGATGCGAAACGCTACTCCTGGGGAGAATCAGCAGGAGCTGAAGGAGAATATACAGCAACACGTGGTGATGGAAAGGGAAAGAGGTCCTTTCTGAGAGAGAGAGACTACAACAACCGCTCTCACTAGTCGTCGTTCTGCGAGACGTTTCCGCTAGCTCAACCGACTCTTCCACCCAGGCTGAGAAGACTCCCGTCAGTTTTGAGCAAGAACCTGAGAAGAAGAGCTTCGAGCGGCAGAGCACTCCGGACCGAGGTGGTCTCGCCCTCTTTTTCTCATTGTTATCCTATCTACCTTCAGCTCGGGTGTCCAGCGCTTTTTTTCTCCCTCGGATAGCGACGTTGTCCGCTTGTCTCGAGAGTCCTCACTCGAAACTTCTCGAATTGTTTTTCCTCTTCTCTGCTCCAACCGTTCGGTCTCGCTGTTTGATATGTTGTAGCATCATGTCAGAATTCTCTTTCGTTGGATTGGCCCTCTCTGTTCCGATCGACTCAAGCATGAAAAACAATTCCTCGACCGCCAGCATTTTCAATAAGTTCCGACTCCTAACTAAGAAGCAATGCCAATGTTTTTACAGACTGTACCAACAACGCTTTCAGCATCCTCGGACCTGTGCTGAAGTGTTTCTTCGGATTTGAGTTCCAGCACTCATCTACCGCTTTTTTTTTGCTGAGGGCGGCGATCGAAGCTGAAGGAATCTAACGCGCTGTCAATACGTCAAAGTTCATCTCCTTCCAAATGCGATAAAAGCCCAAGAGCTCTCTTCCCTGGATCTCGAGACGCTCTGGTGACACGGCGATGTCAGTGGCCGCACACTACTTAGGAATTCTTCCAGCTCCACCCGTTCAGCTGTTCAGGAGACTCGCGGGAACTCGAAGATCTGTTCCAATGTTCTGAACGATCCTTATCCAACAACGAAACAATCAAGCCGTCATTCGATTGGATTCTGCAAACAATTTCTAGTTCATTGACCTCGGATTACGGATCAGGATTAGCGGATCTCCGGGAAGTCGAAAATTCCAACTTTCCCGAGTTCGGGCAAAGAGTCTGAGTCTCCGAAGTATGGCGCGAGAACCCACTTACAACCACGAGATGTGCTCTCCAACGAACTAGAGGAACTCCAGTTTATTCATAGCTTTAGGCGCGGAATACATTACAGTAACCGCGCTTACCGAATTGGTCGCACTGAGGTCAAGTGACTTGTTCGGTGCCCCGGGGGTTCGCCTCTAGAGACCGAGAGCCCCCTGAGAGACTCGCGAGATCTGAAAACAAGCTCTGCCGCAATAATTAGTTTCTGCTGCCAAGATCCTCCTCGAGCAGTTCAACCTCGCGGACCGCGTGTGGTACTGAATTTCCGTCGAGTAGTTCGTACGAGGTCTGACTGGTTAGACGGAATTCGTACATGCTGGTCCAATATCGGTGCCCAAGTTCGAAAACACTCCTCCCCGCCCGATAGAATCAGTCGGTGATGGACCACCGAAATCCCTTCAACAACCCGCCTAATCGGAGGAAATATGATCTACATAGATAATTGTAAGACGAGTCGACCCGAATCATCGTATCGACCGCTTATTGGGATCAAACTGGGACAGTCCCCGAACGAAACGAAGTGCTATTGTTCGAACACGTCAATGGCGACACCGCGTAAAGGGATCACCCGCGTAATCGAGAACGCCTTAGAGAGGCCTCGAGTGATGATTTCGGCTAATCTGTCGGGACCACGCATTAACGATCTCAAAAATACGGTTGCGTAGCACTTGGGTCATCGCCGCTGCCTCGCAACCAAAACGAGGATGCCACGCCGTTGGTTACGTTGCCGCATTTTGCTAGATAGAATTCAGGAAAATTGTTTTCTTAAGTTTCTGACGGTATCTGAGGTCCTAAATCGGAAAGTATCTCAATCACTACTCCTCCGAAACTTCCTGAAAACTACAACTTCTCCTTGACAGGTTGTGAGCGAGTCAAAATCTGAGATCTGATACGAGCAATACTAGCCATCCAGAACATGTTTTCCTGAAACTGTGCAAGCTACAAAGTTTCAAACCCGATCATAACTCTAAGCCTCCCTGGGAACTTGCTTTTGTTTCCTTCATCTCTTCTGGCCAGAATGAGAACAGGAGCTCGATGAGCACAGGTCTTAAACTCTGTATGGATGTGACACATCGGAAATAATCGAAGTCAGCCAGGCGTTGAGCCACCGAAGGAATCGAGAAGCTCGGCAAGCTGAGAACGGGTTTGCTGACTAGCAGCCAGCTATCTAAGCGGAAACAATGGAATGATCGGCCACCGATCCGAAGCCCTTTTGTGCTGGATTGTCATGTGTGTGCAGAGGAATAGAGGCTCAAAGACGCGAAGGATGGGATTCAGTGGAAGTGCGCTTGCATGTCTGACGGTGCTTTGAAAATATGCAGGCCCTCGGTGTCGCTCAGAAGGAATCTTCCGATATCTGCATTGTTGATTTCCTTGAAGCTTTCAAACAGTTTTATTGGAATTCCAGCCTCATTAGTGATGATTGAGAATCTAGCTGTAGTGATCGGAAAGTTAATATCCTCCTCCTGGAAACAGGAACAGATGAAAATAAACAAAAGTCCCTGTCGAGGGCGAAAGCTCAATTCACTCCAGTGCGAGACGTTTTGAAATCCGAAGCGTCGGTCTCGTAGAGGATTTCAATGACTGCCTTTCGGGTGCCTGTTGTGAATAGCGAACGAGTTTGTTTCTAGGCCTCCCATTTGTCTGAGCGATTGTCACTCGGAGTCCCTTCTTTTGAGTCTGTATGCAGCACTCGAACAACAGTATTCTGCAGACTCTTCTACTTGACTTTCGGAAGCGCTCGTTATCGGTTGGCATTGTCTTCGTTGACCTAGCCTGTGTAGTGCTGTCAAGGATGATGTTCTTGGAATCGTTGTGGAGACGTCTGAGCAGAGGAAGTTTCCCAGAGTTTGTGTCCTGCCTTTCGGAAACGACGATAGTCATTTCCGTCTTAACGGACAATCCTCCTCCCAAGAGAAACGCAAGCGACGGGACTTAATTCCTTTTACGAGCTCTGGAGGATCTTCATATTTCGCGTTTCGCGTCGCGACTACGTCATGAGGCTAGTTCTGGATTATGAGCTCGCTCTTCAGCTTTTGCCATGGAAAACGAAATTCGATACCGGTATTCGGTCTGACAATGCGCAGAGCACTTCGAATGAGTTTCCGAATACAACTTTGACGACCTGGCACTCTCGCGAATGTCTCCTTGTTTGGTGCCGTTCTGGTAACTTGTGTTGACCTTTTCCGGATATCTCCTATTGCAGACCTGAAAGGCATACTGGGTACGGTTCTGGAGAGAGCAGAAGCCGCAGAGTTCAGCGACTAATTCGCCAATGGAGGAGGGTTGAGTGCTGAGACATAGGAGAAATCATTCAAACGAGGCAGCGACCTGGACCCCGTTGCCACGCTTACTTCACATGTGAGTACTTGTGAATAAGCGGGAACAGGCGCGGTATCTAGGGTATCGGAATGGGATAGAAGTTCGAACTCGTTGGATATCTTATTCGTTATTGTATGGATGCGCGGAGCACTCTGAATCTGTGACCGAGGATCACAACCTATACTATATATTGGGTTGGACGAGAGGTGTACAAACGCGACATTTTGTGTGGTCCGCGAGGGCATTTTCATGTTGTTCTCCGATCACGAAATAATTGTCCTTCATTCTCGTTCCGTTTATGGGTTGTGTGTGACAGATATCCACTTTGCTGCATTGCCACTAAATGCTGCAATTGAATACTTTTCCGAATCTCTGCTCTCGCGCTATGAGACATATGTATCTCTTCGGCAGTTCCTACAGCTGTGAACAGAGCTTCAGTATCACGAACCCGAACAGGTCGAGGCTTCGTCCGAGAATGTCGGTTTCTTCTCTCGGAAATGTTCATCGCATGGGTACAACCAAGATGGAACCGCTGATGTAGGAAACTTCTCAATGGTACATTTTGCAACAAGCCCATCTCACTCAATGAGCAACCGCAATCACAGTTTTTTTTACCTGGCTAAAACCTGGCCCGAATTTGATGTGGCCCGCCGAAAGTTCCAAGCTTTCAAAGTCCTTGAGAGGTCAGATACCCCTGGGTTGGACTATGGTGTAGGAGACTCCAGACTTCTGACACAAAATAATCAGGTCGAACACTCTCATTTGATAGTAAGTGATCTGTGATTCACTCACGACTCTGGAACATTGACATGAACCAGAGCCAAATGGTGGTTCCAAAGCATTCACATCTCACGGGAGAGGATGCGCGAAAACAACGTTTTACTTAAACTTTCCAACGCACGAAAGCGGAATGTAACACTTGTGACTCAAAGTTATTACTTAAGTCCCAAAGATGGCAATCTTTGTTGACATTATACTTGATCACTTGACCGATCTATACGACGCCAGAGACGCCCTCCGGTCGTAATCAGCTGGAAGTTTCGACGGGGATGGCTATCGACTCAGAGAAAAGAAGAGAGAACAGAATCCCTCTTCCGCCGTGATTTATTCGAATCATTCTGAATTTTGCTCATTGTTGCGGGTGGATCTCTTTCTCGCGGTGCTTTGACATTCTGTTGTTTAAATCGTGTTGTCTTCATTCGGGCTCGCGATCGTCGACCTGGGTGAGAAGGTGGAGTGATTTTCGAATCCCATCGGCTCAGTCGATTCGCTCGTCGTTGCAACAGATTGGTGCCGGCTTCTGCCAAACGGATTCCTTTGATGGAAACCGTACCTGTGGAATGGTAATCGCGAGTTGTTTTCTGCCGGTGGTTGTAGGGAGTTCCAAAACGATTGGGACGAGTGGGCACCGTTCCACCGCGCAGGTGCTGGTTTCCCGTCCGGACGTGGTTGGGTGCTTCTCCTGGGTGGTGGTTCTTGATTCCTCCATGGTCGATCACCTGATTCCTTGTTCTTCCGTCCAGGACGCTTCTCCTTGGTTTTCCGAGGATCACGACCCGACTTACGTCCTTTATCGGGTTTCGGGGTTGGCTTCGTACCGCCGTTTTGAGATGGCGGGGGACCTTGCGGGGAGTTTTCTGAGCCTGCTGTCGACTGTGGACCTGGTCCTGTCACTCGATGTGGCTCCTGATCGTCCAATCTACTCGGGACGGGTGCGCTGCGGTCTGTGGTCGCCTCTGGATTTCCGGAAAGTCCTTCCTCTGTGTAAACATTTTCACTCTGTTGACCCACCGTCGTCGAGGCTTCGTTGGCTGCAGTAACGGCGATCGCTGATGGGCCGTCCCGCTCGAGAGCTGATTTCTTCCGCTTCGGGGCTCGGACCTTTTCCTTACCACTCTGTAATCCTAAAGGAGTCATCTCGGTCGTGAAAGTTCCGGTTATTTGGCTGGTTGCCACTATGGGTACCAACGTCGTAGGTCCTTCACTCGTCCAGTTTGAAGAAGGTGTTGTTGCTGTGAAGTTCGTCGTGGAGGCCGTGGTCCATGCTGTTGTGGCATTCGTAGTTGCCATCGTCGTCGCCGTAGCATTTGTGGTCGCCATCGTGGTTGCGTATGTCGTCGTAGCCGCCGTCGTTGTCGCTGTGGTTGTTGGTGCTCCCGTCGTTGTTGCTGTTGTTGTCGGGGCATCTGTCGTTGTTGCTGTTGTGGTTTGAGCCTCTGTTGTGGTAGCCGTAGTTGTTGGTGGTGCCGTCGTTGACAAGGCCGTGGAAGACCGCCCGGCTGTCGACCGGCTTGCTGTTGTTGCTGTCGTGGTTCCGGATGTTGTAGATCCTTCAGTTGTCGAGGACTCCATTGTTGTAGACTCTTCAGTTGTAGACGCTTCAGTAGTAGATTCTTCAGTTGTTGACGATTCAGTCGTTGTGGAATTTCCCCGCCTGGAATTTTCAGACCAATCGTAGGAATATTTTCATGTTGATCTCAGTTCTGCCTAGTGAATGAATTCTAGTTCGAGTCGATCTCTCGGAGAGAAGTCTATATGTACATCATATTATCAGCGCGCGCAGCACATGATTTGGGACTTACTCGAACTTCACTAGGGGCATACAATAGCCCACATTGATATACGACTGACCCATCATGCCACGGATTCTTTGCTGACATGGGTAAGGTCTTACACGCGCCAGACGAACTCCATTGTAGATATATGTGTCTTCGAACGGCACGGTTACCTGTGGGAGCAGGATCATTTTTCAAATCAAGGCTTGTATTTCAACTTTGTTGACGACGAGTTTTTCGAAATCGAATAGGGATGAACGTCGCTCAGAGACTCACCTCAACCCTTCCCCCGGGTAGAAGCCGTGTTTTCAGTATCCGAGCCAGAGGTCGATTGATTGGAACTAAATAAGCTGAAGGAGTGCAAAAAACTGTTAGGTATCGGCAGTCATGCTTCCCGTTTGCTCAATGCCCCTGAGACCTTGCTTCCCTCCACGTGACTGAATTCGATTGTGTCCTAACGTGGTTGCGCATTGGTGATACGAGTGTATGCGACGAATGAGCGAGCATAATCTTCACTCCCTCACGACTCTAGGTTTATACTCATTGTCAGTCCCGAAGAAGTACATATTTTCAAAAAAACGGGACCCATCTTGCACCTGAGTCGAAGAGAACATCACTGGGGGTCTTCTTCTCGGTCGCAATTGGCTCTCTCACATCGAGAAGAATGCAAACAAGAACGTATCTCTCAACGATTCGCCTCTGGAACGTTCTCCTCGGCAAACTGAGAACCCATCCTTTTGAGAAGTCAATCGCGAAAGAACACATATGGAAAGAGGGGAAACCTGGATGACCACAAAATCGAACGAGTGACAGCTATCTCTAGACGCATCCTTTCGAAAATGGCTGTCTTTCGTTGGTTGCAAGTTGCAAGGTAGCGTCCTTGGAGTCCGCACCGCGAGATAGGTTCTTGTGTGAAGCCACAACAGATGGCGAAGCTGAACTGGTGAAGACGCGTCAAAATCCCTCGTAAGCCTGGACAGATCTCAAAGACCAAAAGACCAATTGGATCGAAGCAAACAAATTCAACAGTCTGACGCCGTGAATTGAGCTGTCAAGCAACGGAGCGACCGACCTAAAAGTACATACCTTGTGTATGAATCGTGCTTTGAATCAAAATTGCAAAGTACGCAAGAACCTGCATAGCGTTAAACTGTGGTCGAGCTGAACCAAACTTGACAGAACATTTTAGAAGAGCAGGACTACGCGGTGTCAACGGGTCTGATTGTTATTTTTGCTTCTTGAAAAAATCGACGCTAGACGATCTGCGCCAAAATTTATCGCTTGATTCCGTGACCAAATATTTTGTGACCTCGCTCCTTCTATCTGCTATTTAACCAATGTATATTTTAAGGTAGATCTGAGCCACGCAACGGAAGCTGTCGAATTACACGGAACAATCCGTTCGAACTTCATTCAGGCCCTCATGGTGTTCGGCTCGAGGTCTCGAAACAATTCAATCATTTACTGCGTCAGTCCTTCGTGTCACTTCTCCGTGTTGTTGGTTTTCCCTTGTTTTGTTCAATCACTCGCCGAACACCCAAGGTTCTCTGTAGACGATTGGGTCATCCCGTGCGGCTTCAGTGTGGAGGGGAAAACAGTGAGTCCGCGAACCTCCAAATTTCTAGTTTCTTTCCTGTTTCTCACAGTTTATTCAAAAAGAAGTGTTCTGCGCCGTGCAGTGACAGTCAGCTTCAGAATCTTCTACAAATAGTTTGTTCAACATTTCTGCAGCTTGGTTCTCTGCTTTCGGAAAATCCGTTGCTCTCTGAAAGGGCCGTGACTTCTTGTCGAGAGTGTTTGAGAATAGGAAGTCAAACTTCTACCCGAGCAGCCTTTGCCGCTCCTGAAGCCAGGAAGCCAAACAGGCAGCAGAACGTGAGTCATCAGATGAATGTCATCTTGTGACGCGATATTTCGTTGAGTTGACCGTGGCCGTCGAGATTCGTCCGAATATCTATACATATCTCGACGGATCGAGCAGATTGATCGAAAATCTGTGGAGTGGAGGCAGGTAAGTTGCTGATATGGACTGGTCGTCGTGGAATCCAAACATCTGATCGGCTCATCGTGGAGTTTCTTCAACATTATTCATCATCGATCTTGATCTGAAGTAATGAGAATCCTGATTTTGCGCGTACTTGCAGACAGGTGCTACACGTCGTGAACGGCCGCCTTCAATGATCTTTGGTTCTCGCTGCGATTTTGACTTCGGATTTGAAAGCGGCAGCCGCAGTAGCGGGGGCAGCAGATGTCGTCGAGTCCAACATTGTAATCGTGGTGGTCGTCGTCGTTGTCGTCATCGACTCTGTGGCTGCAGATGTTGTGACGTCCCCTCGGCTCTCTTCTGTTGCGGTTGTCGTGAAGCTTTCTGTGGAAACCCGCGGAGTTGTGGTGGCGCTCGTCTCTGTAGTTTGTGCTGATGAGGTTGTTGTGCTCATTGCGGGACTATTTGTTGTTATCTCGAGGGCTGGTCCGGTCGTCAGATCGGCTGGAATGGCGTCGGTGATCTCTGCAGTTGCTCCACTCACGGTCGTGACTTCAATCGGGGGCTCGCTCGTTGTTGGAGGCATTGTGGTCCTTTGTTTCGTCGTTCTCCTGCAAGATTGCAATGCCTCTGGTAAGATGAGATCCTTACCAAAAATAACTCCCGATGATTGATACCCGAATCGACGTTAACGGAAGGACTAATAGCCGTGAGCAGGCCTGACCGATTCGTGGTCGAACTGAATAGACGGGGTCGCTTAGAGCAGGTGGTTCGCTCGGGAAACAAAGAGTTGCCGGTTGTTTCGAAGTGAGCGAACAACCGTCTTTCCCCCGCTTTGATTACGATTTGGCAACAGATCGCTTTTATTAACTTGGCGGTCGGTAATTCCGGCCTGCTGGCTGATTGTTTCTCTGTGAACCTACTCACCGGTACCAAACGATTGGTCTGCAATAGCCCATCGTGTAGAACTCCCGGCCTGCATTTACTTCGAGAATCTTCTTCTTGCAATAGTACGGTCTGACCCGGGCTACTCGTCGGCCGTTCCTTATGAACGTGTCCTCGTACGGCACAACAATCTGTCATCAAACAAAATTTCCAATCAGTTTCGTTCAGCGAGCTCGATCGATTGGAATGATAATTGTTTTTTTTTATTCATGTTCGATCGGCACTTCAGATAGAGAAGAGCTTTCCGTGAAAGGTAGCCAAGAGTCGAACAGGTTAGGAGAGGCTAACGTACTCTGAGTGCTCCTGAAGGAAGAACTCTGCTTTCGAGGATCCTTGCGTAAGGACGTTTTTCGGTTGCGTTCCTCTTCCTCTTCTTTTGGTCCGCAGTCGTAACGGGAAGTAACGTCACGACTGCACAAAGAGAGAAAAAACGTAAACACGGGGACACGCTCGTTATTCGGCTCTGATTCATATGCTCCGTGCTTGAAACGACTTCTCGTTTTTTTTTCTCTAGGTCTCTCTCGAAAGCACGGCTTATCAAAGATAATTGGCCTTCGACTTCAGCCTCGTGCAGTGCTGCTGAGCCAGATCAGGCAGAACTAATAATGATAATGATCGCATAAAACAATAGAGGGAAACCTCGACTAGAAGCGAGCCTACCGCGACCGACGGCAATAAAATCCTAATGAAGCACTGTCTAACCTCCTTGAGAACGTACCCAGCAACGCGATGGAAGCCGAGTACCACATCAGGGCCACCGCACCAAGAAGTTCGACAACGCTCTCACCAGAATACCTCTTTTGCTCAATCAGAAACTTAATCCATTCGCATACTGAGGCCGACGTAATGCTTCTGACTCTTCAAGACAGTCAGTGTGTTTCTGTTCGATTGATGGTTGCTTCCGTGAGAGTATGGCAAGTCGCTTTTCCAATGCAGTTTTGTCAACAGAGCTGTCGGTGAGTGTGCGGCACTGACTTGAGGCGATGCCGTAACGACTGTTCATCGAGCGAATGACGCGATGCATAGAGAGCCGTCGCCACGGCCGCAACGACTCAAAACATCATCAATTCTGATTCGCTTCGTTGCAACTCTTCGGCTTGACAAACCGAGTTCCGAACGAGTGATTTACGATTCGGTGCTTTGCCGAGTCAACACCTCAAATTGTTAACCTCGTCTCTTCACAGCGCGACGTCCCGTCGTTAGCGGCATGGCCATCGTCCAATAAATTCGGGTCAGACGCATTTTCCGCACTCGACCCGACCAAGGACTTAGAACTCAGACGGAATACAGGTCCATAAAAATATGAAGAAACTGTTTTCTTCTCTTTCAGGTTCATTGACTGGAGACTCACTAACAGGAAAGGAATACCCAGTCTTTCTGGAATCGCTTGGAATGCGGGTTTTGGGGGTTCGCAGCACGGCACAGAAGAACACGAGCCGGTTGTGTCCTCTTGGTTGTATCCAATGGACGCAGAGAATGTGGAACATGGAAATCGACAGCTGTGACCGCTCGTTTCGCTTCTGCCAGTCAGTCGGTGAGTCCGCCTGGCAGTCAGGCAGACAGAGGGGCAAGCAAGCTGCGGGACAGTTAGTCATTCAAACGGTGAATCGGTTTGCGACGCCAGCAGTGGGATCCTTGCGGAAGCGAGGCGTCCTCACGACGCAAATGAGAGAAGGAACCCAACGAGCTTGAAAGGAGGTAGAAGGAGCCAGTCATTCGTAAACTCAGTAGGTAAGCAAATTTTAATTGCACCAATCTCCTTCTTCTCCTCGATTCATGCGGGTGCGGGTCGGAGGTGAAGAAGGAGGAAAACGAGGGGAAGGGGAGGGTGAGGAGAGCACGGAAAGCAGGAGTCCTCGATCAGGAACACGGGTCGTAGTTCAACGTCGTCGTTTTGGTTGTCATGTGGAAGGGAGGGTAGGAGGAAGCAGGCTGATAATTGAGTTTCCATTCGAGGAGATTCGAACGAGTCATTGAAGGATGTCGTCCGCGTTCTCCGAGTGAATCCTTCCCGGTAGGCAGCGGGCTGGCGAGCAGAACTAACGAGCAGTCGAACCTGGCACAAGGAGCAAAAAAGGAGCTACATCCAAGGAAACGCAACCAACGCCGAAATTCCAACCTTGACGCCGCCGTTCGAGGCGGTCAGAGACCGAACTCTCCGCTCCAAAGTACCCTCGCGCTACATACCCGCTTTGAGTGCGAGCTCTTCCACCTTTTGCCGGATCGTTTCTTCCGAACGATGATCCCCTACCTTCTGTTTATGAATGCGACGCCTTCTTCGTGTCCGCGAACGCTTGTCTTGATTGCAGGCATGCACCGCAAGCAGCTTGCAAGCCCCTGAGACGAGCGCTGTTCGTCGTCGTGGTCTAAACGCTCTCGTTTCTTCGATATTCTCGTCTTCATCGTTCAGTCGATGAACGATCGGGGCGTCACTCCCCCAACCGAAGATGTGGCCACAGCACGCAACGCTTCGCGTGTACCACTATCACCCAAAACACATACAGAGTCGATGACCGTGCCAAACAACTTCATCATCGACGGGAGTACGACAACCCAAAGTAATTCTCATTCTGGCTTGGCCGTAAGTGGGCTCTGATGGGATCATATTGGTCGTTATTTTGCTCGGACACCTATCCGCGTGCCATCTCGTCGAGCAGCTGGAACATGACAAAGATACATATAACCACTAACGACGCTGTCCTAGAAATATGTTGTGACGCCTGGCTCGGCGGTCAACCTGATCGAAATCGTCTTCTACGTCGGCCTCGTGCGATGTACGCACATACAGAGACAAAAGTGAGTGCTTTCTCTTCCGGGAGTCCGTTGTGAAGAAGAGCTCAGGAGATTCGACGTCAAAGGATAGCCGTTCGACTCTTCCTCCTCCTGACTTTCCGTCGAAACAGTTGCCGTTACAGGTGTGGTCGTCAGAACAGTTGCCAGGTCGTATATTTGACAGCAGTTTGACGATATTCGAGCTGAGTTTAGGGAAGTTTAGGCTTCAGCAGTAGGCAATGAGGGACGGGGATGACGCATGCGGCTGACGGAAAAATTCCATGGCGCTCAGAGCAGGCGATCTGGAGCCGATCTCGGTCGGAGGGCCGATCAATCGATCGATCGTTCGTTCGGTCACATCGTGACTTGATAATGAAACAAATGGAACCTCCCTCTCTGTCGTTTCCAATTACGTTCGGCAGCCGCTGCCGTCCGTTATTGGGGCAGGCTTCTTCAAATTATTTCTTGTCTAGGGATTACGAGTTCATTCAAGAGGAAGAGAAGGATTTCCCCTCAAGAAATAGTTGCGCGAGCTCTACAGATGCCGATAGCGGCGTTTCACCGGGAGGGACCGCCGCGGCGGTGGAAAAAAAAGAGGCAAAGCACCGATGTCCCAGCTCTCTGAAGGCCATTTATCTTGAAAACTGTCTGTGGTTCTCGGACGTTGTTTGAAATTCGTTTCGTTGGCTGAGAGGGAGAAACTGGTCTCTTGAGAAAGTTACTTCACGCCTTGCTCAGATCGTTCGCTTCCCTACTTCGAAAAGAACATGGCCTTCGCAAGCCATCGGAAGCGTTTCGCTCACCAATACACGCACCGGAGGCCCTTCGCGGCGAGTGCAACAAGGACCTCCGGAACGTCCATGAAACGAATTGATGGACAAATCGAAGATGACACGCTCTTGATATTTGCTCGCCCAGTTTTGTGTCTTGTCGTCCGTTGCCACCGTCGGTGGTCTTTCTCTCCGATGGTCTCTCTGTCAGTCACTCTATTCCTCTGTCCAGCCAATGTTTTAGCTTTGTGTTCGTCGACGCCGCCGCCGGATTGCGAGTCCGAGGATCTTTGTCTGCGTCCGTCTCCCCTGAGGGGAAGTTTGCGTCTGAAGGAGGGAGAAAGGAAGGCTGGCTGGCTGACTGACTGGGCTCGTGCGTGCTTACGGACGGACGGACGGACGGGAGTGTGACTGTGAGCTAGCCGAGGCCTTTCTTCGCTTTTTCTTTTTGGCCGCTCTTCTTTCCCGGCCGTTTGCTTGCTTGGACGGTCCATACAAAGACCGAGAGTTACGGCTATTGCGGCTGCATGCGAGATCAGATTCGTTTCCCAGCGTAGATTCAATCTCGCTTTCCTGTCTCTGTGGCTATCCATGCAGCTGGCTCGGCTGGTGTGGAAGGCAGGCGGACGACCGGGCGCTCGGTCGAGCAAGCAGGCTAGTCATCCAGGCAGCCAACACAAATTCGTTTTCGTGCCGAGAGAGTTTTGCCTCCAGGGAAACACCAGACGGAGAATTCAAGATTCAAATTTTAGGTGAATAGCGCGCGCACCGTCACTGCATTCGCCACCGCCGCGCCGGTGCTGCAGTCCGCGGCGATGAAGTTCCGCCGAACATCCGGCCAACCGGCTCACCTACATACTCGCGAATGCACGGTCATACACGTGATTGTGAGCCTTCTCTCGTGCAAACAGAAGAGAAAAGCACACGGAATATTGTCAGCTCTGCTTTTCGCACGAATCGTGGAAATCAGGGCCGGCAAGAGAGGGAAACACCTCCAGAGCTGCATTCAGCTTCTTCAGTGAAACCGTAACACGTTTCGCCGATTGGGATGAGCTGCGTCCCGACCAAATTTTCGAGTGAAAATTGGTTCTGAAATGCCAGTTCTCGATCAAGTCATCGGCCTCACTTCCTCTCAAGGAACGTTGCCCCGATGAGCGCCATGAGTAGGTTTCTGAGAAACCCTAGAGCCACGGAACCTATCCGAGGCAAAGCCAAAAACAGCGGTGAAAGCGAACCAACAATCTCTGATATTTAATGTTGCTCCAAGCCGTCGATATATATGATTATAATAACAATGATTCCCGCGTCAATTGCTTCCATCTCGGTATCAGCAGCGGCAAGATAAACATTATTGCCGTTGCTAGCCGACCGAGAGACCCTCCAGCCAGACTGGCTGAGTATCAACCAACCGGTCTGCCCGACCGAACGAACGAACGAACCAACGAGTGCCTGCCTGCCTGCCAGAGAGTTAGCTAGCGTCGACTTAAGTAGATTAGCGGTAGTGCGGGAATGCGGGTAGTTGTTACCGGGAGTCGACTGCGGCCGTTGCCGCCCTCTAACCGCTGCTTGTTGTCCCCACTGTTTCTCTGTTAAAACGTTTGGTTGCTCGTTCCTTCGCTGCAACGTTCTCGAGCTCGGCGATCTGGCACCGTACGAGACGTTCGCCTCTTCCAACCGAAACACATGGAGAACATCCTAACGAACAACGGTGCGATGCCACCTCGTGTCCTGTTGCGCGGGCGCGGCGCCCCTCGTCACCGACTCTAAGCTGAGTCGGCGTTCTTCAGGGATTTGCATTTTGTTCGGCGGTGTGAGTGAGTGAGCGAACGAACGAACGACTGAGTGAGCGAGTGTGACAAACTTTGACCACGGACGAAGGGCACAGTGACGAAAAAGGCGCGTCGTCGGTTGAAGCATAATAGGGCGATTCATTACAACTCGCTCCTCGCCGCGTTGAAAATGGACGCCGCTCGCTCTCTCGTTCGTTCGACCCACGGAGTCGCCATAGCTTGCCCGCTTGGCTTGAATTGCCCCGCGCCCGACCCGCTGGGCTTTAGCTGACTCCGCGTTCGCTAATCTAGCAGTCGACGTCGCTATGAAAATTTTTAACGACGATTAAGCGTTCGCGCCCCGCAGACGCTCCATCCCTGGCGAGGGCGACACCGGAGCAAGGCTCTCATTTGGAGCGCAACGTAAACTCACACCCGGGCTTTATTTTATGGCAGTTTTCTCAGAGTCAAGATCTCAACGCCGGTACGTCAACAAAAAGAGTCTGGAGCTGATGACATGTGCGACTCTACGGCAAGCTACAAGGGGTAATTGTCTTCCGGATTCGAAAGCGACCTGAGGTGATGCAATGGTGCTTCAGCCCATGGTGTGCGTCCTCCGATGATCTTTCATCCACGGAATTTTGTCGTTAACGATCTTTGGAGCACGCCATATTAATGTCAAAAACGGAAGGTTGAATGTCCTGTGAATTTCAAATCGGAAAGATAAACCCAGATAACGATCCACCCACTTCAGACAGACATATTGAGCCTTGAAGCGAGGGGGATTCCTTAACGAGAACTTCGGAGTTCACTGTTTGGCTCAGTTAGCCAAACTTGAGGACGTCCTCCTTCAGAAACGCTCTCTTGAGGCACGAGCGCCACGTTCTCGAAAATATTTATTCTTGAATCCGGGCAGTCATTCGACCGTTCTGATCGGAGCTCTTCTGGAAGAGATAGCCGAGTGACCCAGTTATTCCGTTGACGAACAAGAACGCGACCTTGGCGGGAAAACAAACGGAGTGATGCGGAGCGAGATCCCCCGCTTTCGATTACGGAGTTGATAGTGGATTCATCGCTGTTTCTGGAGGAAAACCAGAGAGGAGCGTTGTTTTGCTTCGCGCAAACAACCTTTTATGAGTCCAAGCCGTGCATCATTTACGACTCTCCGGATCCAGGCAGTTCGGTGTGAGTCCTAGCTCGCAGAATTGTTCTTTGTTCCAGATTTCTTAGATTTTCGCTCAAGATCGCTCCGAAGAGATTTACTAAAGTCGGAGTCGCGTTTCAAACTCTGTTCTGACTAACCGGTTGCAATGAACTTTGGTGGACGCCTCCATACCTACTGCTTCATCCGCGGTTTGCCTAGTGGTCGTGAGGGTGGCGCGCGACCGGATCAGTCCATTATTCGGAGAAAATTCCCAACTCCTGGCTGGTCGGGCGAGGCTCTCGAACATCAGTCGTCGGAGCACGTAAATCTGCTGTTCTCCTGGTTATCCTTCTCCTCTCGACGTCGTTCTCTTTTCCTTGACGTTAGTTCGTCCTTTCTTTGTTTCCGGAGAACCGACGAACGATCTATTGGATGAGTGAGTGGGGCTATTCAACGCGCGATATTCAAAAGTCCATGTGTCCGTAATGCATGCAGCTGTAAGAGAGAACAGTGGTGAATAATTTACTCAGAGAACAAGAGTCAATAAATCATGCGGCCGCCGCAAAAAATGGTCGATCACCTGCACCCCTGTTCTCTCGTTCTCGCCGTCGGCTCATTTCCTCCTCTTTTCTCGCTCTTTTCTCTCGCTTTCCATCGCTTGTTCTCCACGAGCTCTGCCTTTTCAACGGTTCCTCACTCTTCCTCTCTCGGAGGTAGAAGGTCCCCTAACCTAGAAAGAAGGGAAGGCTCCGAAAACTTCGCTTAACCAAAGATTCAGTCGAGTAGCTTGATGCAGTTTCTCGCCACTACACAAAAGAAACACTTTCTTCCCCGATGGCGCAGGTTCTGAACTTGTGCTCCGCCAACGTCCAGAGTTTCGGGTCTCCACGAACTCTTATGGAAGACTCTACCTTCAGTCCTTGTGACAGGATTTCACTCTCACCCCTCTGATTTTTATAACATAAACCCGGAATGTTCTCTCAAGTTTGGTAGTTCACGCTTCCACCATTGTCGACATCCCGTATTCGATCATGGATAACTACAGATAAAATGCTTAAATGGTTATCCCGCCTGTTTCACAAATCTGTCCTTCAACCCATGGAGATGTCAGAGTGATTTACTTCTAATCAACATTTCTCACTTTCCAAGACAGGCACATACCTCAGTTCTCCTCCTGGAATCGATGAAAACGAAGCAACAGCGAGTCGAAACGGCATCCGAATACGATGGAGTTCTAGGTAAGAGCCATGAAAGAAGAAAATGCTCGACCAAAGGCCCTTAAAGTTCATTCAGAGATGAATACGTTGAATCGCAGCTGGTGGAACCAGGCAAGGGCGAGAGGGGACCAGAAAAGAGACTGAAAGAGTGGAAAGTCGGGTTCGCCGGAATCGTTAAAGCCAGATCATCATTATTTGCCGGCTAACTCTCCCGCGGACAACCTCATAACGAGCCTCCACCGAAGCCACCAAAGGAATCTTCACCTAACCGGTGCAGCGTCGGCAGACAATGAATGAATGGCGGCGTCGAAAACGGAGTCGATGACAACCAATGGGCTCGTCTCCCTCCTAGCGGAGTTTCCGAAGGAAAATATCTTCCACTCTCGCTGAGTAAGTGGGAGGATGCTCGGTTGGCCGGAAATGTGGAAAAGCCAACTGGCGGAGTGGGCGGTTGATGGGAAGTTCGGTGATGGAAGACCTCAGCTAGTGAGAGACAGGCAAGCATTGTCTCTCCAATCTAACGCGCGAGAATCCACCTGAGCCAATTTGGTGAGCCATGCGACCAATCTCACGTTTCTCTCTTCTTGCCCTTGATTTGTCCTCCGGAACGCTGCGCAGTCGGCACCAAAATGACTTCTATCCCCTAAATGGAACTTGGTGTCGCTTAATCGATTGTCGGCTCACCGTAGTCGTCTGATGGTGGAGAAGAGAGAAGGCTGTCGCTGTCGCCGGCGTCGATGTGAGATGGCAAATTAAAATTTCAAACCCGGTGAAAAATGGTGCGCCCGCCGTCGCCGTCTAGAATCAACCCGGCTCCGCTTCATGCGTTGCCCGACCCCTCTACGCTGGAGTCTTTTTCGTCCCACTCAGCTCGTTCCCCGATGTCCCCGAGCGAGCTTTCCATCACCTGACTCTTCCCGACTTTCAAAAATTCTCTGTTTGCCTGTTTCCTGTCAGTCCACGCGAAAGAGACGGATGGCAGGCCTCTACAAGCCCCTCCCCAGCGGTGGTGGGGGATCAGTGAGGCAGGTTGACAGGGTATCGAACAACTGTTAGAGGCTTGGATCAGACCGCGGCAGAGCTTCAGTTAGAACGAACCCAGAGACAGAGAGGGATGACTAGCTGTTTGCCTTGTCGGTTAGTTCGTCAGCCATCGGGCGGGCGGGCTGGCTGGCTGGCTGGCAAGCTGGACGGATGGCTGGTAACAGAAGCGTCTAATTAATACAGCAATGTCTTCCATTAATCTGAGCACAGTCAACACTAATGGGTTCCTTTTGGCAGATCAGGAAACTGTGAGTTGCTTTACCCAGTTTTCGCCAAGATCAGCTCTTGCGACGAGTGAACGACGCTTGATAGATGGCCGCTCAGATTGATGAAAACGCGAAGACAGTGCGCGGAAGGATGTGAATTCTTCAAAAAGCAAAACAACTAACTCCACATGATCTAGCACGAGTTTCAAAATGCGCCTCCAAACCGGTTTCTGGGGTTTTTTGAACAGAAAAGAGAGTGCGTTCCTCAACTGACTTCCACTGAGTGACTTGGATGGGAACGCGCGCGCGGACGGAGATATTCAAAATCTAAAGCATAGCGTGGTTTGTTTCTCACAAATCTTTGAAAAGAAGTCAACTTTCGTTGAGTGGACGAAGCACTTTAGTCAGAAAAATCTCATCAAAAAAAGAGTGGGACTCCAGCAAGCTCAGCAACAGTACATACAGGACAGGACTGCGGTGAAAGTGATGGAGGGAGATCCGAAGACAAGGAGTGATTGAGCGAAGATGGACCATGGCCCGCGGAAGTAATAAAGAAGAAGAAAGGAAGGAAAATGCTCGCAGTAGGCAGAAGATAGGATGGATACTCGAATGGATAGATTTGAACGCTCGGACTCGCAGACAGAAATACAGACAATCGGACGGACGAGCCATGTAGTAATCTCGGCATTGATTGGATAGGGTCTTTCCGTACGCATGGCAGTCGCCTTCTTGCATTCCTCTCTTCTCCGCTTACTCGGACTCCATCTAGCTTCAGCCTATTGGCCAAGAGGGACGGATCGGGCCCGATGGGGGACAAGGGGCAACTTTCAAGGAATAGACTCCAGTTAGACAGACTCGGAGGGGGAGGAGGTGTTGGACGAAGGGGGGGGGACTTTCTCTGTCACCCTTCTCCGAGCGGACGGCCGGACGAACGAACGAGGGGTGTCAGAGGCGACAACGGGGACGAGAAGGGCGGCGCGGCGTTATTGAATGAGAGGCTCTTCGCACGTCTTCGGCCGAAAGAGAGCTCGCCTAAGAGGTCGGTGTGCTGGTGGTCCCTTTTCTTATCTCAGCCGGCTCGCTAGCTAGCTGGCTGACCGAACGGCCAGCCGGCTGGGCCACAGATGGCATGCATTATGCATAAGCCCCCACCCTATCCCCTCACTCGCGCTGCCCCTCACCCTTGCGAGCCAACGAGGCCCCCATCGTCGAGCTGTAGGCTGCTCGACGGTCTTTCTTCCCTCCCTCCCTTCCTCTTCCAAGTCCCTTCTACTAAGCATTGAGCCGAATAGAGAGACATATTATTATTACTTTTATTATTAGACGGCGGACGATCTCTGATAGAACCAGTGGATAAGTGGCGGCGCACAATGGAAGTGCGAACGCTCTTTTCTTCCGTCGTGCATTCTCTCCGTCTTCCACCTTTCCGCAAGCCTCCTTCTGCATATTCACGCGAAGCCACCCACGCATACGCGCGCCAAATAAACATCCGCAGAGGAAACGCTCGGCCCGATGTCTGGATGGGCTAGTTGAGTATACACTGCGCGAGTCAGGGAATGAGTGAGTGATTGACGAATGAATGAATGGATGCATGCATGCATGAATGAATGCCGCAAAGGGCGATCGAGGGCCCAGCGGGGCGAATCGCATGAGGGGCCGGAGTGAAGAAGTCAAGAATGAGCACGCTTGGACTGCCTGCTTTCTCGCTCATTACGCGTCCTGACGCAAGCTGCGAGACTCTGATAGTGTCACTCTAAGAATCATGGAGCAGAGTGAGATGCGAGGGTGGATGGAAAAAGCAGAGATCGCTTGACAACTTCTATGCCACCCACCACTATCTTAGCACAGTCTCCATCGTGACGCCGTGAGTTCGGATTTTGAGTCTCGGGAGAAAAACATATTTTGTTGCGTGTCACTCGCTGGAGAGGAAATTCGGGTCGAAATCTACGAATCACTCCCATAGGATCAAGAATATATATTTCATCAATAAATGGCTTGGAATGGGGAATAAGGGAAAAGGGAGGGAGGGAGCCAGCCCCTGGTATCCGTCAAGCTCCTTGCATTGCGGTCATCATCCATCGGACTCGGTCGAAGGTCTTCCTTGATCGCTTCCGATGCGAGATCTGAATGCTGTAAAACTCGACCGTGGAAACTCCATCCGGGCTTCAGTTTTTGAGGTCGTAAGGTTTCATCCTTACGAAACACTGGGGTCTTCCATTTCTTATTTGAGAACGCATAGCACCTGCTTTCGTTTCTCTGAATCTCAGTCATATTCTTCCCCCATCGAGCCTCCGATCAGCTTCGTCGTCGGCTGTCTCCTCCCACGCCTAACGATGGCACAGCGACCGAAAGCCGTGACGGTCTTCCAATGGGAGGAACTCTTCTTTCATGCTCCTTTTCCATCTCTTTCTCCTCAACGTTCATCGAAGTCGCGTTCGTTATCGCCGTCTACGTATGCGCCGTCGCCCGTGTTGGTCGACTTCCTGTCGTTCCTCTAACTAGCTAGATAGTTGTCGGCTCTTTCGCCCGCTCTTTTCCTCGACCAAACTCTCAGTCGCTCGCTTGAGCGGACTTCCATCCCTTCGTTCGACGGTTGGTTCGTTCGTTCGTTCGTTCGTTGCTCCGTCTCCGCTCCCTCGAACGGCTATCGATTGTCATCGCTTCGAGACGTTGGCTCGCCGAGCTCAAAAGTGGTCATCGCTGAACGGAGGACAGGCATGGCGTGACTCAGTTTCATCGGGTTCGTGCTTCATATACGCAGCGACCGTCCAAGCGGTCGTCCGACCAACCGGCCCACCTGACATGCAGACTTGCGGGCAAGTAAGAAGGCGCATCAACGACCGAAAGGGAGGAAGAGTGAGCAGAAACGCCGACTACAAAGACGACTGTTACCTACAACCAGACGACCGCAGCGTCAGCACGGTGCTATCGTTCACCTTAGCAGAAAGAGCTTTCATCATAGAACTCTCGACCAATCAGCTGCGTGACCACTCTCATGGCACATGATGACCAAATCCCATCCAACCCTCTTAGTTCCGGCAGGAAGCTAGCTTTCTTACGAAGCTGACCCTCTCGTGTTCCAATACGAGCGAAAAATTTACTAAAATCATGTCCATGTCTAATTTTCGTGAGGAGTTCTGGCTCAGTGCCTTCGGTTTTTCGCGGGCTCGTCGCGAGACTCGAGAGGCGTTGGGGTGACTCACAACCCTCGCATGTTCGACGAACGGATATTTCAGCGCACGATGTTCGAACGGTCGAGTTAGTCGCTTGACACAAGATCACTGGATCTTTGACTTGTGGACCGACGGAAGATACTCATAAATAGCACATAGTAGTAAATGTCGTTCTTCGACTTACTCGCTTTCGCTGGCTCATAAGTTTTGCGTCGCCTGATCGGTGCCGCCACCGCTTCCTCTCCGTCTATGTTTGTTGGCGCCATCGTCGCTGTTGCCGTTGTTGTTGTTGTTGGGAGGAATCCCTCGATGGCGGCGGCGGCGCACAGTGGGAAATTTCGTCGAAATAGGTGGACGAAAACGAAAGTCGGAATTTCGACTTTCTGACTATTGAATGATATTCTCCGATGCTAGAGGGCCCCCGAAAACACTCCTTTTCGATCCCAAGTTTTCTTCCTATTCTGGGAGAGCTCGCACAAGATGGAGGAAAAATCGCTGTCTGAACCGCCGATTTCCGTCGCTCATCTTCTCAGCGAAAACTAACCTCAATGACGGAACTTCTTCAACGAATTATTGATAATTTTACTTTCTATACCTCTAGACCGAGTTATAAAACCATTCCCGGGATCAGTATTTCACCTTCAGTATTCGGAAAGGGCTCATGCAAAAAATGGAAATTTCAACGAAAATTCGCTATTTTAACCTATGACGGAATCAAGTGATGTCAGATGATGTCAGGATGGGATCGGTCGCTAAACGTAGGTCAGATGGTCTGGTTTACGAGGCAACTCGCACATTCTTGCGGAAATTTGCGGAAACTTTGTTTCAGGCAAAACAAGAATTTACGTTATATCGGGCAAATCGACAGTTGCCGCTCCATGAGGAGTGTAACTCGCCCGGAAGTCGGACGAGAAAAATTGCCTCATGGGAAAAGGGACTCATTCTGAGTCCAACTACCTGATAACGAGGTAGTCGGATCGATCTGACATTTCTTCTGGGAAGCGCCTGAGTGCATTCCTTTACTTGTCTATCCAGCGGCATCTTTACGGTGAGCAACAAGCATGTGGTTCGATACCGCGAGAGCGAGTCCCTTTCTGAAGAAATGGGAGGGACGGCTGACCGGCCAAGTTCGATTGACACGTGCATCCAGGGGCGTATGAAGCATTCTTTGGGGGGGGGGGACCGAAACCTTTTCCCATGCTTTTGGGGGCGGCCCGGAACTGATCATCCTCATCATTACCATACTATGAGCCGGTTGGAGATTTCGGGCGGGCCATGGCTCCCTTGGCCCCCCTGGGTACGCTAGTGCGTGCATCATGGTAACTACCCGTCAGGTGCACGTAGAAGATCAAATCACCCACCTACTCCCAGATTTCAGCGACTTGCTTCCAGCGATTTAGTCGATGTTTTGCAATAGCTTTCGAATCGTGAGGAAGAGTGGCATAGACCACGTCAAGGTGCCATGTCGGAGTCCGAGGAGTGCACTTCAGGATAGCACCAGGATGGAATCGCAAGTAGCCGTCGGGCGCCTTGTGTGAAATTCGTCATTTTACACCTCCAACGGCCTTGAAACTGATTCAGACTCAAAAACTAAGCTTCCAATCTCAATTCTGATGGTCGAATCGGACTCAGGGGGCTCGATTCAGTCTAATACAGGTCTCAAATAATTTTGTCCACCTATTTCGGCAATATTTCCCACTGTGCGGCGGCGGCGGGCAGAGAGGGAGCCCACTCGTTGAGATCGGAGTCACTGCTGCGTATGCCAGTTGTATGGCAGAGGCAAGGACGAGTCAACAAGTGGAGCGGGCATGGCGAGCGGATGAGGCGCCGAGCCGCCGGTCTTAAACTGCCCCAGCTGAGGAAAGCTGTTGGCGAGTTCCTCACAGCATGATGAGCGAGCTACGCCGCCGCCGCCGCCGCTCCACTCACCAGGCGTTTCGACGAGAAACCTATGTACGTAGAAAACTGGTCTGCTCCCAGCAGGGAAGCGAGCGGACAGACGGGCGCCTCAGCAACTGGCCAGGAAACTATTGTCGTAAATTCTTCAAGTTAAATTAGGTCAAAAAGTTTCCGCCGCTGCCGCCATCGCTCGTCGAGTTCCTCGCACTTAAATAAAGTGGCCAAAGGCGCTCGGCGTTCAGCTCGAAAACGACAGGGGCTTCCTTGGGGTTATGGACCTAGGGGAGGGGGGAGATCGGGGAGCTGCATAGGACTCGCTCCTTAGATGAAGCGCGCCCGACCGACCGACTGACTGACTGGCTAAATGCCTGGCCCTTCCGTTAGTTGGTCGGTCGGTCGATGCGTCCGTCGGTCGGTCGGTCGGTCGGTCGATCTGTCGTATGCTTCGGATGTTTGGAAGAGAGGATCTCGGCGCTGAACGGTAGTCATTTAAAGTGACAACAAAGAATTAAGATTCTAATCTGAGACGCAGAGCGGAGAACGGCGCTGCCAGGTCTCCATGCTGCCACGCTTAAACGGCTAACTCCTTAGAGAGGAACTCTTCAAATGCAAATCTGGCGCCATAGCTTCAAGCCTTCGCTTCCTTCGTTCACCACTGCTTCTCCACTCTCTGGTAGCGGCAGCAGCAGCGGCGGTGGTGGTGGTGGTTGTGCTGCTGCTGCTGCTGTCTTCACAACTCTTGTAGCTCTGCACGCTTGCCTTCAAGTACAAACCTTGGCTCTTACTTTCTGATGTTGCCGCGAGTCGACATTGGCAACGCCTCCGCAATGGCATCTATTGCGACTATCACCCCCCCCCCCCCCCCACTCGTCTCCTCCTGGCCGATTCCGACTGTGTCGCAAGGAGAATGTTCGCGGCGAACTTTCGAGGAGTCGTACGACGAAAGCTACCCGCACGGGACAGAGCCGTCGCCGAACGTGTGACGAAGCCCCAGAGAGCCTTCATGGCGTCGCTGGATTAACTACCCGAATCTACTTGTTGAAGGCAAAGGCACTGACGGGTTGCTAGCCACATTCCAAAAGGGTTAAACCCCAAGAGTTTGGCCATCAAAAGGATTTCGGGCGAAACTTCTCGGGCCCCGCGGATCTTGATTTCGCGTAACGCGTCCTCTTCTCCTAAGGTCCGCCGCCGCCTCGGTTTTCACGTCACTCATCAGGCGAGCAGCATCAACGGAACAGCGTTTTGTTTGCAGGGCGCTGATGGGGTCGCCAGACAGAGCGAGAGAGAAATTCTGAAGAAATCTTCAGCCGGTTATACAACTCAAAACTTTTCCTGCAGACCCCGGTTCCATAATAGACACGTTGCGGCCGTCGTAGTCGTCGTGGCGACTGGCAAAGTCTTCGTCGCCCTCATCAACTCGTTCTCGACCGAAGTGAGACTTCTTCGAGAAAGCGCTCGCGAAGTTTGCGACCCGTTGAGTATTCATCATCATCAGCTCCATAATCAAGCGACTAATGTCCCCGGATCGGTGCAGGGCTAACGAGACTGGCGTTGAGCGTTCACCTGTTCTGCTATGAAATATCTTCAGCGTCTTGTCAGAGTCGGGTGCGCCTTCATCGTCGAAGAAAGCTCGAATTCAGCTGTTGAATTGCAGCTCATATGACATCGGAATTCGAATCGAAATGTTTTATCGTTTTAAATTCAAAGAACGCTCCAAATTACTTTGACTGGAGAGGAATTTCGGTCGATCCGACTTCCTCGGGAGGCTTGGTCTATGTCGCCGGTGCCCACCGCACCTGGATCGCTGCTTGAAATCTAATTGTGCGCACCGTTTTCAGATCACGTCATGTCCCTCGAGGTATGAAAAACAACCCGGTTGTGTTTTGCGATGAAGGTCGCACGACGTATTCTCCTCGGCCTCCTGCTTTACCCCCAAGCCCTGAATGCAGTTTTCGCTTTGTATTCTCTTGCGAATTCGCTGCAGCTTTTCGCCGCTCGGCAGCCTGGTGGGTTGGTTGGTTGGTTGGTTGCACGGTCGGCTCATACTGAATGCAGTTTATTGTTGGATTGCCGCGAGTGCGGCACAGCTCAAAAGTCTATTGACCCTTGCGCTTCGAAAATGAAGTCGAATTCCTCATCATTAGCGCGCGTGCTTAAACAATATTCACGCAACCGTCACGGTCGAACGTTATCCAAAAGTGGAAAAAGTCACTCTGAACGACCAGACGCGTTGCTGAACGTTTTTCGAATCGTGTTTGTAGGTGTGTGACCCGCTACTTCCCGCGGCTTCGTTGGTCTCTCGATTAACGACCGAACGAACACAAATGTCGTTGATGTGGAACAACACTTAGCGGGGTACGAAACCTACTTGGGACCCCGCCCTTGTTTTCGTAATATTCGTCTGTTTATTCAAAGAAATTGCATATGAGCAATCGTCCCGTTGCACAACTATTAGGCTCAGAACGAATAGTTGCAGCAGATGCTGTCATCGGGTATCGCTCGATTTCATAATAACAAAAGGCATTACGTGTTCACTTCGAGCTACCGGTGGGTGGCACGACATTCTGAGGAGAGAGATTTACTGGGTAGGCCGACTCGCCGACCTGCTGAGTGAGTGCTTCCACATTCCGAAAGGGATCGGGCTCCAACTGGAGAACCAACAACAACAACAGGAGCAACAGCAGCAGCAGCAGCGAAGCGAAGGAGCGGCAACGACAACGACAGCGGTGACTGATTTCAACTACAGAGTTGTCCTCCCCAATCGATAGGTGTTGCGGTATCCGGTGTGTTGTCCCCCTCTTAGGTTGCTCGCTTGCTTGCTTGCTTACTCAATGGTAGGCTCGGTCGGTCGGACTGGCGGACGATTAGATTAATGGCTCATTTGTTGTTTCCGGGAAGAGGCAAGTCATCGTCAGCGTGGTTGTTGTCCTCGCTGCTGCGGCCGTCTTTTTCCCTCAGCAATTTCTTCGCTTTTACTCGTCTCGCCTGTATACTGTCCACTATGATGTTTACCAAACACGTCGTCGTCTTGTTGTCGACGTCGCCGTCGCAGCCGTCGGAAGACACGCCCGGGTTAGAACGAGAAGGTGACAACGACAAGCTCCGGGAGAAACGGGCGGAGTGCGTGGAGGAGGGGTGGAGACGAGAACTAGGGAGGAAAAGGACAGTACCGAGCGGCCACGACGACAAACTTAACGGAAAGCTTTCAGTGGTTAGAGAGGACAGAACAGAGTAGCGGATGCGTGCATCATGGGCAAGGAGGGCAGAGGAGGGTGAAGGATGAAAGAGCCTCAAAAAGGACGAGGAAGTACTCCGACGCTCCGAGGGGCAGGGAGGGAAACGAAGGGCTAAAAAGGATGAGGAACAGGGGAAAAACGAGCTGAGAACACAGAGACACGGAGGGGGAAACGCCGCATCGGTGAGAGGAACGAAGACGAGAGCAACGAGAGTGGTAGGGAATCGAGCTGGATTGAGTGAGTGAGTGAGTGAGTGAGAACGAAAGAGGAAAGAGCAAGAAGGGACAACGGACGGAGGGACAGAGGATGTACCGGATGTTCACGCGTTCCGTCACTTGGAATGGAGTGGACATTCCATCAGAATAAGTTCCGCACACATCTACTAAAGTGTCTTTCTCCTTACTTGTTGGCTCGGCAACTGCGGATTCCGTCGAGCAGTGGTTTCTATCAATTCGCTCATTTCAGGCTCATTTCTCGTTGCCTCCCTCCTTATCCATCGTCTGATTATTTCCTTCGATTGCTCCTATCCAGTTGCTCTTCTCAGTCACTCGATCGTCTAGTTGTTTCAACATCATTAGCTCTGAACACAAACTGAGCACCTGCAGCTTCAGTTGAGCAGAAGACTCGCCTGCGACGAGGAATACGGAGGACCATACGGCGCCAATCAGGACCTGTTTGAAGTTGGCTTCAGGGCGTTGTTAGAGCCACCGAAAATTGCTCCATATTCTAAATGAAGCCACGACGAAGTCTACGGAGTGTGTTGAACTTTCGTTGGCACGGAGCGAACGGTGGGACGGAAGCAATGAGCTGATGAGTCTGCATCGCCGAACGAATCCTCAGAGACACGGAGTGGAATTTTCGAACACACCTGCAAAATCATTGGGCGACCTTCACTGCACGAGTCAACTCTGGAAAAGAATCGGAGACGAAGCTGAAGTGGGGAAAAATTCGAGACTCAGGAGTCCCTCTCATACGAATTTTATGTTTGAAGTGCATGTCCCCGCACAACACAGGCTCTGTTTCTCGTTCGAACGCCCCGGATCCGGAAAGCCGACTATTCGGATGATAAGTCAGACACCGGGTCGAGACTCGACCGCCACCGAAACCGCCGAAGTCCGGTTTGGTTCCTCGACGAATGACTCCACCGGTGCGACTCCAGTCCGTGGTTTTCGATGCTGGAACGACAGTGCTTTGAGGAACTCCCTCGGCGGAGCGACGACTATCGAAGGGAAACTCAATGTGGTCATGGCTCAGCTCATCGATAAGCAGAGCCTGGAAGTTGGAACATGATCCGTTGATCTTTATTTGTTGATACATTGTTACGTGGATGAATAGACGGCAAAGATACTCCTGTGCCTCACAACCAGTGCCTGGAACAACATGGATATCTAAGGAGAATTACTCGAACGTCCCTCCGGCACTTCGACGGTCGCGGTCGATCCTGAGATGAGGGGGAGACCACTTCTGATTCTGACTCGAGTTTCCTGGTCGTGATCGTTGGGGAACGCATTGGCTCTGTTTTCATCTATTCCGCTCTCTTCCTCCTTCTTGATACTCTGTGCATCTTCGGTGAACTTCGCCCCCGCTCCTCATTTCCATAGTCAAACAACGGCTTCGGGGAAGTGAACGAGAACAGCAAGAGTCTACAGTGTGAGCAACAACAGCAACACCAAACCGGCGCAACTTGGACGAGCAAGCGGCGGGCGGGCAACTTCAATCACCGGCTGTTTGCACAAGCAACCGCGTGCCACCTCCTTCGTTCTTTTGTTCGCTCTTTCCGTCCCCCCCCCCCTTTCCGGTGCTCGCTGCCACTCTTTGAAATCTAGCGAATTTGACTCAACCAGCGACAGACGCTGGTTGCTTCGGAGCGGACCAGGCAACGAGCCACGTGTCTACTTTTTTGTCGCCGTTTTCAGCTTTTGGCCGTTTGCCCCTCTGTTGTCTATCTGTTTCCGCAATAGCGCTTGTCACTTTCGCCTCATTCCTTCTTCCCATTTTCGATGAAGAGTTCTTTGCAGTTCCCACGAATGTCTCACGTGATGGAATCTCGAATCGGCTAGATATAGCACACCCATGACCTCAACTCTCCGTCCACGCGAAACAAGTGGCCGCGGCAAGCCCGGATACCACTTGTTGCTCGAGTCCGCTCGAATCGAATCATTGATCAGTTTCCCTGATTAGTTTTCCGGAGGAGAGAGAAAAAGCGAATCGAGTTCACTGAGCATCTTCAAAATAGCGGACGATCAAAATCGACAGTAACAAAAATGGAAGAAGAAAGAGTTACTCAGGGAGGGTGAAACTTTGATGGTACGAAAAGCATCCGGGAGACATGGTGTCGTCGTCGAACGCCTTGCTGAGCACGGGACAAGCGGACCGATACGCGGATGCATCCGATGCCCACCCTAACCCGCACGACGAAAGGGGCGGGAAGGCGGGTTACGGGACCCGCTTGTCTCGTGGACCTTCTCCGGGCTGCTTGCCTTGCCTCGTTCGCGTGCTCGCTCGCTTTTCAAGAACGGAAGGGCTGCAGGCTTGCATAGTTGCCGTACCAGGGAACCATCAGCGTTTTCCTCCCAACTCATTCCCTTGGACTCATTTTTCCGTTTTTCTTCCCTTGTTTCTAGTTCCCCACCGCGCACCAACCTCCACTGTTGTGGCTGTTCCGACGACGCCGCCGTCGACGAAGCCACCGACAAGGTGATCCGTCATAGAAGCTAACAGGGACTGCGTGCGTCTGGGTGGCTGTGTATGTGAGCGGATGGGGGGCACCGACGCGGCGCCTTGGTGACGACCCTACCAAGCGTCCCGGCGCGTAGCTTGGTCTGGGTTTTATGCTCACTCTTTTTCTTGCCTGGAAAGAACAAAAAAGCAGCAAAATTGCCATCTTGCGGTCGACGGCAAGCTTCGGTTGCCTTGCCCACCCATCCGGGCGGCTGCCGTAACTGCGACTTTCGTTCCCCATCCCCTTCCACGGTGGTAATTGAATGCACTGCGGCGCGTACACAGCCACCCAACCAACCAACCAACCAACCAGCCTCGCATCTTTAAAGCGTGAGCCCTCTTTCCGTCCCTCCGACTCACCCCACCCCTAAACCCCTTCTCCTCCCTCTCTATTCCCCCTCGCCCGGTCTCTCTCTCTCTCTCTCTCTTCGGTTATCTTCGTTCCCATATTTCTGTCCCCTCCACTCTCTTCTGACACACTGATCGCGGGGCAACGACGCCACCACCGCCACCGTTTTGCATAGGGATTCCATAAAGGCACAGAAAAGGCCATATGTCCGCTCACTCTCCGCTATCCATGCTTAATATGACCCCTACGCGTCTCCCGAACCCCCTTCTCTCATCCCCGGTCCCCGTTTTCCTCTCATTTCGCCGTCGTCATGGCCGCCGCCGCCACCACCACCGCCGGTGCTGGTCGTTTTCCAGCATACACCCAAATGAAGTGGACCAGTCAGCTTATCGTCGAGAAAGAATACGAGGGCGGGGAGGGGAGGGGAGGGGGGGGAGAGGTTGCACGCAGTCAGGGCTAGACAGACCCACCAGGCGAGCGAGAGAAGACCGAACGGGGAAATTCAGAGTTTTGCATAATGGACGAGCGGTCATGATCGCTCTAACGCTCTGGCTAACGTCAAATTTTGATCACATCCTTTTTGAGGGTGGAAGCAACGGCGATGCGGCCGCGGTGGCCATGATGGGTGCGCACGACCCGATCAGGACTGAGGTCAGAGAGCTCGTCCCTTTGAACATCCGCCGAGTCGAACACACACTCCGTCCCTATAGCTCACACATCCGTTCACCTTCTAATCCATTCAAGCGTCCAGCAGTTCGCTCGATGTTCATGCGCTTCTCGTTCTCAAAGCGGAATCGGTGGCTTTTAACTAAAAGATGACGAAAATTCCTTGAGTTAGATCGGAATCGGTTCCAGAGCGACGTTTTCAGGACGATCAGTCGGAAATCTTCGTTTGTAAACTTCTCTCAACTTTTTTTTTCCGGAAGCCGGAAACGAATCGCGCAGAGAAGCTCTTCGAGCCCGCAAATTTGCCCATAGAAGTCTTTGTTCGTGCGTCCGAATCGTAAATCAACGGAAGGCAACGGGCAGCTGAAAAAACTGTTCAGAAGTCAGCAATTTAACGATGCCAGCTTCTTTGCTCGTTCACGTTTGTTTTTTCCCTCATTATTTGATCCCTTTTCGAGTTGGTGTCGCTTCCCTCACAGCTTCAGCCGGATACACTCGCTCGCTACGCCAGCGTACGAGAATCCAGCCAGGCAGCCTCGAAGCGGGCGAGTCAGCCGAAAAGGAATAAATAGGGCGAGGAGGCTTCCGCGGATAGAATATTCTTCTTCTATCTTTCAATCAGAGTCAAATTTCCATAATCGCATCGCGAGTCGTTCCCCGAGCGCATTCCTGTCAGCCTGTCGCCAGCGCAACGTTCTCCCGTCCCAGAACGCCTATCTTGCGGCCGGGCCAACAAGCGATGCCGAACCCGCTCCCCGATCCTTCTCGAAGGTCGGAAGAATATCCGAGGGCTTCTTCGTTTTGACATGCCGAGAGCCGCCTCCAGCCTAACACTCTACTCGTTGCAGGAGATAGAATATCGGAATCACTGGAATTCATGAGGTGAACTCGGGTTCTAAGAAGGATTTCTCAGTTCCCGATAAATGAGAGATTGTGGAACGGTGAAGTAGTTCGCGATACCGACCCACTACCACATGAATTGCTTAGCCATGATCTAGTTCTGAATCTCCGCAAAATTCACACTCGGAGACTGATTGCGACTGAAAACTTTTTCCGAGAAGTTCTTTTGGGGATCCTCCCACTCCTGTCCTCAGAGCAAACCACAATGTGAAAAGTACTGCCTTTCCCTGGATAATAATCAGACGGTCGTCATCTAGGAATGCCGGCGGAGACGCGTTCCGTCGGTGTATGCCAGAGTGTACGAAATAAGTATTCGAGGGGTTTAGTTATTACAAACGTCCGGCCACCCGTCCAATCGCCAATAATCCGGGGATGAGTCGTTCGTCAAAGGAAGCGAATGCCACTCATCTCCACCACACTCTCCGATGCTGCTGCTACGACCACTCACCTGTTACCCTCAGCCATTCATGCCGCTGAAACAGAAGCCACAATTTCGTGTCGACAACTTTCGAATCCCGGGTTACGAGCCGAAGTTTTCAAGACGCGGGGGTTACGGAAATTTCAGTTGATGTAGGCAATCCCATGTCAATAGGGGCGAAAGCGAACTCATCCGAGTTGAGGTGGATTCCATTGAGAAAAAATTGTCGTTTGATTCCAAATATTGGTCCTCGACTGACCAAGCAACGAGCGTTGAGTTCACGCCCTGTGTGCCATGCCGGTTGGAGTGAGTAAGCTCTCGAAAGGAAAAACTTGGGATACCCGTGAAGTTTCCTCCTCGTCTACCACATGGACGACCATTTCACTTCATTTGGTTGTATATTGGTAGGCGTATATCAGGTGCATGGGGAAACTTCGACCGTCGGATCAGAATTTCTTCCATTCCATCAAGTTTCCCCGTATTTGGAGAATCATTCCAAACCGATTCTCGAATTTGATGTCGCCACCTTACCAATGTATGGAAACCCCCCTCCCCCTGCCATAGGATTGTATCCTTGGTTCGGCGGCGCTGAAGAAAAACAACCACTGTCCAGGATCTCCGAAGCTCCTCCTGTGGATGTCACACAAGGGCTGGGGAACTTCAGCGTGAGACCTCTATGATGATGGTGATAATAATAATTCATCTCGTTCAACAGGCCCCAACGATGCCAGCAACGTGTTGCACCAAAATGAAGCGCAGGCCGAAAGGAGAACAAGATAATGAACCAGAGGCAAATTAAGCCCCTTTCACGCTCCCGCTTGGGCTTCTCCATCTACACCCCGACATTCTCGATTTCTTACAACCTTCCCGCTTTTGTCTCTCAGTTGGGCTCCAGCTTCCCTCGGTCTTACGAGCGCTGCAACTCTTTTCCTACGTTATTTCCTCGCGTGTAGCCAGTCTCGCGTTCATCATTCCTACAAGGTAGAGATTTTGCGAACTACCGTCTTTGGTGGACACCACGAATACCATCACATTACCCACTCGGCATCCTAACCATCACCCGAACTATTATACAATACAATACAGTGACAAGTTTTCTGTTGACATCTTCTCCAGTGCGTCAGCTCATTATCAAGTTGCTGAATTCCCTCGCTAGATATGGCGGAGTCTTATCGGTGAGTTTCATCAACTTCAGTTTCATTTCGGTCATTGGTGGCGATCATTTCGAGATTCTGACTTTCGGACATCCCAAGCAATCAGCCGATGAGGAGGATAGAGCCCACGGCTCAGTTAGGTCTGCACTGACAAGGCGAATACCTCAACCCATATGCCGCACGTTTTCTGATTGTTTGCCATGTGCAGGCCGTAGAGTCGAGCTATGAAACCTTGTCGCCAAGGCATGAGACGGACGCGCCATTCTGCGTTTGAGGCGGACCCAGAATGAATGGGAACAACTTACGGTGGTGACGAAATCCTCGAAAATTTACCGGTTTTCCCGACGATTCCCTCAAGCATCCGATGAGATGGGCAGTTTAGTCAAGCTCTTTGAGAGAATGCCATAACAGATGCCCAGCCTCTGCTTCTTCTCTGCTTGATGGTAATGATCGATCAAGGCCGGATCGATCTTCGGATCGATATCATCCTCGATGGCCATCCATGACTTTTCTCGAAAACCATCCAGGAAGATTCCCAGCTCCCAGAGAGAACGATCTACTCTCATCGAAGGTATCGAGCTTGCAGGAATGTTAATATGAAGAAAAAATGTGCGGAGATGGTTCACAATAATGTGCGATTCCGTATGCACTTGACCCGAAAACCGACGACGGGACAGTTCGACTAAATATCGAAGATTCTCCGATCGACTTTTCCGCATCCGACGCTCTCATCGTGAAGGTTTGCGTGATCTTGATATACTCTGGAGTCTTCTGGATAGATCCCGAGATATGAACGAAGTGTTTCCTCGTTCGAATTTAGCCTTCGTCTTGGCGAGGGATCCGAGATCTTATTTTTTTGGTTCGCCGCAAAGCTCTGATTGTCTCGCTGCATCGCTGCTGTTTGCGACGTGGTTTAAGTCCCGAGCTTGAGGAAGCGAAGGAGTCGAGTTGTCTCGCATCTCAGAGAAGCAAGAGGCGTGAAAATTTGAAAGTCAGTGTTCGCGTTCGTATATTTGTTTGCTGCTGTGATCATATGTTTTTTTTTCTTCTTTCTTGCCTTGCCTCGCAGCTATTGTTCTGCAACTTTCGGCCCGCCAAGTCTGTCGGCGAATGGAAATGCTTCACAGTTGTTGCTTCACTGGAAGAATCGCAGTAAAAACTGCAAAACTGCAAGCTGAGCGCATCGTCTGTTGCTCGCAGCAGCGCCTGTACTTTATATGGCTGCTCCCGCTTCTGAACGAGAACCCACGTAGGGGTGACTTCGGGGACGAGCGCGAGTCTGAGTTTAGGGACGAACGTAGCGAGGTCTTCGGGGCAAGCGATCCTGCGGCTGAGGAAAGCGGCGAATAGAGAGCGAGAGAGAGAAAGAGCAACGGACAAGCACACGGGGGGCTTGGCAGGAAGACTCGGGTCGATGCTGTGCCGCGATACCGAGCATGAACGCTTGAGGAACCCGAGTTTGGGGCATTTGCATTTCGCCTATGCCAACACTTTTCTCGAATGGCGGGTTTCGACGCCGCGTTAAGTTTCATTCGAAAAATGGGGAAACAGTGTCAAGCCATCCCTTCATTTCTTTCACCGAGGCGTCACCTTGTTCTCGAAGCCGACACGGCTGCTGTCCCTGCCCTTTACTGAGCAAACTGATCGAGATCCCATCACGCATCCTTCTTAATAGGGCTGCGGCACTTTGTCAAACACGATGCTCACGCTGATTAGGTTCTGTGACGATATTCACACGACATGAGAATCAATCTTCTGCTTCTTCACCGGTGCAACTCGAACGCATATCGATCAGGAAAGGTGTTGCGAGCTCCGGAGGTGTGACCCTTTTTCGATTCCCATTGCAGCTGTTCAGCGACCTCAAACCCTGTACAAGCCTGCCGCCCCCGATAGTGTCATCATTCCAGTGCACCGGGTCTCTTCGCTTCGAGGAGTTTAGGTTTCATAAGATCTCGTTGACCAAAATCGAATTTTTCTTACTGTTCATCTTGGAACCAGGGTGTTGATATTGATTTCGTTGATCAGAATCGATATATTCAAAAGCTTCGATCAACCGACCGACGTCCAACTACGCGCAGAGACGGAGCAGAATAGAAGAGACCTTGGGGTCGCGAAGGAGTCACTGGCAAAAGCAGCGGGACAAACAAGGGTCTCAGCAGGGCAAGAGGAAGTCGGGGGATCTGGCAGTGCAGGGAGACTTCGGGGAAACGGGGAAGCATCATTACAAGTCTGTTTACTCCAAGGTTGCCTGGTTACCTACCTCAACGATCACGGTCCGGCAGCGGCGGCTGCAGTGTTCGCGTTGGGGGTGTGGCGGAGGTCGCAGCGAATAGAAGTTCCTGTCATGTCTCATGTATAAATCACTTCGTCATTCACGTCGATACCTCTTCAAATAAGCCGAAACCACGCATCCGAAGCCACATTGCACCCGCATCCAGCGACCCTGGTCCCTCACAGCAGACATAATTGGCGATCAAAAGTCACTCATCCATGAATTGCCTCTTCATCTCTCATTTTCCCTCCTGTGGCGACTCCCTAGAAGAACGCGTAACAACCAGATACGTAGTCACAAATCGAAAACCGGAAATGCTGAGCGGAGGGACCTCACGAGGGAGCAGCTTCTCTTCGAAACGAACTGATTCCCGGCCACGACCCATTGTGATTTACTTTTTGGGAAACGCCGACGCAGGACGTTGATCTTTTTGGAACGGTTCTCGTTCAAAAGATTTTCATACGATAATGCTCTCAACTTCCTTCTCGTCCGGTTACTTAGAAAAGCTCTCGAAAGTTCCGCCGGTGAAACTCTCCAGCGACTTCACTCTTTGTTTCACAGACTTGCTCAGCTTTTTCTCCTGTTGTTCCACAGATTTAGGAAAGCTCTGCATATTAATGCTTTAATCCTATTCATCTCCCCACCGGCCGTGGCCGGCGGTGCGCCAGCTCGGGGCATTTGTGAGCGGGGAGAGGGTATTTGTGTGCAAGGTCTTAGAAATTGCAAGAATAGTTAGCTTAAGTTAGCCTTAAGGGCCAAGTGGTCTCAAGTGCGTTCATTGAAGTCGAGTTCAATCCTCTTCAAGTGAGGCATTGAGGCAACGCTGCCTCCTTCAGCATTGTGCTGAGCTGCCTTGTGCGCCATCTGGGCGAGATTTTAGACGGGAACGTTTCTGAGTGAGCGGCGTTCCATCGGCTTAACTCTCACAGTCGACATAAGATTCCGCAACACTAATCGCTCGCAGAAGCTGAATAGTTCCTCGCAGCTGTCCCGGACATTTTTTAACATCGCTACTTCAAGTCCTACGATCGATCGAGGAAATGGAATCCCGCAGAAACGGAACAATGTTTCGATTGTTGATATCTAACCCTTTTTCAGGTCTTTTGTTTCACGATACGAGGCGCGAACAAAGCTGAATCCTAGCGGACGCGATCGAGGGTCGAACGCCGAAGATTCAGGAATGGATGAGCAAACTGTGGAGCAAGCGGGACAAACGGGAACCAAAGAAAGAGTGCGAGAAAATGAGAGCGGTGAAACGCATCTTGTTGCCCAGCTGGTGTTGCGAGGTCTCCTCTTCGGACAAGTTGGCTGTCTCGAGGCTGGCGGCCTGAAGGTTTCTCCGTAATGCATTTTGTGTGTTAAATTTTGAGGGGAAAAAGAAGAAGAGATTTTCTGCGTCGACGTAGTTGTTGCCAACGGCCCGCTTCGCAGGGTAGGTTGTTGTGGGTGGGTGGGTCGGTCGGTCGGTTGGTTGGTGTCGGGTGTTAGGAAGGTTGGTCGGACGGATGGACGGTTGTTGGAAAGAGGAGATAGAGAACGAAGGGAGAAGAGCGCTCGGGAGAAAAATGACGGCATTACAACAACGGGGTGCCTACCGATGCCTGCCTGCCTGCCCGCCGACCCTCTGTCGGTCGGCTCACTGGTCGGTAGCGTCGAGGAGAAGGAGGCTCGCTGCGTATGTCAATCAAGTGGGCTTTAAAAATGAAAAATACCACAAGACACGCGTCTCTCTTCGAAATTTCCACTCTTCTCTCCTCCGCTAGCCATCCTATCTCCCTATTCCACTCGTGCATTAAACTTCGCGTATTGCGCTCGCCGCATGGGAAAACCCATGTCTCAACCTGGAAGCTGTTTTTTTCTGCGTTTGCATCAGAAGAGAACTCGCGAAATAATCGTTCTATCCGGCATTTCCATAAGTGATTTCTCTGAAGATCCTCGCTCGTACTCTCGACGCTGTTCCTCATTTCCTTATTCCTCTCTCTCCTTTCCTCGAATAGAACATTTGAGAATTTCTTCCAAGAACCCGAATTCCTTCAATGAGCTTCGGGCATTCTATCTTCTAGCCGTAACTTTCAGGTTTCGACCGAAGTTTCCTCAACTTGCACGGCCTGCGACAGAACCGTAACTGCAGCAGTTCCAGGATAATTATGTGACGTCACCTCCGTTTCGGGGCGAAACCAATTCGACTTCAGGAAAACGAACGTATCTGTTACGCGGCAATAAGACGACAGAGGTGACTAAGAGAGGAAGAGCTGGAAGGAGAGAGTCGGGAAAGAGTTCTTGAAACCCCTGCTCGCCCACCTCCCCTTCGGAAAGAAGACCAAGGAGAAAAAGAAGGCCACAAGGGTTGCTTGGGGCCGCCGGCTTTACCCTCACCCGATCCTTTCGCTCGGACGCTTGTGTGCCTGCCGGCTGGCGGACTCGTTCCTCGATCTCTCCGTACTCCCTTCGACCCTCTCCCGAGTTCGGCAAGAATAGAAAGGGCCCCTCCAAAGCCAGCGGCCGTCATTTCACGTGTGCTCGTCCGGCCCTGCTAAGCTCGATCCCGCTAACTAGAGCTTCAGTTCGTCCTCGTTCTTCCTTCAGCCGTCGCCACCGAAGAGCCCTCTCTCGTCGCCGGCCCACAGTTCTTCTCAGGAATCAGTAGTTCACTCTTCTCTTCGTCACCTTCGGTTTCCATACTTTCCATGATTACTTACGTCCAGCACCCCATACTTGCTCCAACTTCACGACGGTGAGAACAACGATGTCTGCGGCGGCGACGGCGGCGGCGGCAGCGGCACCACCACCAGCAACAACTGAAGCACTCAACTATTAATGGATAAGTTTGAAGCTCTTATTATTTTGTCCTTCGTCTGCTTCGGTGAGCATTGCTTGTTTCTGCCTTTTCTGTAGTTTCGCGTTCGTTCTTTCGAAGCAACGAACGAGCGCCTGAGCGATCCATTGTCGGCTCGGAGGCGGTTGCATGCGCGCGAATGCGGTGCCCGTGGTCCTTATCTCTGGTGGCCGTAGTAGATAAAGCACGTAGAGGATAATTGCCCAGAGAATAGCTGGCCCGACTCATTCCAACCGGTTAGCTGTGCTCGGCTTCCTCTCGACTGAAATTGTCTTCTGCGAGTGCCGAAGTGTCGTTCATTCGTAAGGATCAACATTCAGAGAAGATTGGTTGACTGACCGACCGACCGACCGAGTGACAGGAAAAGTGCGAATGGAGCGAATTCAGTGAGTTTCGGATTCGATGTTGGCAATTTTGACCCGGAAACGGACGGAAGCTGCCACAAACGGCTCATTTGCGAAACGGAAGCTCGGGTGAGAGTTTAGAGCGGAGCGGCACCAGGAATAGCCATGAAACCGTTCAAACCAGGCATTTTTTTCTGTCCAGAATGTCGAGAGTTAATACCCCCACGCGATACAAGTGGATCCTCTTCGTTTCCTTCTAATCTCTTCGTTCCGATCGGTTTTCGACGTTGGGCCGGATCGATTCGTTTGGCCGGTTTTCCGCGCCATGCTCAACTTGTAGGAGCGCGGTTTTCCCTTGGAAGCCACTTGTTCCAAGAGGTGCGATGGCCCGTCGACGTCGCAGAAACCTTTGGGCTCTCGAGCTGAAACGTTGTGTTCCGGATTTTGTTCACCGTCCGAGTTACGAATCAAGTGAATTCGTATCAATGGATTAGCGATGTGAAGTGAATTCGTTGGAATGACAAACAGAGTTTCCGCCCGTCGAATGGCTGCCCGGTCACCTGGAAACACTACAACGCAGTCAATCGGGTGGATCGGTCTCTTGTGACTCCGGTTTCAGTGGCTGAATCCCTAAGCTCGAGAGCAAACTCTTAACATTTGAGGATCATCAGGGATCCGGTAGTGGCGACGACGGCACAAAGCTGCCGTGGCCGACCGAAGGAGCTGGCAAGCATGTGAGTAAGTAAGCAGGCAAGCAAGCAAGCATTCAGGCTGCCGACCGACCGACCATAGGGACTTCAGCAAACTCCTCCCATCCGAATTTTTGCCGAGTCGAACGGACGAGAAAAGCTGGTCGATATCAGCAAGGACCCACTGCCTCGACGTTCGCTTGCTAGCTCACTCACTCTTTCACTCGTCCGCTCCTTTGGTCGTCGGTTGTCGTCGTCGACGTCCGCCGCTCGGTCGGTCGGTCGTCGAGCGCTGTGTGTGCGTGCGTGCCTGCGTGCGGAGGGGAATAAGGGAGAAAGGGAAGGAGCAAGCAATGATGGTGTGAAGCGGGGGATGGCTTGCTTGCTTGCTTGCTTGCCTTCCTTCCTTGCGTGAGTGTTCGCCGGTGATTTATGCCATTTTTATGTGCAAAATATCTTCACAATATAACTCGGCGCCGATCGCTGCTGCGACTGTCAGCCCGCCAAGTCAAGCAAGGAACGAACGAGCAAGCGACCGCCCGACTCGACCAACTAAAGAAAAATCCAAACTCAACGAGAGCCACAACGTTATCGCTGCTTGCGGTGTTCAAGGACCTTCTCCCTTATTGCAATTTACCTTCCCTTTGCCGAGATTGCTCCCCGTTTTAGGGCCGTCACTTGTTTGGGGATGGAGTTTATCGTCCCACAATCTTGGCAGACTATCGAGGCCTGACTCGATCAGTTCTGTTTTTCTGTTGTTGATTTCCGCACGTGCCACGACTTTCTAGCTCCCGACGCACATTCTCTACGACTGTCTCAAGCTCGAAAGTTTGATCGAACTTCGAATCGCCAATAATCTTCCTCGAATCGAGTTCTCGTGGAGGTTTCGATCGAAACTCGATTGAGTCTGTAGTCGTTTTCGAACTCTCGGACAGGAGAAGAGTCCATTGACAATTGAAACCGGACCGCGAGCAAGCGTGGCCTCGTCAGAAATTGAGCGGAGCGAGCACAGTCGTTATATGCGTCGCAAGTGCTCTTCTTCGGTGTAACTTTTCTCTTTTGGCCCTGGACGCTCACCCTCCTGCCCGATCTGCTCTGCTCTCTGGACTCAAGCCTAGCCTGGTCGTCTATGTCAGCCTCAGGCAAAGGCAGACCTTTCGGGCATGGAAGAGTGTGGGTGTGTATCCCATCCACGCATCCGCGCTTATTTCCCAAGCGGGCTGCTCTTCTTTCTCGGACCTTGTTCCCATTTCACTACAAATAAAGCAAAGTTTAGCCGACGGACGGACGGACGGACGGACGGATGGATGGTTAGATGGACGGCCGCCCACCCCGCCTGGACGGACGGGGGGTGGATTGACGCAGAGAGAATCAGCCAGCCCGTTGGACGGATGGATCCGTACGACGAGCGAGAAAGAGTCCGTTGAGATTTTGCCGCTTCCTTTCGCCTCCTTCCGTCCCCGATCGTTTGCCTCGGTCTACTTTCGATCGTCTTCCGAACAAGGCTCTGCCCGAAGCCGAAGGCAAAACCGAAACATGCCATCTTTGACGCGCGACGGTCTTCCGCCTCACTGCAAACGGATCTTGGAACCAGTCGGACCGGTTGATCTGCGGAAAACTTTCTCTGTCCGATAGACTCGTGAGGAGACGAACTTGCGCGGATGGAGTTATGGGCGGTTCGCAACGGTCAGGGCGAGGTTACGAGCACGGCCGCGATGGATTTTGACCTACAGGAACATTCAATTGCTCCGTGTCATGCATACAAATGGGGAGTCGACCGCGTACACGGAAAAGGAGCGGATACTTGGTGACCCTCGACCCGATCTCTAGATTTGAGTCGATCCGTCCGACTGGATGACCACGTTCAAGTCGTCGACATCGATTTTACTTCTCTATTGGACGGGCTAGCGACTCGGATTCCACGTTTCTCTTCGGCAAATCGTTGGCACCGTCGCTTCGTCGACCGATTGGAGAAGCGTCGATTGGTTTCGTGGCGAGCGGTTTTTGTTTGGGTCCGAGCAAGCTGATCGCTTGCTGTGGCGAATCGTCGCTGGCAGAAGAAGTGATGGCTCAGCGGGGTATAATAAATGTAACATTTATTGACAATGGCCTTCCTCCCGTGACGCTGCTCGGTTGTTGGAAGAATAGTAGGAGGAACCAGTTGCTCCCTACGTTGGTGGAAGCAGTCGCCGTCGACGTCTTTCTTTCGTTCGTTCGCTCCCGCAGTATAGCAGGCGCTCAAGCCGGCGGCGAAGAGGAACCAGGAGTTTCCCCGGGAACCTCCATTCCCCAGCTTTGGTCGGTCGGTCGGCAGGCAGGCAGGCAGGCAGCCTGTTTGCCGACCCGACCGCCTGCTCGCTGGTTTCATTCGACGGAGGAGATGAGCCCATTTATCACAGAGGAGGTCACACTCATCCGCCTGAACCCTCCGGCCCGTTTCCAAGCCTAGTTGCCCGTCCGTCCGTTCGTGGGTTCGTTCATCTGAGAGTCGAGCGGCAAGCAAGCCAGTTAGCTCTAATATCGTTGCTTATTTTTATACACCGAGGGCCCTCTCGTTCGTCCCTCGCTTAAGCCTTGAACAACCTCGAGCCAAAACTCGCCTTTAAAATATTTCCCCTTTGAAATCTGTGGAGTGTCAATTCCGAAACGACACTTTCAGAACTAACTCCAAGACGCGGCTGTCCTGGGTCACTCGGTACGGCCTCGCCGACAAGTTGCAAAGGGTCCTCAGGAAATATGAGCGTTCGTCGTTGCCACTCTCATGAGTCATTTGGCACCGAGCAAAGACAGTCTGGAGAGGACGGCGCGCGGCAGCGTCATCGATTTTTTCTTTATGTTCTCGGAGACGATCGTCCCTTTTCCTTACGAGTTTACTTTGGCGCTCACTCGGGCTCCGCCCAGCAGCACTCTCTTCTCCACGCATGTGTTTCCCTCGTCGCCAAAGCGAGCGATGGAGGAGGTTGCTTTTGGAAAGTTGACGCGAAAACGTTCCGCCGTCGTCCGGCAAAAAACAACCAACAGACAGACGATGGTCCATCGGACAAACAAACAGGAATTCATTTAGAGGAAAGAGAAAGACCATTCGAGAAGACATATGGATCCAGGGTCCTGTCCATCGCATCGGATTTTTACCGCCCGATGTCTTTCGCTTCCGGGTGCACTTCCGGGCCTCGATGACTCTCGAGGCCCGGATTCGCCACCGAAATGAAAGGTAGCGTTCCAAGCACTCACTCACACCACGGTACTCGGTCCTCGTCGCTTTTTGGTCTCCAACTCGCACCTTTGACGTATCACTCGAGAGCACGTACAAATACTCTTCAGCTCGCCGCTCCTTTTCTCTCTGGGCACTCAAATCGTACCTGGGGACCTCTTCCTCGCTCGGCCGACGGGGGATTTTTTCCTCTAACTCGTCACTTGGTCGTTCAGCTGAACAGGCTGTTTGCCAGGCTCCATCGCTACCGTTTTTTCTCCTCTTGGTTCAAAACGTCATCCAGTCGAAAACGAGGCCGAGCTCCCCATCGGATCGAGTAACGGACTGGAGCTCCCATCCAAAAGTTCAAGAAGAATCCTCAACGAGCGGCAAAAATCTCAACGGCGGTTGACACGCCTGAACGAATGGCCCGATGTATACTTTCGAGTTTCGTTGAAGTGTTGTTAGCTGCTTGATAGAGTTGTCGTCTGAGTTCCCCTGAGGCGAGTCGGTGAGTGTCTACGTCGTTGTGTTTCGACAGATGCAACTTCGCATGTTGACAGCATGGCATCTAAATGTAGATTGCTGCTCCTGCTACTGCCAAAGTTCGATTCAGTTGCCACTCACCGCGGTTATGGTGTCGCCCCGGTTGCCTTCTGACCTCTTGCCCTCAGCTTTGTGCGGTGGAATTGTTTCTCCATTCATCTCTGTTGTGCTCGTTCCTGCGGCGAAATAACCTCTTGCCCTCTCGAATGTCCAAAACCGATCAATGATTCACAAAATGTTTGAAACTCTCTCTATCGATCGAAGTTTGGGGAACTCGGAGGTTCTTCCGAAGCAAATCCATAACTTCGTCGCGTATTTCCGTCGAAACCTTCGAAACCTTCGCGTCCTCGCCAGACATCCCGGTATCATCGTGCGCGACTTTCGCCTCGCTGCCTGAATTCGTCGCAGTGACTGTCGCAAATACCTTCGCTCCTCATTTTCCTTCCCTCCATCCTTGCCCTTCGTGACATTTCCCCACTCCCGATTGTTCCATCGAATGTCAAAACAAACCCGCTGTGGGGACGAGAAAAGCTCTGAGAACGACAGGTTTCAAAATCAACATCGAAAGGGACAAAAGAAAAAGCCGATCGATGATCAAACATCGCCTACGACGGATGCCGTCGCCGGTTGCGAATCCAGCAATCCTGCTCTGTTTGTTGAGCTCATCTCCGAGCGAATTCCTCTGTCGGTGACGAACTCTTCGCGTTTCTGGATTCAAGCCGTCACTCCGTGTTTGTTGAGCCCCAATTGTTTTGTGTTCAACGATCTTTAGAGCATGAAACAGAGGAACGAGCGAGCGAGCGAACCAACCGCGTTTGGTCGCATATCAAAGTAGAGCGTGATACGTGATTCCGCATCCTCACTTTTTCTGAACACCGGGGGTGCCACAAGCAGCATTACTCTCTCTGCCACCCTTTCCGCTACACGGAGCACACATGAATATGTGCATTCGAATTCATAAGCACACTTTTGCTTTTTCTCATTCCCTTTTACGCACTCTTGCACCCCTATGGACACTCACTACCGCCAGCACGCAAGCACGCTCGTGCGCACGCGGACAGACGGCAGTGAACGTGATGTTTACATCTCGTCGCATGAGTCGACTTCCTCCATGGAAACCGCGAGGACGCGACGGTTCCTTGATGCGACCGATGTCGCTGCTGCTCAATATGCGAACAATGCCGTCGTCAGAACGGAACCATCTCTTATTACTCAGATTTTGCGCGAGCGAATCCGACTCGCTCCGCTGTCGTTCGGTCGTGGTCCAAACTCCGGCGTCGAAGAGGGTTATTCTCGAGAAGTCGCGGAACGAATGCGTAGCGCGTATACACGGATTGAGAATCGAGTCGAGTTGTGAACTCGTACGGAAGCGGAGGAACGGGAACGGATGGGCGAGAAGCGGGAATTCCTCGAAGATTTCCTCCGATAGAAGCGATTATAGCGCTCCTATCGGAGACCCACTTGACTCCTTCCTTTAAGCTGCCGCGACTCCGGGGTTCGACTCTGTGCTCTTTCCTACAAACGTGTCTGGTCCGTCAACCTGTGGAATGTATGATCCGAATTCACTGCCTCACTTCCTTTCGTTTGCTTTCGATGAGCGAGTAAACTCCCTTTCATCGATTTCATCGTTTCTCACATCGATTCAACTTGATCGCCTCCTGGGACCTCCCTAATCTGACCTTTGATCTGATCAGGGCTTTCTCAATATTCCGACCACAAACATCGATCGATCCTCAAGTCAATCTGGAGTGGGCAGAGCCCCACAGTCAGTTCGGAGAGGAATTCCCAAACCACTAAATAACACCAAAAAAAGGAACGCTAGGCTCATGGTGTTTGAGGTGACTCGACGGAGCGGGGAACGTGAAGGCAATATTAATTAGAGGTGTGTATGTAGAACAGCTGGCAGTATGATCAGACCGCCCCCACGATTCCCACCGATCGGCCAACGTTGCGTTTGATGGGGCCGGCGATCTCGTCGCCAGCTCACCGGTTTTCAAAACTAACTTTGCCTCTCTCGAAACCTACCGGCGCCGTGGAGCACTCCTTGGAGACTTGAATACAAGGCTGGCTTTCCTCATGACTCGATTCTAGGCGTCTACTCCCTCCACCGTGCGAACCAACTTGCCGATTCAATCCACGGTGACCGACTTGCTTGCCCCCTGACCTAAGCTTGTCACTCTTCTCGGACGCTTTGCCCATTTCCCCCAAGCCGTCCCGGATAACCCCATTCAGCTCCATCCATCTTTCAAAAGCTCACATGCACTACGCACGAATCCGGACGACTTCGCATGCGATTTCGAATCCAAAAAGAAATACAGCGTCTGTTTACAACAGAATATCCCGTGAACGACGCACTCGAGAGCTGTCAATGAATCATAGACCTTGATCGTCGGATCGTGCGGAGCGATTTTCAGAAGTTCCGGGACCTCACTCGATCCCAGAATGGAGTCCCCTGAGCTTTCGGTATGGAGAGGCTTTTTTTTGTCATTCGATTCCATTCTCCCGCCATGCGAGGCTTAGTTGGACAAAGGAATTAAGTAGGGCATGGATTCGGAGCTGCAACGGACGAGCTCTGTATTTTGCGTGGAATCGGAGCGCTTTGCATGTCTTTGAACTTTCGAAAGACGCAGCAAAAGTTTGAACGCATTGACTGGCACGATTCTTTCTCTCGGCTGAAGACGTCATCCACCGACTTGAACAACAGAAACTTCAAGACCTCGAAACATTGCGAAACAACCCAGCCTGAATCATTGTCTCAACCTTGTCGAATTCTAGTACAGGTGAGCAAAGTTTCAGGTGTGTTCAATTTCGCTAAGTCAACTCGGGTTGTGCAAAAATTTGTGTGGTTTCGTGCGACAAATTTACTCCGGATTCCCCGCACGAGGGAGCGTCTCCACTGTGTTTGTTCTTTCCGACGCTGGATAACGGTGAGTACACTAAAGATCGCCTCGTCGTGAACTCCGATGGCATTAAGAAGGAATATCATCGAAGAAGCCGGGACGCGAAAACGTAGACAACGTACCTTAAGGATTGTGATCCATGTTCGCAAATCAGAGTTCAAAATAAGCATCGATCTCCGGGAACTCGAGCTTTCCAGCCTGGCTGCTTTGGCCCCTGCGTCGACAAGACCGGGGATTCAGTTACTGAGACTGGTTCTTTTTGCTTCCCTCATTTTCCGCCATGGTTCCCTTGCGCGATGATGGCGGGAATAACAAGAGTTACGAGGCCGCTGCGAAGCCACAGATATGCTCTCCACGCTCGCGCCCCTCCGATTTCTCACCAACCAGATGGGCATTCGCTTTTCCGGATTCTCATTTCCGGGTTTTCCCACGACGACGAGCATTAAGTGTGCCAACTTTTGAATGAAGACATAATCCCCGATTCCTGTTTCGGTTGACGATTCAGCTAACGAGTCGGTCGGGGAGCAAGCAATCTCAATCGGCTCAGCAAGTTCAGAGCCAGGGACGTGGCTGCTTTCCGTTCATTGCTCCGGATGTCGACTCCTCGAGTCAATCAACGATTCTTGCCCCATGATCAGACAACTGAAGGATCATTTCGTTTTCTCGACGCAACTCAGGGAGGAGAAATCTTTCCGCACTACGAACGAAATTTTCGGGTTTCGAAGGCCCGATGTTGTCGAATAACTCTTCCATTTCCACGACGCACTGAATTCACGGACAAAATGGACCCGTGTGGGAGCGGCAGCTATGAAAGCATGGAATCGATACAACGACGCCAACTCACGTCCACATACTCAACCGGCGGTTTCACAATGCGCCTCCAGTTTGGTTGATCCCGATTCAGATGGAAATTCAGTTGCGGTGTGCCGAGACTCAGATCGCGAAAGGGTCATAACAGCCCCGCAAGCTATCGATATAGCTCCCCACATTGTGTACTCTCAAGCCTCCTTGACGCCTGGACTCACCGGGCCCCCAAAATGACACCATTCGAACAGAGAAATCATTTTCGGAAACGAGTCGTGCTCGGATGTAGAACTCACGCGCGGCCTCTTTGCATAACAGAACCGTCGACACTCAAAACCTTATTATTACCGATCCGAGACAGCCGCGTCTCGGCTGCTTTTGATCGAGCTCATGGCTACATCGGAACCAGCAACGATGTCTCCAGACGCCGCGCCGTTCGGCTGTTCGGGACTCGTAACAGGACCCGCACAGAAAGAAGGCTAGCGTACACGGAGGTTGATCAGAAATCGTTCACTGAAATACGCTCACAAATACATCAGTCGAGGCGAATCAGTTCAGCTCCGTATTCGGCCATGAGGCAACGAAATTGGATACGAAATCGATGACGAGAAGAGAATATAGGTTGTACTCAAAGAGCGGATGCGCTCGTCAATTATTCAATAGACGAATGATTGGTCGAACGACAACGGAATAGCAACCAAAGTAATAACCAGGTGCTCCGATACTGTCGGGATCCCTTGTCAAATAATGAGTCTCTCTCGCTGCGAAAAGAATCGTACTGAGACTGAATCTTATTATTAGTGAAAAGCACGAGTCTTCAACAAGAACAAAATCAGAGCGCGGAATGTGCCCACGAAGGGGCAATGTGCTGATAACGTTTCAACTTCCTGAATGATTGAACTGATTTCTCCAGAAAGCAGGAACTGTTCATGTTCCTTTGTTCGAAGGAAAAAAGTTTGGTCAAGGTGTTCAGCGGGCAACACCTCTTAAGTTCATGGATGCGGAGTTACCATGTTATGCGCTCGCATCCAGTAACGGCATGGCTCGGCCAACGTCCGCTGAAAGCCTTTCTTGGCGTTTTGAAGAACGAACTTGCGTCTCCACAGGAGACATAAAATAGTGAAATGCCCCCGATTGCTTTCGTCATTCAGCTGCTGGCAGCCAAGCTTTAGAAGTTCGACATTTTACCCCTTAGTTTTCGACAAAATTGTGATATCGAACTTCATGGAACCGATAGGTCGCAGTCTACCTAGAAATTCCGCGTTCAACCATCGTCAGCTCTGCAGGTTCGCTGTGTAACCATGGAAAAAACTCGGCGACCCTGGGGAGACATCGAGGAATCTATTTGGCGCCATATCGGGGCGGTCGGTCTCATCATTGGAATTTCTATACGGGTCATACATACAGACATTCAAACAAACAAAGAAATAGAATCTGAGTTTGATCAATGTAGATAGATGGAAGATAGATAAGCCCCTCAGACACCCTTGAATACCATGGAATGATCGATATTCGGCTCGGGCACATCTCGTTTTCCCACTTTCTCTGCGGGTGGTGCCAAAAGTGATTTTCGCTTTTCCCTCGAAAACTCTGCCTCGTGAAGAAGAATTTAGAGGATGTCTGATCGGCCAAAAGGGGTCATCCATCGGACATCTTCCGCTAAGATGCGTCGTTTTCGAGAAAAACGCGAGAAGTCGATCTCTGGATCACCCCGTGTATTCATCTGGCGATGCTCCAGGGCAACGCATATATCCTATTCGGAGACACGCTAAACCTCGTCATATTCGCGCGAAGCTATGGGGCCCCAACTCCGTGAAAATTTCCGAACTAAGGAGATCAATCTTCTAACAATGACTTTCTAACGGCGGGCAAAGATATTGAATCTCGAAGTGAGTAGAAATCCATGTCACGAACGACGGAGTAGACTCGACCGCCTAGCCAACCAAACTTAAGGACGTTTCCCGTGAAAAATCAAGTGACTGCAATGAATTTCATGATTGATACGGTTGAGGGCCAAAATCGGCCGGGTCGACCGCTGCCGGGTGTGCGGTTCCCATGAATATTGATGTTTCCTCACTGCATGCACCCAGAAAGGAAGAATTTGTGTACCCGAAGCATCGAACAGCTCAGATATATAGGCAGATGTGAGTGTTTTCAGATAAATAACGTTTTTGCCTATGCTGCTCCTGCAGCTACTTCTGGCTGTGTCAGGCCTCGTGGCTCTGTCACCAGTTCTTGCTAAGAAGAAGAGTCTCCCCTTTGCTGCTGCTGCTGCGTGGGCGAAACCGTGAGTGGACTATGCTAATGACGCGGTGGGCGACATACTCGTTCGTCTAGGCTGACCATCTCAGGGGAACGGGCGGAGAAGGCTACGGCTCGCTGACTGACTGAATGCCAGCTCGGCTACTTGCTTGATTCGACGGTTGGCTGACTGGTTACTCGTCTGGCTTGCCCACTCACTTGCTACGCTGCTGACCGACCATCCGACCGTGTGGCCTTCAGTCCTTCTGTTAGTGCATCCATGCCGGCAGTCTGTCTGCCTGCTTGCCTGCCTGTCCGTCCATCTGTCCGTTTGTCCGTTGGTCGGTTTGTGGGCCGCGGCAGGGCTGGAGAGAGCAGGCAGTAGGCAATAAGACAGCCAAGTTACGGCTCTTGTTGGGGCTGTAAAGGTCCTTCGTTGCTCGTCTTCCTCCTCCTTTCCGTGGCTCCTTTCCTTCTCCTTTGTTGATATCGGGATTAGTGGACTACTTGCTGGCATCCAGGGAGAAGCGGGAAAACAGACGGACTGGCGGGCGGGCGGGTGGACGGGCTGGTTGACTGACTGACTTACTCGCTAGCGAGCTAGGTACCGGGCAAAGCGGTCTGCCATCGGGCGGACAGACGGACAGGCGGACGGGCGGCCGAGCAGACTGCCTTGCAAAAGCAGCCGCTGGGGCTTGGGAGTGCTTTATCCAGCAAATTTATTAGCTTCGCCAAAAGAGGTCCGCTACGAGTAAGAAGAATACGAATTGATTCCGTCCAGGGAGGAATCCCCTCACGATCGGCATCAACAGCTGGGTACGGTGTCATGAGACTCTCAGGAAACAACCCACACAAACTTCGAAACCGAGCTGTCAAATACAGGAAAAAAAGCTCCTGTCATACACCAGGTCGTGGTTTCGATCATTGAATTGCTGTTTCAAAGTTTTGCTGACTTCTTCTGCTTTCTCGGGAACTCATCTTTCTTGGGTATTCCGCTCCACGGCACTTTTTCGAGGGTTAGAGAAGAAATAACAGATATGTATACCCGGCAACTCCGAAATTTTTCAGCCCGTCTCCCTAAAAAACCGAAGACTCCTACCAGCACGACGACCGAGGCATCAGCACGGCCTGTGCCATACGGGACGGCAAGATTGACGTTTCCTAGGAAGGAATCTCGCAGCGAAAGCCGCAGGTTCGATCCCGGAAGCCGGCAGCTTTGAGAATGGTGAATAAGTCAGAGACCCGATTATGATTTTTGCCGGAATGACAGGGAATTTTCAGGCTTTGTAATTTCCGATTAATTAGCCCTTCAAGGTTTCTTCAAGGTCAATCTCCACGAGATAAACGATGAAATCAAACAATGCCGGCGGGAAAACGCTCAGATGCTCGTGAAGCTTCATCTTAAAGGGAAAATCTCTTAGGAGGACAAGTAAACAAGGGAGGCTAGTGCGAAAACTCTATGTGAAGTTGAATGACCTGGATCCTTCAATATAACCATATTTGAGGACGTTCCGGAGAAAGGTGACACATTCGTTTAACAATTTTAAAATATCTGCTGAGACCACGTCGGGAACATCTCGGTCCGAATAAGCCCTTTGTGGGAAAGGCATGATTGAAATCAATGCTTTTCGAACTTCAATACGAAGAGGTGCTATGCTAGTTACTTGGAATGGACCTGACGCGTGGGGTCGGGACAAATGGAAAGGACCTGGATTTCAACTTTCATTGTCTCTCACATGCAGTCTATTGCCCGACGTCGAGCTGGAGCTTGGCGCGACCACGGAACGACGCGGGAATCTCACTAATGACAACCTTACTTCGTGATTTGGGCGAGTCTAGAGCCAAAAGCGTCCGAGGCATCGCGAAATCAGTTCCGCGCAGTAAAACTGAATAGCTGAACAATCGCATCCCCATTTCCCCATTTCTAGTTGGAGTCAGACTGTAAAACTTAGATTCCGATTCTTCGCCATGCAATTCGTCGGAAATAATCGATCCGCCGAAAGCCGGACGCGTGTGCCGCGAAAGTCTCCTCCGGAACAACATGAAGGATTCGAGTGATCGATATCTCAAATCGCACCGAAGGTCCATGCGATGTGCGAAAAGCTAGATCCGTCGATCAGTGAATGGTCTGCTTGTTTTGCGATCCAGTGATCAACATTATCTAGCCACTTGAAGGGAGATAATGCAAAGATGTGATGATTTTTTTTTTCGTTTAAATCGTCGCACTCACGAGGAGGTGAGGCACTGGAATTGTGCTCAGCTATTTTCGCCTCCCATGCCTTTTTCCTGACCGAACACCCTACCCTCCTTGTGGGATAAGAAGCCACAACTGCTGCTGCGAAAGAGCTGCTGTAAGCGAGTGGGTGACCGCAGGAGCTGGTGAGATCGGCGGTGGAGTCCACCGCGGCGGTGGGAACGGACAAAAAGGAGCTTCGAAGAAAGTTGCTGCCCAATCTGTACGGATTCTGCCACAACGATGACAGGATGGGAGACAAAAGGAGTGATTGGAATAGAAAAGGAAGTCCTGCTGCTCAGAGTTTCGCTGCTGTCTCTACTCTACAGACTCGCTGTGCTTCTGCTGGTGTCCTCCCACTTAGTCAGCCTACGCCTCACTGTCCGTCTCTTTTGAGCAGCAACGACCACCAGCCGACTCCCTAAAATCAAAGGCGTTTCTCGGCCTCTTGCGGAGGAGCCGACCCAGACGGAAACTGCGTTGCTCACCAAACGGACTCCACGGACGAGCTGGTCGTCCGTCCATCCGTTCGGACCGACTCCGGCCGGCCGTCTCGATGGCCAACCAGCTGGCTATCAAGATCGGAGACTGATATCGAATCAGCGAACCAAATCGCAATTGCATTTTAATCCCCGGGAAGAAGAAAAGAGAAAACAAACAATGAAAGCTACGCTGTCTTCGCATTCTTTCAGCCAAAATGTGAACAGATGTTGTGGTCACAACGGGTGCAGTGGCCGAATTCACAACGATATCATGAGTCTTCTGCGCTAAGGGGACATGCAGCTGGGTCGAGATAGATTCGAACCAGCGACTGAGCTAAATCCCCGCTGAGCGACCTTCAAGTTTGGTCCGGCCGGGAGATTCTGTGGAACAGAAAGATTTCGCTTCCGTTCCGGCCACCGAGTTCTGGTCTCGAAACATCTGATGCCGAATCCCAAATGCCACTTTTAATCGGCGAGGGATCCTCTAGTTTCGAAAGACTCCGCTGATGAGATGTGCTGATAACGTCTCTAGATAAGAATGAGACGCTTTCCCCGCTTTGCGCTTTAAATGTAAGAAACTGAGAGGATCGCGATAATTCCTTATCGATACGAATGAAGGCTGAAAATCTCCCTGCTCGACCGTTTTCGAGTGTCTGGTTCCCATGAATGTTGATGTTTTTCGTCTACAGGCACCTTGAAGTAGAGAATCTGTGCAACAGGAGCACCGAACAGCTTTTTTCAGATCTCAGAGTGCGGTAAAGTACCCTCAACTTCTTCCCGATCTGTTTCAGAGAAGTCGCAAACATCGACAATCACTCCGGGGTCGCTATAGTTCAAGGTGGACTGGGCGTAAGTTCTTGTAAACGAGAATGCATCGATTCCGTTGCTGTTGGAAAGCGAAAATTGAAGGGGTCCATGATCCGCCGAGTGAGACAAAACTCGAATCCGTTCTCAAGTTTTCGAGGTACTGTAGGTACATTTCATCCTTATCTGCTCCCATGTCGAACATCTGCGTAACTGTTTGACCTGTTGTTCTCGGCGCCCGGCGTCGCATCTCTGTGTTTCTTGGCAAGTTGCCTTCAATTCCATACGAAAATTTTTATCATGACGCGAACGTTTCGTCGCAAAACCCCGAGAAGCCTTTCTTTACGGAGACGGCGATGACGAAGACATTTCGGACGGCGGAAGCGGAGAAACACACAGCGCAGAAGTGTCCTTGACGGAATTGTGACTCGTGACGACAACCCACGCAAATTGAGGTTAGTCAGAGGTTTTTCCCTCAAACTCACCCTGATGAAAATCGTTGGAAACGTTTACTCTGCTGGTATGGCCTGTCGACTCTATTGTTGGCATTGCCATACGTCTGCTCGGCAGGTTGGCCTGACCAGGGGGGAAAAAGAAGACTAGTGGGTATATCTTGCGAAGGCAGTCCACGTCGGGTGTCGACTTCTGTTTACTTGCGCGATAAAGGTATAAAAGACGCCGAGCCTCTTGAGGAGCCACGACGGAAAGTCCCTCAAACAGCCGCCTCTTCACATAGACACTCGCTCCGACAAACAGACGGATAGAGAGCTTGAGCAGACAAGAAACCAACCGCCGGTGCCGTTACTATTGTTAGGGTGTTTTTCTTCAGCGGCAGCGAACAGGAAAAGATGGCAGCGAATGATTAAGTTGGTCCTCTTCTCGCAAAAGCGCTCGTCCCATTTTCGAATCGTCAACATCCTCCTCTACCTGGGTTTTTCTTTTATTAGTCGAGCAGCGATCGCAGACGCTCTAGAGAACGGCTCTGCTCACCGAGATATGAACTATCAGAGCTAGAGCATCGCCAGGCTTGGTGTTCCCCTTCTACGTTTCTGCAACTTTCTGTTCCCTAAAAGTCCTTTCTATCTTTGCTGGTTTGGTCTCTCGCGAGGATTTGAAGAGTTCACCTTCGCGAGAATCGAAGAGCGGACTCCGAAACTTCTGAGAACGAATAGCCTTATCGTGGAGGATAGCGAAAACAGTCTCGCCTTACGCAACCTTATTGGGAGAGAAAAAAACGATTCTCAGATCGTCCGTCCGCCCGAAACGGGGGCAACCGATGGAGAAATATCTGATCAAACCGATCACGTCGCCTCCGGCAATTTCCACCAGCCGAGACCGAGAGTCACACTCGTATTACATGAAGTGTTTTTCCTTTCTTTCTTTCTTCGTGGACTTGACTAACCCAGTGTGGCTGTCTTTGATTCCGATCGGCATGGTAACTTCCTGCGAGAGGATAATCATCCCGCCAGGACAGCGTTGATAGGAGCTCCAAGCCCAATAAGGACCTTTGTGATCGGACACGTTTGCGTTTCCTGATCCAGCAGGTGCTGACTCCGCGGCGGCAATCTACCGCACCGAATTCGACGACGATCTTCGGGTTCTTCCCGTCCAATGGAAACCTCGACAGAGAGTCGACGCGGAAACCCTCCTATTCTCAAGCGGTTGCCATCCGTGAGCAGCTGCCTGGATTTATTCAAGAAATGAGGGAACTGCGCGAGTTGGCAGTAGGTGAGTGACTCCTGAAGATGAAGCCTGGAATAAGGCTATATGAGTTTTTTTCCCCCCTATCTTCGGAGAGGAGCTGATGACGCGGCTGCGATCAAAGAAGATTCTGAAGCGAGTTCCTAAAGCAATCTCTGAACCTTTGAGCCTTGCCAATCAAGAAGTGGCTTCTCACCTCTCCGCGTCACGTATAAGGAACGACTAGATGTCATTCACGAACTTGCTGATGTCGTCGTCGTCGTCGTTGCTGCTGCAGTTGCTTTCAAGTGAAGAGTAACGGGGGAACGACGAACGTGCGGAAGAGGGGAGCACGGACGATGGGGACCGCGAGAAGGTGTGACGGCGGGGGCCGAGGCTCGAAGCGGCGACAGCAAGGGTAACACCGAAAAGCAGTTAGGCAGGCGGGCAAGCAGCCTCGGCCGGCATCGATGAGAAGCGAGCGGACATCGACGAACGAACGCGATAAAAAGTTTTGAATAGCACGCTTGCAAAGCTCTTCTTTTCTTTGTCCCACCGACGGGTTTATAAGAAATTCAGCAGATCCGAAACACGGAGGGAGAATCGACGACAACGACGCCGCGGAGACGACCAGGGACAGGCAACCCGCTTTTTCTTCTATCCTCCAACGGCACGGCGCTAGTTTTTTCAGCCGGAACAACCGGTCGCGTCGGGTTCGCAGTTTGTCGGAGAATGATCTCTTTTCACAGATTTCGTCGGCGCTCCACCCGGAGATGGAACCCTGAGCCCGCACTTCGGAACCCGGAGATTTTCGGCTCCTGGTACTTTCCACGAGAACCGTATGGAGTATTCCGATTTGCTAAACTGTAGACTGAAGAATGAACGCGCGAATATCTCGTCGCGAAAAAATCGGGACCGAGGCGTTGAGTTATCAGTGCTCAACTCAGGTTTTGATTTTCAATTTCCCTCTCTTTCGTGTCGTTCTCGCTCAGTTGTGTGAGCTCTTGATCTCTGTTCCATCCCTCTCTTTTCGCTGCCTGTTTGAACAGCACCGTTGGTCACTCCGCGAAAAAACTCGGTTGCACAGGGGCAGATCAGGGGACCGTACGGTGGCAGAGAGAAAACTCGGGCGCCTAATTGCGCTTTTCCATCTCTTCGTTCCTCGCCACCGTAATTTGAACAAATGAAAAATTAAATACTCTTGGAGCTGTGGCCCGCTGAGACAAAAATTAGATTCTCCTTCTTTTCAAGTTTTCATCTCATCACGACCTAACCTCAGCCAAGAATCCCATCGCGGAACATTCTGGGAGTCGAGCCTCGGACGCTGGTGATGTTTTGTTTTTTCCTCTTGGTCTCTAATCGCCGACTCAATTTGCCAGAGTTATAGATGAGAACTTCATCATTCTAGAGCAACCGAATCTAGTCACGATAGGGAATCGATACGCAACAGTTTCCTTTTGTGTACATGTAGTAGCATCAAACATTGGATGTTTTGTTCGCGATGTTCCGAGAATTCTATTAATCTCCATCCACTCCAGCGGAATCGCGCTCCCGATATACATATGTACATATACTGAGATATGAACTTCATGTTAAAAAGAGATCATGCCTCGATTCAAAGAAGTCGTACGATGTTGGGTTATGGGTAGGCATGTGAATATTTGGCGGGATTTTCCCGCGGCAATGTTGAACTTCCATAGGGTCGATGAAATCCCGCGAAATATTTACATCCCTAGTTATGGGCAGTGAGCGGCCGCCCAGTCAGGATTTCGAGAACCGATCCTCGATTGATTCGCACGTCGCAAGCTTCGACCGCGCATATACTTTTCGCGTTGACCTCACATCGGCTCGGTCATTCGAGTGGAAAGCTCCTCGTCGAGACTTTGCGACTAGCGTGTTGGATGGCAGGCATTCCGGGGAAGTCATACGGATGTCTTTACTATCAGATGAGGCCGAAGGTAGAACTCGTTGCAGGAGATGAATACTGGTGAAATCCGAACGTTGAATATCGACAATTGGAGCCAAGGAGGGGAACAGAACTCTGAATGTTGGGAATGGCTAAAAAGTTTCACCACCGAATCTCAAAGGCGAACACTCCTCATGGCGTTCTGGGAACTTCTGACGTCATCCAGGGCACATCGCCTCGATGGGGTTAGAAGCGGTCAAATCGAATTCACGGAAAAAACGTGACTCATATGTATCCTTGCGGAAGGCCCGTCGCCTGATGGAACGACGGAGACTGAGTTTTGCTCAGAGGACGCTGCGCTGCACTCGAATCGAGTTTATTTATCGTCTTCAAAAGGTTCCGTGGCTGGTCGTTCGTCAATCCACTCAGAACTGTTTTTGGCGAATTATATGCGTTTTCAAATTGTACAAAAAGGCTAGGACGCATTTGCATGTTGGCGAGCCTCCAATTGACCAGCGAGCATCGGGCTCAGTCCGACACGCTTCCATTACAGACACGGCCTTGGCCTCGACGGAGGGTTGCGTGAGCAGAACAAAACAGCACAGCATAGAAGCACTCGCTGCTCCAAAAGGGAGTAACTGATTCTCGTAGTCATTATCATCGTTGAAAAGCTCGCATCGCTCGCTCCGATCTCGTCTGCATTTTCCCGATCAGCTAGGAGAGGTCGCGTTGATGGCACAACTTCATTATGGATGAGAACCGAAAGTCTTGGCGACCCTCACACAAATCTAGCAGACATGGAAACAAGCAAGAGGAGTGGAAAACCAAGCCCACAGATTCATGCATTGTGAACCTGAGTTCGTCTTGATGTGTGTATTCCACTGAGAGAATGATGTTTCAGCTCGCAATGGGCCACAGGAGACTTCGATGAGGAACAATTTACACCAGTTCGACGACGGCTAGACGGCTCCCAGGGTCCACAGAGGGGCATCGAAGGGAGTGAAGGAGAAAGAAGGAAGGAAGGGGGCGAACGAAGGCTGTTGGGCGTAGAACGAAGGGTTCAACAGGGGGGCCCGACAGGCGGTTAGGGGTCGAAAAAAGAAAAGATCGGGATAACGGGGGCCCGGAGAGGGACTTATTGAGGGAGGCAAGAACCACCACGGGGAAAAGTAACGAGGAAACGAGCTTTTGTGACGACCTGTTCGTCCATATGGAGCTGACACATAGTCAGCGACACGAATGCAGCCCAGCAGCAGCGGCTCGATGGGGGATGGAAAGCGAGCGAGGGAACGAACTCTGGCGGGCTCGACCGCCTGCCTCATCAAACAGTTCCCTGGAGCTCGCTTCAACAATAGCGGAACGATGAAGCCAAAGCACGCATCTGCTGGGGACCATCGCTTGATAGCTCGCGTAGATGTTTGCAGATGGTTGCAGAAGTTAGCAGTTGTCTGATATCTTTCTCCGTTTGTTTCGGACACGTGGAAGGGCTTGAGAGGCCAACACCGGGAGCGAACAATTTTAGAAAGCGAGGGACTTGCAGCGGTCCAGCCACGCCCCAACTTCAATTTCATTAGAGAAAAAATGTTCTCGAAATTTTCTGTCGCAATCTGGTGAAATATCGCAAGAGTTCTGGAGGCGTTCGAGCCCGGGACAGGTGAATCTCGGACTTCGTCCATGACCTCGACGCAGTTATCCATTATGAGACTTCATTCAGTTGAGTCGATAGAAAGAATTCCAACATCCTGTGGTGAGACATCCGTCCTAGCTTTCTGAAATGGGTCCCAGCGAACGCATACCGTGACAGGAAGTATGTTATTCATTTGTCTAACTATCGGTGGCAAATTGCAGCCATTGGACCCGAAACCTTTTCCTGTCTCCGACCCGCCCTCCAGCCCGATCCCAAACCTCGTTTATCAGCTCAATATCCGCTTCTCAATCATGTCACTCGCCATCCATTCATTCTATCATTTCCTCCCATAGTCATCTGAGAGACAGCTGCAAAATGAGTCGATATAAATCGATAAATCAAGCATTCAATTTCCTCTGGAAGCAAAATCACGGAATCAGAGATCTCAGATTTCGGTTTGTCGACTGGGAATGCTGAGAATTTCGTAACGAGAAGTGAAGAAATTTGGGGGTAAGTATAAGTCATCGAGAGTTACAAGCTATTTGTGGCGCGGTTAAGCTAAAAGGTGGAAGAGATGGCACCTACGCAAGACATTTATATAGCGGAAAGTGGGCGGTCGTTTGGCAATGCGTCTTTTCAAAATCCTGCTCGATACATACATTGTGAGGAAGAGTGTAGAAGCAATTATGACGAATCTCGAAATTCGCACCGGAGCGACAACATTCTCCAACTAGGAAGCCCAAATATCACGAGTTCTTCGCTGCCTGATGACGACGGTCATTTTGAAAATTCGGGACTGGTGATGACTGAGGATATCCGGGTTAAATGTGTCACTGAGAAATCCCGCGAATGGACTCACGTTCGTCTCATAAAATAGCGGTTCGCAGAACAACGGGGTGTGCGTCACTTCTAATGAGTTCGTAACAACTTTACAACAAGCAATGAAGCCACCAAGGTACAAGCAAACACACGAACGCAGACATACATACACTCCAAGAGCGGACCTCTTCAGCGGCCGCAGCGTCTCCAGAATAAATTATCATAATCTTGAATAAAAATAATTGCTACGTACCTTCTTGCCGCTGCCACCGCCGCCGCCGCCGCCGCTACTGTTAGTGGATTTCTTACAAGTATGTGTTTGCATAGTTACGTGCCCGCTTGGCTGACGGGGCGCTCGGTTGGCTGCTTGGCTGGCTTGTAGAATGGCTAGCTGCCAGGCTGACTGGACGGCGAGACGACCCGTCGACCTACATGCAATTACCCCCCGAAAGCGAAAGCTGTATTCTTGAAGAGAAGATCGATAGCTGGATGGCTAGCTAGCTAGCTAGCGAGCGGGCGGACGGACGAACGGACGCACTAGATGGATGAACAGACAGACAGCCGAACCAACACATAGGGACAAAAGGGGAGCGGGCGAGCGAGCGAGCGAGCGGACGCACCAACAGCAGAGTCTGTTCAACTTTTCGGCTCTTTCAACCAAATAACCAACATCAAGCAAGCCGTCTTAATTATATTTTCATCGGGAGGAGCACGTTCCGTTAAAGGCGAATTAGCCTACAAAGCAACTCTTCTGCTCTCTCCTGTTCGACGCTGATCATCAACTCGATCATATATCAATCACGGAAATTGAAACATGTTGCGCTCAGCTCGAAGCCCGAAGCGAATCCAAGAGCTCGAGGTCGGCTTCGGCTGCCTCGCTGTCAGGAATACATATTCGAAACGAAAAAATCGGACGAATACTTTCCTCTGGGGAGGCATCCTGTCTGGCCGTTTCGATCGCGAGTCTCCAGGAAGAGACGAGAAGTCCTGCAGGATAAGAGAAGATGTCTCCGGAATTGTGAAGCATCAAGTTGTCATCTTGAATGCTTGATCAGGTGCTCTCGTGTCCGTTTCAAATGGTTGCAACCTACAAAGGACGAGGATAGCACCTGTGGAAATCGGACATTTGCGTTTTGTGATTCATTTTCGGTAATAATTGGTTTTTTCTTTTCGCGTCGCCGTCGTTCCTCGGGACTTTTCGATCAAAGTCCTTCCTGGAGGTAACCGGGGAAATGAGCGAAATCGAGAACATCTGGAGAACACAGGATGGGGAACGGCGAGAACCGAAGAGGAGATTCGCGGGGCGAGAACCACGAGGACGGGGCAGGGGACAACTTGAAGAGAAAGAGCATTACGGCTGGATCGTTTGGGACGAGGGTATCTTGGCCGACGTGATACTCGAGCCTTTATGGTTTCGACAAATGGCCTTCATTTGTGGTTTCTCATTTTGGTCCGGCTGTCGTGTACGAAACCGAGACGGAAAAAGAAAAGAGAGACAGAGGCGAAGAAGCCATGGAAGCGACCGGATCGACTGACTGGTTAACTGGCCACTGTCTTTCGAATGTTCCGAGTCTTTCTGAGAGACGGAGTTCTTTTGTTACTTTTCTATGCGAGAAATAGGAAATTCGTTGCTTGCGCTGTCCACCGTGGATCACGCAGTGAATTGTGCCGAGTAATCACGGCTCCACTCGTGGGTGGACGGATTGTGGAAGCAATATAAAAGAGAAAGCGGTCTCACTCATTTCATCAAGCCACATCTCTTGTTCTGCCTTCCTTCTTGGGACCAGCAGCAGACTTGATCTAGCCATCGACTCGCGGAAATCAAGTGGAAGGCTTCGAAAGAAAGTGCAACAGATTCGCAACTTGCAGAGAACGGAGCCTTTTCCAATCTTCTTTCTCCTGATTCTCCTGAATCTCCTCCTCCTTCTTGATACCTAATTTCGCTGAAGCTCTTGTGAGGCGGGCGTTTATTGCAAAACCTCGGCTTTGGCCAGAACTGTTCGTCACTCCTGAACGGCGTTCCGTTCGGAATTACGAGATCTTGATATGACGGCGATGGGAAAACACTTTTTTGGTCTCTCGGTAGAAGCTCGAATCGTCGTCGATCGACGCAGTGGCCGAATCAGGTACACCAAGTAAAGCGCACGAGGAATCGATGTCGTCCCTGTCCACAACCCGCCGAAACTACGGAAGAGCCCTGAGAAAGCGAGGAACAGCCGTGGTAGATAACGCAGATAAGAACGAGGAGGGAAGCGTGTACACAACATTGTTTAGCGTCTACTTCTGCCGCTTCTTCCGTTCGCCTATCTGAGTTCCTCTTCCTCGGTAGTGTTCTATTCTCGTGCTCGTTGCTCTTCTCGATTTTCGGCCAGCCTGCCGGCCGTTGACGCGACCACCCGCTAGCGTGGAGAGCTTGCCAGCGTGCTTCCTCTATCCATCCGAGCGTCCGTTCATCCATCCATAACTCTTTGGGCATCTCTTTATCCTGCAGTTTGTTCATCAATCTCAATGACAGCAGCACTGAATGATAGCGAACGATACGACGGGCCAGCGGTTCGTCTCATTGAAGCAACATGCATATGCAACTCTCCCCGCTGCCAACGGCGAGGGGCACAACATGAAAGATAGAAAAAGTGGAAAAACGTCGAGAGGCAAGATGTTGCTCCTTTTGTGCGAGCTTCTTATGTCTGCCTACGTTTCCTGTCCGGGTGGATTCGTTCTTGGTTCTTGTCAGCCTGTCGCACTTGTTCGCAAACGAAAAAACGAGAATATCTCAGTTCTGCCCATACATTGCTCGGACCTCGTCGGAAAACCTGGTGGCGCCCCGCTCCGTTGTTCTAAAATATGGAAATTAATAGAAGAATGGACAATTCAACGCTACAACAACTAGAGAATCAAAACACAGTGATCAGACCCGATTCCGATCGGTCATGAGGCCAGCCGAGATACTCGATGTGACAAATCACCAGGACCGACGACTTCTATGGAAAAGCTTCGATGAAATAGAATGGGACCAGAACCAATGGTGATATCTGACCTTCCATTCAAGAAGAGCGCCTTTCAGTGGGTATAGGTCAATGACGTGTTCATGAGAAGCGAGTAGTTTTGATGGCATGCCTCCGAAGCCGGTTGGAGGAACGAACAGCTTTGACTGACTAACGATGTGCTCAAGTCAAAGGTCATTGTGTCAATCAAGTCGTTTCCTATGATATGCACGCACCAAAACTGACATCTCGTTAGCTTGATTGTGCTGTCGACTACAAAGACCGAAGTGTCGAAAGCTTGTCAGGTGAATCACCTCAACAGATCCCTGTTCCTGGTTCACGTCCCGTGATGAATATTTGATGGTTTCGGAAATCATTCGGGATTCCACTCGAAGAGAGCCAGGGGTTGAACTCAACGATCAGAAAATGCCGTGAGCCTTATTGTAAAAGAGAACGCTGCTACTGCTGCTGAGGGTACGGAAGAACGCTGGTTGCCAGACTCGTTCTGAACTGCCCTCAGCTTAATAAAAAAAAGGTAAATTAGTCCGCTCGTGTGTTCGTTGTACTGTCGAACACAGCGCGCCCTCAAGGCTAGTCAGTACCAGCCGTGGTAGGCAAATAAGCGCCTGACAGGGGGTTGGGGTGGGGGCGAGCTTAGCTGGCGGACTCGTCGAGGATCGAAAAGAAATTCAGGAGGGCAGGAGGTTCGACGTGCAGGATATTAGCCGGGTGGGCAAAGAAGGATCGGGGCATGGCGGGCTGTCCGAGGCGTAAGAACATGAGAGGTGTGCGTTCCGGAAAGATCACGTGGAATGGTACAATTTGCCGTATGCGATGCGTAATCTCGCGGCGAAAATGAAGAAAGTATTTCGTTCTGTGGAAGCTGGCTTTGTTTCCGAGAACGACACTGTTTGGTGACCACAAATCGAACAAATGCGAGGAGGAGGAGGCCGGGGACTAGTTGATTTCGACATGAATGCTGGAAGAAGCGCCCGGAAACTTATGAATGAATTCTCGAGAATGCCAGTGATGAAAATAGAGTTCAAAGCGGCATGGGAGGTGGTGACTGTTCCTAGAAATTGTACCCCGGATTGAATCACAGGTTGAGACACATCACCCACAGCCCGAGACAATAGCGAAACTCAACCGCGCTTCGGGCTGGAATGGGTTACGAAACGCTTGTCTAATATTCTCAGTCGATTGTCGCTGCTTCTTGGTCTTGGAATGTAGCGCCTTTGACTTTTTCGTGGTGCCGGCCGCGGTTTCCTTTCAGTCCCAATGTATTATACGCTGTTGATGTTCGTTCTCTCTTCGTCTCTTTCCATCCACAGTTGGATCTTGCGACATCGGGAACTTAGCTCGTCTCGAGCTCCAAAAAATAACTGTCTTTCCTCTTCTTCCTCCTCTTCAAAACAGAACCGAAAAATGGGCTGAACCTCTACTCTGAAACCGCTTGCCCCGTTCAAGCATGTCTCCCAGTAAGCTTGTCTGCTATTTTTACTCTTGACTACGCACGTCGTCAGTTATGTTTCTCTTCGGCAGACTCAAGAGGCGAAGAAGTAGATGAGAGAGGAGGGAACGAAGAGGAGAAAAGAGAGCCGCATCACGCTCTTGTCTAGTTCTGCTGCATCGTCAGGATGAGGTCATCGAGACGCATTACCTTCGAAGAACCGCATCCGAATTTGAGACGGCGAGGCGTAGATGCGAGCGCCTGTAGCGTAACGAGGAGGGCGGAGGCTGCGGTCCGCCCCGGGCGACACCTTTCTTGGAAGAATCACACCTTCGATCTCGATGGGTCCGATTAACGAGGACCGGATCTGCAATTGAAGAATTGAAAAAAGGGGATACTTCCGGGTCGACTTGAGATGGAATGTACAATATACAGAACACATGGAAAGAAGAACAGAATTCGCCGCACCATACCCTTGTTTGAACATCTATCATTCGGCAGTTCCTTCTTTTTGGTTCGCATAACGAGGGCGTCTGCAAAGCTTGCTCTACGTCGATGCAAAGCGTGAAGGTTAAAGTAAGAAACGCCCTGGTGAAGGACACCGCCCTTCTCAACAACACATGCAAATATCGGATATACATAGAAGCAGAAAGGTTCTCGTACGACGGCTTTTCGTCCGGGAAAGCCACAGAAGGTCTCATTATTCGTATGAAGGAGCAAACGTCAGAACCTCAATTCGGATTAAGTTGAAAATAATGCCCGCGGCGATGTCATGTGCGGCGGAACAGTTTGGAATACCGTTGGGAGCAGGGAGTGGGAGCCACAAGGAGGGACGTCGGTGAACCCGGGGGCAAAGTGGTGACGGCGGCACTCGCGATGCTAGCTCTCGTCATGAATCGAGAAAGTTGGATTCGCTTTGAGGAGAGTGGACCTCGCCGGCACTCCGAGGCGTAGAGATGATCGGCTTCAAGGAACGATACGCGATGGACAGACGCTGAAATCTCGCTTCCTTGACCGCGTTCTTGTGAACCGTATAACTTCACCTGACAGCTGATCTTTTCAGTGCAACTTGATAACTCGCATCAGATCGAGTGAAGTCGGCGAGAACCAGAAACGATTGCTCCGGTTCAAAGATGGAATCGTCTGCGATATAAAAGGGCGGGAAGTCGAGCACGGGCTCGACTTTTCCCCTCCTTGAACTCGTTTAATTTTTCGAGTAGCGCTTGAGTTATCCCGACAAAACGATCTCTTTTCAAAGCGGAGCTCCGAACTCCAGTTGCCGGGAAGTGGAAGCAGGTCTCGAGCAAACCAATCAAAAAACGCGAACTTGGCGTTTCGCGTTCGATTCCTCCATTCTTCACGTGTTCTCTCTTGAACGTCTCAGATTTCTCCACGCTGTTTGAATAAATCGAGAAACTGCACTGGACGGGAACGAGAAACAACGAGGGAGAGCGCAGCAACGAGGATCGCCGACCGTTTGCGAAGTTCCAGCGCGGCGTTGTCGTCGTTGGAAACTTTTTTGGAAAAAAATGAATTCGTATCACTGCGTTAAAATCCCACCGAATTGAGGTTATTTCGTTCGAGAGTAGAGCGTAATCAGAACTGCCCCCATTCAACAAACCTGCTGGTCGTCGCGGCTCTCTACGTTGGTCTGAGTTAATCTGCCGTGGTTGTTTCTCGTTCCGACTCACTCACTCGCTCGCTCGCTCGCTCGCTCACTCAGTGAATATTCCATCAGGGAGCCGAGATCCATTATTCCTTACGCCCCGGTTCGTTGTAAGCTCAAGCAGTGAGGATAAAAATCGATGACGACTTAAAAATATCTCTTTTCTCAACCTAGTTTTTCGCTTCCTTACCTCCTCCCGCCGATATTTCGAACTCCTTGGAGCCTTGTCGTCTTGCCGCAGGATTCCAACTCCACCGGAACCTCGAGGCCCGAAGAGCTGATGAGCGCTTTCCTATCCGTGCCGACCCAAATGCCGTGGGTCATCCCCTTCGAATTTCTTGGTCGACGCAAGCTCACGAATCGGCCCAATAGAACAACGAACTCGTTTACAGCAGAGCCCCCGACAGAGATAGAGCATTCTCAAATCTCATGACGAACACCGAAGGGGCTCGTCCGGTTGGAGCGAGTAGGCGAGCGAACGGACGGACGGACGGACGGACTGGCGGGCGGGCGTGCAAGCGTTGTTCTCCTGTCATATGTGTGTGTCCTCGAAACCAGCAGCCGCAGTACTTCATGTCGTTTATGTATTCGCTCCAGGAGAACAGCATCAGCAGCAGCGGGAAGGGGAGTATGAAGAGATGAGGAGTGGGAAGAGAACAGAGCCTGCAGCAGCGGGAGAGCGACGGAAGGGAGACGAGGACTTTGACGCTTTTTCCTTTCTCTTGTTCTTCTCGTATCCTCCCATATGGACATCTAATGCGATTTTGAGTATCCCATAGGCGACGGTTCCTGCCGCCGCTACAGCCGCATACTCTGTATACGAGCACAGCCGTCCAGCAGGGCGAGTGAGCTGGCGAGCGAGCGAGCAGTTTTCCCATGCGCGAGGCCGAATCGAGGCGTACACTACAATTCACTTGAGTGAAGCAAACGTTAGCCGCCTCGCTCCCCCTCTGCCCTGTCTCCTTCCTTTGCTTCGTCCTTCCCCCTCATCTCCTGCCCTCATTCAGAACTTTGTTTCCCTCGATTTCCCTATTCCTATCGTCCTGTTATTTTTCCTCCGCTCTTGTTTAGCACCGTGTTCCTCGTTTTCCAGATCGAGCTGATGTGAGTGTGGTTCGCGTGGAGCACGTTCTGCTGACACTTAGCCCGAGAGCCATGATCAGCTGATGCTTTCGTACGGGCTCGGCAACACCAAAATCAAATGATTTTCTGCGTTGGCTCCCATCACTGCCCCGTAGACAGTGGGTCGGAGTGCAAAAACGCACATCAATGTGTGATGCCCCTGTCGCTTGAGTAGGGACAGAATCTTGACGAAATCGATCGGCGGACCCGAGCGAGAAGTGAACTATTCTTTCTCTTCATTCTCCACTCACCAAGCAGCAAACAGGGAATTAGAAACGTATAAAGGAATCCAAATGGAAAGCTCATTGTTTCGTGATCAAAGTCTCCGGGTTCAAGGCCTGGAGTCGCTGCAAAGCCACAAACAACGACAAAAATTGCGAACTCCGACCGCCCGACCGCCCGCTTGCCTGACTGTTTGCTCTACTTTTCCCCCAAGGACTATTTTCCCTCTTTTCTCCACGGAAGGCGGCTTACTTGCTTGCTCGCTTACCCTGGCTTGTCTTGCCGAGCAGAACGGATTGATAATGTATTCGAAATGGACAAGAGAGATCTCACATCATTAGTAAGTCCATCTTGGTGACTTTGAGCCACTACTGAGGTTGCCTATGCTGCCTCTTGGGCGTCTACTACCGCTTTTGCCATTAACCACTCGTTGGATCAATGGTTGACCCGCTGTCGTTGCGAAAACGGCAGAGGAAACGAACATTGCGGCCACGGACCGATGGAGAGGAAGCTTGATTGTAATGAGGAATAAGGGGAACAATCGCAAAGAAAAAAGAACAACTCCGCTCCCATTGGCGAAGTTTGGTTGAGATTTTCATCCGATAAAGACGATCTCTATCGTAGTTGCTACCTGTGCATTTGTTCGAAATTTGTGTCTTTACCGGATCGTTTCCAAAATTGCTAACCCGGCCTGAGGACCGATCGCGAGAAGAGCATCGCCGGCGCCGACCGAATGCTCGACGCTTGTTGCTAGGGCGACCGTGGTCTTCACCGAATTCTATATGTCGAATCGAATCAAGCGCTATATTGACATTCCAAGGGACAACACGAAATGACGGAAATGATGATAACAATGAAAACAATATTGATTATTATACGTCTCGTGCTGACATCGAATCTCCCCTGTCAAACTCTAGCTGTCTAATATTCTCAGATATCACTGTTGTCATGGTAAACTCATGTCGAGAGTGAAGAAGCGGACCAAACTCGAAGAGCTTCCTCGAAGTGCGGGAGGGCGTTCCTCGAGTCGAAGAACCCACTTCGAGAATTAGGGACCTCTTTGTTAATTTGTTGAATACTGAATATTTCTATTTGCTCGAAATGAGGTCGGATTCCTCGCTTTCAGTCGGTCAATGCGAGAGTGTTCGGTTGGCTCGAGCAGACCTTGCAGAATTTGCTAATCCCGTGAACTCTGTGTCGAGATGAGAACTAACCTTCAAAGCCCGCGAGAACAATACTCGCGAAAAAAATCAAACTCTAAAAACGAACGGAGCCGACGCAGGGGTCGGGGCTGCTCGAGGGAACTGGCGAAGTCACGCCCGGATTCTGTGATTTCGTTTTCAATAAATAGAGCCGCGGATCAGAAGAGCGGTGCGGGAGGGCCGACCGAGTCCTGCAGTTAACTGAAAAATAGGAATTTCTCCAGCTGACCGAGTAGGGAGGAAGACCTGGAGTCGGCTCGACTTTGCTCCGAGTCCAGACTAATGCGTCCGAGAGTTTCGGAGCCTGCAGGGGCGGCGCGGCGGTGAGCTCCGTCGGCCGCAAGCTCGCGCGACTGCGAATCTTTGTGACTAGGACACGACATAAATAATTTAGTCGACATGTTTATAATCGCGTGGCTCTTCTCATGAGCCGCTACTGCCACCGCTGGCGCTCTGCTCTGCTCGACTTGGCGGCGGCGGCCACCACCACTGCTGCTGCTGTGGTAACTAAGTTTCAGCGTTTGATCCCATTACAAGGCACGTGGTCCACCCACGAAGAGATTAGATTGGCAGAGATTTTCACACACACAGAGAACCTACAACAACTGAACCGAAACCGAGCTGAAGCTCGCCGACCCAAGCTCTGATCGAATCGAGGTTTCAACATGTTGTGCGTCCTGCGAGAGACGTCTTTCTCTTACCGAAAATATCGAGCTCCACGCAACCGGGAAGAAATTTCAAACATGAGGATTATTCTCAACGAATCGAAGTGCCTTTGTCTGTGGAGGACAAAGATTTCGCCTAATTCGCTCTCAGTCCCGAATCTTCGATAATAATTTTGATAATTCGCCGTTTCGGATTTGTTTGATTTGGCCTGATTCAGATGTGCAGCCTCCCAAGAAGCTCTGGAAGCTGGAATCCTCTGCGATCGTGCGGGTTTGCTCAGCTTCGTCGATATGCGTAAATGCATTTCCCGCTCCGATCCGTCCAGGTGCTGTTGGGCGTTTGTTGACTTTGAGATTAGGCAGAGCTTGAATGCGACTCAAATTATACCGAACGCAATTGTGTGATGGGAAGGTGGAACTCAAGCTCCTGCTCGGAGGCTGCAGCGAACAAATATATAAATTGGCTCCCTGAAGGCTAATGGCTACGCCCTCATTAACGTTACTCTCCAATCCGTGTATGTAGCGAGCGAGCATGTATTCCTGATTCTTTTTCGGCGAGCCAAGGTGGCGTGGTCTAAAGTTAACCTTCTACTTCAGCGGCTGGCGCGATCGCAACAGCCTCACCCAACAGTTGTGCCTCACAAAATTCATTCTGAGAACGGTTGAATCCTAGGTAGCGAAAGAAGGAAACATCAATGTAGTCCCTCGACCTCGAGCTTACCTAGCAAAACGGGTGTCGGGAACCCATGACCCTCGCGAATCACGCCCTGAGTCAATCAAGTGGTCGGGTCGCCACTCCATTGAGCTCGCCGTCGCGATTCATCCGGCGCGGCGAGCAACGTACAACAACCACAATACATAGAGGGCCGGTTGGTCTTGTCCGTGTTTTTTCCTGCGTCTTTCTTTCCGCTGAGTTATCGTCAGCTCGAATGAACGGACCCTTCTCGGACATTGGAGAGACCGGTGTCGGATTCCGGAGAAAGTGCCGCAATTCTTCTACGTCCTGCCGGCTCCGCCGTCGTCGTGAGAAGAAGCACAGCACCCGGTCTTTCTGTTTGCTTGCCTTTCTTCCTTCCCTTCTTTTTTTCAGGTTCTTTTATTCTCTTCTTCCACAGGTGCCTAATGGCGCATCGAGTTCCCAATAGCTCGATCGATCACTTTCCATCCATCCATCCGGTCGGTCGGCCGGCCGGCTCGATCGAAAAACTTGCATGACCTCAGTTCACCTTATTTGTGTCAACAATTCCACAGAAAGTGGGCCTTCTCATTCCGGGACAGGTTTTGCAGGTCCCCGCCGACCAAACGAGGGTGATCGGCGACTGAAGAAAAATATTCGAGATATTTCTGCAGCAATCGGGAACTCCGAAGCTATGAGCTCATAGATTGTTTTCGACAAAACGATGTGAGGTGTCCCGGAGTAAAACTTTGTCGGAACGATGCTCGAACTACCTCTTGGGACCGTGGAAGCCTGTCTGACCTGCGATACCTGTTCTATTTTCCATTTCGTCATATTCAGGGAGATCTCACTCACGAGATCCCTGCTCCGTTCGTGCTCTGCTGCAAATATGTCAAATTTTCAACCTCTCTCCTGAACTACGGCCAGAAGTTGCGGATTCTTCGAGAGTCAAACTGCTCGGCTGAAAAACGCGGCGGCTCAGATGGTCGAGTTTCGAGAAGAAAGATTTCAACCGCAGATGGAGACGTAGAGAAAACAGTCTGGTTCTAAGAAGCTCCACAAGTTTCGAGCAAAGTTTCACGAAGCAGTGTTGCTCTTCGCTCAAGCCGCTGTACTCCGCGGCGGCGCGGCGTCTTCCCTCGGTTCGCAACGCATGCAGCAGACTTGGAAAACCAATTTTCGCATTTGAAGCGGTCAAGCTGCTCGTTTCCCCGACGGTTCGAAAGCCTCAAACTCGGAAACAGATCGCCAGCAGCTGCTCGTGCTGCTCGAATTCTTCTTCAGAAACCGATTCGTGTTGTGACCGATTCGAACTGATTGCTTTTATGGCATCAACCTCGAGATGCTGACGCACTTCTCTGACGAGCGTCCTTGCTTCATCTTCAACTTGAATTTTGTAAGCTTTGTATTTTCCCAAATGCTGTACTGTGTGACTCATGGCTCAGCTAGCGATGCTGTTTTCTTCTGTCTACACTCATTCCGTGCTCCAGCGATTGCACTTGGTCCAGCTTTTCCTATCTTTGGTTGACCTGAAATGGTATCATATATTGCGCCATAACGAAGCGCTCACAAACGGAGATAGACGGCCATATTACGAAAGTAGTCTCTTCTATGTCAGATTGGATATCAGACCTCTGAACAGTTGGCCTCGTTTCGCGTCTCGTTGACTTTGTTCTCGTCAGAGGCTCCTTCAGTGACTTTCCGAGGTTTTTTTTGCCCACCCTTTCGTTGGACGGCCGCTCCGCCCTCTTTTGTAATCTGTCTTGATCTGCCAGAGGGAATAAAAAACGTCCTCGTCGACTGGCCCGATCGATTTCACGATTCTTCTTTCTTTGGGAATGAGCGTGGTCAGTCATCTGCCATGATGATCGTGATCGCTTCGGAAAGTTCACCGATATTCCGCATGTTCTCGGCCCGTTACATCGATTCGAGAGCCATTAGGCCTCGTTTAAGCACCCGCTGAACTCGCGAGAAGTGCTCAGAGAGAGGGCAGTCGTTATTCTGTGTTGATTTTAAGCGATGAATTACACAAGTCAGAGGGGAGAAGGTGGATACTCAGGGGGCAAATAAGAGCCCGACTGTGGTTATGAGCGATATCATAAATGCACGAGGCGATGAACTCTCCCAGGGAAGCTGCTGCGCTGCCCTCCAGTCCGCGGGCGAAAGTACGCAAATAGCTACGCAACTGACGGATTACACAGTTTGTTGCTTGACTGGTGAGTCACGCATGTCGTGAATGCACTCTACGTGCCTTCACTCGTTCGTCACAGGTCTGCTGGTGCGGCGTGCCGCCAGTTAATGTTTCTAGAAGGTCTGATCTCCATTGAGGTCCTGACCGAAAGCCCACGAGCTCGACTATCCGTGTTCGGTTGGAGTTTCGACAGTCTGGCAGGCGATCGGCTACAGCGGTCGGCATATTTAAGAGGAGACATCAGGGCGTAGCAAGCACCGCCCACCGCGTCTCTTCCATCTTCTCCTTCAAATTTTCAAATTTCGTTCCGAAAAACGAGAGAGAGAGACCGGAAAAAAGAAAGAAAGGTCATCTTTAGAGATCTCATCCTGAACCTCGCCGCCGCCCCGGGCGCATGCACGAGTCGGGTGCATTTCGGCGAGTTTCAGTGTGCCGAGTGTGAGAGCTCGCCGGCCGAGAATGCTCTCCCGCCGTTGAATCGTTACTGAATTGAAATGATTCAAAGTTCAAGTTTGAACCAATGGAACTGGGGACCCAACATGGCGACGCACGCTGTTACGCGATTCTTCCCACCCGAGAGTCCAATTGAGCTCACGGCAGACATAACGATGAGCGCAAGGCCAGCGTGTCGTTATTTCTGTCGTCAACGCTTGTGTGGTTTTCTTCTCCTGCTCTCGGTCGCTCGCTCGCTTGCTTCTGATGCGTTCCTTTCTTCTCATAGCTCGGTTGGGGAATAGGTTCGACGAAAGAAGGGAGATGTTCAAGTGGAAGAGTAAAGGGAGCCTGCAGGAGAAAAGGAGCCAACGACAGAGTGGGTGACGAGCTGCCTGACTGGCGGAGTTGTGCCGCCTTTTGCCTCCGTCGCGGGCGTAGCGATGCTTGAAGGCGGTGGTCTGGGGCTTCAAAATTAAATTCTCCCTCAGCGGTCCTTTCTTGACCAACCGACCGACGGACTGTCTGGCCAACCAAGCAAACGACGGACCGTCTGACGATCTGCCTGATAGTCGCTCCAAAAGAAAGCAAAATTGAATGAGGCCGATGACGCTCCAAAGTCAGAACCGTGGAACGCACCGCGTCAAACGGGTGGAGACAAATCAGGTGGATCACCACTGAACGAAGTAACCTAGAACACGAAAACAGCCAACGAGAAATTCACGATCGTACAGATCGTTCGTACAAAACTTGAGCCTGGACGGCCGACACTCGTTCCTGATCACCACTTGTTCCCTTCTTATTTATCATCGAGCCAAATGTATCGATCGGCGTCCACTCATTCCCGCCAACACCCCCTCTCGGCCTCATCATTCCAATCAATGTATGGAGTCAATGAGATCAGTCGTCGATGGGATCGCTCTGAAATCCTTGTAAAGTTCATCTCCGGCAGGATCGACACGACAGGCTGCTGTTCTCGTGTACGCTGCCGCTATTCCTGCCTGCCAGTCCCCCGATAGCTTCCCGAAAGCTTCCATCAGCCCCTCCCCTCCATTCCGCTCGGAGTTTTCCCTCGGAGCTGCTCTGATCACTTCCCCAATGGCGGCCGTCTCTGCGGCAGCGGCCAATTTGAATTGGTAATTTCTCCACTAAAAAAGTTACCCTATGATTTTAGCATGATTGCAGTCAGGTTAGAGGCAGCGCGAGGGAGACGTCGAAACTTTGCTTCCTGATCCTTTTTTTTATTTTTCTCTTTTTTTTTCTCTTTCTCATTCCACTCTGGCGGCCCTCTTCCGTCGCCGCCGCCGCCGCCGCCGCTGTCCTTGGAAACGAAGTAGAGGCGACAAACAACCTATGCGGGGTTTCAACACGGTGCGCAGACACTTGGTTGACGCACGCTCGACCGACTCAACCGGAACACGGATTATTGCTGACAGAAACGTTGCGCTGCCTGTCAAGTGTCTAAGTGGATACAACTCCCTCTCGGAGAGTGAACGGAGTCAAAGCCCAGTCGTAGCAACAACACCGACTTCTAGCCTTGAGAAAAGGAAATCTCTGAACAGATTCAAGAAGATCAGCACGGTGTCGTGGATTATACTGTGAGCTCTTTGCGAGTTTTTTTCTTATTCCTTCCTGTGCAGACCTGCCGCGAACGCTTGCCGCTCTTCCCACGTGCGCGTTCCTCTCTCGCTCTTAGAATGCTCGTGCTGGTCAGTTCCGCATGGTGTTATGTTACAAGTGTTGGGAAATCGAAGGGAAAATAGAGGGCAACGATGGGGGAAGGGGTGATACATGATTCGAGGAGGGCTCCGAGAGAGGTGGCAGAAAGCATATCAGACGCGCCGGCTGGGTGCACAGAAACCTAACACCATAAGAGTATGTGTGGGTCGAGCCATCATGCGACCACGCCGAAGGAAGAAGGAAAAAGTGGGTAAATCAGGAAGAATGGGGAACGAGCGGAGGAAGAACCTCCCGACTGAGGAAAGTGCTTGATGCAGCGATAGGGCGACAAACAAATTCGGGACCTTGGGAAAAGAAGGGAAGTGGTCCCGGGATTGGAGGGTCTCCCTCACCACTGGAGAATATCGTGAGAGAGAGAGAGAGAGAGAAACTCAGCGGATATTGAGAGCGGGGAGAGAGATAATGAGGTCGGAAACATGAATCGCCGGCTTGCCGATAAAATGGCCTGAGTTCGAATCTTCCAGGCAACCAGAGAAGAAGAACGAAGCCGGTGTAAAGTGCGTTCATCCGCGCCTTTCGATTCTCGCGATTCGCTTTCCAGCGAATTGGCCGCAGAAATCGCAACCAAGACAGAGTGATCCGATGGGAATCAAGAAGCTCTAACGTGAGGCCTCGTCAGTCGGAGAAGCACCTGGAAATGTTCATAGAAAGTCTTCCGCGAGCTCGCCCGGCCAACCAATGATGATCCGGAAACCCTCGATTCCCGAGGGCCGATTCTTGCCGAAGTCGGCAGCTCGGTTTAAACACTTCGTGGGTGGGAAAAACGACTGCGTAAGGTTATCTCGCGGAACGTGATTGAACGCAGATGGCTTTCTTGGATGCTCTGTCGCTCTGTCTGTCTGTCAGCCGATTTCCCCGACTGCTTCTCCGCGGCAGTCACCGTGACCGAACTGCAAAGGGGTCTTAATTTGTAATCCTGAGAAGGATTCCTTGCTCCTCGTTCCCCTGGCTGGCCGGTCGCTGGCATCGCCGGTCGTTTGCCCGTTCTCGGCTCTTTTCCGCTCTCCAAGAGTCCTCTTCGACGTCTTTAGCCTTCTGAATCGGAAGAACTCAGTGAGACTGCAGCATTCTGCATCGTCATTCGTTTGAAAGACCATCGGTGATGAAAGGGACACTACTCTATACACACTCTGTGTAGAGACATTGGGGACAGCGACCTAGAACTCGAGTCTCGAGTTCGCTTATTTTTTTCGAAAGTCTGTGCAAGTGCTATACGGGAGTGTAGTTGCGGTTGAATGTGTGGAAAACGGCTTTTTCTGTTTGAGCAAATGTCTTCAACCAACTCGAAATATGTGGGACTCTGCAGAGAGCTCTTGCTGTGGCTGATTCAAAAGAAGCGGAGCGTTACGCTGTTGGTCGACTCCCACAACGCGAAGCCATCACGGCGCTTTCTACGTTCTTTTCTTTCCTCCTCTGTCGAGTACGCTTCTCAAGGGTTATGCTATCAATTTTAATTTGTTTCAGGGCTGGCAAGGCGTCAGAACGCGGTGAGAGAGGGATAATACGAAACAGAAACACAAACAGACCCGTGTCTCTTCTGCAGTTCCCACTCTGCTCCTCTTTCGTTGTAGCTTCACTCATCCAGCATTTATGACTGAGTCGACGTCACCATTCGTTCCGCGGAGAATCTCAAGGCTTGATCCCTTCCCCCGAGTTGTTGGTTGATTTCTGAATTGAAGTTTTCGCAACATGTCAAAGAATTTAAAACGGCTGCTCTGAGCTCTTCTCGAATCGCATCGTAGAAGTTCTAAGACCTCGTGATCAAAAGAGTTCGTTTCCTAAAGTTCGTCTTCTCAGAGCAAAAGCATGGTTTTAGGAAAATCGAACGAAATTCTTGGAAAAAGCTGCGAGTCGTAGGTGCTTGCTTTTTGTCTCCCCCGTTCCCGTCTTGAGGGATGGCTAAGCTCGAACATCTCGATTCGAACAGCGACTTTTAAACTAGACTCGAGCTTCCCGTTTTATCCTGTCACCTATCTCCCCGCTACAAAGATCCGCAGTTCCCGTCCCCTGGTTTCCGTGTGCTCGTCCCAATACAAGCGTTCTCCTGCGCTCGCGTCCCGGTTTCCCGTGTCCCCCCTCATTTTCCTCTGGCCTCCGTCGTTTGCCGACAACTGGGTAAGCGAGCTCGATTCGGTGCTGGAACGACGATCACTTCTTCTACGAACATGAAGGGAGGCGAGCGGACCGACCGACCGGCAGCCGACCAGTCGGGCGGGCTGACCGGCCGGCGCGGCGAACGGGGAGGCTGGTGGCAGTCAGTCGGGGCGGCCAGATTTGTAAATGTCATCTGTTTCCGGTTCCTGTCTGAGTTCCGGCCGGATAAAATACGTCACTGCGAAGCCCGCACGCGCACGCGAGCCGGCAAGGTTTCTCTTGGTCAAGCTTGTAGGGTTTAGAGAGAGAGTGACTCGGCTGTAGCTGGAAAGAGTTGGTCCGATCGAAAAACGAAGGCGTCGGTCGTTTGAAAGAGAACAGTTGTGCCAACGACAGCATTAGGAGAAGCTTTAAATCAAAGTGTAAAGAGAGAAGCGTAGAGTGAGTTTGAGGATGATAAAATCTACGTTAGACATCGCTGTCGCAGTTGAATTATTGAGAGTTTCCTCCTCCGTCAAGCTCCATCGCTTCGTGATTCTCAGCGTTTGGAAAATGTCGATTCCTGATCGACGGAAATCTGCTGCCCTGTGAATATGGGAGGGAGGATTCGATAGAGCATTCTTCCAAAGCGATGAGGTCTCGAACTTTCAGAGAAAATCCACAAAAAAAACAGAAGATTCGGTCTCTGAGCCATCGATTCAGCCTTCATTCCGAAAATTCTCAACTGTTTTTGCTCTCTCTTTTGCAGAGATTACTTGACCATTCAAAAAATGCGACGCAGAGAGATGCTTCCGAGGGTGCATGTACGGCCAGGTATTTTTAGGACGAAACAGGCAAATGTGTGTTATTTCGAGATTTAAATTCCTGGGTCACGTGACTAAAATTCGAGCCGACCGTGCGTCGCCTCGTTCAAACCTAGTGCCGATGTAAGCCGGTGCACTATGTACATGTACCCTTTGATCATGGCGACGAATTACAATTTCCAAGAGTGAATCCGGGCCTCGGCTCCGTGCGGGACCCGTCTGTTGAAACCGCATACTCAGCATGACTAATGAGTTTCCGTGCTACCGATCAACACCGACTCTCCTTTACTGCTTTTTCAGGAGAAGATGCAAAGTGTCGATCGGTATCCATGACTCGAAACCATTTTGGAAGCTTCAATGGGCGACTCCGAGCAGTGCTCCTTGTTGTGCTTTCTTCTCTGAAAAGGAGACCAATAGCTTTGATTTATAATGATTTATTATTATGCCTGGCTGCAGAATTTTCGGCAAAAAAGAAAATCCTTTGAAATGGCGAACAGCCGCGGTCGAAGCGTGCTCGTCGTTTTGGTCTGATTTGCTGTTTCTCCGAATATCGTCGTCATCTTCTTCCTCTCGAAATGCGGACGGAAACTCTCGCTGATTGCCCACCCCTCCCCTCCCCTCCATTCCTCTGCTTCCTTGATCTCACCCAAGGGATTCCGAAAGAGCCACGTCGAGGCAAGCCGAACCTCGCCCAGCTCGCTCCCCACCTTTACCCCACCGTTCGGTGCCGTCAGGAATGAGCATGAGATTTAAAATGATAGAATGATAAGATGCTTGCGTATTTCTCCTTTCTCGCGCTTCATCCAGCGAAGCCTTCTTGTTCGGCCGCGCTCAAAGCTTTCTTTCTCAATCCACGAATCCGACCACGGCTCGAGCCGCGAGCCGCTCGCTACTCGAACGAGTGAAAAAATTCTACGCCGCGCCGTTATGTCGGCTGCGCTGGTCGTGCTGAAAATGGCACGTAATAAAATCAGCTCTGATGTTTGCCTTCCGCTTTCCTCTGCTGCTACACTTCTCCTGCAGCAGCGTCGACAACGACCGTAGTTTCTCGTCGGTCGCTCGATCGTCCCGTCGGTCGGTCGGTCGGTCGGTCGGTCGGTCGATGAGTTCGCTTCCTCAAAGCAGTGGCATCGGAACTATCGACACAAAATCATCACTTTGAAAGACAGCGGACCGGCTAACTTGGCGACCAGAGCGGGCAAACGGTAGGCGGTCGATCTGAAGTGCTCGGAATGAGAAGAAGGATCTTCCAGGCTTTCAGACCCCACAGACGTTTTCCGTAGAGGGTGAGCCCGGTGCAGAGGAGGAACTTGTTGATCGGACCCATAGGGCCTCGCAGCTGGTGGATAAAAGGATTCAACGATCGACACATGTTGCTCGAACACGATTTCATCCATTGTCCATCCAATCGAGATTATCAGCGCTAATGAGTTGTTATCGTTCAATGATGCGGAGAATGTTCGTCGATGGCCAGCTCTCGATAATTTCAAATCCTTTGTCTCGAAATCAAGACACGAACAACGAGATTTTAATCGAGGATCTCAACATCCGATTCGAACTCCTTTTCCCAAAGTCGGTTGCCTTTCCCTCTTCCGGTAGGATGACGAACAGACGCCAGAGCGTCGAGAAACGGCGAAAATTTCCCACTAGAGCTCAGTTTCGTAAATAAAAGCCAACTTCTGAGAGAACGGGAATATAAACAATTTGGCGTGGGAGACGGTGGAAAAAAGTTTTCAGCTGCAGCTCGCGTGACGGAAGTCCCGGTCGGGTACGCTGCATGGCGTTTTCGGTGCAGTTTCGATGAAGACGGATAGAGTCGGGCTCTCAGTGAAGTCAGCAGCACGCAGTTGAAGACGTTGTTACGCTTCCTAGACCGAGTTCGTGGATCTTTTGGTGTTTTGCGACGAATCAGACGGAATGGGTTCATCTCCTCGTTCTCAGGCAAGCGATGATCGAAGTTTGATTTCTCCAAAGTTTCAAACACATCACACATTGTTTCCCGAGAACGTCTTCAACGAAATATCCTATTTCCTGAGAGTCTACATTCGGGCAGTGCTTTCCTGATTCTCGTTTTTAGGTTGATTCTCGTTCGAACGCATGTAGTTTGACTTCAAAGCACGTTCGAACAACTCACTGCTGGCATGAGACTAGAACAGTAGATGGATTACCGCGGAGTTTTTGCCCAACGTTGCCGTCCTCCCCCGATCCGACAGAGTCCCCAGGCCCCTTTCCGACATCTTTTCCCAGGCCCTGGTTACCACCATTGTTCCCTGCTCGCTCACCGTGAGGCAGCATCAGACGTCGTCAAAGATGACTTGTGTATGTTTTTGAGCCAATAACGCAACTAGTCTTCCGAAAGGGCAGCGGGGAACGGAGGAAAGTTTCGACTCACAATGATGGATCAATGTCAGAGTCTGGCGCTGACTTTCCTCCAAAGAGGCCTCGGTTCGAGGCGAAATTACGATAATCACTACTCGTTTGGATTATCGCTGATTAAACTCTGTGTCGTTCCACATACTTCACGACCTTGAATCGGAATATCGAGCGAATATCTTTGACTTTTTTTCTCCAGCGGATAAGCTTAGGTAAATGGATGTTCTTGAGGCTTTTCTGTCGATCTCGTTCCTCGAAACAAGCCCCAAATTCCAAAACCGGAGAATCGATTCGTGAACTTTCCAGATTCGCTCCATGAAGCGTAACTGTAAATAGTTATCAGAAGTAAGAACGGAAGACGTTTTCTGAGAGAGTGAGGCACATACGTGCGCCGAGTGATGAAAGAAATCGATTCAAAAATTTCCGAGAAAGCCACGAAGCAGGAGGAACTCGAAACCCCCGAAGATTGGGATCGCACGGCGCTCCCCAAGATGTCGACGCGGTCCATTGACAGCCCGAAACTCGAATAACACCATCACGAGGAGCCGTTGAATCGACGAAGCAATATCGCCACGGAAATCCAACGATCTTAATATTATGCCAAATGAGCTATGTCTGTGTATGTCAACGGAACCGACCATGTTAGTTGGCTGGTTGACAGGCAGACAAGCAGGAAGGAAGGAAAGAGGGAGGGAGGGGGGAAGGCAGTCGCTCGGTTAGACAGACGGACCGACAGACTGCCTGGCAGACAAACCGACTGACTAACCAAGCAAGCGACGGAAGGACCGCGATGGTAGATGACTGCTGCTGGCTGGTTCAATCGTAAGGTCCCCTGGCGGGTGTGGGGCGCCCAAACAATGAGCCCTTGGCGTGCCCGGTCGCCATTAAATATTTCCTTTGTACCTAACTTTCCCCCGAAGAGACATCCGTGGTCCGTGACTTACTATCCCTCTCTTCCACGGCAGACAGTCTCAAAGATGGGAGCTGCCAGTTTGACTGACTGCCAGCCTCCTAGCGAGAGTCAGTCAGGAGTATGAAGAGAGCAGCTGGAGAACGGGGACATATAGGAGGTCCGTGAGATCGCAGCCGGATATGCGTACATGTTCTCACGCCATCACCTCCTGTTTACGAGCTGAGATACGAACAAGACCTCACGAAGAATATTTCGAGCCCGCTCGGCGTTTTGTGTTTTGGACCTGTTGGCTTTCAACGATAAATCAACGATTGTAACATATCCGACAGATGGAAAATTCTCTCGTTTTCGGGGGAGTACGCGAATCTTATGACCGAAAATCGATCCGTTGGGATCACCGTAATTGAGAGAGGGAGTTGTAACGAAGCCTTCTCATCTCATCACAACGTACTGAGATGACTCACGAGAGGCGCTAGACGTCTTAGAATTGTTCAGGATCGTGATAAGGGTTGGACAGTAGTGGAAGCGCTGCGAAGGAAAAATGAGCTGAATCAGTAAGAAGGAACAAAGTATTGGATTGAAGCGACTTCGATGATGAAATGAAGGAGATTGTTTGTCTGAATAGATGAGAGGCCCACCGGGATGGTGGAAACATCCGCAGGTACACAAATAGAGCGAAATAATGATCGAAGAATGAAATCGGGCTAAATATTCAAAACTTCGGAGCAACGAGAGCAAGGCAGTGAAGTTGTCTCAGGAGGTGCTATTTTCGTGAACAACGAAGCGCATCCGTGGAATTATTTTACGAGAGATCAAGAGCTCCAGGTGAGGATCCAAATTAGTCGACATAAAACCGACTTGTCTTGCGCTCGATCGACGTCTCGCGCCTCGTTTCGGCTCTATTCTCGTTGCTCGTTATTTCTTGCGAATGCATTGGCTCTCTCTCTCTCTTTCCCTCTCTCTCTCTCTCTGTCTTTGCTGGGGAGTTCCTCTCGTTGTTCGCTTGCAGGTGCAGTTGTCGCCGGTTGTGTTGATGGGAACAACACGACAGTTTGAGTCCTTTATTGGACGCGATCGATGCCAAGTGGAGGTGTGGGAGCGTCAGGTGGTTAGAACAGATTCGTCATTCTGTTCTTGTGCGACGCTGGCCCGCTCGCCAGGTAGATGACATCATCCACGTTGCCGTACAGTTGTCGGCAGCTGGCCCGAACTCGGTTCTCGATTACGGCGATCCATCATCACTGGAAACTCAGCGGCTGCAACTTCTTAGACTGTCTGGACGTCTGGCGAGCGCTCGGGCGGCCGGTAAAGTGGTCTCTCGTCCGTTTCTTCATTGCTGCGCTGGCGTCGTTGAGTTTGTTTGCGCGCAATGAACGCCTATTCCCGCGTAAAACTATTGAAATCATTCGTTTATTCCACTCTGAGAGCATTCTCCTCCTTCATGATATCTTCTGAGCGAGGATGGCTTCTTGTCTCCCGGTGGAGCATCGCCGCAATTGTTCCCAGAATGACGAAAATATTTTAGGCGTTTTCCGAGTGCTCACCCGCTTGCCAGCCCGCTGGTGTTGACTCTGTGGCCGACAGAGTTTCGCACACAAATTCCCGAAATAGAGTGCGCCGGTTCCTCTCACTGTTGCAACCCTAGAGTACGAGATCTATTCTCTGCGGAGCAATTTTTCCTAGGAGCCCGGATTTTCACAACCTCGTAGCGTTCGGTCGTTCGTTCGGTGGTGGTGTTGTTGTTGTTTAGTAGCGAACATATTCATTTCAAAATTGTGAATCACGAAACGGAAACCTATTATCGAACGAAAAGCTCAAAATGCCAAGCGTGAATATTTCGTTTTGCCATCGGTCATCCTCGCTTGCTTCGTTCAATCTCGATTCGAGCCACTTTGGTTCCGAGACCGAAGCGGAGGCTTCGGCATCGGCGCTTGTAATTCTGAAGCTGCTCTTGACAAATTTTGCCCTCGAGCTAGCGGAACGCCATCGACCAGTGTTTGCTGTGATGCACCCCTCGAAACGCTCGACATTCAACTCTTTCCTCATCTTTCGCTCACTCTCCGCGTTATTCTCCGACGTGTGCTGTGTCTGTGTCGATTTGCCTCTGTGTGCCTTCCACCAGTCATTAATTTTGAATACACGACGACGACGAGGGAAGCAGCAGACGACAAATTTAATGAGTGTATGTCCACCACGATCCCTCGCCAGCTAGCTAGCGAATAAACGAGACAAATCGAAAGCGACTCAAAACAAAACGCGCACCGAACTCCGAGAAAGAGAACCGGGGGTTCATCGTTCCCATAGGGCCCTTGGGGAGCCTTCTCCCAATGGGAAAGCTTCGAAATTTCTAAGCGGCTTGAGACAATGGATCCAGCCAACTGCGAGGACGACCTGTCAGCCGTAAAATAACTATTCAATATCTAACCGCGCGCTCCCAAACCAAACGATCAACTCGATATTTTTTTGAGATGCTGCTCGATCGATCGATCGACGTAACCTGAGCGGAACCGTTAACGATCAACAAAGAGATGAGAATCGAGTCCGTCGCCCTCGAATTTCAATGAATTTCTCGAAAAGTTTCGATTGATTCCAACTCTGAGCCGCGCGAGAAAGCCATGACCCTCTCATCTACTTTTCGAGTGAGAGCTATTCTTGGGGCTTTCCAGAGAGAGAGAGAGAGAGAGAGAGAGAGCTTTGGACTTGGATGTGGACCTCCATGTTGTTTTTCGAATGTGACCTGTGCTCAATCCATCGGATCGGTGTGTTGAATGAATGCGCTCGGAAACCCGGCTGCTTATTGATTTTTCTCTCAGTCACCAGTCAGTTCTGCCATGATTGATGCGACGAGTGCGGGGGAGCCACAAACCGAGCACGCGGGACGTTTGCACTGTCAACGTGAATAAATCATAACGACGAAAGGTGCGTTATTGGCTGGTGTCCAACGGTACCCAAGAAAGTTGACGCCTCGGTTCCCGACGTTCGTACGAAGACATTTTCTGGCTGACTTTGACATAATCGGAAATCGTCATCCTTTGTCTCGCATGTCGACGGCGCGCCGCCGTTTCCACTGTCCACCTGTCTACTTCTGTGTGAGTTGTATTGTATTTTGCAAACGGCTCAGACAACTCGGCTTTTTGACTGGCGATGAAAGCAGTTTCGGATTTCGTTCGACACGAGCGAAAGTGTGAAAGGTTCATCCACCTCGCGCTGAGCGGATAATTATACATACATACATACATACACCCAACTCTTTATCGTTCTACATTCTATCCCGGACTCGTTCAGCAGCGGTTTCGATTTCATCTCGCTCCGGTTTTCAAGGTGATTTAATTTTCTCTTTCTGTCGACGGTGACACGCCCTTTCGTGATCGAACGCGTACGGGTTCCGAGATTCAAATCTGAAAATCGTAACCTTTGATTGCTGTGGCCGTCGACTTTCAACTTGAAGAGCTGATGGGCTCTTCAAAGCAAGCATCTTAGATGGACAGTCAGCGAACAAAAACAGAACCGCGAGTACTTGAGGGAATTTATCGGAATCAGGCCTTGATTCTCTTGTCGCAGACTCCTGAGTGTTGGCTGGTGATGGCCCGCGTTTTTTTCTTCACTTTTTTTTGGTGCACCTTTGAAAAGCTTTTGTCTCTCTTGGCTGTTCGCTTCCTCGGTCGCTCGCCGAGAATTCGTTCTGCCAGAGCGGTGTCATCATCTTCACGGCAGGATGGTTCGTCATTTTCTTCGGAGCGTTCCACCCAATCCTTCAACAAAAACCTTCGATTCTCTCAGCATTGCCCATACAACTGAGGAAACTCCTTCGTCGCATCAGAAAAAGAAAAGAAACATACAGTTTGGACGAACAGACAGACAGACAGACAGACAGACAAACGCAATCTGCAAACGGTTTTGGAAGACTCGGGATTTTTTTCCTTCGAATTCTGCTCCTCCGCGAGTGTAGCGCCTTCCAAGAGAACACTCCGCTCCCCCTCGATTCGAAATCGTATTTGAGGTGCCCAAGAGTTTCAAGTTTTCCCCTTAGTTAGTTGTAGTGACGATATTTGGAAGATATATTTAATATATTTTTCATTATTTATATCTATATATTGTTATTTATATATTTATTATATTATACATTTTTATATTATATAAAATGATTTATTCGTCCAGGATCTACAGCGGTTACATGGTTTCTGATACCTCGTTAAGGTCCCTGAGGTTTTGAACAATTGCTTCCAAAGAATCACGCTTTAGGAAGTCACATGCCAATAAATGATACCTATGTATGCCGTTTGATCCACAATATCTACAAACGCAGTCTTTGGGTTCGTAGCAGCCCTTTTCCATGCACAAAATATGGTGATATCCATGCATTGTTATTCGGCATATCAGTCTCCTGTTCTTCTGGAAATTCCTTTTCCATTTGTCCGATTTGAAGGCAGGCCCTTCTGTGTAATTTTCCACAACAAAGTTCCACTTTTTGTCTTCCCGGTTTCTATTATAAGTTTCTACAATCTCCTCTGGGAAAGGATACTTCGCCATTTATATATTATTATTACTACATTATTATATATCATTATTTATATATTTATTATATCACATATTTATATACATATATATTATATTTATATTTTGGTATGTATATTTGGTAATAGATTCTTCTTTTCACTCGGATTCTTCGCTTTCGGCCCAAGGCGCGTGGAAAATGCATATCGATTGAAGACAACGTGAGGGCGTGGAGAAAAAAAAAACAATTACAGGGCGCCGAGATAGTTGTAGAAAGTCGCTCCCAACAATTGAAATTCATGGAATGTTCAACTGGAGTTCTCTCAGTAGGCACAGCGCTCCCTCGGGATCGAAACGAACCGAAATGACTTCGTGCTTCTCGATCTTATTTAGTTATTAGGCGTTCCCCGAATCGGTTTCGAGTCAGTTGACTTTCAAAGTTCTGGTGAGGGTGAACGAACGTTTCACGTTTCGTATGATTGGAACAATGTTGACTTGATACACCCGTGACGCTCAGCTCGTACTGTGGCGTCACGCCAGCCGAGGCGATGTCCGCATCGGGATGCGCGAGTCGGAGTCGATAGCCGTTTGAATTCAGCATTCTGCATCTCTGTCGAAGCCCACCAGATTTTCATTAATACAATGCTTATGTCACATAAACTCAAGTCGAAGTTTTCAACATTTGGACCGACGATGCCATTGCGATTCGCCAGGTGAGAGTGAACAGAAGAGAAAAATAACTCGTTGAGTTCTACGGAATTCCAAAACGGAGTGATTCGATTCAAAACAAAAAAAAACGATTGAGTTTTCCTTGAAACGGTCAGAATCGAAGAAACGATCACCGAACGCTGAATTATTCTGCCGAAGAACGCAAGATTTTTCGCTCAAAAAAGAAATTCCGCGGATGATTGCTCTCCGGCGTAACTTCGCCTTTCTGGATCGACTTCTTGAGCTGTCGAGCGATTATGAATCGAAATTCTCGAGCCTCGAGTTCGGAAAGCGGAGCACAAAATGAAACGTTTGAGTTTCGGGATCCTTCGGCCTCGCAGCCGCTCGAAGTTGGAAACCCTGCAACGTCGAATAACGTTAGACAGCTCCACTTGGAAAAGTTTATCGAGTCCTGTCGGAGTATCGGATGCTTGTTGTGGAGTAGCTCCCGGAGCTTCAGAAATCCAGTCGAGCGTGAGACCGCAGTAAGTGGCCGGAGGTATTTGATCTTCGATTCCGTTTGATCTCCTTGTAAATCTCCAAATTAGGTCGAACAACCGGCCTCGATTCTAACTCGAAAGCCGTCGATCGAAGCCGCCCACCGACGTAACTTGATCAAAGACTCCGGTGACAGACCGCGGAAAGCTCACCTCGCCGAATAATCCGACCTGCCCGGAGAAGGCTAAAAATAAGCGGTTTCGAATGAAACTTCGCGCGATTACGCTTCACGAAGTTTAGGCAATGAAACAAATCATCAAAATCTGTCATCCATGTTCTCGCGACCGTTTATTGACTCGTTGAAGTCGACGTCGCGATAATTTATTCCGACAATTCAGGAATCCTCGGAGTGAGAGACCGATGCAGCGAGCTGATCGATCAATCATTCCAGAAAATCAAGCTCGGGGTTGAAACTCTCAGTTGCACGGCTATCTTTCGCTGGGGCAATTTCACTCTAGGCGGATTCGTTGAGTTTCGTGTTTCTTGGAAAATTATTATTTTAATAAATTCAAATACGACACCGCTTAGATGCGTGTATAATGGATCGCCCCAGCTCTTGGGCATTTTCTCTCTGAAATTCAAGTCTGATATATAGAAGTGACGCACATTTATCAAGATCAAACTCTAAGCGCCCTCATAGTGCGCATACTCAACTCAACAGAGACAGCACAGTAACACTTTCATGCCTGCGGTTCCCGCGAACCAAGCGCACAAATGCGCTCGGATTTGGTACTAGGTAACCCGGTTTTGCGGCGGCTTAGTTGTCTGCCTGCCAGACAGACGGACAGTGGTATTATGCGTCGAGCAAGGAAGCTTGACGCAACTCAACCCCTCGCGAATACCAGATCCAAGCCTCGAGCGAGTCCATGCTGAGAATGAAGCACGGAGCTCGTTGTGGAAACATAATGCTTTGTGAGCAATCTGGTATACGTCAAGTCGGCTCCTTGAGTTTCGATCCAGCTTCATTAGTGGAAGAAACGCTGAACAGATTCGATTTGGGTGTGGCGTGACGCAACGTAAAGCCCTCTCGCGTTACGCGACTCTCTCGGAGATCTTGATTGGCATTAATTTTGAATGTCGGGACTCTCCATTCATTAGGAGCGCGATCGCGATGCTGCGGAAAGCATCTTCGCGAACCGAAGACTGAGGAATGCGAAACCACGGAAGGTGAGAGCGACTCTAGGTGAGACCGCACGGCACCCATTCATCCATCCATCCATCGCGACAGTGAGAACAGGGAGTTCATTCCCAAGCAGCTTTCGGAAAGGGAGTTCCACACTCTCTGCCAGGGAGCAGTTTCCAAAGCAAGAGCGACGAATTCTGGATTCTCGACAGAGCGCCCTCCCCTTTAGTGTTTAGCGCACGAAGCCGGGAACGTCTTCCCAAGGAAGTGATCATTCGAGGAACGTCAGAATTCAAAGTCACTTGAAGTCGTTCCCGTGAATGTGAGTATTTTCTGCCGAATTCATTACCGAGGTCAAAGCCACAACAGCAACAACTGCTGTTTGAGGTCTTGTGCGCTAGGACAGGCGGCGCCGGTGTTGTTGTTGTTGTTGTTGTTGTGCCATCGTTGTCGATGCCGGTGCTCGTGGTCGTGGTGGTGATGGATGCACGCAGCGAACAACGGAGTTGAGGGACGACAGAGAAGAAGAAAAAAAGTCGAGGAAACAAGTCTTGTCATTGCGACATCAAAGGAGCCGGCAAAGTATTTTCTGAAGACACTTTTCGAGATTCTGATCAACAGAGCGTGTGAGACGATAGTTGAGACTCTCTTCCCTCTACCGCCGCGTCGTCCGCTCACTCGGTCGCTTCTTTTTCGAGTTGGCCTCTAGGGGCTCAGAGTTCAAAATGGAAGGGCAAACTTGACTCGAGATCATAGCGTCGTTTTACATTCTGCTTGTGTTCGCCCGCCTTTTTTCTCCTCTTCTTGGTCTCGCTTCTTTTGAACGAGGGCGCCAGCCGCAGCAGTTTGTCGGAAGTCGGTTGGAAGTCACGCCCGCGAAAGCCTTAGTCGCTATGAAGATTTTTTTCCGAATTGGCGATGATCGTTTTCTGTCAGTTCTCTCTCGTGACCGTCGTAAAATTCATTTGATTTACTCGCTAGAAAACGAGTGAGTCGACGTTTGAAGAATTCCGAGAGAATGTTTCGGCATTCCAGAGAAATCTCTTGAAGCCAATGAAAGCTTTCTCTTGCGGCGTGGCGCACTGGTCGCTTGCTCGGACGAGATTTCGATTCCTTTGTGGAGTGCGGAGCTTTTTATTTGAGGGAGATTCGCGCGCTCGATTCGAAACCACGTCGGGCACTCATTAACGGTTTTGAACGATGCGAACCGACCGACCGACACTTCGTTCATCGTGAGGAAATTCCAGAGAACAACGCTCTCCCTTTATCTTTTCAACATCCGGACAAACAGACCCTCATCCCAGTGTGCGTGATCAACTTCTCAATGGAATCATAACTTCCTCCGAAGCGATACTTTCACCACAAATATCAACAAGCGAGAACTTTCACAACAAGCTTTGATCTCCGCCGATGAACAGATCGTGTGCGTTGTGCTTCTCGGTCCGAAGCTTTTCCTCTTTCCTACAAGCGATACAATTCTATGACAGTCGAGAATACGGAGAATGCATAATACTTCAAATGAAGCCTGTTGCCGACGCTGTTTTTGCTGAAGAAACCCTCTAGTGAAGCGACAAGAGTCAAGTGCTCATTTGAATTCTGCAGTCGGCGGCGGCGGGTCGCATCATCTTCTGAGCCGTTGTGAACTGCGGCACACTCGCTCTGTTGTGCGCGGGCCGGCCACCACCGCCGCCATCGCCTGAAGTCGTAGACGAAGCCGGCCACACCACCGACGACGACGACGACAACGATTGATCTATGTGCCGCCGACGTACTTTAGCTGTTCGATTCTGTTAGCACTCGAGACGTACTCGAAATCGACATCTAGCAGTGACTGACGGACGGACTGACTGATTCAGTGAGCGCGCGACTGAGCGAATCGGTGAGCTTCGCTCAGCGAATCGCGAACACGACGGCGAAGACGTCATCGAAGTAGCAAGGAACTTGAGTGTGCGCTGGACCATCTATCCATCGGTGTGGCCGTAAGGCAGGTGTGTCTGTTGGCGTTCTTCGTCAGAGCATCCTCAGTGCTCCTCGCTGAGAGGAAGAATGTCTGAAGTATTGAGAGAAAAGGGCGGTTTTCTAATGGCGCCAACCGAGTGCGCCAACCGGACGCGACGAGAAACGACGCAAAAAAACGCTGAACCGATTTACAATGCAGATCACTCGGAGCGAACCTCACTCGGCCGCCTGCTTACAGCTTCCTCTCACAACATCAGTTCCGACTTCGGCTTGTCTGAAGTCTGATATTCTCGCCATTGTTCCTATCCGTCCGTCCAACCATCTATCCAGACGCCAATCTTCGCGACACTCCATCGTTTCCCTCCACGTTTTGTCAGCCCCGTGAATTTACGTATTCAGAAGAATACACCGACACCTCGAACACCATCATCATGAGACAATTGCATGAAGTTTCGACTGTCGGATTAACAGCGAGCTATAATGGCATCGCCACCGGAGGAACAATTTGCATTTATTACGACGGTGTCACGGTTCGACACAGTTAGGGAAGCGGATGTCGGAAGCTCTCGAGGAAGTGGATACACTCTGATCCGAGATCGGTGACTGCATCGCGAGGAGTGGGAAAGTTGACGGAGTCGCCGGTGAAAGGTAAAACATCGCACAATCTGCCATCAGATGCAAATGAGAACTCGTAAATGTCAGCCTTCCATTCGGAACATTCTATCATCATCCTGTATTGTATGAGATGCCGAGGATTCTTCCGTCTTGATGGAGGGAAACAGGTGGAACAATCCTTCAAGAGATCGCTTGGAACACCATCGATCGAGGTGATCGATCGCGAACTTTTTGCCGATTCTGCCAAACGCGTATCGTTATCGAATTTTCGGAAGTATGGACCGTCTTTTTTTTTGAAGATTTCTCAACCAGACTAGAATCGACCGGAGCGAACCGCCGCCGCCGCCGTCGCTGCCGCCAAAGAAGCGGATGATGGAGAACGGCAATGATCGAAGACTTTTCGTTGTCACAACACATCGTTTAAGCCACCCGACTAATCAACTGAGCAAGCGGGACTTCTCTCTCGCTAAGTACACGAGTTGTCGAAAATGTCCACACCGCATCACTTTCTCGAGCTGTATAATTATGGTATTTTTTTCTTCCACGGTGGGAAGGCTGCTCCAAAGTTTAACATGTGTCGACGAGTTCTGTCTTGTTCGGAAGTAGCGGTTCTAAACACGCCACAAAAGGTATCCATTCGGTCGCGTCGGACTTTTCGCGTGATTTCGCGGCCGTCGTATTCTTGCCGCCGCCGGGAACGCCCATCTGTAGGTAAATTCTGTAGGGGATCCTTGAGTTGACACAGCGCCGGATTGTTGTTCACCGTTGCTCAACTCAACAGAAGCAGCAGTGGACAAATGCATTTTACGCCACATTTTGTTTTATCGCCGCAGCGAGCAACAAAAAGAGCAAACAAATGTCAGCTCGACTGAATGACCCGGGCGTGAAGCCAGAAAACACTCGTTAATTGAAGACATTTGTGGAGATTCCGACATCTTTTCGTTTTCCGCTTCGCATCTGCCTTTCTCCCGATGTTCCGATCGTCTGCGTGTGTGAATGTGTACGCGCCACGTTGTGTTCCTCTCAGTGCTGTTTGTTCAGAGAGAAGAACGATTGAATTATCTCAGAAAATTCGGTAGCGCTAAATGGACTTCTTTGTTGGAGCTTCGTCAGAGAGTTGGCGCACAAAGGAAACTCGCGAGATTTTTGCCCTGTTCCCTCTGAAATATCTGGGCTTCCTCGGCGAATGTGGATCTTTGTATTCTCGAAACGTCAGAAAAAAAAGGGAATCATAGCTGCTCTCATCCTGTATCCGATCCGATGTTCCGAGGAGGCCCGTCAAACATCAATCGAGAGCTTTTGTAAAGATAACGAGATGACGGCACAACAACCGCTCGATACGAGGAACACTTTTCGAGCAGACAGGAAGCACCTTCCTGATGAATGCCGTAGACCAGTAGTTCACAATGTTTTTTTCTCTACTCGTGGATCACGACAACAAGCGGCGATTCGACGTCAACGACCTCATCGATCTTCGTGTTTGTTCACCGATCTCGAATGCGAGGATATCATTTCAAAATCACGTGCGCCCGATCTCTCTGCACACCATCTAAAATGACTGAATTCAAATTTCAGATATCGAACATGACCAGCCAACTGTGAAACGTGATGCGGCATCTCATAATTCTGGTGACATTGTTCGGTTCGACCCGTTTACGTCTGCACAACGGATATGGCAATCGGGTCCAATACGACGACGTATCGGATAGAGCGAACACACTGTACACACCGTACGGAGTGATCCGAGGAAGCGAGAGCTCGGTACGAGGAATTCCGATCCGCCAATACTTCGGTATTCCCTACGCGAAGCCTCCCGTGAAGAAACTCCGCTTCCAGAAACCACGGCCGCTGCCATGGCGGAAATCTCGTTTCATTCTCGCTACTCGAATGGGTCCTTCCTGTCCACAGACCTCGTATTACTTTGATGATACGAGGAACAACAGAGACATGCGATTCAGCGAGGATTGCCTCTACCTAAACGTGTGGACGGCTCAGCTCGCGCCTTTACGGCCCGTGTTGGTGTTTGTTCATGGAGGTTTCTTCACACATGGCGGCAGCGAGTCCCCAACTCTGGACATGAGCCACCTGGCAGCACGGGGTGTTGTGGCCGTCTCTTTCAACTACCGTCTCAACGCAATGGGTTTCCTCTACGCCGGCGTTCCGCAAGCACCGGGCAACATGGGTTTGTACGACCAGCAGTTGGCACTGCAGTGGATTCGTAAACACATTCACTACTTCGGCGGAGACCCGGCCCGGATGACCGTCATGGGGCACGGCGCCGGAGCCACCGCGGCGGCCTACCATCTACTGAACCCGACGAGCAGAAAAATATTCAAACGCATGATCTTGCTCTCGGGAAACCCTTTTTCCATAATGAATCTGAACATGCCAAACGTCGCTTCGACGAGGGCTTCGACGATCGCGAAACGACTCGGCTGCTCTCGAGACGGAGACATGAAGAGCGAGTCCTTTGAAATTTTTCACTGCATCGCAAGCAAAGACGCCATCGAGATCGCTAAGGCCGCCGAACTCGAGTTCACTCGAGGGGAGCTTTCTTTGATGCCTCTCTTTACGTCGGAGGGTTTTCTGAAAAAATCTCCTGAGCAGCTTGTGTACGAGAGCTCGAAAATGGATGACGTAGAGATTTTGATGGGCAATGCAAACAACGAGTACTCCGATTCGCTTTACTACACAGGATATTTCGACGTGGCCGACCAAATTCTCCCAGGCGACATAAAATACCTCATCGGAATGTTCTACGGTGAGTAAGGCGAGGAACTTTCACTGCTTTGAAACAATGTATGACCGTTGGGTTTATGTCGATTCCGGAGAAACTACGTCGCGAGTTTTTTTCGAAGAGAAAATGGAGGAGGGAAAGCTTGCGACTGACTGACTGACTGACTGACGCCGGTCGGATTGTAACTCACAGCAAATCTATTCCAGGAATGTTTTTCCGGGCGAATGCTCTACCGATTTTGCGATACTACTTCAGAGACGAAGACATATCGAATGCTTCGAAGCTGCTCCGAACCGGCGGACGTGCGCTCGCTGACGGTCTGCTGGTCTGCCCTGGTCTCGAGTATGCAGATGAAATGTCGAAACTCGGTGCGAAAGTTTATTACTACTCGTTCGATCACACGTCCGCATTCAGCAAGCCGCAATTCGGCGTAACGTCATCCGAGGAAGTCCTCTACTTCCTCGGATCGATTCTCGGACCCGTGGGAACTCAATTAGGAGCCTCTAACTCGGACCGACAGTTTGCTGACGACATGCTCGACCTCGTTGCAACATTCGTCTATTACGGGCGCGCCTATTCGTCGAAGATGGACTCGGAATGGCCTACGTTCTCCGAAAAAGCGCCATACTTGGCCTCCCTCGATAACAACATCGCTCTCAAATACGGAACACGAGCGGAGGAATGTAATTTCTGGTCATATTTCTGGAACGACCACGAGAACTCCACTCTGAAAAACTACACCCATGTCGTTATTGGTTGAAAATCGTCGAATCTGACTTGACTGATTGTGCGATTCGACGATTTCTGTTTGAAGTTCCTCTCGCTTTCCTCGAATTCGTCGCTCTGGTTGTTTACGTGGATCAATGAGTCCAGAGGATTTTGTTTGCCTCTCGTACAAAGCAATAATTTATCATAGACTTCTTTTATTTATTATTAATGAGTTTATTCGATCGTGTTTCTCTATCATCTGACTTCTAACGGTCTTCTTTGCTCAGCATTCGTTAGCAAGTACGCAAGGACGATCTACGAAAAGATCAATCTTAAGTGAAATCTCGTCAAAATGTTAGAAAACTTTCACGATGAATCGCTGGTCAGCCAGTTAAACTTCGGCTGGATGCGCAAGCAGCTACAAATGTAAACAACGGGTTTGTTCGATTTAGTTTTTTTTGTTGCGTCTGTAGAAACAAACTTCCACTGTAATCATGCACTCCCAAACCTGTGTAGAGAATTATTGAAATGCCGCAGACCGGGAGGTTGCTTCCGACGAAATACACACATAGATCTAGCTATTCAAACAGTACTCGACAAGCTACACGAAGTTCCTCACTCACGCAGAGTATTTTATTGAATTGTATAAAAATTTCCTTTGAGAGTTGTACAAAACATCCTTATTTATTGAATTCACTCAAATCTGTCGCCGGTTCTGAAGCAGCAGAAAAGAAATAAAGATCGTAAGTTGCCCGATCGCACTGTCTGAGTGCATTTCAGGAAGCGAAAACCTCTTCTGTTTTGCTCCTTCGATCTCTCTTTGGCTTCGTCCTCTCGAGTGGCGTAAGCTCTTTGATCTCGAAATCTCGTCGAGAAAAACTCATGATTCGTCCTAATTGTCCTGGTTGGCGGGGGCCTCTGATAATACTCGTCATTCGGTGGGCCAAAGCCACATCCTGTTGCTGCAAACAATAGCAGTCAGCCTCAACAGTGGAAGCAGGCGTACGTCAGGAGAAAACAGAGAACCAAAGTTCCTTTGCTGTCGTTTCCATTCCTATGCTGCCCTCCTGACCCCACTTCCCTACGCGGCCCTCTCGAGTGTTTCCTGACATCTCGTTCCCGCTTTCGGATGGCCGCAGGTTTTAGTTTCTGCTGGGCTAGCGTAATGAGGGCAGACACAAACAATGGAACCCTTCACCTCGCTGAGTCCTGGCTGAAAGTTCGGCGGCAGGAACGTTAGCATCCTGGTCGGTCGGTCGCTCGCTCGCTCGCTTGGCCACCCCCAAAATCGATATGGCGTGGAGTGATGACCACTTAGTCACTTATCTAAATGAATGGAGAGAATCTCCAGCAGCCGCAAGCGTGGACCGGGGATCGAGGGACGAACAGAGGACTAGGCCGTTGGACGATCCAAAGTCGCTTCCGAGTGAAACGAGCACTAAGGAGCTGTTTCTCTTCTCGTCTCTCTCATTATTTCGAACGTTCATCGGAACGGGCGCAATGCCAATCTAATCGACGTCGAAATCATTTCGTCTCGAGTTTGACCCTTTCTTTCCGATTCTGTTTCGACTTCTGCTTTTGCTCCTTCCAAGGTTCAATAGTGTTCGCGCCCTCCAGTCCAGTGGATCGAGGGACAGCTACAAGCAGAGCGAAAAACAGCGCTGCTGTATATAGAAAATGTTGATGCTCCCCTACAGCGCCCACTCTGAGACCGCTCACAGAAGTTTGGCGCTCAGATGATGTTTGTGAACGGTTTTGAGTCACGTTTGATTGCAGCCACGCACAAGAACCCATTGACACTCGACTCCCGAGCAGAATCGATATCGTAAACAAATCGAGCGGACATGAGCCAGCGTCACTCAAGCATGGAAACTTCATTCCTCGCTCTCTTAAAGTTATAACAGCGAGTGACATCTCTTCCATCGCCCCCAACTTTCACCGGAAACCTACCTGACGTAGAAAACAGACATGTTCGGTCTAGGAATGAGAGAGAAAGTGTCAAATCGGCAAGCGAGCATGATTTTCTCGCCTCTCAACTTCTTCCCAAACTTTCTCGATCAGAGCACAAGATGCGACGTTGGTCAATAGGCTTGAAAAATTACGAAATGCAAAATCAAACTGACAGGGGATCAAGTAGACATGTCTGGAAGTAGGGGACCCCTCCAATAACGTAACGTGAGTCATAGGAGCCATCGATCGGTCCAGGTGCTGGTAATTCGAGACGTCCATGGATAAGAATTTGACTTGGTAGGGTTTCATCTAAGAGAGCTATTCCTCGCCGAGATCAAAGTGGTGGCTCCCACCGGTTGGTTGACTCTACGCCAGCTTGTCGGCTCGCGCTTCTTTTCCGTTCGCATGAGGACATCTTGGTGCTCGGTGAGATAGCTCGTTCCATCGGCTGAGCTGAGGAAACAAGCGAGGAAAAAACGAAGGTTTCCCGTTTTCTACTGAGCAGACCACTATACGATACATTGTTTACTGGTGGCCAGCTGTATTATACCAACTGGCGACAAAAAACTCCCCGTCGAGTCGAGTGAACTTGCTGTGTGCCCACGGCCCAGCTGCATCGACGTGCCGAGACAACACCGGAATGTTCGACAGATCTGATATCTTCACACTTCCCCGTCGGTAAGCGACAGAAAACATGATCACTTTCTCCATTTTCGGTGACAGGCGGGCAGGCGGCTGACTGAGGAACCGCCCGAGCCCTCAACCAGCATGCAGACTCGTCCTGTTCCTCGTGTTCGCTGCTGCTGCTGCTGCATTGTACAAAAAGCGTTTGGCCGTTTCCGTTGCAGGCGTGCTTCGTGGTTCCATTCATGGACGACCATCGTTCGACAGCGAATCGTTTGCCGTGGACGTCTTCATTCTCCACGACAACCCACTCATGACTACGGTGAGCGAGAGTTGAACTTCGATTCAACTCAATCTGAAGAAGATTTTTCTTCCTTCGCTTCCCATCCTCGAGTTCTCCTGCTGGAGTCCTTCGATTCTTGTGTTCTCTCTGTCGCCAAGAGTTTCTGAAGTTGCCGAAGATCGAACCTCGTCCGAAGCAGATGAAGCTATGTCAGTGCACTTTGCTTGGAAACTGTACAGGAGTGTCTCGAATCCAAACCGACGGAAAACAATGGAGCTTCATCTCGACTCTCCGGAGTAGACTCCAATTGGAGCTAAAATAGCTCGCTCGCTCCCTCGCTACGGGTTACATACCTCAAAGAGGCAGGAAACTCGACAGGAATCCGAAGAATCCTTGGAGAACATGGAAAGTATCGCAGCAGCCGAATTTTTCTCCCGAAATTGAGTCGAGCTGATAGTTGTGCGGATTGTCTGAATAAATTGAACTGCAGGAAGAGCTTTGCCGGTCGCAAGCAGCAGAAGCAGGATTGAAAGCGGTGCGCGCGAGAGAAACAATTTCTGAACCAAACTAACGCATACTCTGACGCAATTCGCGCGACAGGTTGTGACCCCGCGACTGAAGGGATGTTCTGCAGGAAGGTTGACTGCTCTCGGGGCTGTACGGAGGGAACGGGGACGAACGGACAGGGGTAGGGGGGAACGACGATCGCTCGGGAAAAGGGACCAGAATCTCTCCCTTCGCTCGCCGTGGTGGTGGGAGCTATCAGAACGTAGTTGTCGTTGTCTCCGTGTCGTCATCGTCGTTGCAGGCTTGTCAGAGAAGACCAGTCAGTCCGTTGCCCGCCCGCTTGCCTGCCTGCCTGCCCGCCCGCCCGCCAGGAGGGATAGGCAACGGCACCGGCAGCGCACAGGCATGGTTGGTATCTCTGTACGGAAGCGGAAATGTTCCATCAGCTTGGCCGAGCGCAGGCGCTGCTACAAGATACTCACTCGTGTTGGTGCAGATACGAATACACCCTACCCCGTAGTCAGCCAATAGCCACCATCGCCACTGCGGGTGCACAAGCAATTGATATAACAGTTTCTACGTGTGCGTGAGCGCGTAACTATCCATCTACAATCTATCTGGCAATTCAGCCGCCTACCCGACCGCTCGCTAGCTCCCAGTGTTCAGTGATACCCACACCTGCTTGTCGCGGGTCACGTCCACTAACTGGATATGATTTAGATTTCAATTGAGAGTTCGATTGCTTTTTCAGCGTTCAGAGCACAGACCCATCGTTCTTGAGAGACTGCTTGAATGAACTCCACCAGAACCATCGTGAGAATCTTGAGATGAAGTTTCTCTCGTTGGACCGCACTTCGATTTCATAGTTTTGGAATGACTCCAAAGAGTTTCTATCAAAGTCCAACGCCAAGTTTCCGATTTGCTCGGCTTTCCGATCTCACGAACATTGATGACACGAAACGATCCACAGTGGCGCAGTCAAAGCTCAGTGGCTGGAAATGACGCTCAGATTGAATGAAGGGAAACTAGCTTCTACTGGCATGCCTAGATACAGGCTCCCAGCGGAAGCGGGAGCTCGCTCCTTGTTCTTCCATCCGGAACGAGTATACCGAGAGTGAGCTATTGTTATGGAAATCCAATGAGTCGCTCCATTTCAATATTTCATCATCGTTTAGCTTCAAATGACATTTCGAGACCCATATTTAAGTGTGACGATATCATGAAAGTCAGCTCGCTCTGTCCCCTGCCGGTGTGTGTAGTTTTCAGGAAACGCGGCGACGCGACTGGCCGCCGCCGCCATCATCAGAGGGGACCGAGCAACGAGGCTAATGTCGTTAAGGCCTGTGGTGATTATTTATATTGTTATTGTGGTTAGGAATGGATGAAACTTTAATCAAAATATATTAATAAATGCTCGCTGGCGGCTGCTGGCGAGTCCGCGTCAATCTCCATAATCAAGATTGTGACATACTAATGGTGTGAGCTTGTTCGTGTCCTCCGTTGCGTCTCCTCTCGGCCGGTTCAAATCACGACTGTGAGCTCTCTGAGCCGGCTCGAAGAATCGGAGACGCGAGCGCTTTCCGGGTTCGAACGATCCGTGAAAACCTACTCGCACGGTGAAAACCCCTGCGATCTCATCGCTGGGAACAGCAAACTGTCCGAAAATTAAATTCGTGAATTTTCCGATCAATAAACACGGGCGTTCTTCCTCGAACGAAGCGCTCGCGATATCTCAGCAAGAAGTTTCAGGTGACTCATTGTCGCGCCAGTCAGGACACCAGGTGGCTGCTTTGGCCGTTCCATTGCTTGATTGCGCAATGTTATAGCGGGTCGATCAGCGCGTGGCACCCTACGAAAATTGGGGCAGGAACGATTTTGCGATGTGAAGGAGTCTACAATGACCATTACTCAATTACAATTAGGACCGAGGGCTGTGCGACCGAATGACCGGGCGAGCGAGAGACCGTTCGTTCGTCCGTCTGACCGACCGAGCAACCGACTAGCCAACGGGGATCGGGAAGGACGAGACAGAGAGAGAGAGAGAGAGAGAGAGAGACAGGGGACGTCGCTGCAGGGCTACAGGACGAGCGGGCAGGCGGTCGTCGGACGGACGTTCAGGCAAACGGACGTACACGGAGACAACGGACCGAAGCTGGCTGAACAATTAGACAATGAATTGGTTTGTTGAAAGCGTCGTTGTCTCTGTCGTTGTCGCTCGTGCGTCCTCACTTTCGCCGAGTCGGTCTGTCGAGCCTCTTTGTAAGTGTGTGGTAGTGGCACTGAATGAGCTAGCTTGCTTGCTAGCCAGCGAGCAGACGTCCGGATGAACGCTAATTAAAAAGAAGACTATTCTCCTCTTGTCTCCTCACTCACTCACTTTACTTCTTTGGTTTTCTGCTCCCGGGCTCGAGCTCCACGACTGCGAGAGAGGAGAAGTAACGAGGAAAAGGAGCCGCTGCGAGTGAGCACAACAGCCAAACGAACAGGCAAACGATCCACGCAGGCAGCGCGAGGAGCGCCTACGACAGCCCTGGGCTCTTCCATGAATGAGAAGGCCTTTTGTTCTAAAGCGTCGTGTTCCCTCATGCAATCTCTAATTGCACCCGGAAGCTATGGTAGCTAGAGAATCGTGTCTATCTGTCTGTCTGACCGCCCGTCCGCCTGCCCATCCGCCTGTGTTCGGTCTAGAATTCGGCCTGACCATCACCGTCGGTCGCTATCCGCAGTAGAACTGCAACCATCACTCGTACCGCCACTGTTCAATTCCTATGGCGCGCTGGTCAACCTGGAAACGCCCGAGGCTGAACAGTTTCCCGCTCTTTCAAGCCGCTTCCTCCCCCCGCACCGTTCGCACCCCACTCGATCCTAGCCCCATTCATCTGCCAACAACCGCTATTCAAGTGCTCGTGAGCGCACAAACTCCGCCGGTTGCAGAGCCGAAGTGGACTGTCGAATCTCCCCGAGCTAGCGAGCTTGTGAGTGAGTGAGCCGACCGACCGACCGAACGAGAGCTCTATTTATAATCCAGTGAAGCGCTTACGAAGTCAACCACAAGCAGCAGTCCGCGCGGCGGAAACACCGTATCGAGAGCCTGGATAGCTTTCCTTGATCGAAAGGTATTTGAAAGCCGCAATGGACGCCTGTCTCTCGTTGTGGCTTGTGCTTATTCCTCATCCGAAACGAGAGGAATAGCGATACTTGGACGACGGCAGAGAATCCGTCGGGGGAAATAAGGTACGAAGGGAATAAGGAGGGAGCTGGCGTGTTCTAACCTCATCAGAAGCCGAGTGGGGTCTATGCGGTCTATTGTGATCAACATACGAACATACGTCTATTGTACGACGACGACATACGCGCGACATGGGGCAAGACCACCTCCACCTGGCTGGCTGGCTGGCTGGTAGTCGTAGCGAGAAATATCCCCACAGCTACAAAAGAATAGAAAGCAGCAAAGAGAGCGTAAGAGAGCAACATAAAGCTGCACCGGCAGATATTCATGCGATCCTTGCAAAGTCCAAGCAACGAAGAAGGAGGGAGGAACCGAACTCCCTTGCCGACCGACTGGTCAGCCCGGTAACCGGCTCGCCGAACTCTATTCAAAATACGGAAATCCAAACCCACCAATGGATGCACAATGGCTGCGCGACCGAACCACACGAGGGAGCAAAAGCAATTGACATCGTGCAATCCAAAGGGGGTCTATGACCAGAGGAATCGATTCAAAACTCCCGCATTTCCACAGATCATTGAAATCGCTGCGGGTGCTACCGATGTCGCGGTGGTGATACCAGAATGCCGTATCATCAAGTGGTACGGTACGTTCTCTCGAAACGAAGCTGAATCCTGGATCCCGTTGACCGCGGTTGATTCTTGCCGTGTAGCTCGGAGAGGGAACAAAATACATTCATTGCTAGATGACGCCACGGACGGGCAGATGGGCAGACGAGATTATAGGAGGCCCTCTTGGCATATTTGCGGCGCCAGAGGCATTACGCCATCTCTGGCTGCGATCTCTCATCGCTAACGCCGCCGCCGCCGCCGCCACCATCACCACCACCCGAAACGGAGGAAAGGAGGCACGCAGCGCAAGAACAGCGTCGGTCGTCGTCGTCTGCGGCGTACGGAGAAAGAGCTGGATAGGAGGAGAAGGAGGAGGTGCTGCTGGTGGTTCTAGTGGTTGGTGGGGGCTGCGTTTGTAGTTTGAGTGTGCATGACAGGCCCGCAAAGAAAGCCCTCAGGAGAATGGCGAGGGATATCGAGGGGTGAACAGAGAACGAACGAACGGGCAGGCAGGCAGGCTGACTGCTTGCCTCCCTGTCTGGCTGCCTGTTTGCCTAGATGCAGCCCGGTCGGAAGGAGCATGCACGCAGGCCGGCCGGCAGCCAGGGGAACGCACCGCAAGTTTTGCGGAGTAAAAGGCAGATCGCCTCTTGCTGAAACCGTCGCCTAGCTGTGCAGCGAGAGGAATCGGGCAACGGTGACCGACCGCAAACCGAGCAGACAGTGTGGTACGGCTGAGTAAAGTCGGGCAGAAAGGGTTGAATGGAGTGTACAGCACTCAATGCGCGGTGCCGAGGGCGGTCCCAGATGAACCTGCGAAGACCAGCAGCGTTCAAACGGTAGATTCCAATACACTCTGGAACCCCCGAGGGCCGAGTCGCTGTTGTTGAGGCCGTTCAGGCTCGCTCGCGGTAATGCTGCTGCTGCTGACGACCGCCTGCACCACGAGCTCAGCGCCATAACTGATCAAATCGGATCGTTCGCGTCGCTCGATCCATTCGTTTGTCTGCAGATAGCATTTCACGCTTACAGCAGGAAAAATCGTTTCGACCCACCACGAGTTTTGCGATACCTGTGCGGAACACATGCTGCTGCCTTGCTGAGCGGAACGGGTTTTTTCCGACTCTCTCGTCTGCTTTCTGAGGGCTTACGAGCAAAAACGTTTCCAGTTATTCCTTCTTTTCGGAGAACGTTCCGTGAGGCTCCGAACGAATTTTTTCGAAGACGTTCGTCCGCCTGTAAAGCGGGGCGAACGCGATTCCTTCACATGAAAGACACACGTTTCACACAGTTTCCCGATACAATGGGTGGAACGTTTCCAGGCCAACAACTTGGCCTAAATGCATACAATAGAGACCGGTTAGATACAGTCGAAGGAGTTGGAGAAAAACTGACTTTCTCAATAACGGCAGCGACAAAAGTTAAGTTGACGCTCGTTCCGAGACGATAAAAATCGCGAAACAGCGTTCCTGTGTTTGTGTATCGCAACGAAGCCGTTGCTGCGGTAGGGGTCGCGTTCAACTACAGAGAGAAGGGGATGACGAGGAGGAAAAAAGAGAAAAAAACGCACACCAAGAGTTGAAAGCATGCTCGCCACGCCCCTGTAATGATAGTTGCGGCCTGTTAGAGAACAAGCAAAAAATATCTCGAGCATAATTGTAGGAACAACAACAGCGACGACAATGATAGCAATTTCAGCTGTTCACTCTGCTCTTGGTGCAGCAGCAGCAGCATCAAATTAATAAAAAGCAAAGGAGTGTCCAAGGTGGAGGCTATCGCTTACTATCGCGACACGTTCAAGGAAGGAATCGTCAGCTGCCGGCTGGTGGACGACCGACGGCGGTTCTCAGCAAGCGACCGTCGAAGAAGGAAGAGAAGACGTCGTCGACGACGACGACAGGTAATTTTGCAAGTTAATCTGTGCGGGCAACACAACTAAGCCCTGGATTACGCCGAAGTGCAATTAGATTTTTAGGCGGACGTCGGGCGAGCACACTCGAGACTTTCTTCGCTGCTATTTTCCACTCTCGTGTTTGCACTCGCGTCGTACCTTGCATCTCCGACGACCTCATAGTCACCGTCATCGGTCGTATCAAGCACCCACCAGGATATTCGCGTCCCTTGCTCCTCCTGCACTCGCACTCTCCTCGTCTCCTAATTCCTCCCGTCCAGCGACTACATGAAGCGCAATTTTCGCATCAGCCGCAGCAGAAAATAAGAAGCTTCCACATCGGTCCGTGTAGTGTTCAAACCCAACTCCGTCTTCATTAGGCACTCGAATTCATACTTTTCCTTTTGGTGACTGATTATGTTGTCGATGACGCTTCGAATTCCGTTCACAATTCATCAATAGGGGTTGCAAGGAACCAGTTCCCGATCTCAGGAACCGGTTCTTTGCGACCTCGATTCATCAATCAAGTCATCTCCGGAAATAGCCTTTGAACAAGGGTTCGGTGGAGCATCGTCCTGAAGGTCCATCGAGCACACACTTCCGGCTCCAATGAGTCGTTGACGCATATTTAAATGCCAATGAATCACTCATTCCCTCTCTCGGTAAATATGAATACATCATTCACGACTCGGATGATGCCTGGCTCAATCATTTATTATCAATCCTCAATCAATTATCGCTCACATGAGTCAGCAGCGTACTTGTCCGTCGATCCAGAGGAGCTCTATCCGACGAAGCCATCGATGCCGTTATCCATCAAACTACAGCCAACTATCTATACGTGGCGAAGCGTTTTTGTTGTTGTTGTTTATACGGAATATTGTCGTGTATGTTGGAAGCTTGACGATTGGTTGATTCTTTTTTGAAGTCGATTGTTTTTTCAATCGACCTCAAATGGAAGTTGAGACACGCGACAACGCCAACAATGTTGTTTCAATTTTGTCAGCAGAAGACTTCCGCGCGATCGGAAGAAGTGATCTGCGCATGACGACAGACAGCACTCAAAATGGTTGCAATCGATTCGGAATCACTTCGCAGAGTTCCGGAGCGCAGGTATCACCATCTCACTCAGGAACAAAGCGAATGTCGTCAAGCTAAATTTCTCGTTTTGGAATAAACTTTTCTTTTCGGCTTTCCTCGTTCTCCTCCACAGCTTTGGTTCTCGCTCAGATTTTTCAGAGTTCTCGTCTTTATTATAAAGGAATTCCTTCCCACAACTATTCGCTCGTTGGTCTCTCTCTTTCTCGGACATGACGCTGGTTTGACGAGTCTTTGTATCAAACGGACACACCGAAAAGTAATCAGAAGAAAGTTATCCGGGGCTACAAAAGCCTGCAACCTCTCCCGAGAGGATCAGAGCCGGAGAGATGGATGCTCCACGTGTAACTTCAACCTCCCTCCACGATGGAAACGTTCTATCATCGTTTTATTCGAAATCTTATTTGAGAAAGGAAGGGAAAACCGTTCCTGTATCACAACAAGGCTTCCGTTCTGCTGCATGTTTCTCATTCGTTTTCATTCTCACGTTTCCGTAATCCACCTTATTCCTCTGAAAAACGTTTTCCTACAGTGTGTTCCGTCGCTGTTCCACTCACTCTCGCATTCCCCGAGTATTCCTTCTATTAGGAAATTTCCCTTGCCTCCTTCCTGGGAGCATGCCGCCAGGCTTTATTCTCGAATTGAATTCAGTTTATTCCGTTCGTTCCGCGCGGGGTCTTTGCTTCTAAACCGAAGGGAGTTTTATTGCGGACGTGCTCTGTGCACCGTTTTTCGTGTTAGATACACAAAATATTTCTCCGTCCTTTGGGCCCTCTCATTTCGCCTTCCTCTGGACCCATCTGAACTCGGTCCTCCCCCCCCGCGCCGTCGTTTTCTCTTGAGGGGACAGTAACCTTCCTTTTGTACGTCTCGTCGCCGCGGCTCATCTGACCATACACTCCACCGGCTGCGCATCTGACTCACTGACTGAGTCGATTTCTTTCGGCTGCGTCTTTCTGTTCGTTCGAATTTCTCCCAGACTTCGTTCCGTTTCGAATGATCATCTCAGATAGTTCGTCTCGTCCCCGTTCTGCTTCGAGATTCAAGCTTATGGGCATGGCTGGAGGCGTCCGCATCCTGGGATGACTTTTTCACTTTCAGAGGACGAGTTGACTCCCTTGCGACGCAAACCTCAGTTTTTGAGTACTGGTCACAGAATCCGAACCGCCATCCCCACAAGATCAGCCGCGTAGTTACCACAAGACAATTGGCAGTTTGAAGAAATCCTTTCCGGACGCACGGGTTGAATCAAGTGACGGGCACTGCCCAACATCACGGGGAAAGAATCGGATTGCCATTGGTGCTCCTTGGGGCCAAAACTCAAGCCCACCGAAGCACGGTTGCAGTCCCAGGTCAAGGGGACCGGCAGCTCTGCTATCCAAGTGTATCTGCAATGTACATTGATTGAGGTCCCCAAATACAGACTTCGAGAATTTGGAAACATCAGGTTTGACACATGCATTGGTAGTTTCTCTCCTTTGAGTTTCTCCTTCGATCGTCAAAGGGTGAATGTTTGCATCGTTGTTTCGAATCCTCATAGAACTCATGCTCACAGATGGATTTCATCGAATCGATCGCCGATTTCCGAAAATCTGAAACTCGGAAAAAATCCCGGGATCCTGTTCTGAAGCACAATCTAATCTCGATAGAAGATAATCCTCTATCTGTTTTCCGAATCCGGGAAAGTCAGAGTCATGTTTTTTCTTTCGATTTTGGATTTTCCTTTCGCGCACTGGGCGGTTGAATATCCTTCCCTTCTTCATCTTTACCCCATTAGATAGAATCAGTGTTTGCGCTTGGGGCACTTTGCTTGCTTCAGTTCTCTCCGCTCTTTCTTGTTTCCGAATGCACGGTGGAGGCACTAACGAAAAATTTCTTTCTCGAATTAAACCCACCGAGCCCTTCGCGACGGAGAAGCTCGTTTCTCTATGCCGCACACCCTTTTCCACTCACTCTTCTTTTCTCCAGCGTTCGTCGCTCGGTCGTCGTTACCCTTTTCTCGACGACCCGAGTCGTATTCTAACCATGGCTTCGATGTCGTTTCTACTTCTTTTCTGTGCTTGTTTCTTCTTCTCCATCTCCTTTGGTTCTAGATTTTTTCCTTGAGCCACTTCGTCCCGGAGTGGAAAGATAGAATTCCAGAGATTTTTATGCCCTGTCGACTTCTGCCGCCACGAAGCTGCCAACCATTCATCCGACTCGACTGAGCTGCAGAGCCAGCGACGATCGCACCAGGCGGTCGAACTAGCAGAAGTCCGGACGGAGTCATTCATTCAACAGCATGAAGTTCAATCGAATGAGCGATGTAGGACGTTTTCATTCTGTTCATGATTCTCTAGATCTCTCGTTCCCCTATGGGAACATCGCCTCTCTTTCATGTTCTCCTGATTCTCTGTTCGTGCGTTCACCTCACATCCTGTGCTTCGTTCGTTTCTGTTCGGAGCGTCGAATTCCCAGTCCCTCTGTTTGTTTCTATCGTCGTTTTCGCCTTCTCTTCATTTCATTTTATTCTTCCTTCGCCTTTCGATCCTGATATGGGAGTCCACTTACTCCTGTCGGTTCCGTTTCTCCTTCTTTTTTTTACGATTCATTATTCCGTCTTCCTCCCGCTATTTCCGTTCTCATTTTCCCTCCGATATGCATCCTTCCTCTCGTTCCGATAGCTTGTTTTTCTGCTCTTGATCGGTTCTGTTTCCCATTCGCTCGCGTGGACTGCGCCAGGAGGCTGCACGACTTTCCTCGCTCGTCCGTCTGTGGCTCGGCGATCGATTGAATGACAAACGGGCCACCGATCGTACAGATACTTCAATATTCGACTGATCGTCTCCTTCTTTCCCTTGGAGAGCTCGCCTTCCAAATTGCTTCTTTCGGTTCCGCGATGCTCAAACTTCAGGAAGCTGTTTTGTATCCGGCATTCGATCGTGAAATCTCCCCGATTCATTTACTCTGGACACTGGATTCCCCGGAAACCCCGTGAGGCTGAGTGTTCCGCTTAGTATCACGAAGCTTGTTCTACCGGGAACGATCTTTTTCCTGGTGATAGAGATCAAGCACACGTCGTCTCATTTTCTACGAAACAGTAACGAAACAAGTTGTCGACTCTCCGCTTCCCTTATTCAGACTTCCGCACAGTTTCCTTGAGTTCGCGAACTGTTCGCGTGGTCTACAGTCAAAGACGTTAAGCTTGGCTAACCAAAGAGTTGAGTCTTTGAGCCGGTGGGTAGCCGACCGGCTCGTGGGTCTACTTCTCCTCTTAAAAGAGCTGGTTTTGATCGGACTTTGTAAGTGGGCGGGCGGGCGCGCGCACGGGCGGTTGGGTGGGCTCAGCTCATTCAGCTATTCTGCAGGTGGTCTACGTTGGTGCTCGACTCGTTGGCTGACTTTCAGACTCGCACCGGTTGGCTGGTTGGTTGTTAGCGGTCGGTTGACTCTGCGGGAGAACCTGGCATTTGCGTAATAGCGTGTGCCACAGAAAGAAAAGCCATGGGTTTTAGCATTGAATGCAGACCTCACCGCTTGTTCTCTCCCACAACCAGATCCCCTCTAACCCGCATTTCTTAGATCATCGCGCTTCTCGACGATTTCCCTCGCGAACCCCTCATTTCCCCACTTCCTTCGACTTCGCGCCCATCAGCTTAAATCCCGTCCCCCGTGACTTTCTGCCCTCGGACCCACCCCTTTCCTGTCAAGGATCCTCCTCGACCCCTCTTCCAAGTCGGTCTTGAGGCCTGCCAGACCAGGAGCTTCGCGTTCGTGCGTAGGCGAAGCGTGACGGGAAATTTTCATCGCGTTCAAGCGACCAGTGTAGATTCTCCCGGACAGGGAGTGTGGAGAAGTTCCTTCGCGCGTGAGGATGCCGGAGCGAAGAAAAGTGAGAACTACACAGTCACAGATCGTTGAGACCGCAATCGTGCGTAGCGGATTCATCGCATAAAGCAATGAGAAAGGGAAACACATGAATTTCCGAACGAGGAAGAACTTGTTAGTTGTGTTCCTGAGGGCGATCCGGTCCTGAGGACAAAGTAAACCCTCGTTCCAGTTTCGGCCATCAGGAAGCAATACGAGTCGACTCTTTCACAAAGCGCTGAATGCTGCGAGCAATTTGAGAGGGTCCTCGTGAAAAGCTCGAGAAGTGCCCAAGAACATTGCCTGACAACTGGTCGTCCGCTATTCGCTTTCGCGTTGTGGGCAATTTCAACTCGGGCGGCGAGACGGTCGTTCCACAGTCTGACAAACCGAGCAACGAACCCACCAGCCAACCGATCGATCAATCCATTCGCTGGATTAGCGTGCGACGGAACTTTTCCAGCGGGCTACGTCGCTTGAGATGTGGAGGTGATTTGGTCAAGCTGATAACAACGCGACTGAGAGGAAGCCGGCAGAGGAATCGATTATCGATTCAGGAGTATGTACACTATTCGTCGCCATCGTCTTCATTGTTGTCCTGACCTCGATCAAGCGGAGTCTTCGTTCGCCTCCAAGTACCATCATTTTTCGTTTCAATAGCGATTCATCTAAGGCGAACAAGGATCCGAAAGGCTTTGTAGCCTGCAATTCAGAATGTGTTGGAATATCTCCGTTTCGTAGCTTCCTCCGAATGAATTGTCGAATCTAATAGTTCCTGATCGAGGCTGTGAATTTTTCACGTCGGAATCAATTCGCCAGAATTGGAATCTCACCAGATGTGGAAACCTCTTCCTGGATGCTATTCAGACCTCCGTAAGATGATTCGTGTGAGCTTCCACACCGCGTATGTGCACGCGAAAACAGACCGCACGGCCAACGACGAGTGAAATAACGCCGAAGCAGCGTCCATATCTCGAGGTGTCTGGTCTGGCGCTGTTTAATGTAGCGTTTTAAGACACTCCCGCTTGCATCTCTCGTCCGCCAACTTCCCAACCGAGTAGCAGTCCTGCCCGCGTTGCCCGTCTGCGGGGCTCCTTCCCGGTAGTCGCCCCTGCTCGAGGGTCCTCCTGTCTGGCGGGGGCGACGGCGGCTGCCTTGGTGCTAATAGAGAGCTAATGTTGGCGTCAGAGGTCACATGGGAACAGGCAACATTCCGCGAAACGCGAAAACATCTTTCCCTATCTTAAGATCCATTATAATATGTTACTCATGTGCTTCCCCGATCGTCGGCCCCGGTCAGCGAGCCATCTAACCATCCACTCAGCGAGCCCAGGACACCCGCTGCTGCCGCCGCCGCCACCACTCATCCACCCAGCGAGTCATTGCGCTTTGATTTGTTGTGATTTCTGCGAATACTAACGAGCGTTCCGTATGGGGAGCAATTTTTCTCCTGCCTCACTACTCTTCAACGGGCATTGCATTGATGTTCGAAGAGGATCGTGCGGCCCTGTGGTCGTTCGAAACTCTCCAGGACGCTTTCCCGCAATCCGTTCGTTCGGCCCCGTGTCCCTAGCCCGGATTTGCTACTGAACGAGGGTTTCAACAACATGGTTGGTTTTTCTCAGTTAAAAAAGGCCGAGTTCTCTGGAGATGGTTTCTATCGATCGAATCAGCACTGCTTTCCGACGAAGATTTTTCAAAGTTATAATTCGGAAACTTCCTCCAGAGGTATCGGATGAAATTCTCGAGCGCCAAAATGTCCGAAGGTCACTCTCCTGAGCCCAAGGCGGTGAATGAAAGCGTTTTCCGCATCTTTCTTGGAGACTACGCTTGCGAGAGAAAAAAGTCTAATGTACGACATTTGGATTTCACATCGGATGATCTCTTCCATATTTGGATCAAAAGAACACCTCGTTTTCCCACTTTCTTTACGGGTGGTGCTGAGAGTTTTTTTTGTGATTTCCTCGAAAACCATCTGCCGTTGAGAGAAATTCCCGATGGATGCCCGGGCTCAAATCTCAATTCTACATCGGTTACGATTGTCAGGAACAATTGAAACATGCGGATCCCTCGAGAACCGCCACTCAAAGAAAACAAGTGCGGCCCTGTATGTTCAGAATCTTGATCGTGTGAACGAAGTGATTGAATAATTCATCTTGGGGATCCGCCGACGCCATTCATCGGCTGAAAGGGGTCGTTGAATACAAAAAGGTTGAGAACCACTGGTGTAGAGCACAAACAAGACTCCGATGTTTTACATTCGTTCTTACAATTAGCTGGATAGCCGCGAGCAGCATAGAGCTTCTGCATTCTCTAAGTAAATCCTTCACAACTATCATGAATCGATTTATGTAAACCCAAGATGGACATAATTCTCGATCGTTTCACTTCTTTCAAAACTTAGCTCTCGATTAGGCAGCGAACCCCGCAGTGGTCATCGCATCTTCGGGCATCGCAGCACAGAACTCGACAGTTTGCGCGCGTGCTAGCTGACCGGCGCGAGGTTAATCCTATCAGTAGCTTTGATCGTTATATACAGTGTAGTTTGATAGAAGAGGGCCGGGGTCCTCCCGTTTCGTGGGGAGCTCGTTGGCGTGTCGTCATAAACTCAATGATATTCTTGCGCGGTGACAAACTGCTCGTCGTCATTGCCCCCGCCACTGCAGTTCTCAAAGGAACCGGAAAATGAGTGCGCCATCCAACAATTTCCATACATTCGGAGGTGGAAAGGTGAGGGGCCGATGAAAAGAGGGTCCGAAGAGGAGAACCTGTGACTGAGAGAGTGAGTCTTGCTAACTGACCGAGTGGTTGGTTGGGTGGGTGTGTAAACACAGCCACAACTTCGAATGCTTTGCCCCACATTGGGCCATCATCGTTGCCATCGTTGTCGCTGTCTGTCAACAAATTACTTGCCGCACATGCGTTTGCATTCCAAGCGGCTGCTAAATATATTCAGAGCTACAAATCTCAATTAGGATTCTCTGAGCAGTTGACGAGCGTCGCGGCGACTGCCCAACTTCATCGGGACGAAGCTAATTGCAGCGTGGCTCTCGTCTTCGAACAAGTTTACCATTGACCGGTCGAGGTCGCATCGCTGTGAGAACCATCGCTTCGTGATCTGGACGAGAGAAGCGTCTTGCTCGAATACGACTCGGGTGGAGTGCTTCGTCTCTCGAACGGAATTTGAACTCCGCAACCGGTTTGCTGAAGGAATCGCTGGAAGGAATGAAGGACGACGCGAGATTCTCGATGATGTTAACAACCGCTGACATCTCATGCCTCTTGTATTCTGACAATTCTGAATGGAAGAGGACTCAGACACGACCACTCGATTCCGGAATCGCCATTTTCCGGAATAATTCTCGTAAGATATCGAAACTGGTTCCCGGTAACATGATCATGAGAAGAAACGCGGATGATTCGTGACATTTCGGAATAATTCCGCGTATCCGCACGATATCTCTCTCCAGGGTGTTTTTCTGATAGGCGGCTTGCGAGCGAAAGCGCCAACACGCCATCCCGGAGACTTGAACAGGCTTCCAGTCCTCTGCTGGCGCGTGCCGCTCGCTACGCTCGTGGGCCAAGATGATTCCCACCGCCCAAGGTGCAGCTGCCGCAGGTTTAAAAGTTACGCCGGCATTATTTCCACTGCATTCGCCATCTTTGTGTTTACGTTCAGAGGTGACTTGCCATCCGCCAAACAGAAAAGAACCTTCGCGAATGAGACTGGAAGGAGCACTGGAACTTTATTTTGTGTACTCTTGGCATTCTGTTCGTGAAGTCGAACTCGTCCGATTCGGATTTTCTATTACCTCCGGAAAATCTCCCGGAATCGTCTCCGCATGACGAGGGGAGACCTCTCACTCTGAGCAGGAATGGAATCTACGTAAAACGGCTCTTTTTGCCTCGCGCACTCCATCAGAGCTTGTCCATCGCATCGCATGCAGACAGTCGTCCCAGCAAGCTAGCAGGTACGTCTGGTCATGCGCCGAACGAGCTGTCTGTCGATCTCAAGCTGAGTTCGCGGAGTCGTCGTTCTATGAGCGGTCATTTTGATGATGCCCTGTGAGAATCGTATGTCAACTTTGTCATTCTTGTCAGCCAGGCAAGACCGCACCCCCAGGTTCACGCCGCGCCGCAGGTTCCCGCGTCATTCGGAGCTTCGGGGTCCCTTGCCGAACAACGAGTCACGGTAATTACAGCATCAGGGCAAAGCAGCCGGCCGGCCGGCCGCTCGGCCATCACAACGTGCCAATCCTGTCCTGTAATTATGATGCGATGACGGGATGATTGCAGGCGAACTTTGGAGCCGCTGCTGCTGTCCCGCGGCCGCCTCGCCCGCAAGACACCACTCTGCACGACTTCCCCTTTCGTGAAGCCACCGTCGCCAGGTGGCTTTCGTCAGCCCCTTCCACGACTCTTGTTCTCTCGTAGATGCCCCGATTCGAACTCCTTGTTTGATTCCCTGGCACCGGCGCCGGCGAGCGTTCCACTTCGGGGCCACGTCTCAAAAACTTCTCGGACTCTCTGGTGATGCCGAAAAAAAAACGAGGGGTGGAAAATGATGGCTTGAAGTTTACGGGTTGACGCTTTTCAAAGTTCGAAATCACTCCGGCGGGCTGCGAGCGCCGTTGAGGAATTGGCTTCGGTCCGAAAAAAGAGAAAGAACGACCCCGAAAACGCACCTCCTTCGGATGACATTGCATGGTTTTCGTGGGAACACGGCCACAATGTCGGCAAATGCAGCGCCACCGAGTCACGAGGCCTCTCTGACTCAGATCGAATCCGCGCTTTGCCGCGAGAAAGGTTCAGTAAAGAGTTTGCCGGATCGATTCGAGTTCCGCCATCCACAAAAGAGTGTAGCATCGATCAGTTCGCCCCAGCGTTTCAGCTTGGTCTTGGAGCACTACGGTGCGAAGCGATGGTGGCTGTAACAGCATCGGCGGCGAATAAATTAATTACCAAGAGACGACACCTTTTTCCCCCATCCTGCTCAACAGCAAGCAGTTTTCTTGCGTTTCTCAATAGAATGGAGCTCCGTCGACGGCGGCGGTCGTTCTCCTGAACTAAAATGGGGAGCAAAAGAAAAGCTTGAGGAGATTAACGAAGAAGATTGAGAGAAAAGAGAATTTCGAGAGGAAGACCAGAAAGAAGAACGCCGATGATAGCGGCGGAACGAGTCCGTCGAGTATGCGGAGCAAGGCAGCTATTGGCATTCGTATGCTCCTCCGGCATAATCAGCTAATGCACTGGGTGTGGCGGCGGCGGCGGCGGCGGCGCTCAGCTGACTTTTCACACCTCGTATTCAGTGAATGAAACTAAAATAATAACGCCTGCTGCCGCCGTCCCTAACAACAGCAGCACCTGTGGTATCCCCGGTGGCAATCGAGTCAGGAAGCGGGAAGAGAATAAAAAATCTTGTCCTTCGTTCACGGTTGCTGGTTCCGCTGACAAAGTTTTGATGGAGCACGGAACGATGTCGCGGATGTCAAAGCTTTCGAGAACGTGTTTGGGCGCTGACAACATCGCTGGTTACGCGTTCGGTTCGCTTCTCTGGAATCGAAGCAATGTTTCAGAATCGAGAACGCGACTGCTTATACAAGAGACTGCTCTACAAGCCTCTTCTTTAACCTGAGCTCCAGGTTGCACTCGATGCCTTCATCCGCTTCAAGTTCCCATTCAGGTTTTCTATTTAGAAGAAAATCAACGGCTCCATCCGTGGATCGCCCTTGCGCGAAAAGCCCTGAGGACACCTTTGCCCCGCAAACAAGGACTCTCTTCCCAAGTTGACGTGGGAAATATTCAGTTTGGTCAAGCGGAAACTCGCAAGTAGCGATTGAATGAGGGTTCGCGGAAAAGCTGACATGTGTCAGTTGACCGGTGACTTTCCGACACGGAACAAGAGCATGGCCGACAGCAGTAGCGGTGTTCTTCATGCAGCTTAGATCCCTAATGGCTCTCCTCTTTGCTCTCATTCGTCTTCTCATACGAGTGCTGAATGATTCCGTCGTTTAGAATGCGAGCGAGCGAGCGAGCGAGAGCCGGATTGTTTCTGCCGGAAAAAAGATTTGCCTAACAACGTTGACGAGAGAAAAACTTCTTGTCCGGCTTAAGGAGCTTAACACGCAGACGCCGCAATTACGGAACATTTTTCAAACGGACACTTATTCTCTGTGACAATTCTGGCCGCGTTTCCACCATCATCTGCTTTCCGCAAAACATGATTCGTGTTTGCTCTCATCTTTAAAAACTTCCGCCGCACTTTCCAATCGAGGTTTTTCTGTCGCTTCAGCCTCCTGAGAGAATACTCATCGGGAAAGAGATGATCGAGAACAGATAAAAACACAATTGAAATTCTCTGCTGGCCAAAAATCGTGGGAAAATCTAAATCTTCCGCGCGCGAGAGAGAAACTCACTCACAGATCCCCTATGGAACCTTTTCCGATTTCCGCCGGAGTTGACGTTGCGGGTTCTCTTCGAGGAGCCCATGCATTCCTGAATCTCTTCTCATCGTGCCGGAACGAACGCTGAACTCCAACTCGTGAGTCGAACGCACGCTCTCCAGTGTATAGTTTCCGACGGTCGTTCGGGACGGTGGCAGGACTATCGGTCAGATCGAATTGCCTCAACCTGTGGAACGGTTTTGTGTTGATGAAATCGGAGGAAGAAGGGAGCGTTAGCAGAATAGAAGCGGCGGAACGGTCGTCAGTGGATTTAGAGGGGTGCCTCGATCGGATCGGTCCAGCGACCTGTCGGCGATCAAACGCTAACAGACAGACGCGCAAACGGAGTCGCGGACCGACCGGCACTTCAGCAGACAGACAGCGGGGGCGACGGACCAGCCGGGAGACGGTTGGACGACGCTCGATAACCCGTTGCTATAATTGGTGTTTCCGTGTGCACCTCACGTCCTCCCTCTGCTCGAACTGCTACTGTTCGGCGATTCCAAGCCTCCAGGAGACGGCGAGGCGAGTGACGAGGTAAAACACCAACAGGCCCGGAGAACAACCGAAATTGAGTGTTCAACCGGGAAGACTACCGAGCAGAAGTCTTCTCCGGAATATTTGTGAAAAACGGTCGAAACAATATCCAGCAAATCCCAGGCGTAGATAGATGAATACATCGGCATCAATTTCTACGACGAAAGGAAACGCAGCGGCTGTCAAAACGGCCGTAGAGCCTGAGCCCCGAGGCTAAAGGGAGCAATTATTGAGAACAGGGTGACACCGGTTCGGTCCTTGGATGATCCGAAGGCTCAGAACGTCCCACTACCATCTTCAAATAATCAGGCTCCGCTGAGCTTGCCGGCGGCATGGGAGGAGGAACGTTGAGAGGTCATTTCCTTGATGAGGTCGTCTCTTGCGAAGGTGCCGGAGGAAGAAGCTGAACTTCTTTTTTCTTTCAATCCATGTGTCATTCATCTTTATAAAGATATTCGAGGCTCGATCGTCGCTCACCAGGGAACGACAAAGGTTGAGCAATCGAAGTTTCGAGAGCGCTGATGTTGGTGGAGCTCGCGGTTCCAAGGAACGACGGAACGGCGGAGAAGGTTTCAGTCGAGAACACATAGCTCTTACAATAAACTTCTGCAGGTGGGTTTCGTGCCTGTATTTAATTAGGAAACGCTTCGTCTGCACCAGTGGCAGGAGATAGAGCGGGCGCTCCTCTTTCTCGAAGAGTTCCGAGGAGTAGACCAACTGAGCGAGTGCGGCAGCAGCTTATTCGCACCACGACCAACGCCGCGGCGCCGACATCAAGCAGATATTTTTCAACCATCTAAAACACGCTCACTCGCTTCGTTTGTACTCTTCCGTCTCCTTGCCTTGAATTATGAACCCGAGCCCGCCAGGCACCTTCTGTTCTTTCAAATGCATTCGTCGACTCTTCAAGAAACCAGATAGACCAGTACACGGATTCTGAGTGAGCGAATGAGGGTAACCCACTGACTCGCTCTGCGGCGGCGGCGGCGGCGGCGGCGGAATAGTTTGGCGAGTATGTCAGATTCTCCGAGTAGCTCCGTTGAAGCCCCTCGAGCACCGGAGAGCATCTTCATATTCAACACTTGCCCCAGCTGACATGAACTTTGAAATGGCTTGCTGCCTGTCTCATCATGGACGACGACGACGGCAACAACAGAGGCGACGACAATGACAACAGACTACCGCCACGACTGGGGAAAGGTTCACGGCTGCAAGTATGCATGAAGCTGTGAAATATTAAGTGGTTTGCGACGGCTCGCAACTCCTTCGCGGGATCTTAACACTCGGTAGTCTTAGCCTTACACGCCGGCACGCACGCACTCGGGAAAACAAGCACTCATATACGAACAGGCGGCACACACTGTCTGCCGCTCAGTCAGTTTCGCTCGCGCACATCGTATATTAATCGCTTCAACAAACTCACTACGCAAACACGCGGCACGTAAAAGCCTCCGGCAAAATCTGGCTCAGCTTCTCGATGTCTCCGTCGAGGAAATTATTCCGTCCGCTTCTGCTCCCAAGCAAGGCGAAGGCGTCCAATAATCGCTGTTCCGGTTGGTCGTGAGTTCGGTGTCAGAAGAGCACTCTCTAGAAACGAAGCGAGCCGGCATCGGAGTTAAACACGTAGCGGAATCAAATGAACCGCGCAGGATGGTGCAAGGAACGCTCCATTCGTTCGGAGCTCGTTTGCCTCCCATTTCTCTCCTGGACAGGGTCTTGTGTGCCTCGTCGCATGGAGAACCTTCTCTAGTGGTGCCAAATATTCTCCTCTCGTTCCGCTGCCGTGGAGCTTTCTCCTCGCATCAAGCCTTCTCCCCATACCGAGTTTCCTACGAGTTTTTCTCTCGTTGCACCGAACCTTCCCTTAGTTCCTTCTATCCTCGATACTCCTTCTGCTACAACGACGGCTCGTATCCTTCCCCTTTGACGTGTGCTAAAAAAATCTGCATTCAAAAAGCACAGCGAGTCGTGTGTGTCCCGGATCTCGTCGTGTCAATACGCTCCTCCGAGTCTCGCACTTTCAGCCATTACGCTCTTTGCGTTCTCAGACAGTGATCGGAGAGTGTTTGCTCTTGAGATTCGTCGTATAAGTTGTCGCGTCTATTGAATAGCCAATGAATGAATTCTATGCTCCGGCAATTTGAGGCGCAATCTGAATCGAGAACGTTCCTCGGGGAAATCTTAGCCGCGAAGGAACGTTATCTGAGTGAGTGTTGAGGCTGAGTTTCTCATTCCTGGTTTGCTTTTGGAACTCGCAGGTTTCCCTCTCGGTGCTCGAGGAGACGAGCATTCCTAAGAAGGTGATTCGAGATGAAAAGCGAGATTCGAAAACACATGTGAAGAAGAAAGCGTCACAGGGAAAAAAACAGCTTTGAGTCTTCTATGTGTTTAGCCACAATGGGACTCAGTGCGCAAACAAGAAAGAACTTCGCCACAACTCGGTCTGGATGTTATAAAAGTGTTGTAGACGACGTAAGCTCTCTTCGTGCTGGCAGAACACACAACTTGTTGGCTTTTCCCATTCGCTTGCGGGGAGCTATTCCAGGGAGATTGGGTGAGCGAGAAGGTTACAACTCGAACAGCAAGCAACTCCACCCGAAGAAATCATAATCCAATAGAGGCGTATTCCAAAGGGGCAATGAGAACTCCCTCGACGAGCTAACGGCCACCATTTCATCAATTGCGGTCCTCTCCTACTTGAGCCACCCGAATTCTCTCGGAACTTTTCTTCGACTCGATCAGAGATGGTTGCGCGCGAGAGGGAAATTCAGGTGATAGGTGTCGTTCCGATGTTTGCGCAGATCTCTTAAGGGTTGCAATCTACTGTTTTCTTTTAGAACCAATGGTTCTGTATGTGTGTGCGTGTGTGTCTGTTTGTGTGAGGTGACTCCATTTGATCTGTTTGCTGTAGCTGGAGTGCTGTAGCAGGCTATTCGACGTGCAATGCACGTACACAATACGCTGCAGGCTGTATGGCCTCTTCCTCGGCGAGCGGTGTCTGCGGCTGCTGTGTCTCCGTGCCGAATGAGTTGTTCCTGGCACGAGGGGAGACAATGGGGAAATGAAGATTCCGATGCGGACACCGACTCCCAAGTTGTTCTTCAGCGGCATCACCTCAAAACGATCGCCACTTTCCATTGAACAAAACGAGGAGCTGCCAGATCCCGTTCCTATCGCAAAAAATAAAAGAGCAAAAAACACCTCGTCCTCCGTGGTATGGTTGGCGCTGCAACAGGCGGGGTGAACTAATGATGGCTGGTCGCTAACAGCCAACAAATCGCTGCGAAGTTCGCGGCTTCCGAAGGGAAAAATGGTAGTCCTGAGCCGAATGTCATTCGGTCTATGGTTGGAAAAAGAGAAATTGTCCCTTGGTGATGCGGCTTCCCAGGCGGAGGGTGGCGGCATGCCACCGGGGGTACGGCGGATTCCCCTCGCAATACTTCTTCGTTGTGTTTCCATGGTGTCTTTCGCAGTCATTCTCCCAATCTGTCGATTACTCCCACAGGGCTCTCCGCGGCGGCATGTCGGTCGTAAAACGTATCGAGATCACCATCTGCGCCCCGTTGGGTTAAGCTGTGGAATATTTACGACGCAAAAACCGTGATATTTGTCACCGGATCAGAAGTACGAAGAAAACGACGACGACGACGACGAAGACGAAGTCACCGCCGCCGACGACTGGCCCTGTCCCGCAGCATTACTGCCGAGGAGGAGAATCTGAAGGAGCACTGGCTGCAGCTGAGCAATCTCGTGTCACACAGTTTCCAAGAGAGATAGAAAGCGACGGAAAAATGACTTTTATCGCCCGGCGTACCATAAGAATCTTACAAGTATATAGGCATGTCTCGATTTTTGTGCAAACTTCATTTTTGTAGCGAACGTTATCCTCACACACACAAGCTCCCGCTCACCCGTTAGCCCTTCCGTCGGTCGGTCGGTCGGTCAGCCGACCACTCAGCAAGCTGGCTCAAGTTGAATCAAGCCGTAGCTCAAGGGCCGCCTTCTACTCCGGAATAGTTTTCCCGAACCTCGATGGATCTCCATATCCAGAATTCGCAAATCATCCTCGGGAAAACGGAGACAGCAACCATCTCATGGGGCCTGCGCAGCTCTAAAATTGAGGATTCATCCCACTGAGGCACAAAGCTGTCCAACGGCGCACAAGCTCACGGACCTTGAGCGCCCTCTCAGATGCTCGCAAACAATGCATTCATCAGATGGAAACCAAGGCGGAGCTTCGTTATCCGGCGTCGGCGAATCGGGAATTCGGCTTCTTAGAGACCGGCGATGATACCACCCGTCTGGACGGAAAATATTCTTCTCTTGAGAGCCTTCACTCCACTCTCCGCTTCCCTAATCTAGAAGGGTTGTTTCTACACTGAAAGTTAAAGGCAAACCAGCGTGAATACGTTCCAATTTTCCATGGAAGAGACTCCGGCCGTCTGCTCGTGGCTACCTGCATCACTTGATTCTGCCCTTCGGCATCTTACCTCTTCTCTCAGCTTCAGTGCAAGCAATACTCGCGGCAGAAAACGAAGGCTGCACGTATTCGAGGTATGTTTGCGTTGCGAACAACGTGCCGCCAAAGCGTTGCCCCCGCAAACGACGGTGCATACATAGTCTATTCGAGTTAGCGAATAGCCCATGTACGCCACGAACAACTTGCACTCTACTTTTTTGAGGAAAGATGCGAGCCATGTTGAGGAGTCGCTCTTTCTGTTCAGCACTCTTCTTGTCACACGTCGCTTTTTCCCGATAAACTTCTCTCCACAAACCACCAGCACGCGTATCTAGAGCCAAATATTTACCCGCCAACGTCTGCATTCTCTCCCGGTCATACTGTACCCGTGCTTCACGGTCAACTGTACGGAGTCCGGCTTATGAGAGGATCGAGCAGATGACCCGATAAAAAGTTCTTTGAGCACAGCAGCCAGCCAACTAGTCAGTGAGAGGGAGAAAGTATTCCGTCAAATTGGGCCAATTTCTTAGCATTACGTCGAAGAGCGGATGAAAATAAGTCGACAGGAGTCTTCCTAATGAATTAGGGCAATCCTGGAGTAGCGGAAGATTGAAAATGAAGCATCAAACATAATGAGTTCCGTCAAAGATAGACACGGCACTATGGAAAGGGAGTTCAACATACTTTCTGTTATCCAAGGCCTGACCTCGACCATCATGAGTGAATCCATTGATTTCGTTGACAAGATCCATCCGAAAGTTCGTTCCATTGTGAGTCTAGCATGAGATGGATGCGGATCTTATCAAAGAATCGATCGAGGTAGAACGAGACCTACGGCTCGTTTCCTCGGTGTTTCGATCAAGCTTGCCTTCCGATTAGATCTCGCAAAAGCGGTTTCCAAATCCGGCGGAACTTCTCGGTTGATCCCAAGCAGACTCAAACTACAAAGTGCCAACACGATTTGAGAATGTTTTCGATGCACTGGCTTGCAGGCATCTGCTAGCGCGTGCCGCTCGCTACGCTCGCGGGCTCTGATGATCGCGGCTGCGCCACCTACAGACACCGCAGACCCATAAACTACGCAGACATTATTTTCGCCTCCGTCAGAAGCCATCCTTGTGTTTACGCGCAGGGATTAGTCGCCAGAGGACCAACCGAAATAGAACTCTCGAGACTTCTAAAGCTTAGGGCTATTGGTACATGGAGACAGTGTGCCTCCAAGTTCCGCAGAACCCGACTCACGTTTTTCTCACTTCTCTTTTCTATATTCGCTTGTCTATCGTTCAAGGGGACCGGAAGTTTCCACATCACATATCGCTTATCTTGCCTTCTCCAGCAAATGAGGTGACCACTTAGATGCTCAAAGCATTCGATCTCTCCCAGCCGCACTGCGAGACTCCTTGAGGACCACCATCTTGCCTCCTTAGCTGCTTGCCAATCTACTTGTACGAATCCGCCTGGTTGGTTCCTCTGCGACTCTGATGGCTCTAGAGATGCAACGAGAGCAAGAAAACGAGACTGGTCTGAGCAATATCGCACTGGTTTTACACCTTGAATTCCTTCCAACCTCAACAGGTTCCTTGCGGTCCAACCAAGATTCTAACGATCAATATCCGATGGAACCTTAGGTTTCCACTGACCATTTCCGGTAGTTTTCGAAACTCTCGCAAAGGATTGTTCCGGGTGCGTACCCGACGACCTGAACCTCCGGCAGCGCGGGACTTCTACACCGTTTTACGATATTCGAATCATCATCCTTCCGAAGTCGTGGATTTGAGAACGGATTTATTCTTTCAACTGAGGGACTTCAATGGAAGTTGAATCCAGGGAGAACTTTTCCTTCCTTTCCGCAGTGCCCTGGGGAGTTTCTGTGGAGGAGAATCCGCCATCTAATCGAGTGGATACATCTGGACGACCACGGACGGATATGCTACCGGGGCAGTGATCCACAGAGTAGCCGGTAGCACGGAAACCTGTGAACCATTCATCCGGTCCGCCGTGATGACTCCAACAGTGGATACTTCCTCCGATGGTGCCTCTTACGAGTCCGGAAAACCGATGCCTCTGGCAGCGTTGAAGACGATGGGCAACTTTCCCGCTCAAGCCGTGTCGAACGTGGATGCCTTGCTGGCGGTCGGCATGTTGCTCAGCTCGGGTTGCCAGTTTGGGATCCGAAGCGAGCCGACGAAGCAACCGGCCAACCAACCAGCAAGCAAGCAAGCAAGCAAGCGAGCAGTCAGGCAAGCTGTATTGATGAGGGCTATAAAATACTTCACAATACGTTATGCCCCATTAGATGAGAAGGACCGTAAACACGCTTGGGCGTATAGCCGTCAGCTACGCCGCGCCGAAGCCGCCGTTGCCGTTGGTTTGGCCGTAACTGTCTCTCGGTGGTGCTGCAGCTGCCACAGCACAAGGGGCAGCACCAAGACGCAAAGGCAAAAGGTATCGATGAAGCAAAATTCTTCCCGTCACACCCACGCGAAAAAAACAACTTTTGCACCGCCACTCCTGCAACAACACGAACAACCTGCCTACCGTAGGCTGTTGTAGAAGTATTCAATTCCATACCTTTCATTTTTGCGTAGCACAGCCTCGAAGGAGGTTTCTCGCAATCTGTCTTTAGATCGTCAAAGCCTGGATGTCGACAGCGGGATATGTAACTGGCGAGGAGTAGAAGACGAACCGCAAAATTCCTTCAATCATGCGTAATTGGTAGCCATGCCCTCATTGTGCTGAAGGACTGTTGCAAATATCTACTCCTGTCATTGCGCCAGTTATCGAACGGGATGTTCCTCATTTGAGCAGCGTCAGTCGTTCTGCAGCTTTCGAGTCTGTCTTGATGATCATGAAGCTTCTTTACAAACAATATGGTAGTCTCGAGAGAGCCTTTTGCCAATCGCCGAGGTACTGTTGTACTGTGGCGTCGGGGATCCCGGTGAGGTTGCCTGCTCTTGTCCGCTCCGGTTAGGCCCGGTTTCAATTCTCAATATACGGCTTGCGAGCGGTTGATCGGTCGGCTTCTTGCCAACCAACGTTACACAACTTGTTTTATTCGCCTCACGAACGCATACATCACGAAGTTGGGTGCTGTGCATCGGGTCGCGTATGTTCCTTCCTTCGCAGGTTCGTCTCAGGCCTCGTATGTGTTCCTCTCAAGTAAACTGTGTGTTGTAAGTATTAATCGCTGATCCCAACCCACGGGGCTTATTGGATCGGAATGAGTTGTTGCGTTCCGGGCCAAAAACGTTACGGCCCGAATGACTAACGGTTCCTTCTCCCGGTAGACGTCTGACTTTTGTTTGTTGGAAACGGCACTGCTAAGGGACGAAGAGTATCGGTGAAGTCAATAAGTAGGAGTAGGCTCGCTAAGGATACGAGTGTTTTCTATCGGGAGAAAGGGAGAATAGGTTCATTCGAGGGTCGCCATGTTTTCTCCCAGGGTTGAACAACGAGTTGAATGAGTTCTCCTGTGCGGATTTCATTCTGAGAACATGACATCGCCAATTCATGGCTGTGGTCGCTATCCCTCGATGGAATCGACCACGACCATGAGCTTGATTGTGAGTTCTCGATGTATTCGATGGATGGCCGACTTGGCAAACCGACCAGGGCGCAACTACAACAGCGGCGTCGATAAGACTTATCACGATGCCAACAGATGACCGTCCCTCGGTTGCTTGAGGTCGTTGTGAAAAGAGAAGAGCACGAAAAAAAGTGAGTGCAGCGGAGGGAAATTGTCTTTGGGTCGTCGTTCCGACCATTTATCTCCTGTTGGTCGGCCTGGTATCTCTTGCTTTCGAAAGTTTTCTCTCTTCCTAACTCACTCGGTCTCGCTGTTTTCCTCATAAATCCGAATCGATTTGGTAAATAGCTTCGAATATGTTCTTGGCTCAGCTGGTTATCGTCTCCTCGTCGACTAGCCTTGAGATTGTTGAACCCAATCGAGCGACGTACGACGACGACAACAGTAGCGACAGCGTTCGACAAATTCCGGCAACAGCAACGACAACGAGCACATCAACAACGGAAGCAATCAAAGCTCATGTTGAGCCTATTGGCGCTTATCACCGCAATACAACCAACGACGACGGACAGGGCAGCGTTCGAGGAAGAGATAGCTAGTTGGATTCCCTTTCGGTGGACTCGGATGTTCAGACGAAGACGAGATTGATGGACAGACCGAGAAATGAATGGATGGATGGATGGATAGATGAACGAACAAACGTTGAAGAGAATAATAGACGGATTGATGAGTAGGCAGCGACCAACGGACGCAGAGATGGATGTATGCAAAGTATTGTTTGCGTTGTTCGTGCTGCGAACCCGCCAATGGCGCCTTTTATTTACTTTGGGCATTAGCGAGCGAGATAGATAGAAAGAAAGAGAGACAGAGGAAGTGGAAGCGGACGTGAAATCAACGCCGCGGCGTTATTAGGGGTGCACGGAAGAAAGCCTTTGGCGTTCCGCTGTGATTTCCCCTCCCTCTGCCTAACTATCTACACAACCCCCGTCCCGACCTGACCCTGTCAGGTGCCGTGCCTCTACCGCGGGTTTCCTAACATCTCGTTCGAGCACGCGTCCGAGCGGTCTGGTCTCAGTGGGTGTGTCCTGTCAGGTCAGCTTGCTCGATGGAAGAACCAACAGACGAACGAAGGAGCGAACGAACACCAAACAGCGTCGATGGCTGTAGAGGGAGCAACGATTTGGGAGGTGCACCGAGAATGTGAGAAAGCGGGTAATAGAACATCGTCGAAAGGGAGAGAACTTATGAATATTCAAGATTTCTTTCTTGCCTCCTGCAGTTTACCTACTACGCCCCGGTGAATGCTTCCGAGCTCGGACAAGTGGCCGGCAATCCGCACTTGAAGACTGTGTGCACTGAACAACCTCCGCTCCGCTTAGAAGCCAACTCGAGTTGCCCTTTTCCTGAGTTGGCATCAACCGAGTCGGATTTGGCTGTCGCTAACCTGGCATTGAGTGATTCGGGCTCCTTGACTCTGACCCAGGAGTAGATGGTGGAAATTGCAGTCGTCCCGATGTCTACAGCTGAAATCGAATGGATTGACCCGTCACTGGTTTCAGCCACAATGTTCAGAAGCGTAATCTGAAAAGAATCCGAAGACATGCGTGATTCCTCAGAGTCATCTAAAAACCAGGAGTGAGAATTTTCCGGAATCAACGCCTCTCTCGGGTCCTTGGAATTAAATTCTCGATTTGGGATCGCAGGATTCGTACGAGTCAGGGATAGGCATTCCGACATCGGCGTTTCTCGTTACGCGGAGCGAGATGGCCGAAGGAACAAACAAAGAGACCTACACACTAAACTACAGTCGGATGGAGAGACGAACGGACGGACACCGAGACACAATTCTAATAAAGTTGGCGGCCTCACAGAGAGAAGAAGTCAACGGGGGAGAAAAGGGTCGCCGAGAAGGGGCAGCGAGCGTGTGCACGCCAAGAAGCCGAGTCTCCGAAAAATATTTCGCTTTTATGAAAGTCTTGGCAGAGAGCGGCTGTGAGAATTTTCATTCATCTCTTTTTTTGTGGGCGATTCCGCAGCTATTGTAAGCGACGCGACGGAGAAAGCCAGAACAAGTTATGAATTAAATTCCCTTCTCACCCCTCTTACTTCTTTTCCGTTCTCCTTGCCTCCTTCGTTCCTCTCCCTCATTTGTCCTCGTGCCCTCCCCTCACTCCCCTCACTCCCCTACTCCTGGGTTCCTTCTGCCCCTCATTCCTCTCCTTCTTCGCCCCATTCCGTCTGTGTTCCCGGCAAAGACCCAACGCGTCATTCAATACCGCTGTTCTACTCGTCGTGTCTTCTTCGCTTTTCCGACTCTATCTTCGTTCGTCGACTCCAGAGCCTCTCCTGTAGCTGTTGGACCTCTCTTAGCTCCAAGCTGCCTAACCACTCGACAGGGCGGACCGATGGATGGATGGACATCACGGGCGAATCAACTATGTAGCTCTCATCGTGTCCTTGAAGTCGATTAACCGCGCCTGCCGCCTGCGAGGTACTGTTAACTGAGATCTAATGGAAGTCTGCTTCATCCAAATCTCTCCCCCTGACAGATGCCTGTTTCTCAATGTGCAGGTGTTGTGACAATGCGCACACGCTGTACGGTAGGTGATAGTTCGCGCGCAACCTGAGCCAAATAATGTGCTAATATTTCATCGTTCAGTCAACTGATGGCTCTCAGCCACCTTTATGAAGATACTTCGCGGATCCCTCTCCATCATGGGGACTATTTGTTATATTATTTGGAATTATTCAACAATGCCACCCGTGACACATATTGGAAAATCAACCAACCCCATGACGCGAGGGAGCGTCGAAGATTCCCTAGCGAAGCAACTCATTGATCATTGTGATTCTGAGACAATCTACCACCATTGTTTATCCACGTGTAATCTAACTCATCGGCGTGCATGTTGGAGAGACGAGTTGGAGAGCAAGAAGCCTTCTGATGTTGGGAATGAGTTTGCGTATGAAAATGAGAATGTTTTAGCTCGAATGTCAACGGTCTTGAACACGGTGTCGGATGTTTGGGGGGGGGGGATTCGTGTTCCCGTGAATCTTTGTGTAGATTCATTCCGAATTCCCTAATCGAGCTCCCCAGCAAACCCCTCATGCGTCTGATGTACAATGCATCTAATCTCGCCCGGACAGTGTGAGTCGCAGCAACACTGTTCCGTCAAATAAAATATTTCCCAAGAGTTTATACTGCCGCGCGAGCGACCCGTCCGTCGAACGGCACACTGGGTCCCGCCGATGTTATCGATCTATCGCTGATTGAAGAGATTAGACAAACTTTATTGGATATATAGAAACGATCCTTCGTGCTTGCAGCTATCATCCCGGGCGCGTTGCAGTCTAGCGCCGCGCCGTAATCCCTTTCAATCGAGACGGGCAGGCGGGTCGGGCACGCTGTGTTGGGCATGCTTCACGGGTGCTTCCGAGAGAGAAAGCGAGCGGTGGATACGGACGAGGAGGAATCGAGAGCGGGAAGAGACGACGTTGATTGTTCTGCCAAAGGGTCGCCGACGTCGGTATCGGAAGCTCTAAAATAGCGCGTGCCCTCGATTCGATCGCTGCACTGACGAGGAACTTTGACGTTCGTGCTCGGGTCACTGGAACTGAAAGAGTACTCTGCACGACATAAGGAATAAGAGATGCCGTTCTCGCCGCCCGGAGCTACATACCTTCTTATTTATACTTTGCAATTTGTATGAGTGCGCTGGATAACGCGAGCGCAAGAGAGAGCGACGGAGCGGGATGAAGATAGTGTATATGCATAGCTATTGCCTTGTCGGTTGTTTGGTAGGGAGATAGGCAGACGCCGCTCAAGGTTGGCTCCGCCGCCGATGGAAATATGTATGTGCCTTGGAATTCATATTAGGTGTTGCGTCAATCTCGAACTTTCGTACCTGGCGGCAGCGTTCTCGAGGTGTGCGTGGTCCGAAGGTGGGTGGAAGTGTAGGGAATAGGACGGGGGCATAGCACGCGGTAGTGTTATTACATGTAGAAATATATGCAAGCGACGTGCAGCGCGTGGTGATTGATGAAGATGAAGCTGCAACGATAAAGAACGACCAAGCATACATTCCGCTTTTGAAGGGAAGCCTTTGGAACAATGATCCATGTGAAGCACAAACTGGCGCACACGCCGGCTTTGTCCTTCAGCTTGCAACTGCATTCATATATTCGGCCACTTTTCCTCATTCTTCTGTCAACCGAGCGTTTCTCAGTAGATGTCAATCCGTTCCGGAGGACGATACCGTTAGTAGCATTGAGATCCGGAAAACGAGAAAACGTCCGTCAAGGATGGAATTCCATCTCAGAATTCGGTGAGCAATCCTCGAAATATGGGATGACTGGATATGCCGAGCTCAATAGCTAAAGAACTCAAGAATCGAAGATGCTTCCCGTTTTCAACATTGGAATAAACTTCTCCCCCTCAAACGTGGTCGTTATCGTAATAAAAAGGAGGAGAGAGGGAAAATTTGACGATATCATTAAAATACTTGTATTCGTGATCGATGAAGTGCAGTTTGCGGCAGCGCGAGTGATCCTTGGTCAGTCACGGAAGAGTTTTTGCGAAACATTATAAAATCGGTTATTGATCACATCCTTCTTGGTGTCTCTCCATCACCGGCATCCGATTTTCAATTATTAATCTTTCATGACTCGACGTAAATGACAAGAAACTCATGTGATACTGAAGTAATTATTCTTTCGCCACTGATGCGGAGTTCTTAGATGAAACGTGACATCTTGAGAAATATAGAGAGTAGGGAACGAGGGCTTCACGGTCTATGGACGAATTTTCAAGTCGTGAAAAAGGCTTCCACATTCAGTGGGCAATCTGATTCCATGATCCACGCTGACAATTGGACAAAAGGGGGTCGTTCGCCTGTTGACAGTCTTCGCTGCCAAGAAAGATGTAACAGGAGGAGGCTAAGCACTCATTGCTTGTCTACGGTTTCAGAGCGTCGAGCTCCCAAGAGTTTCGAATATTTTTTCCCGCTCGGCATCACCGCTGTTAACAATCGTCTCTAGCTGCGAAGATTGCTCCAACGACTCCGAAAAATTTGCGATCGACCTGATTCCCTTCCGCTTCGATGATAATATGACGAACGCACTTCTGCGAACTAGAAATCACTCGAGCACCTGGAAGGAAACATTATGAGCTTGCTTCAGCCGTATGATTCCACTGAGAGACGGTCCCAGCTCGAGCTTGTCAAAACCGAGAGCTCAAAGCGGCCCGTGTTTTAGAATTACAACAAGCTGAGGTTAATGGGCTCCTCACAGAGTGTTTGCGGCGGATCGAATCACCGGTCGGTCCCGGATCTTCTGTGGCAAGACAGCACATCTCTGCCCAATTAGTTGCCTAAATGACAGCTGCAGCAGCAGTCCAACCAGCGGTGCAACTAACTAACTAACCGGTCGGCCGGCCGACCGACCGGTTGACCGATCAGGCTAGCTGGCTTCCACTGAAAGAAGGAGCCTTGAAGAAGAAATAGCTGGTCTGAGGTCGGCCCTCCGCAAACTTGCAGCCAAGCGAGCATTCAAAAGAACAAGCAGGGAACTGGCTGTCAGCCAGCCAACCAATGAGAGAGCGCGGTCAGGATTGCGAAGTGAAAAGGTATTTTTTTCTTTCTCTATTTTTTCTCCCGTTATATCACTCACAGACTGGACGGTGGGATTAGCCGCAAGGTGTCTCCTCGCTCTGTCTTGCTTAGTTGGTCTTCGTGGTCGAGCATCCCGTCGTCCTGTAGCAAGTTGTCAAGGTTCGCTTGCGGAAGTAGTGGGGCGAAACGATCGATTCAAGTTACTTTCGTCTATTTCTTATCCGGGGCTTTGAATTTTAGCTCGCCTGTTCAGGTCGAGGAGTCGCATATTCGGGACAAGACGGACTTTGGTATCATGAAGTCTGAACCTTGTAAACGACCCCAACACCGGAAAACACATTTACAACATGTTAATCACTTTGTTTGGCGGGAAAGCCAAAGCTCTTTCTTCCGATCGCTCTGCTTGGGTATATTGACACTTTCTCAAGCGCGGCGGCACCACCACTGTTCATCAGCGGGCGTCACTAACTCGCCTAATTTTCTCTTTCTCACCCTCCTCTTGTCCTCCGTTGCTTGATCGAGCGGAACGCCGTTTTGGATATGGTTTCAATGAAACCTACTCGAGGCTTACGAAGCCGCCGTAACTTCGAGTTCCACATCCCTGTCTGTCCACGCTTTGTCAATTATTTCGATAACGTGAAGCATTCGATGTGAAATATCATCAATTCTTCATTCGATTCGTTAATTTGTGCTCCGTTTGATCAGTCGTACCCCTCTCCGAGAGGTAGGGTTCCATTCCTTAGCTGAGAAATAACAATTCAGATCAGAAGGGAAGAATCGCCGAGTACTCTGCGAGGTCGGCACCTTACTTGCAGATTCGCACTTTGGCACAGGTGTCCTGTCTTCAGCGAGATTCCGAAGTGGATCTCTCAGGTAGCCAGAGGCCAAAATCCTCGGTCCAGAGTCCCTTGACGTGGGGCTTGCTTCGTTCTCCGCAAATGCTGAATGGAACCCGGTCCCTGAGACGACCAATAGAGAAAGAACCCACATGTGTAGGAATCAATAAATACCGTACGATTACCGATCTTGTTCCCGGTGTCCCTTTCATGAAAGCGTAATCCCGGAGCAGCGAAAACTCGAGTTGAGGTGTTGATCTCCGAACTGGCCTTTGCTTCGGGTCGGCTGAATCGGAGAAAGACGTTGCGATGACGAACGAAAGAGATGGTTGTTATTTTGGTTATGATGAGAGGAACCGAGGAAGGACGATGTTATTAATGCAGGGTGTTCCGCAGAGGTTGAATGAATGCTTTCTTGTTTTCCTCTCCCTTTCACTATGTGATCTATGCGATGGAAGCTTGCAGGATAAGCGGATGTGCCATCACCACCGCATGTTCGGCTGTAGACGTTGGGGTAATCCCTCCATTTATCCTGTTCTCCTCATGCTTGGCTGCTCTCCTGTGGATATTCTATCATCTGCGCTGCACTGCTTGTTCCGTCTCTTTCGTCTTCTCCTGGTCTTGATGAATATCCGACGTATTCTCGGTGGCCGCTTCATGGTTTGACTGATTTCATATGTTGCTCACACGAATGGTTCGAAGCCTAGAATGCTATGAGATTCGCTGAAATTTCCAGCAGAACAGAAAACCTCCTCCGTGACGCATCTCTGTCTTGGAGAAGACGAGTTCGGTCGTGTGTGAACATCTAGAAGTTCCTCGACACCCCTGCTCGGACGTCGGTGTTCACATCTGAATATGCGTACATGTTTCGGATGAGTGACTCCTGTGGTCGCTCGATGTTCGCCGGTCTATCTCGGGTCCGCTCCATTCGGTTCGATGTGCTGCTCATCGGAAGGAAACCGGGCAGGGGACACCGGGTCGGAACCGAGGGCGATCCATTGGAATGGGCCGCCGACAGGCAAAATGTGAAAATATCATTTGGTGCTCTTTGGTAGCGAGCCTTCACTGTCGCATCCGGCCTTTTTGGAGTGTCCATATTGTCTTGTGCACTTCCGTCCGGATGGGCCTCGGGCCTTCCGGGATCTCGGAACCAATGGCCCGTTCCCGTGTTTGAGGTCGTGGTTCTTCCTCTCCTCTTTGGCGTTGCCTCAAAGTTTTCGGATTGTTATTTTGCTCGTCTTTTACCCGTCATCTGAGAGAAACGCTTGTGTCTTCTGTTTTTCCTTCCTCTGTTTTCCGTGCAGGGGTTCGCCACGACCGCCATTGCGAGAGATTAAAACCCAATTACGGCACGCTCGGGTGCCTCGCTCAAAATCTCCCCGTAACGTTTCCCATACGGCTGCTTTGCCTGAAAGGAACGAGCGAGCGAAGCTCCCAAGAGCAGCGGAACGAAGCGGATGAAGAGAACGGACAAGATGTTTTGACTTTTCTTCGGCTGCTTGGAGATGCCTTCAACTTTCGAATGACCTCAGATAACGGAAGGTTCTTCCGCTGGCTGGCTCCCAGTACGGGCGAGCTCGTTGCCTTTGAGTCGAAACCTTTGATTAAAATGTGTGAGGCTCTCTATCTGAGAGGGCTTCAACGATCAAAGCTGCAGTTCAGTCCTGTGGACGATCGGTCGAAGGTGAGGTGAGAAGTGTCAACGGGTTGCGGGGTTCAGGATGCCCACTACAGTTGACCGTCGGACCCGGGGGAACTTGAATGCTAATCAATGGTGATGAAAAATCTCGGGAACCCATCTCAGATATAGTCAGCCTGGTGAAAAGGCGCGGACCGAGACAGTCCATGCGCGCAGTTCCACTGAATAAGTCCAATCAGAATCTGGAGGAAGTGAATGTCTTCGTCAAATCTACGAGTCGCTGTTGCGGAAGCGGCTACAGATGGAGAAGTCAAGATTCGAGTCCCCGAGGCGAAAATCTAAGAGGAAAGGGACTTCGACGACCCAACCGACCGGCGGGCAGATGAACGGACGAACTGACTTATCGACCAGTCATCCAACGAACCACCTGACGTAAGTAACGAATGTCGTCGGTGTTTTCGCTGGTATTTCGGCCGACTGGTTGAAGGAAGACCTTAGTGCCGACGCTTGATTTGTCTGACTGCAGGCCCGCTAGCCGAGTGAGCTGTTCGCGGGAGCAGCTGGCAACTAGCGAGCTGCAAATCTCCTCGGTGAAATTTTTCCTCTCGTTTTCTTTTCTTTTTCCGCGTTCCTGATCGAGATCGCACTTCCGTGCTGAGCTGGGAAAACTGGGAGGAGCGGTCGAGCTGGCGAACAAAGACAGCTGACACCGTCTAATTGACTCAATGAAATCTGAGCTCGCGGATTCAATCACAGAGCCAACCCGCGACGCAAACGAGAGTAACTATAGCGTGATCGAACGGAGCTTTCATCCCTGCTGTTCCGGAGTGTAAGTCTGAATTCATCTCGCGAGCGTATGATCAAAACTTCGACTTTCCTCTCCTCGAATGCCACCTCCAGGTTTTGAGGAAGTAGATTTCATGTTGAACCGTACTTATTGCAGAAGGTTCGAGACAATCCGGTGTGAGGAAACAAGTGAACTAAGTTCACTGAATTAGGAAGGTTTCAGGACATCTCGTGAATCCTTTCTGGGATGAGGAGTCGCGCGTTTGCAGAGCCTGGAGTTCGGACAATTCTTCATATGAGGATTCTTGCTACTACCCGGGTCCCGTAAACACAAGATTACACCTAAGCCGGATTTGAGAGCAGCCGCGAAGAATGTGAGAGAGTTTCTGGAAACTTTGGAGAACATCCCGCCGTATGGGAAGCTTCTCGATGACTCCACTTCCCGCACGCAGATACAAAGTTCCGGGAGGAGTGCATACAACTTATTGTCATCGATTTGAGTTCAAGAACTTTGTACATTTACACTCTGAGGAAATGAGAGGTTCCTCCGACGATTCTGAGGCTTAGGTCGATTGGAATCAGAATCCGCAGTTCGAAACTGTTCGGTCTCCTCCCACTTCGGAGGCTCTCCGATGAGCAGAACGTGTCAATCGGGCCTTGTCTGCCGCGCCGTCGATTATCACAGTGCCGACGACACAAATTTCTCCCGGTTGAAAAATGAAACCTAGCATTGTAGAAACTAATCACACAGTCCGAGAAGATGTTTCAGGCCATCGTCTTCGGTTCAGGAGTCTCCACTCGGGCAGTGATGGAACGTTTTTTCCGTGTGTCCCGGATGGTAATTATTCATCGTAATTAGAGATTTCCTCCAAAGATGTCCAACAACCCGAGTGCTCTTCCATCGAACGTTCGCTCCTCAGTGCCTCGTTCCCTCCTCGAAGGTCCCTCGTCGTCCGGCTGATTCTCAAAATGCAAAACATGGCTCCGGTGGAAGAATGGAAGAAACTTTGGCACCGTTACTTTCAGATCAACTATGAGCTCGCTGCCTGGCTGGATGACTGGGCTTGTTTCAATTTGTTTTTCCCTGCCACCATTTCTCAAGTCAAGATTTCGACTTGTTCCTCAATTGAGTGTAGCCGAGTAATCTGCGCAGTTCGCCGAGCCGCTCGCTCGCTGGGCCGGCAGACAGCCGGGCTGGCTGGCTAGTTGGTCGAGTGATTCGATGCTGTGCCGGTTCTCTTTCTTTTCCATGTTCCCGTCGACGTTTCCCCCCTCCCCCCCTCCGCGCCCTTGTTCCCTCCGCGCCCATTCTCCTCGCTGTTGGAGTCGGTCTCTCATCCTTGCCTTCCTCTGTCCCCGATTCCTCTCCTTTCCTATCTTCTTCTCCCGTTCTCGACTCACTTTGCTCTGTGTTTTCGCTTCGTACCCCTTTCGCGTTCTTTTCTTCCACCTCTCTCGTTCGTCGTCGACTCAGAAAGGGGGAGGGTTCTTCGAACGAAAGGAGAAAGAACGAACGAAAAAAAGACCTTTTAAAGGAGGGGGCCTGTTGGAGAGAGGGATGGAGATGGAAAGACATATTGCAAATTTGTGCGTGCTCTTCTTCTCTCCATTACGCAGTCACGCAATGTCTTTTCGATATAGGAGCCCTTGTTGCATATTCCCATTTGCTGTTCGTTGATATCGATTTCCATTCGTTCTCCTTCCTCTCGTTTTCGTTCCCACTTGCTTCGAATTTTCCCTGCCTTTCATCTGTTCCTCCTTGCTCCTCTTTCTCCTCGTTTTTCTGCAATTTAGTCTTAGCTTTGCTCGCTCGGTCGGTCGATCGTCTCGTTCTGCCAGCGGTCGCCATCATCACAGTCGTAATAATCTTTCGATGATCCGACACACTCGAGCGTAGTCTTTCCGAGATCTAGGGCGACTACAACGAAGGAAACATTCGAGCCAAGTCGAATGTCTTCCGAGTCACAGCCAGCTTTTTCGCAGCTTCCCCAACTTCAAAGTATTCCCCTGAGCATCCAACGAGTTTCCATGACCAGATTTGACTAATCATTCAGTATCAAAACTCAAAGATGAATTCATTGATCTAGACTTCCGCGAGTCCAGCGGTTCGCTCCATCATTCTAGCTGTTTATCGGTAAAGTCTTGTATCTGTCCGTATCCATTGTCCTTATGTCCCTGCACACGGAGTCCTTCATCGTAAATCGAATCTGATGGTTCGACCGAGCCCGAATCCCCTCCGTTTCTCGTCTTGTTCCCATCCGAGTCTACACAATCGAAGACTGCACTTTTCCGACCCTACGTTTCGAATGTTCGCCGGTTCCGTAAGCAGCGAGGCGAGCGGCGAGCAGACAGCGAACGAGCACTGCTCTGGTTGTTCCTAATTCTCGAGCAGCCTTCCGCTCCTCTGGTCGTATCCTTAAGAGGGAATTATAATAAGATGCTTATCGTCGTCCGTGCTTTTTCTCTCGGCTCCTGCTCTCTTGCACGTTCCTCCTCGTCAATCAGTCAGTCAGTAGGACAAACCTCTTCATCGGTTGTCGCCGTCGTCGTCGCGTGCTTGCGTCGTCTGCCCATACGGTCGTTTTCCTTTGCCACCGCTCCCGCTCCGCTTCGACGTTAATATCATCATCATCAGCTCTACGTCGTCATCTTATCCCTCTCGTCTCCGTTTCGAATCCGATTCAAAGTTTGAGTTTCAAAATCATTGGGATCGCTCTGTGTGCTTGCAGCAACTAGTTCGTGCACTTGCTGAGTTTGCTCATTGTTTGTTTGTTTCTCTCTGTTCGTCAGATGTCACTTCGGGAGCGGAGTTTTTAGCGACAGCGTGTGTTCTTGTCACAGCTATGGCCTTCCACGGGTATATCCGCGCGCTGTCTGCGACAGTCACCGCCAACCGAACTCGCCAGCACATAGCCAGGCCGGGCTCCGCCATTTGAGCCTTGACCCAGCCACTCTCGAGCCAGTCGCAGCTTTCGGTCGATCTACGCAGCGGGCCGCAAAAACCCCACAAACACTCTCAGCATTTTTTTTTATTTCGATCGTTCGCTCTTTCCGTGATTCTCCTAACTCACTCAAATCGTCAGCTAAGCCGTCCGTCCGTCCGTTAGTTACTCAGTCAGTCAGTCCGTTGTATGGTCGGTTCCCTTGGCTGGTCTTCATTTAGCTGCTTCTCTGTTCGCGTCGCCGGTTTCAACTCTCGACCTGTCTC